>CM076575.1:2017871522-2018586768 GCA_034641835.2 Pinus albicaulis | reverse complement strand
CTAACTGGGTATCATCCCTTGGCGTAGCTTCCAACTTCATAGAAATCTCCAAGGCCTTCTCCTGCGACTCAATGGCTTGATGACCCATTCGTACGCATAGGTGGGGCACCAACATAGCAATGAAACATTCCATGTGTTTTCTTTCATCATACATAAATCCTCCTTCTCTAATTACCTTCTTTAACCATTGGTTAGCCTCCCATATAGACTCGGTTAGTCCTTTCTTAAAATATTTTAGATCATTCACTATCTAAGAGTAGGAATTAGACTTCTTGAACTGTTTCTTTAAGGAATTTTTAATCTCCTCGATGGTCACATTCACATGCTGGTCGTTGTATCCCATAGACCAGTCCAAGGCCCTCCCTTAAAATTCAAGAGATAGATGCGCCCTTTCCACAGCATCGTTGGCTACATTCTGCGCAATCCATACCGATCCTGTGATGAACCATAACCGATCCATATATTCATCCCCTACGCCCTTCAAGGCGGATATAATATCCCCAAATTGGGACTGCTTAGCAAGGCATGCCTGAAAAACACATTTTTCAAGAATGTATGCTACAAGATTGCAAAACAGCCCTTGGATCCCTTAAATCTGATAATATAAGACCTTAACCCAAGAGGGGATCATAAAAAAATCTTTCTAGGTGAGGTAAGCAGGTCTCCCAAACCTAGTACAGCTGAAAAATGCCCAAGAATGGGACTGCAGCAACATGAAACAAAACTGCTTTAGAAATAATGCATTTCAGTAGAATGAAGCAGGAGACCAATATGGAGGCTCAATATGATCATCTATAACAAAAAATTAGAGTTATATTGAAGCCCTTTCATTATAGAATAGAAATAAGAGGACATTTACATGAAGAGATGTTCAAAATAAGAGGCTCCAACCATATGATATGATTGTAAAATCTTGACAGCGTTATTTTATTAGCTGAAAAGAGCTATAGATTATGCTTCAAATCTAGAGAATATATTTGTACAAAACGATAGATCTATATCAGATCTGTACACTATAGAGTCTCCTCTTCAAATGCCCCTTTGGGTTTTCAGCAAAAAAGTATAGTACATGGACTAGATCTGAGATCTAATGTAGCAGATCTGTAGAATGATTCATAATTTCTAAAGAAAATACATTAGTATTCAGATCATATCTGAATGGAACATGGATTAGATCTGTAATACCCAGATCACCACAGTGAAGGGCAGATTCCCAAAACTAGAGATCTCTCCTCTTTGAAGTGCCAAAAGACCCTGCAAATTTCTCCTTGAAAATAACGTAGTTCTAGAAGATGGACTACATTGTAGGCTCTAGGAAATGATGTGGCCTCAAGCCAAGATCTGAAAATGGGCTCTCCTCATCCAATACTCTCTTGCCAGGGGGATAGAAGGTTTTCCCACTGAAAAGAGGCACTAGAGTGGCTTAGATCTGAATAGATCTAACCTCCACTTGCTACAGCTTACAAATTCAACCAAACCCTCAACAGGATATGCGTTGTAGTTGGAAGAAGATCTTGGCCAAATTCTTTATAGTGGATAAGAAATTCAAGACTCTTCCAAGAGGCCTCTCGAGGAAAGAGGTGGGATTCCCGATCAGGAACACCCAGTACTAAACAACACTATTCTCTGCTAAATAGCCAAGAGAATGAGAAATTTCTAAACAGACATGTTCTTCCAAAAAAATAGGTTCAAAAACCCTTCTTTTGTTGTCCTCCCCTTCCTTTTATAGGATAAAAGTCTTGCAAAACCCTAAACCATCTCAATTATTTAGCTCCTTTCACATGTGTAGCCTCCATCTAAAACTACGCTGTGCATCTAGGAGGTTCACTACATCTAGACATCGTTGTTGATTTGGTCATGGTTGACCTAGTAAAAAATCTCAATCCCTTCCACACATGAGGGTGTTTTATTAGAATAGCCCAGATTTAACCTTGTTCACATTGGGCATTGATTTATTCACTGTTTTCAGGATTTTTTATTGTCCTCCTTTACACATTTATTCTTGCAATAAGAAAATGAAACAAAATTGTATATTCCCATTAGCTTGGGCTAATTAGGAATATTACAGTCCTCCCCTCCAAAATGATGCTTGTCCTCAAGCAACTGATAAGGTGAGTGCTGCAACTCCTTTCCTCTTCCATTGGTGACACCATCAAGTGATAAGCTTCCTCCATGAGCTGAGTGTTTGCCAAGCCAACCTTCCATGAATTGTTTGTCCAATGTTCTTATGAGAGGTAAATGATCCATCCCATAAGGAGTTAAGAACTCAAATGAAAAAAACATGGTTGAACCAAAAATCTCCCTGAAACATGTAACTTAAGGTACATGGAGAGTCTCCATCCCATGAGGTACATTCATGCTCCCCATCCTCCCTCCATACAAGCCCATAAATAGTACAAGTATATCATCAATGTATGGAAGCAAAACTATGTACATACAAACAGAAAATTGAGCATGAGGAGGTGGGTCATAATCCCACATATGATACCAACACAGTGCATCACCTTCCTACCTCAAATAAATACATGGTAAGTGGTTTTCCCACAACTTACTTGCTTCCCAGGTCATCTCACTATTGCTGAAGGTGAGAGATATGTTTGGTGCCTTGGGGAAGCACCCATCATGATGAAAAATCTCCCTTTTCTCATCAAGGGAGTGGCCAAATTCAGAAATTTTAATGGCCTAATAGTTTATATGAGATTTACATGATACATTTTTTCTTTTAGGAGTCATGGCCTGCCTAAAAATGGAAAAAGAACATGTACAATCAGGAAATAAAGCTTTCTTTACATGAACAAATCCTTTACCAACAATGTCTCTCATACACATGGAGTTGTGCATGGATCATTCTCCTCTTTCCAAAGAAGGAAGAGATGGTTGAAATGACTCTTGCATAGAGTCCCATGGCTTCCCCAACTCCACATAGCTCATGCATTCTTGAAAATAATTATATAGTTCCTCTTTCAAGACTTCCCGTTCAATGCTCCTCATGATGATGTTATAGATCCTCATGGAATATGGGTGGCTGAAACAGAACTCTTTGTATGCTCCTTGTAGTATCTTATGCTTGAGCTTAGAAGCTCTAGAAAAAAATATTATACCATGATGATAGATGAATCCTCCTTGGACTAAGTATCCTGCGTCATGCAGCTGGTCATCAAGTATCATACATGTGTGAAGATCTTTGGAATAATACACTAGTAGTTGGGATTTCAAATACAGATCTACACTGCTCAACAATGACAACGTTGATTATGAATGAACCAAAGTATCTATCATGTTGTTTATCTTTCCTTTGACATCTCATATGCCAAAGGTGTGTTTTGGAAGGCTGTTCCTTTCATCCTTCTTCTCCCACAGTGCAGATCCAGAAATGAGAGTGGGTGATGATGATAAGGGAAGAATATTTCCCTCCTTCTTGAGCTTACCCAAGTCTCCCAGTGATGTAGCTTTGTCTTCAAATGCTCCAATCCCTCCTGGATATGAGATTGGAGTAGAAATTTGTGTGATTTTCCCCACAAAATCTGAATCAGGTGGGCTCCCAGGAGGTTTGCCACTAGATAATGAGGTTTCGAGGACCATCCTCATATGCAGAATAGATGGCATCCTCATGTCCCTGCTTCCACTATGAAATTTCAACTCTGTTTCATGGAAGTCTCATGAAATTTGGAGACCCCTCTTAGTGGTGTAAGAGTGCCTCTGGTTGGAGCATTTGCTCCATTCTCTTCTAATAGAAATAGTGGATCATCTTCTACTATGTTAGCTTTTTTATCCCTCCTTTGTTCTGTCTCATTGTCTCTTAGCACAAACACATGCTGCTCATGTCCTCCATATGGAAGATCCTTAGGAACTCCTTGCAAAGATGCAAGAGCCCCTCTAGTGGAAGCCATTACTTCATATCCATCTCCTAATGAAAATAGATCTCCTCCTGCTATCACAACACTGGAGGATCTTCTATGCTCTTTCTCTCCCTTCTCCTCATCAATGGAGAATGCCTCATCACTAAGAGACCCTTTTCTTTGGTATCTTCTTGAAGAAGGAACCCTCGTGTTTTCTCTTTGAGAAAAGAGACCTTGCTGTAGTGGGGTTTTTTCCCTTGGAAAATCATGCAGCAGATCTTCAACCCCTTCAACAATGTTTATAACTAGAGTTTTCTTTATGTAATCTTCCAACTTATGCAAAGATTCAGATTTCTGGGGCTTGATTTTATTTCACCAAGAAGTCTCAGAATGTCTTACATCAAATCTCTTCACTAGTCTCCTAGTGAAATTTTCATAAGAAGAGATATTTACCGTTTTTGAGGAAGTAGACTCAAATAGCCACTAGTAATAAGCCTTTCCTTGAAGATGCAAAGCTACTACTCTCAAGGCTTCTTCTTCTTAAACTTAATGCAGCTGGAATTATGTGTTAAGATTTCTTACCCAAGACTTGGATGAGCCCTTAGGTGATCCATAAAAAGTAGGTAGAGAGAATCTACCCAAAGTGTGTTGCATGTACCCTCTTCTTCTACTGTAGCTACTGAATATTTCTTCTTTAAGTTGACAGAACTATGGGAAACTAAGATGCTCTTTGAATCTCTCTGATAGAGACTCATATTCTTGGAGATAATAACCAAGAGATTCATCCTTTGGTGTTCCTCCTTTTGCTCCAACCTTGCAGATTAGGTTGTGTGGCTTGATGCTCACACACATAGTAAGAAGTATTGGGGCTTTCTTGATGTAAAAATAATTCTGAGGGATCTGCATGTCTTTCCCTCTTCATTCCCCAAATTTCTTATTTCAGTTCATATATAATTTGAGAAAGAGTTTCAGAGAACTCTTCTTCTTGCAATATTCCAGTTAAAGGGATCTTACCCTTTTCTTCTGTGTCTTCAGTGTAATCATACTTCTTCATCAGTCTTTTCTTTCCATGAAAAGACATTTTGGCTTCTCAAAAAAAAGCAAATCATAGGTTGTGCCAAGATGATTGCTCCGATACCACTGTAATATCCCCAAATTGAACCTGCTTAGCAAGGCATGCCTGAAAAACACATTTTTTCAGGAATGTATGCTACAGGGTTGCAAACAAACCCTTGGATGCCTTATATCTGACAATCTAAGACTTGAATCCAAGAGGCGATCAGAAAAAAAAATCTTTCTAGGTAAGGTAAACAGGTCTCCCACACCTAGTACAGCTGAAAAATGCCCAAGAATGGGACTGCAGCAACATGAAACAACACTTCTTCAGAAACAACGAAGTTCAGTAGAATGAAGCAGGAGGCCAATATTTTAATATCCCAAAATGGGAACAGCTACACTATTGGGAATAATTTGAGTTATTACCGATGTGGAGCTTCACCAAACCATGAGAATGGAAATGAATAGCATTTCAATAAATGTAAAATAACATCAACCCAAAATATGAAATAACCTCAGCAAGAGTTAGGCCTATACTCTCCTTCCCAGGTGGAGAAATGTAGTAATACAGGGCATAAAATTACTGTCTTTAGAAAATAACGCTATACAAGTGAGAAATGGGACTTGGATCCCTTATAAGACATTATATACAACTTGTATGCAGAATTAGAGGTGAAAGAAATCACTCTAGCTCATATAAATAGATCTCCCAAGGCTAGGCAGCTAAAATAAGCCCAAAACCCCATATTCTAGCTCATGCAGAAAAATTGAAGCAAAGAATGCATTATTTTAGTGAGGGTTTATGTAGAAAATTATATAAGAAATCTGATATTGAACTAATATTAATCAAATAACAGAGAAATGGAGGTTTATCCTCTTTTACACAAGGAAAAAGACACCCGGCAAAGGTTTCCGACAAAATGCATGAATAACAAACAGTACTGCAGAAAATAACGCAGTTACTGTATCTCTGTATTAAAAATAGCTGAAAATGACATGAGATATCAGAATAATACAAATAAATTTCCCTAGACCTCTTATTAGAACTCCCGGAGGGAAATGAGCACCCCCTTCTCAAAGATTTGCATCAAATCAAAGGGTGCAGCACTGTTGCTGCTGCTGCTGCATAAAGGATGAAATTTTATGAAGGAGACTGAATTGTGGATGAATGTGGATGAATGGCCCCAAGCCAAATACTGAAATGAAGCTCAATTCCTTCTCTCTTGATCCCTTAAGAAAGCTGATCCAAAGAGAGGATGGAATTCCTACACAGGAATCCCTTGCACTAATCAGTGCAACAACTCCAGCTAAACAGCTAAAGTATGCAATTGGCCTCCAAACCAAGAAAGCCGAATACATGAATGAATCTCCTTTTATTCTATTCCTTCCTTTTATCTTTGGTGAGCCTCCTCACCCTGGACCCCACACAATGTTGAGGTGACTTCTTCATGAAGCTTCCTCTTTCAAAACTGCGCTGCCCTAGCTTGCTTCCCTCCTCTTGTGGCTGCATTGTTGACTTGGTCAACTAATCCACCTCCAATGCCTCTTTCACACTAGGGATCTTCAATATAGTTTACATATGTGTGCCTTAGGCTGATCCTTGTTCACATTGAACTATTTTACTTAGGTGGTCTCTTCCTCCTCAAGAATGCATGTTGACTTAGTCAAACTTGACTATGTCCTCATCTATTTTGCCTCTCTTCACACTTGTAAGTGTAAATTTCAGCTCCTGAAGTGATCCCCTTCCTTATTAAGGTGGAAACTATTTATTTTTTAATGTTTCATGGGCTCCCTTACCCATTTATTCCTCTCCTAGGTGAAAGTAGAAAAATCTAATGTTCCAAATTGCTTGTTGCAAAATTGGGAACATTACAGTCCTCCCCTCCCAAATGTTGCTTGTCCTCAAGAAACTGCAAGGATAGGACTGAAGAGTGTCCTCTTCTCCCATATAGCACCCTCATAAGATGAAATCCTCCAAGGATCAAGGTGCTGTATCATCAATATATCTCCAAGTGGCCCCTCCAAAGTGTGCAAGCCATCTTTTGGGAAGCATCCAAAATAGCTAACGTTATGTGACAGTGAAACAATCATGGAAGCAAAAATGGGTTGTTTGAAGGTCCTCTTGAAGCATGAGGGCTGATATAGAGTGGGATTCATCATCCCAATTTGAATCTCTCTTCCCCAAGCTATCAAACAAACAAAGTGAGTCACCCTCCAAGATGGCAACTCATGAAGAATCTCTTCCACCTTAAGCTCCTGCAAAGAAGGTGGGCTACATGGCTGATTGTGTGGAGTCAAAATGTACATCTCTTTTTGCTTTCCTCTCCACCTATGATATATATGGTGCTGTTTCTGATATATGGCTGAAATATAATAGTCTCCAAGGAAGACCCAAGCCACCCCATCAAATCCAACACCCATGAGGTGTCTCCTCAAAGAACTCAAACCTCCCAAATGAGTCCTCTCATTTGAAGGTAAGATGTATAGTATGGCAACCAAGGTTTTCCGATTGTTCTTTCTGAAATATGTAGCCCTTTTAATGTGAATAATTATCTTTTCATTTTTCCTCTTCAACTCTTGTGCCCCTCCTCCAAAGGTGCTTCCTACAAACAATGTTTTAGCAGCATAATATGGAAGCATAAACATATGAAAACAAGGAGGTAGAACATAGTCCCAAACATGGAAGCAACGAAGGGCATTCTTTTCCTGCCTCAATACATAGTGCAACAAGTGTTTTTTCAACCACTTTTTTTCTGCCACATTCGTTTTACAAAAGGGAATCATGAAAGCATAATTTGGTGCCAATGATGCACACTGAAGATGATGTGGCATTCCTCCACAATCCACAAATAGAATGGCCATCATAAACGCTGCAAGTGGCCTCAAGTACATAAAAATATAATATGGAAGAAAGAAAGACCCTTCTTGGTATGATATGCTACTCATATAGATAAGGAAGTGTAAAATACAAAACAAAATTTTACCTCCTCCATCATGTACTTCGGTCATTGAGCTGAAATGGCTCAAGTGAAAATTATCCCTTGCTGCAGGTGATAAGGGAAGTAGTTGTGCCGACCTTTTCTTCATCTTCTGGGCTGTGCATCTCTCCATATTATAATATACATTAAATGGAATTCCATCCCAAGTAAACTCCTCCATTGAGGGATGGTATGCATAAAAATGCATGGAAGGAAAGTCCACAAATGATGCATGTAGATCTCTCTCCTTGTGCTTGTGAATCCAAGCCAAGAAGGTCAAAACATAGTAAGGGATAGTCTCATCCATTACTTTCTCATGCCCATATTCTACATGCTTCCATGGTACATTACTTGTGAAGTGGTCTTGAGAACACTTCAGCAAGCAATCCAAACTCCTAAGTGACAGCGCTGCTAGCCTTTGGAGTAGGGCTACTATCATCTCAAAGCTTAATTCTTTGACATAGATTGTGTCAAATACTCTTCCCCAAATTTTGTTGTTCATGTAGAGATCCTCGCAAGATGGAGGCACTACTCTTTGCACTATGTTAGTGCCATCCCTTACTCCTGCAACATCATGCCAAGTGTGCGAGAAAATCTGCCCTTGTTCTCTCTCAATCCTCCAAAGCAACAAATGACTTTGCTGCCTCATCATACCTCCATCATAAAAATGATGCAGTAAAAACAAAATGGTCATATCATCATAATGCATCCACACTCCTTGCTGCCCCATGATGAAAGTATCCTGCCAATATTCCTTCCTCTTCTCATCCCATGAGAAAGGACATGTCATAGGGTGACCAAACTCCCTCAATATTAGCCAACACAACATTGCCTCTTGTTGCCCGGTGTCATAGACTTGCAAGAGGTTTACCATTCTCTTACCTCCCATCCACATCCGCTCAACTCCATGTGGATGCCTCCTAGCTTTTCCCATCTTGGCATTTTTCCAATGAGGTCTACCATCCTCCCATATCATACCTTTCTCCTTGCACTTCATAAGAGGCTGAAATGCAACTTCTTGGAGACCTCCAAGAAAATATCTCTTATTAATGATTAACTTGGACCCATAAGGATCAAAAGGGGCTGAAGGTAAGGTATCCTTGCTACTACCTCTTGACAGCATTGTAACCCTCCTCCAGGGTGATTTGGCTATCTCATGTATCAACTCCCGGATGGACATTTGATTCTGCATGAACCTGCTTGGAGAAAGGTTCACTCCATCCTCCAAGAATTCACACTCCAACCTCAAGGGTTGTGTGTAACTTATCAATGATACATGAGGTTGAGATTTCAAATCTCCCTTGAACCCTTCAAACTTGCACAGCGCAGTGCAATCCTTCTGCTCTATCTCAACAATATCATTTGATCCTAGGCCATATGCAAACAAATCTCCAACCCTTTCCATTAAAATTTATGAAATTTTAAGACATGGAAACTTATGCATACCTTTGTGAGCCTTTTGGACATCTTCTATGGCTACAAGGGGTCCTCTCTTCAATATGTTGGCTGATCCAGATGTTGGTGTAGAAGGCTTCTCTCTCAAGGTCATGGCATGCTGGTACTTGCCTCTTCCCATGGTGATGTGGGTCTTCTCTCCTCTAATATTTCCTCATCAAAGGTTCAGATCAACTCTTGAGTGAACTCAGAAAAAGAATTCACCCTTATGTGGCTTAAGTGACTGCACCCCCAAGCATTGACTTCACCCTCCAGGTGCAGCGCTGTAACTTCTGTTGCCTCCCTCTCTTTCACCGAATGAAGAATGAAGAATGCCGCAAGCTTTCTTGCCCAAGATATTGCTGTAGTTGACCCATAAAATTTAGACAATAGGAATCTATTTCCTTTGATCTCTCCTTTGCTGCAAGATCTTTCCTCTTCTCTCAATTGAATAAACTGAGGAAAATCTAGGGTCTCTTTGAAAGCCCTAGGTTGGCACTTATATTCTGCCAAATATCCACTCAGGATTTCATGCTCTAAATGATCTCCTTGCTCTCCACTTCCTCTATGAGAACAGGAAGTGCATGCATCTTCTTCTGCTTCTTCAAACCTTCTAGAGGTCTCACTGCAACTCTCTCCTTCTTGAAACCCTCTTGGAGTTTCAATGAATTTCTCTTCTTCTTTCTTCTTGGATCTAAAAATGGATGAGAGTAAGCTCATCCTATCCATAATTTTGTTCTCCTCTTCTTATTATCTTTTTATTGGATCTGAAATCCATAGACTGAGCCAAGATGGCAGCTTTGATACCACTATAATATCCCAAAATGGGAACAGCTACACTATTGGGAATAATTTGAGTTATTACCGATGTGGAGATTCAGAAAAACATGATCATGGAAATGAAGAGCAGCTCAATAGATGTAAAATAACATCAACCGAGCATATGAAAGAACCTCGGCAAGATTTAGGCGTATATTCTCCTTCTCGGGTGGGGAAATGTAGCAATAAAGAGCATAAAACTACTGTCTTCAGAAAATAACGCTATACAAGTGATAAATCCTTATAATAAATTATATAAAACTTGTATGCATAATTATAGGTGAAATAAATCACTCTAGCTCATATAAACAAACCTCCCAAGGCTAGGCAGCTAAAATAAGCCCAAAACCCCATAGTCTAGCTCATGCAGAAACAATGAAGCAAGGAATGCGTTAATTTAGTGAGGGTTTGTGTAGAATATGATGTAATAAATCTGATATTGAACTAATATTAATCAAATAACAGAGAAATGGAGGTTTATCCTCTTTTACACAAGGAAAAAGACACTCGGAAAAATGCATGAATAACAAACAGTACTGCAGAAAACAACGCAGTTACTGTATCTCTGTATTAAAAATAGCTGAAAATGACATGAGATATCAGAATAATACAAATAAATTTCCCTAGGCCTCTTATTATAACTCCCAAAGGGAAATGAGCACCCCCTTCTCAAATATTTGCATCAAATCAAAGGGTGCAACAGTGTTGCTGCTGCTGCTGCATAAAGGACACAGTTTTCTGAAGGAGACTGGGTTCTGGTTGAATGTGGATGAATGGACCCAAGCTAAATACTGAAATGAAGCTCAATTCATTCTCTCTTGATCCCTTAAGTAAGTTGATCCAAAGAGATGATGGAATTCCTGCACAGGAATCCCTTGCACTAAGTAGTGCATCAACTCCATCTAAAGAACTGAAGTATGCAATTGGTCTCTAGACAAAGAAATTTGAATACATGAATGAATCTCCTTTGATGCTATGCCTTCTTTTTATCTTTGGTGAGCCTCCTCACCCTGGACCCCACACAATGTTGAGGTGACTTCTTCATGAAGCTTCCTCTTTCAAAACTGCGCTGCCCTAGCTTGCTTCCCTCCTCTTGTGGCTGTGCTATTGACTTGGTCAAATAATCCACCTCCAATTCCTCTTTCACACTAGGGATTTTCAATCTAGTTTACATATGTGTGCCTTAGGCTGATCCTTGTTCACATTGAACTGTTTTACTTAGGTGATCTCTTCCTCCTCAAGAATGCATGTTGACTTAGTCAAACTTGACTATGTCCTCATCTATTTTTCCTCTCTTCACACTTGTAAGTGTAAATTTCAGTTCCCGAAGTGATCCCCTTCCTTATTAAGGTGGAGATTATTCATATTTTTATTGTTCATGGGCTCCCTTACCCATTTATTCCTCTCCTAGGTGAAAGTAGAAAAATCTAATGTTCCAAATTGCTTGTTGAAAAATTGGGAACATCACAAATATGGAGGCTCAATATGATCATCTATAACAACAAATCAGAGTTATATTGAAGCACTTTAATTATAGAACAGAAGAAGAGGACATTTACAGGAAGAGATGTTCAAAATAAGAGGCTGCAACCATATAATATGACAGTACAAGCTTGACAACATTATTTTATTAGCTGAAAAGAGTTGTAGATTACACTTCAGATCTAGAGCGGATCTGTGTACAAAATGATAGATCTATATCATATTTGTACACTATACAGTCTCCTCTTCAAATTCCCCTTGGGGTTTTCAGCAACAAGTATAGTACATGGAGTAGATATAAGATCTAATGTAGCAGATCTTTAGAATGATTCAGAATTTCTAAAGAAAATACATCAGTATTCAGATCAAATCTGAATGGGACATGGATTAGATCTATAATCCACAGATCACCACATTGAAGGGCAGATTCCCAACACTAGAGATCTCTCCTCTTTGAAGTGCCAAAAGACCCTGCAACTTTCTCCTTGCAAATAACATAGTTCTGAAAGATGGACTATGCTTTAGGCTCTAGGACATGATGTGGCCTCAAGACAAGATCTGAAAATCGGCTCTCCTCATCCAATACTCTCTTGCTAGGGGGATAGAAGGTTTTCCCACTGAAAAGAGGCACTAGAATTGCTTAGATTTCAATATATCTAACCTCCACTTGCTGCAGCTTACAAATACAACCAAACCCTCAACAGGATCTGCATTGTAGTTAGACGAAGATTTTTTCCAAATGCCTGATAGTGGACAAGAAATGCAAGACCCTTCCAAGAGGCCTCTCATGGAAGGAGGTGGGATTCCTGATTAGGAACACCCAGTGCTAAACAACACTATTCTCTACAAAATATCCAAGAGAATGAGAAATGTCTAAACAAATATGTTCTTCCAAAAAAATAGGTTCAGCAACCCTTCTTCTGCTATCCTTCTTCCAAAACATCTCAATGATTTAGCTCCCTTCACATGTGTAGCTTCCATCTAAAACTGTGTTGTGCATCTATGAGGTTCACTACATTTAGACAATGCTGTTGATTTGGTCATGGTTGACCCAGTCAAAAAACTCAATCCCTTCCACACATGAGGGTGTTTTATTAGAATAGCCCAGATTTAACCTTGTTCACATTGGGCATTGATTTATTCACTGTTTTCAGGAGTTTTTATTTTTCTCCTTTACACATTTATTCTTGCAATATGAAAATGAAATAAAATTGTATATTTCCATTAGCTTGGTCTAATTTGGAATATTACAGTGGGTAGAATCATGTGCGAGGCCATATTGTCTTCTGGTGGTGGTGGAGGTGAGTTCTTACCCCTATGAGGGTTCGATGGTGGCATAGACGGAGAGCTATGCGCAACAGAATTTCTTACTGGACTGTAGACAGATCGATCTCCTTCTTGATTAGTTCTATTGTATTTACCACTGCACATTGTGCCCTCACTTTTATTAGATCTCATTCACTCTTTATGACTACAAAAAATGCTCTTTACGCAAAATAAGATCTTAATTAGTAATGGCAGAGTTTTTAGAAACTTACCCCGGAAACCCTTGAAGAATCTTCATTCCTCCACAAAGTAGGACACAAATTGATAAATTTCAAATTCTGTCACAAACAATCCTATCAAATTTTCCACCCAATGATCTACTGTGCGAGTGATGGTGTTATCGGTCTTTTCTAACTGTTGAATCAACTCTAGAGTCCACTGTGTGACTCATTCATCCTTCCAACACTTTTGGAAATATACGAGCCTCATGAGCCACTCCTGAAGCTCGATCGCAAATGTCACAAAGAAAATTTCATATATCTCTATGAAAACGTACTTATTCTTCCACTTCTCTATGGTTAGCTTTGCACTTTGATTCTCTCTTACTGTGAATTCCTGAATTTTCTTTTCGAACCACTCGTCTAACTCTTTCTTCTTAGGCCTCCAATGTGTTCTTGTCATTACCTGATCTCTCTCTCAAAATTATCCCGGTCCCAGAAACGGAACAATTTTTTGGTTCAAGGGGTCCTGACCTAGGTTTCGAGGTTAAGGTTTTCCAAAAAACCCCTATACTACTGGCCCTTACGGTAGTGACCTGCTTGCGCAGGCCAAAATATCACTCGAAGAAGTATGAGAGGGTGTTCGAACCAGGTTTCTTCTCCCTAAGAGAGAGTAGGTAAGTCAAGCAGAGCTATGTTCCCATCTTATCGAGCTTCTCATTTAATAGATCTAGTTATAGGCTTATATCACAGAGCTCAGATCTAATAATTACCTTCGTAGCCACGTGCATAATACCAATCTATCAGCACAACAACTATACATTAGGGGAATTTTGAGGTCTAAAATGGGCCTCCTAAGAAAAATGTACAACCAAAATAAACTTTATAAGGACCAATAGGATTCAAGATGATGATGTCAACCATGGGGGATGATTCACCATCTTTTAAGTAAAAGGGTGAAAATATTCAAAATAATAAAATAATAAAACTACTTTTTCAGCTTGTATTTTCAACTTATCTCCCAAATATTTTACTCAAATTTCGAGTGGGAGTACTCATTGGATGCAAAATTTAATTCCTCATCCAAGGAGTATCCATGTTGCATACTTTCAATGGAATCTTCTACACAAAAAATGAGAAGTACATGAAAAAACGTGATTGCAATCACGTTTTTCATGTATTTCTCATTTTTCATGTAGCAGGGTCCATAGAAAGTATGCAACATGGGTACTCCTTGGATAAGAAATTAAATTTTTCATCCAACGAGTACTCCTGTTTGAAATTTGAGTAAGAACTTTGGGAGATAAGTTGAAAACACGAGTTGAAAAAGTAGTTTTTTCTTTTTTCCTTCCAAGATTTGATGATGTCATCAAATCTTATTTTATGATTTCCACTATTATTTTATAATTTCCTTAGGAGGCCCATTTTAGACCTCAAAATTCCCCTAATGATCGAAAAAATTAATAGATCATATATTCATATAACAGAAACAAAGATACTTTCACAGCTTAATCATACAATCCAACTTCGCATAAATCTTAACAAAACAGATCCAGCTAACATCAGATATCAATATTACTTCTCATATGTATTAATACAAGAATCTTCTTACAATCCCAAAATACCACCTATGCACACGGCCAGTAGGTTCCGCACACAGCAAGACTGAGGAGCTCCGCGCACACAGCCAGTAGGAGTCCTTCCCCAAAAACCCAACAACAGATCTAACAATTCGTGATTAACATCAATCCCAATTCTTTCCTACCTTGGAGTCAAAAAGGTTCATCTATTTATACCGATTTAACCTACGCATCAATGGTCCACAAACCGTGGTTTGTAGACTCTTGGTCTACCCTTGACCCATTACAATGCCTTTGGGGCTTTGACCCACCCCAAGACCCCTGCACTAGACTAAATAATACAAAAAATATACAAAAATGGAAAACATTCGCAGCTTTAGGAGACCCTGCTCCAACACCCCTTTTATCATTTTTTCATTCAGCACCTTTTGTCAAATTAGTTGAATGAAAAATATTTTTTCACATGGGGTATTGGTTGCAGGTATATTGCAGTACAACCAAACACTTATCGCCGCAGCCACTGAAGGTTCCAGAGTAGGTATCATTCTGCGCTCAGCATGATAGAGCCCCAGAGAAGCTTTTCTTATCTTGACATCATTTCCCCACAAGAAATAAACCATAGGTTCGAAACACCTAACCATGTTTATCATCTCCCCACCTTGCACATGATAAGAAACCTCATTGGTGGGTAGAGCCTCCCCCTCCATGGCGTTCATCACTCAAGTAGACCATGCATTAAAAAAAAAAGACATGGCCATATCACCTAGTCTGGGAAACACTTCATGATCAATCATCCACCATGCATCAACTCAATTTTTACCATATCACGATAAAGCCCCTTTTCGGACAAGTGTTTTTGCAAGAAGATCAAACACACACCACCGTGTCTCACATTTGGCATATCATCCCTCCATCACCATAGCCCATCTGTGATATTTTCCATTTGCTTTATCACCCTCACATCGAGACCAACTAATTGGGCCCCCACCCTCAGCAAAAACACCTTTCTCACCCAATCAATGAGTGATCATTTTCATGTTTTTTGGGCACCCGTCTCTGTGTTTGTACAATCCAAATCCATTTTATATTATTTTGGCAAGTGTATAAAGATTTTTTTAGGAGAAAATCCCCTACCCATCCACCCACTTTTCTCCCGTGGCAGCAGTCCCTAATTACCCTTGGTCGAAGCTTCATACCTTTCATGCAAAGCCACCATGACATTCATAACCAACATATACCCATCGTGGATGTAATATCCCAAAATGGGAGAAACATGAATATAGAACATATGCACAATTTCGATCAAGAATAAAACATACAAAACTGGAAAAATGGTGGAATACATAAAAACATAATACATATGAGCAAAAAAATATGATCCATAACATTATGTATAAAAAAAAAATGAATATACACAGTGCTCCAAAAAGCGATGAACTCAAGCCATCCAAAGATGGTTGAAACAACTCTAATGAAGGCTAGCACTCGAAAGTAAAAAATATTGTTGCTATTGGAAACTAATGTTGTTGTGAAGAAGATATATGTGCAAGAAGCTAGTGGAGTGCTCATAAAGATCTAGTATTTTAAACACATATTCCACTCAAAAACCCCAGAAAACCCCATAAATGGTTTGGCCAAATTTTGAGTTTGGATTTTCAGCCCTTTTTGGGTTGCACATAGCACCCCTACTGGCTGAGTTATGCACTCCTAGGAGAAAAATAATGATATGGGGCTTAAAGAATGATCTATCAGCTTCAATAACACCCACTCAGCTCACTAACTAAAGGGCTGGTCCCTTCTCCCGATTCCCAAGCTCAAAACTTGAGATTTAGCTCCTTGACTAAATATGAAGCTGATCCATCCACAACTGCTGGGAAATACTGCGTTGTCTAGGAGGGTTGATGATGTAGTGTGTTGATAGATAATACAATTTTGATCCCAAGTTTCTGAAGTGATCCCCGGAGATAAGAATTAATCCCTCACAGGATTCCAAGCTGAGTTTCTTGGAACTTCCTTTTCTCCTCAAACCCTCACTGCAGAATTACACAATTCCTACAGGAAATGTTGCTGCATAGGAGAATAGATGGATGAAATGATTCCATATATGACAATGAAACTCCGGAAAGAGTGAAATGGATCCATAGTGTGAAGGGTTGATACCTCCATAGGTTTCTCAGTTGAAGTACTGAGAAAAACCTCCCAACTCTCAAACCCAAGTTCAGGAATGCGTAATTCCTGTAGCTGGAAGTGTAGATGAGAGTGGCTGAAAGTGGCACTGATTGCAAGATGATGAATGATGCCCAAGAAAACATTACCAGAGTAGGAATTCCTATAGCTAGAAGTGCAAATGAGAGTGGATGAAAGTGGCACTGATTTCACGATGATGAATGATGCCCAAGAAAACCTTCCCAGAGTAGGCACTTGAAGTCCCCTGTGGGTAAGGGTAGGATTCCCATTCATGAAAACCTGGTGGTAAAAAACACAACAAACTTATCTAAACATCTGAAGCATGAAAATAAATGTCTTAAGACCCTTAATAATAAAAATTCAGGCTCTCCCCCTTTGCTGCCCTCATCTTCCTTTTATGGTTGTGAGCCTTTCGTAGCTTTGGCCCACCTCATAACTGCGTTGCACATGTGGCCACTATCCTCCATAAAGAATATGTTGTTCTCCATTATCTACATCATCTTTGCAATTACTCCTCCACTATCTCCATCATCCTGCATTTATTCCTCCACTATCTCCATCATGTGTGCATTTAATCCACCACTTCCTCCATCACTTCATCATTATTTCTCCATGACCTCCACTCTTCCTTCATCAATAATTTGCTCCACTACTCTATAATGCTACTCCACTATATAAGTAATCCACATTCACACAATAGAAGTGAATTTTATTCATCTATTGGGTTTATGGGTCCCTCCACCCTTTTATTTACTTAACTAAATAAGAAAAGTAAGAACGCTAATATTCCAATTATCTGATGGAAAATTTAGAATATTACAATCCTCCCTGCCATAATTTTACTTGTCCTCAAGCAACTACAAATGTGGACGTCGCATAAATACATCTCCCTCCCAAGTGGCATCCTCATATGGAAGGTTTCCCCATCTTCTCCAATGTGTTATGAATACCTAGCTCTATAGCTTCCTCTCTAGAATGTATAGAATGGCCTCCAGTGGTGTAGCTAGAGGCCTCTCCTCATCAATCAATCCCCAAGTGGCAACCATCTATTTCCCAAGAGCCTCTTCTCTGCTTGAGATATCTGAAGTGTAGTGGTTTCTTCCCCAAGTGGAATGTCCCAACTCATAAACTATCTCTCCAAACCATGCTACATGGTGTAGGTTGTGTCTCTCCATGTTCCAATCATTGTCCCTAGTGGCCTTGCTTGCTTTAAGCATAATATCAACACTATGCAAAGTAGGAAACAGAGACATATGGATTGACATGTGAAATGTTGAACCATACTCTCCCAATAGCAGCCACCACAACAATGCCTCTTATTGCCACACGACCTCATCATCATACCAAGTATGGTGGCCAGAATCTCCTAAAAGAGGCCAACGCAACAAGGCTTCTTGTTGCCATCCCACATCATCATTATGCAAGGTATGGGAGAATGTCAATACATATTATCCCAAGAGTAAGCAGCACAACAATGACTCTTGTTTCCACCCCACATCATCATAATTAAAATCATAAAGCAATGATATACTGATTGACATGTACAATGTCACACCAAACCAACATAGCCAAGCTTCCTACTGTCGCATCACATGAGAATCATGCAATGTCCCAAATAGTAACATACCCATTGATATGTGATATGTCATGTGATGGCCAAGATATCACAAAAGTAACCAAAGCAACCATGCCTCCTGCTGTTGCATCACACCAGTACCATGCAAGGCATGGAACATAACAATGTGAAATATCGGATGGTAACCATACTCACCCTAGAGTAGCCAGCGCAGCCATGATTCTTTCTGTCCCGTGTCATAGATTTGCAAGTAGCTTTCCAGGCACTTTCTCATCATCTCCATCCATCAATCCAACTACGGCTGATGACTTATATCATGCACCAGCTCGGTATCCACCTAATGGAGAAGCTCCTACCAAAAATATCTCATACAATAACTGTCCCCATCACTATAAATGGCCATGGGAAGACCATGAAGCATGGAGACATCCCAAAAATATATCTTTTCATCGGTGAAGAGATGTACTATGTGAAATGTCGACGTAATGTCCATACCTCGACTGCGGATCATTTTCGACAATACCCTCCTCCACAATCTGATGACAATCTTTGCACTCCATGATATGTCGAAGTGAATCCTCCTTGAGGTGTCTCCATGAGAACCTCTCTCAAATGGCTCGGTGGAACCTATGAGCTTTTGAATATGCTACATGCAGAAAATTCTCTTTGAGATGTGAGGTGCTCATCA
Organism: Pinus albicaulis; assembly: GCA_034641835.2. Taxonomy (NCBI): domain Eukaryota; kingdom Viridiplantae; phylum Streptophyta; class Pinopsida; order Pinales; family Pinaceae; genus Pinus; species Pinus albicaulis. The sequence continues at coordinate 2,018,567,645 of CM076575.1, read as the reverse complement.
ATAGGGCTCTGTCATGATAATGGAAGATATTATGCATTACATGATGTCTACCATGTACCATCTACCCATCCAATTATTCGTAAGTGAAGCAGTCCTTAAAATTCTCAAATAATAATTGGGCCCTCAAATAATCATTGCTCCTTAGTGACAGCACTACTCATATCCATAATAATGCATTTGTTGTCTCATGGCCCTCTCCATACACAAGGACGAACTCATAGTTATGCATTGTACTGATCCACCATTGTTGTCTCTTCTACAGCTGCTGCTCCTCCTTAGAAATATTACAGAGACTATGGTGGTTAGCCTTCACCCAAAATCTACTTCCAATAAAAAAAACGCCAAAATTTGACCAATGCATGCATAATTTCCAATATCTATTTTCTGTAAGTAGAATACAACAACTCATGCGACAATAACTTCTAGTTCTTGAAAGATATGGAATAGATTCCCTACATTAGGATTGTGTTCATCCCATCCTCAGAAACTCCACCTTCAAACACAAATTTTTGTGTGAATCTAAACAATGTAAAATTGGGATAGCTATAAATATTCTCATTGAACTAGTAAAGGGTCCTCTACACAGTGATAGTCTACTGCTCGAAATCAGAAATGTGTTCTAACCCTTGGTCATGCAATGCCCTGATGGCATGACCCCACAAATCTTCATATGATGTGATGAAATTATATGGGGTGGAAATTTTTGCATACCTTGGATCAGCTGATGCTTCGAAAAATCTTGCAAAGCTACAAGAGTTCCTCCAACTGGTGCAATTGCTTCTCCAACTACTAGTGATGGTGATGGCTGCTCCTCTACTACTGCACAAGTGCTGGTATCTGCTTCCTCTTCCTCATGTACCTCCTAAATCATGCCTTGGACTATCAATGTCGAAGTCTTGGGAACATTTTCCAAAATACATGTGCTCCTCCCACTAATTCAAGTAACTCTACTGCAGCTGATGGTGGTGGTAGTTTCTCATCTCCCGGAGTATCAATGCTGACATCTTCCTTTTGCTCCTCATATACTTCCTTATCAATGTTGGAAAATGTCTGAATGGAAATTGACTTTGGTTTTCTTCTGTCAAACCTCTTTACCAATATCTAAGTGAGATCTCCATATTCACTCACTCTTTCATGTTTCAATCTGCCGAACCACCAGTCATTTTCTTCACCCTTAAGGTGTAGCGTTGCAATATAAATATCCTTTCGTTCAACTACTTGGTGTAGCTGGAAGAATGCATCTAATTTCTCCATCCAAGATTTTGTCGTGCTTTTGGATGACCCATCGAATGTAGGTAGAAATAATATATTCTACATATGCCCTCTTCTTCTATTGTTGTTGCGAGGTCTCCGATTCTCTTTAATCTAGCAAAAATTTTCAAAAGTTAGATTCTCTTTGAATGCTCTAGATTGATGTAATATTCCAAAATTTATTGGAATATTAAAGTTATGTTTTGTCACTTATATAGGTGAATAAGTGGGTAGGGAGACCCATAAATCTCTTTATGAATAATAAAACCACTTCTCATGTGAAAGTGGATCATCCTTTCAGCTCAATAAAACACCCTAAGGTATGAATAGGTGCTAGAGCATTTGAACTAGGTCAAATTTGACCAAATCAACATCATTGTCATGGAGGAGTGGACATTAATGGAGGGACATTGCATGGAATTAGTGTCATTAATGGATGAGCCTTAGGGTATGGAAGCTCATATATTATAAAAGGAAGAGGATGGCAACCATATTCATTATGTTGATATATGTTTATGTTTTGATATATGGTCTGTTTAGACATATAAATTTCTTCAATTTTTTAGCTAAGATTGCAAGTGTTGTTTAGCACTAGGTGTTCCTGATCGGGAATCCCACCTCTTCCATTGAGGATCTCTTGGAGGATTTTTCACTATACTTCCACATTCAGGAATTTGGCCAAGCTTCAGTCTCATGTACAACAAAATTCTATAAGAGTTTGGTTGTGTTGAAGGGCATAGTAGTCGAGGAGAGAGATCTCCAATTTTTGAGCTAGTTTTCCATTGGAGGGATCATCCTTTCATATAGAATCTTGTGAGGAAGACTTCAGGGTTTTTTTATATAATTTTCAAACTGTGCTATGCAGCGCTGTTAGCTACAAACCCATTTCTCTCATATTCTATGTTATTTTGAGATAGTCAGAGGCAGTGGGTTTATTGTCCTATTTGGAGTGTTTGGGTTCCCTATGTGGGGATCAACCATTCATTTAGGAGATATGTTGGAGGAGGATCAGCCATATTTTATATCAGATCAGCCATCTCCCAACAGTGATTTAGTTTCAAAGATTATTCAGCCCTAGGGCCAAATTTTCTATATTTTTTATACTGTGTATTTCCGGAAACCTTTTCTGGGTTGTCCTTGAAATCTGTTTTGGAGCATGGATCTCTAGCCTTAGAATTTTTGGAGAATTATAACAGAAGAAACATATTCTTATATCTTTCAGTTGCTATTCTCTCTTAGATAGCACAGTTTTCTGCATTCCTGTATTTCATGTATTGACAACATTTTAAATCTAGGTGTATGCTTTCATGCGAGGCCTATTTGCCCAACTTGAGTGATCGTTTCCTCAATATATTATACCTATTTTACTGTTATATTCATAATGGAATAAATATACTATTGTCTCATGCTTTGATCTATTATATTTCTGCATATTTCCAATTTTATGCACTCTATTCTTGCTTTTCCCATTTGGGAATATTACAGTGGTATCAGAGCATAATCTTGTCTCATCCTATGTACTTCTGCCATTATGTCATGTAAGGAGGCTTCTCATAGAAAGGAGAAGATCTGCAGAAGAGATGAAGACAAAAATTCATTATCAAGGGGGAAGGAGTTCTCGAAACATCTTCTTCCAAATATGTAGTGCATTAACAAAGACATCAAAGAGATGAGGATGGATAGATATAGAGAATCTACAAGAGGGATTGTACATGAAGAAAGCTCCATATTTTCACATTATGGGTGTATTCACTAAGCTACACCATCAGGTATATAACGTGGTACCATGCCTACATTCTTGGCAAGAAAATAAGAGGAAGGGGACACACGAAAGGAGGAGACTCTTGGTGACTATCTCCAACAATATGAATCTCAGCCTAGTAGATTAAAAGAGCGTTTAAAATTTAAAGGGTTTTGTCAACTCAATGAAGATAGAAGACCCAATAAACATAATAGAAGAAGAGGGTGCATGCAACCCACTTTGGGTAGATTATTTTTACCTACTTTTGATGGGTCACCCAAGAGCACAACCAAGGCTTGGGTAAAGAAGCTAGACACATATTTTCAGCTGCATCAAGTTTCAGAAGAGGAAGCCATTAGAGTAGCTACGCTGCATCTTAAAGGTAAGGCTTATGCCTGGTGTTTTTATGAATCTTCTTCATTAAATAATTAAAATATAGCTACTTATGCAAAGTTCACTCGGAGGATAGTGAAAATATTTGATCTAAAACATTCTGAAACTTCCTTGGAAGAGCTAACCATGCCCAAGAAATCAGAACCTTTAAATGAGTTGGAAGGATCCATGAAACCAACTCCATTTCAGAACATTGTTGAGGTGGTTAAAGATCTACAACATATTTTTCATAGGGAAAAATCCCCACTGCAGCAAGAAATTTCTCTCAAGAAGAAAATATGAGGATTCCTCCTTCAAGAGGAGATCAGGCCAAAGGGTCTCTTAACGATGAGGTATTTTCCACTGATGAGGAGAAGGAAAAGGAAGATATAGAAATATCCTCCAACGCTGTGACAGCATGAATAGATCTACTTCTATTTGGAGATGGAGATGAAGCAATTGCTTCAACTAGAGGAGATCTTATATATTTGCAAGAAGTTATAAAGGATTTTACTTATGAAGATCAGGAGCAGCATGTGTCTATGTTGATAGGAAATGCAAAAAAACAATGGAGGAAGTGTGTTCCAACATTTACCATAGTTTTGGGGACATACACCATGATGGATCACTTCTTTGTGCTTAAGACTCTTGACACCAATATTCCCTTAGGTGTGCATGGGTTGATTACATTGGAGGAGAACACCTTAAACTGTGAGATATTGTAGGAGGTAGGAGAAGATCAGAAGGATGGCCAACATGAAGTGATTGGGAACATATACACCCATCCTTATCATGAGGTTTATGAACAGAAGTAGGAGGATGACTGGCACAGTGAGGGTAGGGACAAATCAGTCCACTCACATATACAACCTGCTTTAGGTCTTGATGTTTCATTGTATGGAGGCATTCCACCAGGGAGACCCCCTCATTGGAAGATGATCAAAGAGTCCTCTAAACATGATGAATCATTGATAGACTTAGCTAAGGAAGGAGCCTTGGGAGAAGCTAGCATAGCGCAGAGAACATTTGGTGGGATCAAAGGAGGGTGAGAATTTTTTTGATATGGACATTGCCATCTCCCACTCAGCTATATGCACTGAAAAATGATGATTCGTAAATCTATGATGGCATGAGCATGGTGTCAAAGGGCTACTCCCTAGCCTTTGAGAAGAAAATGATACTTCCCCAAATGAGGAATATTTCTGAATATGACAAGAGGTTATTGACACTCTTGTATGCATTGGAAAACCTATATAATTTTTTGATGGGAAATACCTTTCAAGAGGAGGTTGACCTCCATGTACTTCAATCTTGTCTTAGGAAAGATTAGCCGGAAGGGAGGCAACCAAAGAGGGATAGTGGTACTCCAACATGTGGCTTTGGCATTGGGCATGTAAAAGAGGAGAGATATGATGAGACAAGTGCTTCATTTAATATTTCTACAACACTGTCATTGTTGGGAAGGATGGATCCATATTGGGAGTCCCAACTATTGGTGGAGTATTCCAAGGACCTCTTCACATGTAAGGTTCTTGATGGGAAAGTGGTAGATGGGAGGTATAGAGTGGTTGATGGAGTCACTTATTTCCATGATCATATCTACATGAATAGAGACTCCAAGCTCAAGCATGGGATTCTATATGTAGCATATGAGGCACTCTTTTCAGAGCATGAGGATTCCATTGATTCCTATCACACCATCATGGAGGGATTCTATTGGGAGGATCTCAAAGAAGATGTGCACCAACATATCAAGAGATATGTAGCTTGTTTGATGTATCAGGAGGAAATAAACCACCATGCAAGGTTGTTTCAGTCAATTCCCATTTTGATGAAGATATGGGAAGGTTCATCTAAGGACCTCTTCACCAAATTGTATACAGTATATGGTAAATATTTTGTTTCGATGCTTATTGATCAACTAACAATGTATGCACATTATTTTACCATACATTTGTAGCACATTGCTCCACAAGAGAGAAAGCCTCTTTGTGGATTTCATGGTACTTTTGGGACTACATTTAGTTATGGGGATGACCACTTTATAGAGGAATTTGGGCAAGATGTGTTTTTCTTGGATCATATTCAGCCAACACCTAATGTCCTCTACTATTTTCAAGATTTTGAGAAGCTTATGGCAGTAAGAAAGTGGTTGGATGACCACTTATCATATCATATTTTAAGGCAGCAAGAGGAAGAACAACACTGGTCTCACTTGAGCGACTATTATCACCATCGAACATGATATATGAAACATAGTCCATTTCTATTTTGGATCCCATATTGTGATGACACTCTATTCACTATATGTAGGATATATTGGGCAAGAGTGATGTAATGTTCCAAAATTAGCATGAAGCTAATTTGAACATTAATTTTTCTCATGCCATCTAGGAGGTGAATAAAATGGGTGAGGAGACTCATGAGTAGGAATAAAATCCCTCATAGTGCGAAAGGGATCAATGGAGTAGCTTTATTTTGCACCTTCCAGTGTGAAAAGGGAAAAATGCATGAGGACAAGGTCAAGTTTGACCAAGTCAACAACGCTGCCTAAGAGGGTGTGGCTTGCTTGGAAAGATAGCACAATATGAAAGGGAGGAAGCTCACTTATGGAAGAAACCCTAATGTGTGGGGTCCAGGGAAAAGAGACATTCACTTGCATAAAAGGAGGAAGGAGAAGCCATAGAGAAATATGTTTTGAGTATTCTGATTTTGGTCTAGAAGACTATTTGCAGTCTCCGGCTGTTTAGCTGAGTTGCAGTGCTGTTTAGCATGAGGGATTCTTGTTTAGGATGTCCTCTCCTTCTTGAGAGGCCTCTTAAAGGATCACACTTTATTTCTCCACATCTAGGCTCAAGGCCAAAGTCACTTCCTTCAGTCACTACGTTATTTCTGCTGAAGTATAACGTAGTGTTGTAGGGTGTTGCAGTGGAGGGTTCCACAACACCATTCCTTGACTCATATTTCAGAGGAGGGAGCTTCTATTCCTCGGGAAGGTTAGTGAGGAAGTTTTTAGATCTATTTGCACATATTTGGCACCAGGCCAAGCACTTGTTATCTCCTACAACGCATTCCATCTCCTTGACTGCATTATTTCTGAGCATATTTGCAGTGGGGATTTTCTCCACTATTTTGGAGGGTGAGATCTTCAGAGATTGGATTATCCTTTCAAATGGGAGATCCATTGGATGATATTCAGCCATCATATGTAGCATATTTAGCCATCTTCATCCCTTTCCAGTTTCTGAGTTGCAACTACTCCCCAACAACTCCGACATTTCTGCAGTTTTTCCATTTGTATATATATTGCAACCAATCCTGCTAAGGATAATTGTACCATTGTTTTCAGGGGTTTAGAGCTTGCTCCCCCACATTTATTGAGCTGATATTTTCATATAATTGTACCATATATTATTATGTTGCAGTGTCTCCTATAAACTGCGCTGATATAACCATGGCTTCCTTCATGTAGTAGTGTTTTCCATTTATCATGTATATGTTCTATTGAGGGAGGTATTGCAACACTTGAGTGATTATTTCCTCAAGTATTTCTATACATTGTTACTACTATGATCTAATCTGATGGCTATTTGGATATTCTGACTATTTCTGCAATCATATAACGCTGCTACTCCATTGTATGTTTTTGTATGTATTGTAGCCCCGTCATTGGGAATTTCTCAAGACAACTAGGTGTGGGAGACCTATTTAACCCACCTAGAGTGATTTATTTTGAGCCAACTCTTGGATTTAGATCTTAGATACATTGATATAAGGGATCCAGGTCCTGGTTTCAAATCCTGTAGTATCCATTTATGGAAAGTGCATTTTCCAGCAATGCCTTGCTAGCAGATCCCATTTTGGGATATTAAAGTGGTATCAAAGCATCAACCTTGGCTCAGCCTGTGAGTATTAGCCAAAGAGATCAAAATATTGAAGAGGATGGGTTTTATCTCATCATATTTGAGATCCATGAAGAACCTCCCCAAGGAGGATAAGAAAATAGAAGAGGAAGGACCGTGCACTTCCTATTTTCATCGAGAAGGAGAAAGAGAGATGAGTAGGAGAAAATATTCATCTTCTGGAGGAGACAAAGGGGATAGGCTTACAAAGCTTCTTCCTAAATCTGTACAAAACATTCATGAATATCTCCAAAAGATAAGGAGGGAGATGTATGGGGAATCTCCAAAAGAGTTTTAATCTAAAGCAAACTCTAGATTGTCAAATGAGGAGTGTGAGAAAGCAACCACACACCATAATACACAGCGTAGTCACATGCCCAGGATTTCCATGAGAAAGGTGGGAAGAGAATAAGAGGTTACTACGAGTGAAACTCTTAGTGATTTCATGAAAGAGTATGAGTCTCAAACTCAGAAATTTCAAGATCATCTCAGTTTTTCAGAGTTTTTCCGGATCAAGGTGAAGGGAAGAGAGTAGCAGTATAGATTTCTTCTATCTACCTTTGAAGGTTCACCTACATGTTCAACCAAAGCTTGGGTGGAAGAGTTAGATACCTTCTTTCAGCACCACCAAATTCCTGAAGATGAAGCCATCAAAGTTGCAGCGCTGCATATGAGAGGTAAGGCCTATGCCTGGTGGATATTTCAATATTTTTCTTTAAGAAATGTAAACACTACATCTTATGAAAATTTCACTAAGGCATTAGTGAGGAGGTTTGGTAGAGGGACTCATGAGACACACATGGTGGAGCTAAAAAATGAAACTCAAACAAAAGCCTTGCATGAAAACACAATTCCACTTTAGAAAACCATGGAGGAGGTTGAAAACTTGCACTATACCTTACCGGAAGAAAGACCTTGATCTCACACCTTTGAGAAATGAAGCATGGAGATCTCTTTTTCAAAGAGGGATCCAATCATTGGGAGGTTGTCCATTCATGTTGCAGAGGTTGAGGGCAACATCACTGTCTCATCTAGAGATTATCTAGTGCCTCATGCAGAGGAAGGAGGAGCTCTTGCTCCAAGTAGAGGGATTCTTGCATCTTTGCAAGGAAGTCCCCAGGATATCATGTGTGGAGATCGAGGCACAACTCATGTGCCATTGTTGAGGAGGTGTGGGACCATGGAGACACAAGGAGGAGGTAGGGAGAAGAACCAACATCATGAGATGAGGATTACACACCCCTATCCATTTCTGGAGGTTGTTACACCTAGGAGGGAGACTAGATTGCGCAGTGAGAGCATGGACAGATTTTTTCATTCATATATGCAGTCATCTCTTGATGATGATGTCTCATTGCATGGAGACATTTCACCAGGGAGACCAATGGATTAGCAAAGAAGGATGTATGCTTCACATGTTGAGGCACCACTCATTGATTTCAGAAGGGTGGAGACCTTGGGAGAGCTGGGTACAACGTTGAGAGTCTTGGGTAGACTCAATGAGGAGAGAGGCATTCTCTCAACATCACTTTTACCCACTCACATTTCAGATTCTGTGCTATGGCAGAAGCAGCAGGGGAAGGATAGCATCCTTCCAACTTGCATCTTTGACATGGGAGATGTCAAAGAAGAGGGAAGCCATATGACAAGTATTCTTCATGATAGTTCATCAGCGCTATCACTATGGAGGATAGATCCATATTGGAGCTCCCAGTTGTTGGTGGAGTATTCCAAGGATATTCATGCTTGTAGGATATTGGATGGCCAGTTGCATGAGGAGGAGTATTCAGTCAGAGATGGGGTAATCTACGATCATGGTAGGATCTTCTTATCTAGAGATTCAAATATCAAGGAGAAGTTGCTACAAGCAGCACATGTGGATTTCCTTTTCAGCCACACACATTCTATGAGAGCATACCACACCATCATGGAGGGGTATTTTTGGGAAGGCTTTGAGGAGGAAATATATCAGCATATGAGGAGATGCATGGATCATGTGGAGATGGAGGAGAGACATAACTCTTTGGAAGAGTTAGCACAACCACCTCTTTTCTCTTTAGAGATGAGAGGAGACTCATTTATGAGCCACTCCCCTTGTATGAGCATAACATATGGTAAGGGTGTTGATTGTTTCCATGATTATTTATATGATGTATATATATATCCCTTAACCATATATGTGCAGGATGTTGCTCCAAGGAGGAGCATTCTTTCTTTTAGGCTTCATGGTCTAATTGAGGCCATAAGAATGATTTAAGGCCATTCCCTAGGAGAAATTGGGGAAGGGGTGTATTATGGAGGACATGCTCACTTTACACTATGCATCATTCCCTTCCTCCATACTTATGAGGAGATTGGAGCAGCAGGCAAGTGGTTGAGAGACCACACATTTTATCAGTCTTTATTACAGTTGAGAGTCAAGTTTCTTTGGTTACATTTGAGGGACCATTGTCCTTCTCACTTGTTACACATGGAAGCAAGCATGATTCTCATTTTGGCTCCCTATGTTTCTATTGCTTCTGTCTTTATGAGGAGCATGTTGGGGAGAGAGACACATTGGATGGATGTGTCCTTTGGGAGAGAATATCTCCATATTTTTTGTAGTGCATGTTCTAAGGGGAGCATGGGATATTGTATGGCCACCACAGAAACACATTTGTCTCTTTATGAGGGGGACCATACAATTTTATGGACTCCATATGATGGTGACTTCCAACTCATCATATATGGGAGGGTTTGGGCCAGCTTGATTTGCAGCGTTGGGGGAGAGATCTTTGGAGATCTAGTTCTCATCTTGCCACTGGAGGGAAAAGTTATTGCAGCCCAAGATCAGCCAAAAATCTACACTTATCATAAGTGGAGAGATGGAAAACGTGGGGTAGGCTACCTTGTCTACCATATTCATATTTTCATCCCACCTACTTTTCCGGAGCCAAAGGTGGAGGAGAGTTTTTAGGAGTTTCCTAGTTGGAAGGTGAATAATTTTGCATGTCTAATAGCTTGGGGGTGGAGTATCCCAATATTTCCCATTATATTTTAGATCCCATTCCTCAAAGTGACCTCTAGACATCACTTTGTTATCCTTTTGAGTATCTTATCTTTACATGATGATAGCTTGATAGTTGACTTGCATGCTGAGGAAGAGCAATGTGGAGACTTGATTGATGGCATAGAATCTATTTACTTGGAGGAGATCATCATACATGGATGCTATAAGGAGAGGAGGAAAGATAACTCAGTTATATCCTTGCACTTTCTTGAGTACAAGTAATCTTCGAGAGGGGAGGACTGTAATGTTCCAAAATTAGCATGAAGCTAATTTGAACATTAATTTTTCTCATGCCATCTAGGAGGTGAATAAAATGGGTGAGGATACCCATGAGTAGGAATAAAATCACTCATAGTGTGAAAGGGATAAATGGAGCAGCTTTATTTTGCACCTTCCAGTGTGAAAAGGGGCAAATGCATGAAGACAAGGTCAAGTTTGACCAAGTCAACCGCGCTGCCTAAGAGGGTGTGGCTTGCTTAAGAAGACAGCGCAGTTTGAGAGGGAGGAAAATAACTTGTGGAAGAAACCTTAATGTGTGGGGTCCAGGGAAAAGAGGCATTCACTTTCATAAAAGGAGGAAGGAGCAGCCATAGAGAAATATGTTTTGAGTATTTTGATTTTGGTCTAGAAGACTATTTGTAGTCTCCGGCTGTTTAGCTGAGTTTCAGTGCTGTTTAGCACGAGGGATTCTTGTTTAGGATTTCCTCTCCTTCTTGAGAGTCATATTGAAGGATTGCACTTCATTTATCCACATATAGGCTCAAGGCCAAAGCCATTTCCTTCAATCACTACGTTATTTCTGCTGAAGTATAACGTACTGTTGCAGGGTGTTGCAGTGGAGGGTTCCACAACACCATTCCTTGGCTCATATTTTAGAGGAGGGAGATTCTATTCCTCGGAAAGGTTAGTGAGGAAGTTTTCAGAGCTTATTTCACATATTTGGCACCAGGCCAAGCACTTCTTATCTCCTACAACTCATTCCATCTCCTTGACTGCATTATTTCTGAGCATATTTGTAGTGGGGATTTGCTCCACTATTTTGGAGGGTGAGATCTTTAGGGATTGGATCAGCCTTTCACCTCGGAGATCCATTGGATGAGATTAAGCCATTATATGTAGCATCTTCAGTGATATTCATCCCTTTCCAGTTTTTGAGTTGGAGTTGCTGCCCAGCAACTCCAGCATTTCTGCTGTTTTACCATTTGTATATATATTGTAGCCAATCCTGCTAAGGATTGTTGTACCATTGTTTTCAGGGTTTGAGAGCTTTCTCCCCCACATTTATTGAGCTTATATTTTCATGTCATTGTACCATCTATTATTATGTTGTAGTTTCTCCTATAAACTGCACTGATATAGCCATGGCTTCCTTCATGTAACAATGTTTTCCATTTATCATGTATATGTTCTATTGAGGGAGGTATTGCCCCACTTGATTGATTGTTTCCTCAAGTATTTGTATACATTGTTGCTGCTATGATCTAATATGATGGCTATTTACATCTTCTGACTATTTCTACAATCATATAACGCGGCTACTCCATTGTATGTTCTTGTATGTGTTGCAGCCCCGTCATTGGGAAATTTCTCAAGACAACTAGGTGTGGGAGACCTATTTAACCCAACTAGAGTGATTTATTTTGAGTCACCTCTTGGATTAGATCTTATATACATTGATCTAATGGATCCAGGTCCTAGTTTCAAATATTGTAGCATCCATTTCTGGAAAATGCGTTTTCCAGCCATGCCTTGCTGGAAGATCCCATTTTTGGATATTACAAGTGATTATTGGAACCAAAGAGTGGGATCATGAGAGTCCAAGTGCATTTTGGCTTCTTAATGACCACATTATTCAACCAAAGATCAACAGTTCTATATCAATCATAAATGTAGAGAGATACAATGTGAGTTGAACAAATTTATCTCTCATTTCAGCCATGCAACCCCTATACATTGCAAAAGTAGGGGATTGGTGAGTTTTTCTATGAGTTACCAAGGATGGCTCACTTTGTTTGGATTATAGCATGGAGATTGGAGTTTCTCATTGTGGTTGAGGCACCCAACATTTATCATCTCTCATTCCCTGAGGAGACCAATGGACAACATATAACGTTTTCCATATATCTCCCACTCCTTCATGATGAAAGCTATTTGGTTTATCTACCAAAGGCTAACTTGTACACTTGGGAGGAGACATATCCATTGGAGGTTTTGTATTATCCTTGTAGTTTCTTGAGGATAAGAAACATTTTGGAGGGGAGGACTGTAATATTCCAAATTTTATTGGAATATTAAAGCTATGTTTTGTCACTTAGATAGGTGAATAAGTGGGTAGGGAGACCCATAAATCTCTTTATGAAGAATAAAACCACTTCTCATGTGAAAGTGGATCATATTTTCAACTTAATAAAGCACCATAAGGTGGGAACAAGGGCTAGAGCATGTGGACTGGGTCAACTTTGACCAAATCAACAATGCTGTCATGGAGGAGTGGACATTAATGGAGGGACAACGTAGTTTTAGATTGAGACACATTTCATAGAAGTAGTGTCATGAATGGATGGGACTTAGGGTTTGGAAGCTCATATATTATAAAAGGAAGAGGATGGAAGCCACATTCATTATGTTGATATATGTTTATCTTTTGATATATGGTCTATTTATACATATAGATTTATTCAGTTGTTTAGCTAAGATTTCAAGTGTTGTTTAGCACTGGGTGTTCCTGATCAGGAATCCCACCTCTTCCATTGAGGAGCTCTTGGAGGAGTTTTCAATATACTTCCACATTCAGGCATTTGGCCAAAATTCAGTGTCATGTACAACATAGTTCTGTAATAGTTAGGTTGTGTTGCAGGGTGTAGCATTGGAGGAGAGAGATCTCCAATTTCTGAGCTATTTTTCCATTGGAGGGATCATCTTTTTATCCGGAAGCTTATGATGAAGACTTCAAGGCTTCATTACATATTTTGGCACCAGGCCAAGTAGCATTCATTAGCTGCAATGAAATTTCCCTCAAGGACTGCGTTATTTTGGAGAGCACGTGCAACGGTGGGTTTATTGTCGTATTTGGAGTGCTTGGGTTTCCTGTGTGGGGATCAGCCCTTCATTTAGGAGATCTGTTTGAGGAGGATCTGCCATCTTGTATATAAAATCAACCATCTCTAAACAATGATTCAGTTGTAGATATTATTTAGCCCTAGGGCCAAATATGCTATATTTTCTATAGTGTTTATTTCCAGAAACCTTTTCTAGGTTGTCCTGGAAATATGTTTTGGAGCATGGATCTCTAGCCTTCTCATTTTTGGAGAATTATAACAACAATAATATATTCTTATATCTTTCAGTTCCTATTCTCTCTTAGACAATAGATTTTTCTGCATTCCTCTATTTCATGTATTGACAGCATTTTAGATCCAGGTGTATGCTTTCATCGGAGGCTTGTTTTCCCAACTAGATTGATCTTTTCCTCAAGGTGTTGTACCTATTTTTATGTTATATTAATAATGGAATGGATCTAATGTTGTCTCATGCTTTGATATATTATATTTCTGTATATTTCCAATTTTATGCACTCTATTCCTGATTTTCCCATTTGGGAATATTACAATTGAGATTTGTACTTTGCAATATTATCACTAAGGGCGTTGTAGAAATTTCTGCACTACTGGTTTCTTATACTACTGATAGGATGTTCTCAGACCTTCTCCATTCTGAAACCCTCTAGAGGTTTCCTTTTTCCTTTCCCTTCTCATTTATTTGATCTCCATGGTGAGATCTCACATAAATCTGAAGAGGAGTGTGGAAAAACTCAATCCTTCTACCATTGAAGAATTCTTATTTTTTCTACTTCTTCTTCTTATTCATATGATGTCATCAAACTCCTAGAATCTGAGCCAAATATCATGCTCTGATACCACTGTAATATCCCAAAATGGGAGAAACAAGAATATAGAACATATTCACAATTGCAATTAAGAATAAAACATATAAAACTGGAAAAATGTCAAACTACATCAAAACATCATACATATGAGCAGAAACAGTTGAGACATATAATTATGTATCAATAACAAATAAATATACACAGTGATACAAAAAGGGATGCACTCAAGCCATCCAAAGATGGTTGAAACAACTCTACTGAAGGACAGCATTGGAAAGTAAAAAATGTTGTTGTTATTAGAAACTACTACTATAGGGAAGAAGATCTATGCGTGAGAGGATGCTGGAGTGCTTATAAATATCCAAGATTTTAACCACGGATTCTACTCGAAAAACCCAGAAAAATCCATAAATGGTTTGGCCAGATTTTGAATTTGGAATTTTGGCCCTTTTTGGGTTGCACACTACACCCCTGCTCATTGAGTTATGCACTCCCTGGAGAAAATTTCTGATATGGGGCTGAAATAATGATATATCAGCTGAAATAGGGCCCACTCATCTCACTAACTCAATGGTTGGCCCCTTCTCCCGATTCCCAAGCTCAAAATTTGAGATCTAGCTCCTCCACATAATATTCAGCTGTTGCTTGCACAAATTTTGGGAAATACTGTGATGTCTAGGAGGGATGATGATGTAGCCTGATGATAGAGAATACAATACTGATCCCAGGCTGCTAAAGTGATATGCGGAGTGAAGGATCAATCCATCATAGGATTCCAAGCTGAGTTTCTTGGAACTTTCTCTTCTCCTCAAACCCTCACCGTGGAATTATGAAATTTCTGCAGGAAATTATGTTGCATAGGAGAAACGATGGATGGCCTTATGCCATGTATGACAATGAAACTACTGGAAGAGTGAAATGGATCCATATTTTGAAGCTTTTATCCCTCCACATGATTCTCAGCTAAAGTACTGAGAACAACCTCCCAACTCTCAAACCCAAGTTCAAGTATACATAATTCCTATAGCTGGAAGTGTAGATAAGAGTAGTTGAAAGTGAAATTGATTGTAGGATGATGAATGTTGCCCAAGAAAGCCTGCCTAGAGTAGGCACTTGAAGTACCCCATGGGTAAGGGTGGGATTCCCACTCGAGAAAACCTGATGCTAAATAGAACAACAAACTTAGCTAAACAGCTGAAGCATGCAAAGAAATGTCTTACAACACTTAATAATAAAAATTAGGACTCCCCTCCTTTGTTTCCCTCATCTTCCTTTTATGGTTGTGAGCGTTTCCTAGCCTTGGAGCACCTCATAAATATGCTACACATGTGGCCACAAGCCTCCATAAATACTGTGAGGTCCTCCACTACCTCCATCATCTCTTCAATTACTCCTCCACTATCTCCATCATCTTGAATTTATTACTCCACTATATCCATCATGTGTGCTTTTAATGCAATACTTCCTCCATCACTTAATCATTATTTCTCCATGACCTCCACTCTTCCTTCATCAATAATGTGCTCCACTAATCTATAATGTTGCTCCACTATCTAACTAACCCACAATCACACAACAAAAGTGGATTCTATTCATCTATTGGGTTTATGGGTCCCTCCACTCTTTTATCTACTTAAATAAATACAAAAATTAATAACTCTAATATTAAAATTAGCTGATGGAAAATTTGGAATATTATAGTCCTCCCCGCCAAAATTTTTCTTGTCTTCAAGCAACTGCAAAATTGGATGCTGCAGAAATCCATCTCCCTCCCAAGTGACATCCTCATATGGAATTTTTCCCCATCTGCTCCAATGTGTTATGAAAGCCCAGGTCCATAGCTGCCTCTCCAGAATGTATAGAATGGCCTCTAGCGGTGTAGCTATATGCCTCTACTCATCAATGAGTCCCCAGGTGGAAACAATTTGTTTTCCAAGAGCCTCTTCTCTACACGCGATATATGAAGTGTAGTGGTTCCTTCCCCAAGTGGAAAGTCCCAAATCATAAACTATCTCTCCAGGCCATGCTAGATGGAGTAGGTTGTGTCTCCCCATGCTCCAATCCTTGGCCCTAGTGGCCTTGCTTTCTCTAATATTATTCTCAACATTGTGAAAAGTAGGAAATAGAGACATATGGATTGACATGTAAAATGTCGAACCATACTCTCCCAAGAGCATCCACCACAACAATGCATATTTCTACCACAACACCTCATCATCATACCAAGTATGGTGGCCATACTCTCCTAACAAAAGCCAAAACAACAAGGTTTCTTGTTGCCATCCCACATCATCATTATGCAAGGTATGGGAGAATGCCAATCCATATTCTCCCAAACGTAACCAACACAACAATGACTCTTGTTGCCACCCCACATCATCATAATGCAAAGCATGAAGCAACGATATACTAAATGACATGTAGAATGTCACACCAAACCAACTCAACCAGGCATATTGCTACCATGTGATACGAGTATCATGCAAAGTCCCAAAAAATAACATACCCATTGACATGTGATATGTCATGTGATGGCCAAACTCTCTCGAAAGTAACCAGCACAACCATGCCTCTTATTGCTGCATCACACCAGTACTATTCAAGGCATGGAACATACAAATGTGAAATGTCGGGTGGTAACCATACTCACCCAAGAGCAGCTAGCGCAACCATGCTTCTAGTTGTCTTGTGTCATAGATTTTCAAGTATCATTCCAACGACTTGTTCATCATCTCAATCCATCCATCCAACTGTGGGTGATGACTTATATCATGCACCAGCTTATATCTCGCTAAAAATTTCTCATAAAAAAATTGTCCCCATCACTATCTATGGCCTTGGGAAGACCATGAAGCATGAAGACATCCCAGAAATATAATCCGATCATGGGTGAAGAGATTTACTGTGTGAAAATGTCAAAGTAATGTGCATACCTCGACAACGGATCAATGTCGACAATACCCTCCTCCATAATCTGATGACAATGTTTGCACTCCATGATATGTCGAAGTGCATCCTCCTTGAGGTCTCTCCATGAGAACCTCTCTCAAATGGCCCAGTGGAGCCTATGAGGTTCTAAATATGCTGCATGTAGAAACTTCTCTTTGAGCTGTGAGGTGTTCATCAAGAAGGCTCTATCCAGATAATGGAAGATTTTATCCATTACATGATGTCTAACATCTACCATCTCCCCATCCAATGCTTAATAAGTGAAGCAGTCATAGGAATTCTCAAATAATAACTGGGCCCTCAAATCATCATCTGCTCCTCAGTGAAAATGTTGCTGGTATCCATGATAGTGCATTTTTTGTCTCATGGTCCTCTCCATACACAATGATGAACTCATAGTTCTGCATTCTACTAATCCACCATTGTTGCCTCTTCTGTAGTTGCTACTCCTCCTTAGAAAGATGCCATAGAATATGGTGGTTAGTCTTCACCGGAAATCTTCTGAAAATCAAAAACTACCAGAATTTTACCAATCATGCGTAATGGCCAATATCTCTTTGTCATAATTAGAATACGACAGCTCATGTGAAAGTAACTTCTCATTCTCAAAAGCTATGGAATAGCTTCCCTGGATTAGGATTGTGTTTATCCAATCCTAAAAAACTCCACACTCCAACACAAAGTATTGTGTGCAGCTCAATAATGTCAAAATGGGATAGCTATACATCTTCTCCTTTAACCAATTAAGGGTCCTCTGTGCAGTGATAGTTTTTTTCTCCAAATCAAAAATGTGCTCTAACCCTTGGTCATGCAGTTGGCCTGAAGGCATGACCCAAAAAATCTCCATCTGATGTGATTAAATAATATGGGGTGGAAATGTTTGCATACCTTGGATCAAATGATGCCTGGGAACATCTTGCAAAGCTACAAGAGTTCCTCCAACTGGTGCAATTTATTATCCAAATCCTGGTGATGGTGGTGGATGCTCCTCTACTACTGCACCAGTGATGGTATATGCTTCCTCTTCATCATGAACTCCTGAATCATGCCTTGGAATCTCAATGTCGAAGTCTTGGGAACATCTTACCAAAATGAAAGTGTTCCTCCCACTGATGCAAGTACCTCTACTGCAGTTGGTGGTGGTGGTAGTTTCTTGTCTCATAGAGTATCAATGTTGACATATTCCTTTTGCTCCTCATATATTTCTTGATCAATGTCAGAAAATGTCTTAATGGAAAGTGGCTCTAGTTTTCTTATGTCAAACCTCCTTACCAATATTTGAGTGAACTCTGCATACGCAGTCATGTTTGCATGTTTCAATCTACTGAACCACCAGTCATTTTCTTCACCCTCAAGGTGTAGTGCTGCAATATGAACAGCCTCTGCTTCCGCTACTTTGTGTAGATGGAAGAATGAATATAAATTATCTATCGAAGCTTTGCTGGGCTTTTGGATGACCCATCGAACGTAGGTAGAAAGAATCTATTCTACATATGCCCTCTTCTTCTATTGCTACCGCAAGTTCTTTGATTCTCTTTAATCTGGAAAAATTGCTGGAAAGTCAGATTCTCTTTGAATGATATATATTGAGATATGTAATCTACAAGATAATAACTAAGAGTCTCATGCTAAAAATATCCTCCATCTCCATGCCAATCATTTCCTTTTGTAAGAAAAGTGGGCATAGTAGGGTGTTGTGGAACTTTCTGCAACCTCAGTTTCTTATACTGCTGATAGGAAGTGCTCGGACCTTCTCCATTTTGAAACCCTCTTAAGGTTTCATTTTTCCTTTCCCTTCTCATTTCTTTGATCTCCATGGTGATATTCTGCATAGATCTGATGAGAAGTGTGGAAAAACTCAATCCTTCTACCATTGAAGACTTCTTATTTTTTCTGCTTCTTATTCTTATTCCTGTGATGTCATGAAATTCCCACAAGTTGAGCCAAATATCATGCTCTGATACCACTATAATATCCAAAAACGGGAGAAATGGGAATATAGAACATATGAAAAATTCTGATTAAGAATAAAACATATAAAACTAGAAAAATGTTGTAATACATCAAAACATCATACATATGAGCAGAAAAAATTGATCTGTATCATTATGTATCAACAGAAAATGAATATACACAGTGCTCCAA
This sequence comes from Pinus albicaulis, assembly GCA_034641835.2. Classification (NCBI taxonomy): domain Eukaryota; kingdom Viridiplantae; phylum Streptophyta; class Pinopsida; order Pinales; family Pinaceae; genus Pinus; species Pinus albicaulis. The sequence goes on along the minus strand of CM076575.1, from coordinate 2,018,548,350 downwards.
AAAGGGGTGCACTCAAACCATCCAAATATGGTTGAAACAACTCTATTGAAGCCTAGCACTTGAAAGAAAAAATTGTTGTTGCAAATGGAAAATCCCACTGCTAGGAATAATATCTATGTGTGAGATGCTACTGTAGTGCTTAGAAAGATCCATGATTTTAACCACGGATTCTACTCGAAAAACCCATAAAAAAAATATAAATGGCTTGGCCATATTCTGAATTTGGAATTTCAGCCCTTTTGGGCTGCACACTACACCCCTGTTGGTTGAGTTACACACTCCCTAGAGACAATGACAGATATGGGGCTGAAATAATGATCTACCAGTTGTGATAGGACCCACTCTTCTCACTAACTGAAGGGCTGGTCCCTTCTCCCGATTCCCAAGCTCAAAAATTTAGATCTAGCTCCTCCACTGAATATGCATCTGTTGCATGCACAACTACAGGGAAATATTGCGCTATATAGGAGGGTTGGTGATGTAGCCTGCTGATAGATAATACAATGTTAATACCAGACTGCTGAAGTGATCCCCGGAGCAAAGGATCAATCCCTCACAGGATTCTAAGATGATTTTCTTGGAACTTCCTCTTCTCCTCAAACCCTCACTACATAATTACGCAATTCTTATAGGAAATGTTGTTGCATAGGAGAATATATGGATTTCCTAATGCCGGATATGACAATGAAACTCCCGTAAGACTACAATGGATCCAAAGTGTGAAGGGTTGATCCCTCCATGGGTTTTTGAGCTGAAGTACTGACAACAACCTCCCAGCTCTCAAGCCCATTTTCAGAAATTCATAATTCTTGTAGCTGGAAGTGAAGATGAGAGTGGCTTAAAGTGGCATTGATTTTCAGATGATGAATGTTGCCCAAGAAAACCTTCCCAGAGTAGGCACTCAAAGTCCCCAGTGAGTAAGGGTGGGATACCCACTCAGGAACACCTGGTGCTAAACAACACAACAGACTTAGGTAAATAGATGAAGCGTGCAAAGGAATGTCTTACGACACTCAATAATAAAAATTCAGACTCCCTTCCTTTAATTCCCTCATCTTCCTTTTATGGTTGTTAGCCTTCCCTTGCCTTGGCCCACCTCATAACTACGATTCACATGTGGCCACTAACCTCCATAAATACTGCGTTGTTCTCCACTATCTCCATTATTGCTCCAATTACTCCTCAATTATCTCCATCATCTTGCATTTATTCCTTCACTATCTCCATTATATGTGCATTTAATACAACACTTCCTCCATTACTTCATCATTATTTCTCCATGACCTCCACTCTTCCTTCACCAATAATCTGCTCCACTACTCTATAATACTGCTCCCTAACTAACCCACATTCACACAACAGAAGTGGATTTTATTCATCTATTGGGTTTATGGGTCCCTCCACCCTTTTATTTACTTAAATAAATAAGAAAAGTAATAACTCTAATATTCCAATTAGCTGATGGAAAATTTGGAATATTACATTGGATGTCCTACTAACTACACAACTTTCCTCATCCGAAAAGCGTTATGACTGCCTCCAAATCATTGTTTTTCAAGCTTCGACCTCGGATCACTAAACTCCCATCATCAGTTCTTAGTTATTTCTCACCATCATGCCTTTGTTAACCGATCATATCAAGAGACCCTTGTCCCTTGCATCAGTATTTCTCTTGATCGGTAGAGGTTTCCTTCTTGTTGACTACAACAAATATTTTCCAAAAAGGAAGAAACACCTTGCATGGCTCCTCACCTTAATAGGGTCATCCTAGGATGACACTGTGGGAGTCATCATTTCCCATTGATGTCATCGATCCTCCTGACATTCAACTACAGAACAAGAGTTCATGTCAAGATTGTATCGTACTTTACAACCATTGAATTTTGTCGCAATTCGTCAAAGACCCATGCCATCATAAGCATCTCTTCCAAAAATTATTACACAGGAAGGTCCCATTCATACACTCATGCATACAATGAGGAGCTACACTAAAATATTCGATACCAAGCTTATGCATGTGGGCACTACTTTCAACTTATTTTCAAAGAAAAAATGCCACTGAGGGTGTTAGCAATCCTAGTCATCAACCAAATCAGCAGATCACTACCATATAAGTGACATCAAAAGAAAATTTATCTATCAGATATGATTTAATTAGACAAAAGTATCATGAGCATGGGACATATCCACCTTGTAGAAATATTGTATTTATTGTATTATACTATCTCTTACAGGTTTCCGACAGAACATGGTCCCTCTTTTACTCACAGTAAGGGGTCTCCAACCTTAGGCTGCACATAGGTTTGTCTCTCCATCTCCCAACATGGGTTATACAGAACATAAACTATAATGTATTTCAGCTATACATTTCTTCCTAGACCTCACACATTGGGGGGAGCTGTTATCATTGGAAAATCGGACAAGAAAAAGACATCATGAAATGTCAAGCAAAAGGATTTATAGGGTTGAAAAACATTAGAGAGTCTGGAAATTTTAACTTTCTCTAAGGTCAAGAGGAAAAATGATCAACTTTCTCATAGAAGACACAGGAAAAGTGCGCTCCACGCACATTTTTCTTCTATAGCAGAGAAAATATCCGTGGCTTTCCCCCAATAAGCCACACAGTCCTGAGTATGGTGAAAGGTCACTATCCAGGACCACTTTGAACACATCAGGAAGAACATTCTCCACTTGATGCTGCCCAAGGACAACCATCTAGAGCCACCTTGATACCTCAAGTGAACACACAATGGAATCAACCACCACTCTTGAATCACTATCCACAATTGTACCAAGAGAGGGAATAAGATTTTAATTTTGGCTATAAAATACCACCATGAGAAGAAAAATCTAGAACACATTGTTATGTTGGCCAAATTTCCCATGAGAAAACTAGCAATGTGTTTTCCAGTAGCAAGAGAGTGAAGGGATTCATTTGTTCTCCATCCAACATCTCAATCCCAAAGGAGAATTGCATCAATTATTCGTTATCTGATTACTCATTCGAGGAGAAGAGAGAGGCTTGCAAACAGCTTAAGGGGAGAGCCCTACTTGCTTTGATTATTAGAGCTTCATATATATAAGGACTCACTGCGAGTGTTTTAGCATTTTACCTCTTTTTTACCACCAGCGACTAATAAAACGATATTCGTTCTCCGTTGGTATTATTATTTTGTTTACTCGATATTGAGCTTGTGTTATATGTATATTTGTTGTTTATTGTTTTCTCCTCTTTTTGTAGTATGCTATGTTCCATAAAAAACTTTTCTACATGTGATGATGCTTCACTAACCATCTAACAACCCATTTTTTCCCTTTGACCATCTCTTGTAGGCCAGCAATCACTCCTATCAAGCACCGGTGTTTTTCGTACTTTCATCCACTAAACACAACAGCACATGGTTTTTTATCTAAATTATTGTGGGAAAGAGTGCTAAAAGAGAATTTTACATGATAGACAGTTGTGAAAAGCTGGGAGGCTTTGGGTCGATGGAAATTTCCTACCTAAAGTGGTTGATGGTGTTTTCCTGCCCGAATTTCCTCTCCCTAGAGATAACATGACCTCAATAATGGAAAAGAGTTGGCTAATATGGTATGAGGGGGAAAGATTGAGGCAACTCTATTGATTTAGAGCTTTTTGGATGAGGCCCAAACTAGCTCATAGACAGGACATTGTCGGAGGAATAGGAAGGACACTTCTAAAAGGAATTGTGTAATGGAGACTGTGTGGTCATTGGAATTATTGAGCTGGTTGACCAGTAGAATTCTAGATTGGACTTGGTATGGTCTTTGTCGAAGAACTATATTGATGTCAAAATGACCGGTGCTGGTTGTGGAAAATTGTCCCCATTGTTTTGGAGGGGCATTAATTTTCCCATTGTGGTTCTCCTAGAAGAAAATTTTAACTAATCATATATTTTTTGTATTACAATTAATTTTCTATATCATTGTGTAAATATTTTATGTACATATTGACATTAAACGAGTCTAGTGCTCGACAAGATATTATTGGAAGTATAATTTCCTTTATTGTATTACTAATCTTCTGAATGTCTTAGCAGGGGATAAGAAGGTATGAACTTGGTGAATTTATTGATCATTTCGATGATTAAAGAGTGTTAGGTGCTCTCTAAGTACTTTTAGAAGTATTGCGAGGATGTATTTAGTTGGAAATAAGACAAGTATGCACATGGTGGAGTGATTTATCATTTTGATGATTAGAGGATTGGTTCTCTTTGAGTAATTGTGGAAGTACTATTGTTGAAATATCAACTGATATTTCATAATTGAATGACTGTTAAAAGTATCTTATTTGATTTAAAATGTTGTGACTAATGTGATTATGTTGGATTTGTTAGTCTTACATTATATGGTTTTTGCCATGGATTGTTGATGGGTTTTCAAACCATTGGAGCACTTCTATAAAAGTGACCATGAATTCCAAGAGTAATTGGTAAGTAACGGTAAGTTGGTATAAATATTATGTTTTACTTCTATGAATTTGAATGACCAAGTGATGGAAAGTTGAATTTGCGTGTTTTTGCACCTATAAATTATTATAACTATTGTATTTTCTTATGTAATAAAAATATTGTTTTTTCTTATTAGACTTTATTTGAATGAAATCCTTCATTTTAAAAGGGGAAGGGTACCATTTTGGGTGGTTTAGATTGTTATATCATGAGTAAAAGTTAAACTCCTAGTGAGAGATGAACACCAAGGACGGTATTTAGTTTAAGGTGGGGAGTATATAACATCCCTAAAATAGAAACACTTGTAAATCCATATATTTATAAAATAATATATTATTATTGTAATATATGATTAAATTTTCATTAATATTTAGTTAAGGTGGACCTGGTTGTAACTACCAAAAGGAATTATCTAGTAAATTCCCTAACATTCTTGTTCTTTATGGTGGGATGGTTTAAAATAATCGATTGTTCTTGGGAAATATCAAGAATTAGTTACAATCTACTTTTAACACTCGTAAAATTGAATGTAAGGAAGGTCTAAGGAAAGGGGAAAGAAAATGTAATATCACGGAGGAAGAAAAAAACTTATATGGAGGAGAAAATTCGCAAATGAATTTGCAGAGACAATGGAAGCAAAGAATTGCATATGGAGGTGGAATATTCTAAAAACAAAGGAAACATTCTTCAAACAAAAGATAAGCGTTTTGTGCATTGAATTCTTAAGAGATTACATGGCTAATTTGATCGTGTGAATTTGCATGATTTATTTGAAAAAAAAATAAGCCAACCTCGTTGTTTTCTTAAAATATTTGTGTGTCTTTTTTTTTATGCATAAATATGGGTTAGAAAGCAAAAAAAATTGCATATAGAAATACAGAGAACTATGTGTTAGTTCATGAAAAATATTAAATGATAATTATGTGCATAAAAGGACAAGTAGCCAAGCTTCTTGAAAATAATGAGTGATTTTTCTTTTTATAGCTTTCTTGAAAAATGAATATAGGCTAAATGAGCAAAGTTAACAATTATTTTGTCAAGTTTTCTTGAGAAAGAAACACTTATATGCATGAAAATAAAAATTATTATGTTAGCTTTTCTCAGAAAAATCTGCACTTGCATGTACAGAAGGAACAAATTTGGCATTCAATTTCTTGGAAAGAAAAAACACGTGAAACCTCCACACAAAAAGATTAAAGAAATCATGATATTTTTCATGAAAATAATATATGTTAAATTTTCTTATGAAAAGAGAGAAAATAAGTTATTTTATTAAAGAAAGTATTTTAGGGAAATTATTACATAAAATTAGATTATTAATTTTCTCAGAGATATTAGGATGATTCCTATAGACTCTTAAAAATAATATGTTCACAATAATAATATCCATTATATTGGAATTATTGAAAATAAAATATTAAAGTGAAATGGCGTTGCATACATTAGCATATTATTGGAAAAGAGAAAAATTAATTCAATTAAATTTCTTGGAAGGGTTTTCATGAATCTGTATGCATATAGTACCCATATTTTTTATTTAAATATTACAAGGATTTGAGTGCAGAAATACTTGCATAGAAGTTGTGTGCATGAATTGGTGAAAAATAAATATTGTTTTCTTAAAAAATGCATATGAATATTCCTCATAGAAGAAGAAGAAAAAATGCTTGTTTTTTGAAAATATTATGTGCATTGAAGTAAGGGTCATTGTCTTAAAAAAAAACTCATGTTGCATGAACAAAAGGGTAGTCATTGTGATATAGAAATTTTGTTTTTTCATGTAGATAAATAAATTTATTATGTTAATTTTGTTTGTTACAGGTTGATTTGGGCATCATTCCAGAACACATATCAGTATTCATTAGGGTCTATCATACTCTAAATTAGTTTCTACATGCCATAAGCAAGTCATTCCATTGATGGTATTCCTTCATGAAAGTTTCACTACTTAGATGCTAGTTGACGTGCCTCGTTAAGCCATAAACACACCCCTAGATAGTTTTCACTGCTTTGCAGAGCATCTAATCCCAAGAAAGGTTGTGTTGCAGAGGATCTAGGCCCACTTTGGAGTGCGTTGGTCGACTGGGAGAAAATTTTTCATTGGATTCTGGGAATCTTCCAAAGTTCTATTGACTTCTAGAAGTTGTTCCAACTTTCACGTCATCTGATAGCCTCAAATTTGGAACCCATGAATTCATTAAGCGTCTTATCCTCCTATTCCCATAAACAAAGAAACCTCTTCATCAGGGAAAATTTTAGGGGCTAATATTCACAAGTGGGCTAATTTTTCATGTTTTTTCCAAAAACAAGATTCGCCAAATTCCTTTTTTTTCTAAAATGATTCGCCCAAATTTTATAATATGTCATTATTTTACCTTATAAATCGCCAAAGTATTATATAAAATAATATAAAATCATTGGAAATTTAAATATTTCTATAGAAATATCAACAAATTTTTTACAATTTGCATATAAGGGACGAGCAAGATTCGCCAAGGTTTCTAAAATTTAAGATGTTAGTCATCAGTATTTTTTACCTATTGTTGATGACTAGTTTCCTTAGCTGAGTTTTCTAGACGCTAATCTCAGACTGTCAATTTTTCATCTAGAAAACACCCCAACACAATTTCCTACCCCTTCCTGTCAGTCTATGATGAGAACAATCTCCAGTTTTCAAGACCTATCTCGCTTCAGCAAAGTCTCCCTATCTATAGTTGTCATAGTTGTGATTATCTGTTATCATTTACCCATGTTTCTCATACCATTCAATATCCAAAGGTTGACAAAGTGTCTGCTACTCTATCCCTGATCATCTTGTCATATGAAAATCTGATCATGCCTAAGAAAACACTCAGAATCTGTGAAAATTTTCCCTAAGTTAGATAGTGGTGTTTAGAGATTTTTTCCTTGGCTAAGATATCCTAAGCCAAAAATCCTATGTCTAGTACCAGTCAGCCTTAAATCTTTCCCTATTTCTGCAAAGAAGGCATTGTTCTATCCATAGGTCACACACCACTAAGGGGTCACTTTGTCTCATTTCAGAAGAAGTTCAACAAAGATCCAAATCAGGAAAAGATAAGGCTTGTCATTATCTGAAGAAATATGCTTAGATCAGGCATAATCTCCATGAAACACCAAAAGAGCTCTCCAAGGTTCAAAAAAATCGGTTTTTTACATCTCTACAGGGTTGTAACTGAATGATGATTAGTATGAAAATAAGAGCAAAGGGACAAGTTCAAACTAGTCTCTCATGTTGAAATTTTTTTCCATCAATGATCAGATGGAGAGCTATAAATTAAAGAGCAACAAGTGTACATGTTATAAATCCAAATGCTGCCTGAAGAGAAGATATCATTCCTCATGTCAAATGAATACAAAATACTGAGTGATTCTGATCAGCAGTGCTCCATAATCTCCTCCAAAATCAGTGCTGCATAATCTTTCCGAAGGCCATCATCATGTAGGGCATAAGAAGACAGCTGCTTCTTATGTTACCTTGAACCTAGGTTTTGAAAATTAGTCAAAAGCAATTTCAATATACCTCTGACAACACAGTCAATGGAAAAGATAGCTAAATTATATCTAGCAGCAAACACTCTCCATATACAAATCACATTTCTTTTGGTCTTGTGTTCACAATGATATTTTACAAAAGGATATATACATCTCAGACAAGGCCTGATAAAGCAAGAGGACATGAGTTTCAAGTGATTTTATCAATGATAAATTTCAAATTATACTTTGTTTCCTATTGGAATTCTTCAAGAAAACATACAGAGCAAGGTATAGTTATTTGAAATAGATGTAGCTCTTGTGTTAAAGATAACCTCCTTCAATAATAAGTAGAGGGTTAGAAACACAGTGATAGAAACATCCTTCAAAGAGCAGAGGGTTAGAAACACAGTGATAACCTCCTTCAATGATAAGTAGAGGGTAAAAGACACATTGTTGTGACCTCCTTCACTAATAAGCAGAGGGTCAGCGTGTTTCTAAGTAGCTTCAGGAGTTTTTTTGTGCCACCTCCTCCAAATATGACAGAGGATGCATCACCAGAATTGATTGATGTTGTGTTTGATAAAGTCTCTATTGGTAAGACCAGTTGAGTAATAGTGGTAAAGCAAATTAAAGTTTATAAGTTAAGGGCCTATTTCACATCAAAATAAAAGTAGTGACATGATGGTGTTAAAAAGCCTCTTCTCTTATGTTTATAAAATCCTTCTTCAAAGGATGAATCAGAGGTTATAGTTTTGATTTAAAGCAGCTTCATCTAATGATAAAGTGGCAAACCAAGCTTGGTTTTAAAGTGACTTCTGCAAAAATGGTATAAAGAAGCATCCACCCATATGATGTATGTGAAAAAGGTCATTCTTGTTTTTAAACAAATCCATTGTGGTTTATCGAAGATACTCCCTCCAAATGATGAATAAAAGGGCAAGCACCAAGAGTTAGTTTTTCAGATCATTTATAAGATAGTGGGCACATTATTAAGATAGATGAACTTTCATTGATTGAAGGCCTCTTTCATCATGAAGTTAAGGGCCTAACCATGATTCTAAATGAGCATAGGTGATCACATTTGCAAGGATTTTCTTCGGGACAAAATAGAAGGTCTATACACAGTCAAGAGAAAGTGTTAATACAAAGTGCCTAATAGTAACATTGGCCTCGTTCACAAAATTAGAGCGTCAGCTATCCAAATGATTAACAGTCCATATAGATCAGCTTATTCAAAGGGTTAAAATAGGGTGATGTAACCATGATTCACTTTCAGTCAAAGGGTTCCTACAAAAAATTATGAGAGATAGAGTCTTAGTGGACACAGACAGTTTACATTATGAAATGTTTTCAATCAGAGGATAAGTTCCAGTTCCAAATTTAAAAGATCACCTTTGAAAGGACAATGTGGCAGTGTCTTATAAAGATAATTTTTTGTTTTAGAGGCCTCCTTTATGTAAACCAGCAGAAGGTCAAATCATGTTTTGAGGACCTCCTTCATAAGCAATTAGAAGACCAATCTGATAAGACCTCCTCAACCTCATAAACAAGTGGAGTTGCATTATGGTTTTAAGATGGTTGCAGTAGAGTTTTTTGTAAACTAGCAGATACAAACATAGTTTTTAAGGGCCTCTTCACTTCATAAAATAGTGGGGATTCACACAATGGTGTCAAGAGGTTGCATTAATGTTTTTTATGATCATCTCCTTTGTGAACGAACAAAGGCACAAAGCCATTTTTTAAAAAGGGGCTACAAAGGAAAAAGGGGATGTTTTTTTTTTTTAACTTAAAAAAGGAGGAAACAGCGTTTCAAAACCCTCCTCAAGTATACAACCCGAGCATAGCCTATCATTTTCCATTTTACAAACTTTGTAGCCAAGAAGAAACCATTTCAAGCGATCATTTGCAGCCTTTGGAATGCGCGGCGCACCTGAAGAACTACGCGGTGTTCCTGTAGGAGTTTACAGAAGACATTTGTTAAAGGCACGATGCGCCTGTAGTGTTGTGCGGCACGCCTATGCCCGGCTTTCAACAGGTGCCCAGGGCTGACCCGACAGTTCAAACGTGGCACGTTTTCTCATTCAGGCCTACCCAGCCCAGCGACCACTCCTGAACGCGACACCGATGCTTCTTTGGCCATTATCCAAGCACTCGGGCCACTGATAAAGATCCTCCCACCTACCTTCTGCCCTCACCATACTTATATTTCATATTTTACCCTTTCCATTTTCATTTTCAGTATCTTCACAACCCATTTTTTACCAGCCTGGGCCACCTCTGAACTGCCCACCGCCCAGGCCAGTGCTGAATGACCCATCGCTCGGGCCACTGTCAACCAGGAGTGTGGCAAGCTTGCCAAAGTTCTCAAAGGTGCCAAGATCAAATTTTAAACAATAATATCGTCTCCAAACATAGAAAAATACATATTATGAAGGTATTTATGTCTCTAGGTCTGAATTTTGCTTAATTTAAATGGAAAATTTGGTATCAAAGTGTCAAAGAAATAGTGAATGAAGGAGGAAATTTTTGTTGTCAAAGGGCTTGTTGTTTGAGTAGTTAAGGGAGAAAACACAGTTACTCTTGAACACTGTCATTTTTATTTAACCACAGAGAAATAGTGATAAAGCAGTAAAGGCCTATTGGAAATTTTAAAGGGAGATTTGTTGTTTTAAGTTTGTAAAAGGACAATCATTGTTTTACAGAGCCAAACATTGTATGCTAAAGAGAAAAGGACATGTTCTCAAGGTCATAGAATTTTGTGTGCTAGCCTTAAGAAAACACAGCTTGCTTTCAAACATATCATGTTTGCTAAAGAGACAAAGGGACAAAGATTAAAGAAGGAGACCTAAATCAGTGTTTAAAGGGAATTCTTGTTGAGTAAGGAATAGAGCTTAGCTTTAAGCAGGGAGACCCATCATTTCAAATTAAAAACTTGCATTGAGTGACAAAGAAGATATTGTTTCAGACAAAAAAACTAACCTTCATCCAAAAAGAGCTTGCTTGCTAAGATCATCAAAGAGAAATAGAGAAATTAAAGGGGAAAAACATAGTGGTTTTCAAGAGTGCCTTCTTTATTTAAAAAATAGAGAAATTAAGTGATTAAAAAAAAGATTTTGATCAATTTATAAGGGGTTTGCTCACCTTTTAAATAGTGATTTCAAAAAAGGCTAGTGATTGAGGAGAAAGAGTTTTTGTGTCAAAAACAAAAGGGGACTTGTCTTCAAAAACCACAAATAGATCTTATTAAAGGCCTCTTTTCTCAAAACACAGTGCTGGAGAAGTAAATTTGTTTTCATTTAACAAATACTTGTTTTCCAACTAAAGAGAAAAGCAGTGCTCACAAAAGGGGCCTATTTTTCAGTACATTTCAAGGTCTTGTTTTGGTAAGTCAGTTAGGGGTATCAAAAGCAAAAATGCCTCCAAAGAAGGAAAGCAGAAGTGGGTATCACAATAGGTATGAGCCTATTACAACTCAATAGGTGAATGAATCCCCTTCAGTACTCTTCAATTTTCATGAAGCGGGGTGCTTGAATTTTTTCCAAAAATTCCAAGAAGTAAAAAATCCCCCTCCTTTGACACATTTGTTTTCTTTGAGGCTGAAATAAAGGAAAATTCACATAGCAGGTCTGGCCTTAAAACTCACTCCTAGGGCTATCTCCAAAGCAACTAATATCCCCTATATAGGAGAAAAGTGGTTCAAACAAGAATACCTAGATCTGAATCACTATAAACCCTTTCTAAAACCAGACCATCAGGATGCTTGCCAAGCTATTTTCCCTTTTTCTCACTTATTGAGCAGCTATGCCCCCCTCATGAAAGTTATCATGAAGTATTGCACCTGTGAAGGGAGGTTTTCCCAGATTTGTGCCTATCACATCAGGTTTCTTATGCATTTAACAAGAACTCAGTTGCTGAACCTACCTTTCTTCCTCTATAGAAGCATTGAAAAGATGGCCTCTACTGTCCAAAAGAAGCCCTCTTCTCAACAAAAAGCTTGTTTGTTTCATCATTCCCTTATCAAGATCATCATCCTCCATCAACTTGAGAAAAAGGGAGTTTCTTGGGAATCCTTCATCTCCCATCCCGATTTTTTCATTTCCTCTTCATCTCATGCGCCTTCCTCACCATCCACTCACCATGTCTCTCCCTCTTCTAGTCAATCTACTCCTAAAAGGAAAAAATCCCCTATGATTGAGAGTGAAGAAGAGAAGAGGAAAACTAGTAATGAAGGGAAAAGTGACAAGAAGCAAACTACTGATGATGAGGAACAAAGTAAAGAATCTAAACATGACAGTGAGGAAGAAGGAAATGATGGAAAGCATGAACAAAATGATGGTGAGCATAGCAGTCATGAAAAGGAACATGATGGCAACCAACACAACAGTAATCATGACGGTGATAAGGGATAAAATAGTGAAGGTAAAGAGCACAACAGTCATGAAGAAAGCAGTGACAGAGATGAACAAGACAGTCCTCAAGAAAACAAACAAAGTGGTAGCCAAAATAGTGATGATGAGGGTCATGATAGACCTCAAAGAGACACTTATGATGAGAAACAAGACAACCCTCAAGCAAGCAATGATTATGGCAAGCAAACACCAAAAAATGAGCATTCCGAAGGGGGAAACATGCAGCAAAAAGATCAAAACGGTCCTAAGGTCAAACCAAATCAGTGACGATGAGCATAGCAGTGGTGAAGAAAAAAAAGGAAATCTTCAAGCAGAATAAAACAGTGACAAAGGTGAAGCTGGAGAAGATGATGATGGAGGCAGCAAGGTAAAGGAACAAGTTGAGCAAGTAAAAGTAGATAAACCTCCTCTCTCTTCTCCTCAACACAACCAAGAGCATGTGCAAGCTGCCTCTCTTAGGCAAGGGGCCATGACTCTTCCTCCAAAAGTGGTGAATCCTAGAAACACTAGATCTGCAAAGAAGAAGATCACTCTAGCAGTGACTAGCAATGTAAAAAGAGCGCTAAGAAGTGGAGGAAAAATACCTAAGAAGAGTATTGTTGAATTTCCAAAGAGTAAAAGGACCAAGAAGTCTATCCAAGGCAAAGGTAAAGAAAAAGAGGAATAGCAAGAGAGTAGTCATGAAAAGGAAAGGGAGTTTGACATTATACAGATATACTGTGATGCTGGAGATGATGAAGCTAGGATTCTTGAGGCCCTTTTGCAAAACAGAGAAGCCCAAATTCATGACTTACAAGCTAATATAGAAAGGTCAAAGGACCTCATACATGTTCTATAGATGCAAAACAAACAAATGAATGGTCAAATGGCAGTTTATGAGGCCCAGGCTTTCAAATACCAAAGGGAAGCCTACAAAGCACAAATCAAGCTTGAAGAGCTTATGGGAAAATTTTATGATACTGAAGAATAAGAGCAGCCAATGAGAAAGAGGCCTAGGACTATGGGTCTCAATAAAGCTTTGGATAAAAAGAAGGAAGAAGAGGTAGCCCTTGTTCGATCTTATCCTCTCACTCAATTGCTCGCCCAAGAAATAGAAAATGATAAAGAATCATGGCTTGAAAGGGCCAACAATAATTTGGAGGATAAATTAGAGAAAGCTAATAGAGACTTGAGTCTACAAAACAAGATGACCGGGCACTACAAGAAGTTGAACCAATTTGCCCGAAGAAAGATCAAACTTGCTCAAGAAAGGCTCAAAGCTGCCCGAAAGAGGTGTCTGGTAGAGAAAGTGGAGAAAGGCATATCTGGGCTTGAAACATTGGCCTCATATTCCTTGCATGATTCTAAGAACCCTTAAGGAGCTTGCTCGCCTAAATTGAGGAAATTTTGACATGATTTTGTTTTTTGTGTTTTTTGGCCCTAATTGCACATTTTTCAAAGCGCTGCAATGGGTGCTAGGAGCATCCTCAGCTCATGAAAGTCATTTTTCTGGATGGAATAAATTTGGGGGCAGCTACTCACAAATTGTCAGATCCAAAGGAGGTGTTTTGGTCCCCCAAAGAGGCAAAAAACAATGATTTTTTAACTTTCTGCCTCACATATCAGCGAGGGCTGCTTTTTTGGTTTTTTTCACTCAGTCCACCTTTTTACATATTTATAGGCATAATTTTGAGAAAAATAAAGTGTTTCCAGAAACTATACATATAGGGCTTTCCAACGAGCTATCACGGGCCTCTTTTTGACATCAGGAGGTCCCTCAAAAGTTGCCTACAAGACATGAAATTTTCTGCTGCTACGTTCCTGTAGAATTTTGGCAAAAGAGGCAGATTTCTGAAGATGCTCATCCAAATGTGCGTTAAGCCTTTTTTAGCCATTATCAGTCATGAAAAGTCTATTTAATTTTGTTTTTTTATCATTTTAAGATATTTTTAAAGATATTTTGTGCCTTGGGCTTTGCAAAGCCTCAAGGACAAAATCAGATATTTGTAATAGGCCAATGGCCTTCTAGATTCTCTTGGATAGTTTCTTTCTCTTTAGCCTACATATTCCAAGAGATTTCATTGTATCAAGAGGCTGAACTTGATGTTATAGAGCAATACATGGTATTAAAAGCTTGGAAGAAATACTTTGTCTCATGAAGTGGATAATTTCTTGTGTGTTTTGGATGGTGGAAGAGGACTGTTGTAGGATTCCATGACTTGGTAAATGGTATAGAGTTCCTTCTCTGTTATGTTTCCTTAGTTTATCATACATGTTTTAATGTTTCTTTCTTATTGTAGGAAATTATAGAATAGATTTGATACATGCCCATGGAGGCACCTCAATTTTCCTCATTCATTACAACTTCTATGTTTGTCTTCTTTCCTAGTTATGTCAAAGAATTCTTAACTGCTCTTTGATACCCTAAGAACTTGCTATTAATTTCATTAATGGTTATTATGTATGCTATCTAGTATGATTCACGGCATGCCCTGTTTACTCGTAGCTAACCAAAACCCCATTACTGAAACTTTTCTCTGAATGTTTGATTGTCCTAGTTGAAACCAAAGAGGTCTTGTGTCGATCTTACCCTTTTCCTATGCTCTGCAATCTTAGTTCAAAGTTCCTGATAGCTAAAATATGATGTTTAGGAGTTCCCTCTTCATAGATTGAGTTGTTTTTTTGTCTTTTTTGTTTTCCCCAAAGTCTGTAGGTGGTTTTCCCAAAGTTAGAGGGTCTTATACTTCTATGTATTGCCTGAATGTTTATTTTATGCATATATCAGTTTAAAGTTTCATTTACTGTGATTAATGGTTAGCCCTACCACATGGATGTCTGTTGTCAAACTATTTATGCTTAAACCTCTTTTTCCTTCACAAACCTAGTGTCCATCCCATTTCACTCCACCTAAAGAATCCATTTTACCTTGACCAAATTGGCCCTGCAATATACCTTGTCCACCATTTGAGGCTTTCTCAACCTTTTCGACCCTATGGCCCAATTGATCTAAAAATATTTTTATCTATTTAGTCTTTGATCAGTTCCTCCCTCAAAAACCTAAAACAAACTAAAAACATACTTAACAAATAGTGTAAAATCAAATACATAAAGAATCAAACAAATCTACATCCCTTGCACAAATAGAGAGAGCCCTCTCTGAGTCCAGGAAGGCTAGGTCCTTGGGCTCCAAAGTTGGTTTGATTTTACCTTGTCACTTGGCTTGCCAATCTACCAAATAACGGGACCCTAAAAATATAGACAAGAGAGGTCAATGGTACAACTATATCAGCAGTTCGCTAATGATTCTTTAACAGCCATATGTAACAACGAATTGTTGGCGGGTCTGTAACAACATGGTGTAACAACATCGCTTTGCTGTAATAACACCATCTGAAATGTTTCTGTGAACTCCGTATCCAGGATATTTTTCATATGAAAGGACAAAAAAAATACCATCGACCTTTCTCCAAACATTCACCATCAATTAGTCATAAAAGGGTATAATAGATCTTAATAATTGGTGAATTGGAAAAATAACGAAAGCAAGGTGAAAAAGCACAAGTCAGGGTAAAAAGGTAGGAAAAAGGTTAAAGATAATCCCATAGGATATGGTTATGAAGAAAAATAAGGGAGATAAGTGTAGGAAAAATGTGAAAAAATAGCACCCAACATTTCCCCCCAACTAAAATACTTGCATGTCCTCATGAAAACTCATCTCACATGGGAATACCTTTGGTGCATATCTGTGAAATCATAAGAATCACCTGTGTCTTCGTCTGCAGACCTATATCCCTGATTGGCCATCAACTGTTGTACCCAGGATTCTGACTCATACTGACTTAATTCATAATTGGTCTAGTAATCCTCAATGGGCAACTAGATCAAAATAAACTTGAACTTCAATCCCAACCACAAAGACCCAAGGGATTGTACAATCTGTGCATAAGATGGTACATTTGTAACAGCCACCATGAAATTCTGGAATGAGAATGGATCTCCCTTCAATAGCTCAGCACTGCTGGCTTCCGTGCGTTTTAAACACCATGTCAAAGCTCGGCTCTTCATCATTGTGAATTGATTAAGGAAGAAACCCACAATTATTCTTCTATAGGTGGCAGTTGGTTCTTTAATCCCAGGGGTACTCAATATTCTCCTGAATTCTCATCTCAGCTCAGCAACCCTTCCTGGTTCTGCCCGAACCCACAATGTTATCTTCTCCTCATTTGTCTCCATAGATTTAATGGCCAGATGCCATTCAATCTGATTCCTAATGAAGGATACAAAAGCCCTTAATTGAATATCTCCCATATAAGAGAATAATATCACAATAATATACATACTCACATGTTCACAAATAATGTTGTGTAAAAAAAATTCACACAGCAAACTTTGGTCATCAAAATTTGAGGCACGGAAAACATCCAAAAATGTACGGGTGGAGGAACATAAATAAGGCCTTTCCTCCATAATGGATTTCATTTGAAACAAGAAGTAACGTTCCCATAGAAAAATAGGATATGACGGAGAAGGCCGCCTACAACCCAGCGAGTTCAGGGTGATATCATGAAGTCTCTATTTATCTATGGTGAGGTCTCGAATCTGATCCTGTAACAACAACACCTGTTCTTCTTGTTTCTTCAGAGATTCTTTCTTCTTGTGTTCCTCCCAATTTTTATTCAATTCTGCTTCCATCCATATTTCATGTAAAGTATCTATTTCTCGTTGATGTTCCTTTAGCGAAATCATCCCATCCCGATGGGAGATTGCTTCTTGCTTCCATTTTTTTATCTCAGAAATTAGCAGGAGTTTCTCAGAGTTCTATCCTGAGATGGGACTTGGAGTTCTCCTAGAATCAATATCTTCATCAACAATAGGTGTTCCAACCTCTTCTTCATGGGTTTGTTCCACCTTTGCTGTTGGTTCTTGTGTAGCCTCTTCGGTGGGTTCTTGTGTGTTAGCCCCATTTTTTTACCTAGAGTTGCCTCCGCGTCCACTGTTGTTTCTTCTACAATAGGTGTGGCTTCTGTATGTTCTTTTGGGTTGGCATCTAGGTCGATTATTACAGGAGGCTCTTCTTTAACTATTGGTTCTTGTGTAACAACGGTATCATCAGCAAGTTCTTGTGTAGCAGCATCCCGCTGTTCTTTTTCTACTTCCATTGGGCCGATATTTTCTTTACGAGCATTATATCCCGCTACTGTTAAGTTCTAAAAATAGGTCATGCATACTGACATCATAATTTCTCTTCCCTCAGATAATTTATGCTTCAATTCCTCATTTTATTTTCTTAATTTTTCAATTTCTAAATACAAGGCATTGGTTTCGTCCCTACCTGATGAGAAAGGTTGGCCTTCTTCTTCTAGAAATTCTACTTCTGTTTGCTTCTCGACCATAGGCAAGGGTTCTATAGGTATGATGACCTTCAGTCTCTTCTTCGGTCTTTTTTCCCCAATTGGTTTATCAATAGGATTTTTCCCAATTCTAACTTCAGCAGGCCGAGTCTGGGTCTCCTCCTTTGTTTGACCTTCTCCAAAGGTTGTGTTTTGTTTCTCTTGACTTGTCCTTGGTATTTTCCTCTTGATTTATTCCCAAGACTTTCATTGTTGACCCAGGGCATCCACCACAATGAGTTTAATAAGTTCGTGATTAATCATGCATGCCTCTGGATGTGCTGTTATTTTTACTACTGCTACCATGTGTTTGATGTTTCCAAGAAAATAAAATGGGAGATTGATTCTTTGCTAATGCTGAAGGCGGTTAAGCAGAGGAAACTGATAGTTGAATACTATCATATACCTCCCTTCACAGGTAATATATTTTATAAAACCCACGGAAACATCTTCCCAAGGGTGAGGAAGTGAAATTCTGTCAATTCCTCTTCCCTTCTTCTCCAGTTTCTCTTCCCCTACTAGGAAATCCTCTTTCAAGGAGGGGTCATTGATTTTTATATTAAACCACCTCCACCCTTCAACTGGTAATGAGGTTACCCTATCAATCACCTCCTCAGTCACCTCCATTTTCATACCTCTTACTCGGGTTTGATTATTGTTCAAGTTCTGGGAAAATTCAATTGCTACGGCCTCGTCCGAGCGTTCAAGCTTCAGGAAAAACTCAACCCATCCAGCCTCTCTTAATATATGGTAAGCTTCTGGGCAATTCTGTAGAGAATCCATGGAATCTGCTTCAAGCCTAACCACTGCTCCACCCATTTATGTTGTTTGTTTCTAACTTTGCTTCTTAATGTATGGAATACTGCAATATTACTGAGTTTCTGAGTTCACTTCTTTTTTGTTCAATCTTGCTGTAACATCATTGTATCTCTAAACTAGCTGCTGCTCAGCACCTTTGATTATCCAAATCGATGAGTCTACATATGAGGATGCAAGGTTTCAGAAGGAGGTTGAGGAAAGGTGACGATTTCATGGATTTACCAAATCATACCCTACACGAATACTCATTAATGACTTGTTATGGAAAGTGATGGGATTTCGTACACATTATTTTCCAACCTGATTCGGTCATCATTAGAAATTATATTATTGATTAAGTGAATCTAAATTTAATATATATTTATGATTACAACATTTTTGCAATTATTTTGAGTAATTTCAAATCATATCCCTCCCCCACTTTAATTGTGACAGCCACCCACAGCCGACATGGGAGCGTCACTACTTTTCCAATTTAATAACCGAATTATTAATGACAATCATTTACCTTTTTAATGACATACTTGAGGTGACATTGGAAGAAGACTTGAGTTGACGGTGTCTTGTGTGCAACTCTCATGTTTTTGTGTGTAGCCAACATATTTATTGCTATTTATGGAATGAATTACAAAGAACAATATTTGTGGTTGTCAGCTATAACATATGTAACAACCAAGACATCTTTTGAATTATTCTCAAAAAAATAATGATTAAAATAAATTGGTATAGAAAAAGAAATTACATGAATACCATCATCCTGTGACATGGATAAAAGAGGGACAATGATATTATAGGGAGAAAAACATGGGTGTAACAGCCGCCACAGGAGTAGTTTTCAACTGTTATTGTTTGTCTAATTGTGCCCCAAAAATGAGTTTTCACAGTTAGATTTATTTTTGTTTTTCTTTTATTTTGTTATTTTTATTTTTATTTATTTATTTGTTTATATATATATATATAGGTGTAACAGCTGCCACAAGGGTGGTTTTCAGTTGCTGCACTTATTGGAATTTCAACTTTTAAGGCTACAGAGGAGAATTTTCCCCTGTTGTCGTAAAATGAAGATCATAGTCTGCAACAATGTTGACAAATGATTCCTTAGAAGCGGGTTGATGATATAACCTTAGATGGTGCCCATTAGCCAGTAATGATATCCACTTCGTAAGGACCTAGCCATCTGGTACAGAGCTTATCTTTGAACCTTGAATCATACAAAAGAGCCTAGTCTCCTTTCTGGAAAATTTTCTTCTTAATAAAACTATCATGCCATTTGGCTATTTTTTGTTGGATGATTTCTGTCTGTGGAATGGAAGCCAGCCATTTCTCTTCCAACTCATTGAGTTGGTTCAATCTTTGAGTCTGTGCTGTGCTCTAATCCAAATCGACCTGCAATGTTGTTCTTAATGTCTTTATTTCAAACTCTATGGGTAATAAGGGATTCTTACCATACACCAGTTCATATGGTGAGAAGCCTGTAGCATTCCTCCATGTTGTCCTATAAGCCCACAATACCTCTAGAAGTTTCTCAGCCTAGTTTCTTCGGTGGCTGGATACTGTCTTTGTCAAGATTCCCTCAATGACTTTATCGGTGCTTTCTACTTTCCCTTTTTCTTGTGGATGATAGGGTGTGGTGATTCTATGATGGATTCCATACTTCTCAACCAAATTCTTGATCAAATGAGATGTGAACTGAGGACCCCCATCTGTCACTATTTCTCTGGGTATCTCGAAGTAGACAAAAATATCTTGAAACAAGAAGTCTGAAACAACCTGCTCTATTGCTCTAGTTAGTGCCTTTGCTTCGACCCATTTTGTGACATAATCGGTGCAGACCAATATGTATGCTCTTTGTTGTGATGAAGGATTGATTGACTCCAAAAATACCAAGGCCCATTTCACAAATGGTTCTATTACTATTTGAGGCTATAACAGCATCTCATCTGATTTTAGAGGCTGGTCCATCCTTTGGCAACTATCACATCCTTTCACAGACTTCTTCGCATCCTGGAATATGGTTGGCTAGTAGTACCATGTTGAGGGTACTTTATGTCATGTCCTCTTGTCAGCGAAGTGCCCTCCCCAAGGTTCTTCATGACAAGCCTTTAGGATCTCAAATACCTCATCTTCTCTAACACATCACCTAATCTGGAAATTTGGCCCGGTGTGATAGAGTTTACCTTCTATCTAGGAGTAGGTAGCACTCTGTTGTATAATCCTCCTTCTTTCCCTGGAAGACAATTGATGTGGGAATTATCCTATAGCAAGGTAATTGGATATATCTGCATACCATGGTGACTGAGTAGAAATGGAAAAAAAATACTCATCTCGAAAAGAATCCTTAGTAGTACTGCAGTCATCACTTATGGTCAACCTAGAAAGAAAATCAACAACTACATTATCTTTTCTGGGTTGATCTAAAATAGTAATGTCAAATTATTGTAACAAAAATAACAATCGTGTAACTATACCATTAGTAATAGGTTTTTTCATTAAAAATCGAATGGCAGCATGGTCAGTGTGTACAAATACTTGGTACCCGGTGATGTAGTGTCGGAATTTGTTGATAGCATGCACTACTGCTAGGAATTATTTCTCAGTTACATTGTAGTTAAGTTACGCTGGAGTTGATTTCTTGTTGATGTAATATATGGCATAAGGCTTTTTATCCTCCATATGCCCCAAAAAAACACCCACAACCATGTCGGATGGATCTATAGCAATATGAAACGAAAATTTCCATTTTGGTCCTCGTAAAACAGGTGTTACTGCTACATAGTTCTTCAACTTTAAAAAGACCTACTCACACTTTTCATTCCACAAAAATTCTGCATCTTTCATCAGTAATGAAAATAAAGGAGATGAAATATTTGAAAAATTTTCTATGAACCTCCTATAGTATCCTGCATGTCCCAAAAAAACTATGTACCTCTTTCGGAGTCTTAGGGGTTGGGATTTTTGAGATTACCTCAATTTTTGCAGGATCTACCTTGATTCCATCTGCTGAAATAAAATTTCCCAGTAAAATTCCCTCGGTCATCATCATGTGGAATTTTTTTGTGCTCAGAGAAACATTATTTTGTTCACAATGTTCCAGTACTTTTTCCAAGTTAGCTAATGTTGTCTCAAAGGCATCTCCGTAGGGTGTAAAGTCATCCATAAAATTTTGAAGGAAATCATTCAAAAGATCAAAAAAATACCTAATATTGCCCTTTGAAAGCTTGCTGGTGCATTACAGAGACCAAAGGGAAGGAATTTGTATGAAAAAGTACCCCATGGGCAAGTAAAGGTTGTCTTGTCTTGATCTTCTGGAGCAGTCTGTATTTGATTATAGCCATTAAACCCATCTAGAAATGAAAAGAATTTTTTTCCAAGAAGAGTTTCCAAGACTTGATTCGTAAATGGTAAGAGAAACTGACCCTTTCGAGTGGCCTTGTTAAGTTCTCTATAGTAAACACAGACCCTCCATTTTCCATTCTTCTTTGAAATTATGATAAGTGGGGACACCCACTGACTATCAGAAATCGGGTAGATGAAATTAACATTAAGGATTTTTTGCAATTTTTCTTTTACTATCTCCTTAAGTGCAGGGTTCATTCGGTGCTGAGGTTGTCTAACAGGTTTGCAATCTTCTTTAAGGTAAATGCGATAAGTGCATAGGGTAGGATGGATTCCTTTCATATCGGTATATTCCCATGCAAATGTCTTTTTGTATTTATGTAACAGTCGTATCAACAATATGTTTCGTTCAACAGTCAAGTTAGGATTGATGTTTGAACATTTTCCAGGTTCGATTTCAACGAGACTGCTGATAGTAAGTGAATTTGTTTTTAAATGTTCAATAATTTCAAAATCTTCCTCACCTTCTTCTCCCAAATCTATAATGGAGGAAACAGGGAATGGATTACTGATAAAACCGTTAATAATATTTTCCACTGTTTCATCCTTAAATTATTGTGCTTTTCTGAGCGTGAGAAGAGGTAGCGAAATATCAGATTCAGGTGCAAATTCGTCCCACCAAGGACTGTTCAAATCCATATGATGTTTTTCTGGGGGATAAATATTCAGGTTCTGAGTGGCCTGTCCATCTGAGATCACCATAGATCTGAACCTACATCCGATATATGTGTATGCAGTGGCTAGCCATGGTATTCCTAAGATTAAAGGATGACCCCCCAGATTGGATTTGGTTTGTAAGATAAGAAAGTCAGCCAGATAGTTCTAGGAGGCCACAGTAATAACCACATCTTTAATCATTCCCTCGGCTTTAATACGAGACCTATCTACTAGTTCAAGAACTGTAGGTGTACATCTAAGTCCATGAATTCCTAGATAAATGAAGAGGTATTTAGTCATAACGTTAATAGCTGCCCCTAAATTAATCAGGGTATTAGTTATAGGATGATTATCAATATGGACAGTTACTGTGGGGTTCCCTGGGTCATTATACTTGGTCAACAAAGGCTGATCAATCATAAGATCAGACAATTTTCCCAACACATGGATAGTAGCAGGGTCCTTAGGTTTCCTTCCAAGTCTCTTAACGCATAGATCCCTGACTGTTTTAGCATAGATAGGCACTTCTTTAAGAGATTGTAACAGCGGAATCCGTACATATAAATTTTGCAGCTCCTTAAGGAATTTGGGTTCAAGTTGCAAGGTCAGCCAAGTTTCAGTTAATCATTGAGGATATGAGGGACTCTGAATGCTAACAACTAGGTTAGCTACCACAGATGTACCAGCCTTACTTAGATTAGTTGCTGTAAAAACAACGTACTTTCCCGAGCCGACAGTTACAAGTGTAGCAATGGGTGTTGTATCAACTATTACATGTGTAAAAACTACTTTAGAATTGTCCATATCCTTCCTGGGTGATTCACTTTCTTCGAAAATAATGGGAGTGTGTCCAAATCTGATTACTTTCCCTAATCAAAGATGAACCTCATTAAGTCCAATAGGAGTGATAAGGTAAGTCTCGAGGGTAACCAGAGCATCCATGCTCTGAGCTGCCTTATTATTTGGATCGGGGTTAGGTTGTACAAGTAATTTGGGTCAGACAGAAGGTGTAGGATTTTGAATAGAAGGTAGTTGTAATTGTTGTTGTTGCATTGGCATTGGAGGGGGTACTGGACCTTGGCCATTTCCTCTCCAGTTCTGACCCTATTAGGGTCCTATAAGTATAGGATTCATAATTTGGAATTGAATTATGATAGTCTTGTAAAATATGTACATACCTTGCTTTCTACAAGTTGTTTTCCCATATTTTGTAAAAAATAAAAAAATAGAAAATAAAAAAGAGGGTAGAAGTCCTAAAAGAAATATCAAAGGACTTACAAAAAATATAAACCCCAAAAGAAAAAAGAAATAAAATATGAAAGTGTGCAAATTCAAATGCCACTACTTTTTACTTTGTTACTAATGATTATGGCAGAGTGTCAATAAATGCCATAATCCATGATGAGTTAAACTGTGTAAAATTGACTTATCATGATTTCAATTTTATTATTGTAGAATAGTGAATATATATTAGTCAGACAGTTTAATCCTGACTAATTAGTAGATAGGTAGAGAATAAGGAGGAGAATCATCGCTTAATCGAGCCCCTTGGATGATATAAGGTAGATTTAGATAGTTTATGCTTTTAAAATAAAAATGTTCAAGGTTTCTAGCTCCAAATTCACCTCGCAAAATGGAAGAAAAATGTTAGATTAAAGTTGGGTAGGTAGAAAGAAGTGGGAAAAGCATGTAAATATTCATCACTGGGAAAATAATCACTAATTTCCCTCCTCATAGTTATTCTCGCATTCTAGACTTTTAGCCAGTCAAAGAGGCTCGTGAGAATTTCTCTAACTTCGTTGGGACCGGACCCAAGGCTCGATGATCGATAAGTTAAAAGTGTTAAATTCCTATATTAAATCCCTAATTATAATCATTACCCTTCATACACTCATTACTATTCAATTTCATAAGTAAGCACATTTTCTACTTAATGAAATATGAAATTCCACATTTGACTAACTCCCTTCAATTATACATAAGATAAAAACCTCAAAAAACATTATATCCTAAGATAAAAGTGGTGAAATAATAAATGATAAAAAAAGCTTAGTTTTAATATTTTCTACTTTACTAGTCATATAATTGTATTTTTGATGTATTACATTGTCCCATGTCATATTAACTTTTAATTTATATATTAAATCCCTAAATGACCTTCTCCTTTTTAATATAATTCCATTTTAGACCCACTATTATAAGATTTTAGACCAAAATTATTATCCACGTGCCGAAATAAAATCCCAAATTATACCCCTTTTGTTTAAAAAACTACCTTTTAATTAAATATCTCTCGCCCCCATATGGTTATAGACCCTTCAAATGGTTTGAAACTATATAATAAAATAAAAATGTAAATATGATTTTTTGGGCATATCTTATAAATGCTTTGGAAACAAAAATCAACCCCCACGCCTTTGCAATAGACTTGCCAATTTACTCCCTATAATGTTTCTACCTCCCGGCCATGATTTTTGACTATGCTGCATTTATAGTTGATTCTATCCATCATCGGCTGACCAAGTTTCCCACTAAAGGGGTATTCATATACTCTTCCTACTTATTCCACTTGTTTTTGTTTTCAAAAGCTGATCATTTTCCAATAACATTGCAAAAATGGACGAGGGTAAACCTCTATCAATCATCTTTTGGACATTTTTGTTTAGAAAGGGAAGAAAAATGAGTTCGGCTTATTTAGACTTTATATTTTTTCATCCAAAAATTACCTATGAATTTACTATACAAAGCAAACATCACTTAGGATAAGTGAGGACATCAAGAGAATCTTGCGCTTATCGAATAGCAAGATGGGAGATTGGTATTTGCAAGCAACAACGTACATAATTGAGGATTTTGGGTCCAATTTCTATCATCTTACAAATTGCCTAAGTATTTGATGATCAGAAATTCGTGATTAGAATATTTAAGGTAAGTTTTGAATTTCATGCCATTAACTTCATGGCTTCCAAAAATAAGACTCCGCTCAAATTGAAAAATCAGATTGGTCCTTTCATTGTAAATAATAGAGAAGTCGATAAAGAGATAGAAAAGATTGTCGAATAAATTGTAAAAAGATTTTCCCCTTAAATTATACCCAAGTCTCTTAAAGCAAGAGGGGTTAAAATAAACTACCTCCTTTCATACATGAATCTAAGCTAGATATTGAAAATATGCAAATCGATTAATGGGTAGAAAACACATTGATAGATGCTAGCTAACAATACAAAGTCAACACAGGAAGATGAATGATATAAAAACAATGGTAGTTGCAAAGAAGACCGAAACCTCTATAAAAAAAGAGGTAGACTTTGAGGAGCCTACACAACTTAAGACCACCACAAATACTAAATTCAAGTTGATTTACAATAAAAAGGCTCAAATTCGGCTCCATAGGGAAAGAAAAGGTTATTGATGTTGAAGATACCAATGAGCCCTAGGTAAGTAATGATGAGGCTACACAAATAATAAAAGGTACTCTTGTTGCATATAAACATATCAAACAATAGGTGAACATGATAATTAAATTATTGAAAGGCAAAAAAACATGGATGATTTTTCTCATTTGCATAAGAGAGGAAAAAAGACCTAGACATCAAAGAAAGATATAAGCAATCAAACAAAAATAATGAAGAGATTAAAAGTGAGATTTATTCTCAATTTTAAAGCAAGCCGTGGAATCGAATAGGTTACTTACAACATTTGACTATTCCACAAATAAAAATGATCATGTCATATTTGGTAACCTCGCTGGGGGTTCCCATGTTTTGGCCAGATTGGCAAGACAAAAGATGAGACAACATCGTAACCACCTCCGGGCCCTGTGGATCTAGCCCTCCCGGACCCGAAGAGTGGATCTCTCCAATAAAACAAAAAGAGTGATATGTCTTTAAAGCTCAAGATGAGATGTGTAAGGCTAGGTATGAAGCACAAAGGGGGTTTTAAAATGATTTGGTTGAAGGGTTGTCAAGTTGGTTAGAGATCATAGACTCAGAAGTAATGGGAGGAAAGGAACAAGTAGCAGGATATTTCAGCAAAGAGGATACGCCAAGACAAAGGCCATCCATTGGCCATGGAGTCATGAAAGGAAATTACTTGCATCCACTAGCCAAGGCTTTCAAAGGGCAAGTCATCTATACTAAAGGATCTTTAGACTAGATGGTGGGATGGAACATTAAGGAAGGAAGGTGGAAGAAGGAAAGACAACCCACTTCGTCTACATCAAGTCGTAGGTCATTTAACTCCAGACTGCCGACATACTCTAAGCAGATCTCAAAGGGACAAAGGGGCTTCTTATAGATCTAACCGTAGGTCATTTAACTCCGTGTCTCGCTTAGCAACTCCATGGGAAAACAGAGATAAGTCAAACAAAAGGGATCTTAGAAAGGCCACTGCCTGCAAGGATCCCAAGGGGATGTGGCTAACACTCCTCCCCAAAGGTTCCCAAACCTTCCAACCTAAACCCAAAAATAACATCTAAGAACCGATCCATCCAATTCATACATCGAGAGCAAAGTAATAACATCCACTACACGGTTAAATTGATCGAAACCACCTCGATCACACATTAAGAAAAACATTAAAGGTAGGAGAGCAGGAAACATAGGGCACCTAGCAAGGTGAATCCTATGTTATAACTTCCTCGTCGCTCTACCGAAGAGCATGAAACAATATGAAAATGTAATAAATGTAGTTAGGAAACACATCACCGATAGTAATAGACCAGGATCCCGTGAAATGTGCTTGATTAATTGATGCAAAACCACCATGTACACTCGAGCTCAATGGCTAATACAAATTCGCACTTCTCTCCTCCTTGCACCTATTACATACAACCACTCGTCATTTCCTCCCACGATCGTTTAATGAATAATGAATCCTCTAACAAAGAACGGGCAGCTAGCCTAACAACCGAACAACAACAACCTTTTACATTATGTTCCTCGTGGATTTCTTATAGAGAAGAGGAAGAAAATAGCGTAGGTGAACATTTGAATGAACCTCATTAAGATAGGAAGGCGGAAGTGTCCACGCCCATACCACTTAATGGCGTAATCTCGCCGTATGTACTCCGAGACCGGTTCGAGATCCCCGTCAGGTTGATTTTGACCTCTCGATATGTTCCCCAGAGTCCTTTCTAAGTCCGGAGCCTCGCTTCGCCTTTCCGGAATAAAATGACATGGATAAAAATCTGCGTGTCCTCTCCATACCTCTATTATCGCCGCTAGATACTTTTAATGAAGCTCACAAGGCAATTAACTCGCTATGGGCTCGAGGGAGGCATGGAGATCGCCTCGTATGAAGGTGTACCTCTCGGGAGAAAAGGTTTACTGAATATTAAACATAGATAAGATCGTTGCATATGCAATGGTCTTCGAACCGTGCTTGAATCCTTCGAATGCGGGATTAGACGTTAATTATATCAATAATAAGCACTAATCCCTTGGAAACCTTCCTCTCGCCGATTTGTCAAGTAATGTCGAAAAACACCTCTCCGTGCCGTTCCCGCACAATTTAGAATAAACTCAAGTATAAACCACAGGGGTGGTGGAGAAAAATGCTTCGCAGACTCGGAGGGATTCGGGGTGGCAAAACAAAGAAAATAGCAAGAATAATGGATTATGGAGGAAGAAATGGCGATTAGTGAAAAACCAAAGGTTAAGCGTTTGGGAGAAATACAAAGGAATACACGGAAAACCGAGGGAGCAGAGCCGTGGAAATGGTGGGGCTGACGGGGGTCAATCACAACCGAGATCGAGCGGTGCCAATCGCAACACACATTTCAAAATGTTTCGATCGTGATCGCTGGCGAGGACGCGATCGAGCGAGCCGACCGTTAGATCCGAAGGCCGATCAATGGCTCACAATCAACTGAGAGGTGAAACGAGAAGCACGATGGGAGGGGAGCAAGATGAATCCGAGCCATTGAAACCGGCGTGATGGATGGTTCGATTGGATCTGGGGATCGCATCGCATTGCGCGTAAAGGGGGTGCGATTGAAAGTTCGATTGCGATTGGGGTGGGCGTGCAATGGCCATTGATCGTAAAAGGGATGGATGGTTGTGATGGAATTCCATGGACGGCAAATAGGAGGATTGGAGGTCGTGGTCGATCAATCGAGATCTGAGAGACAAGCTTGCGATCGATCGGGGTTAACGTAGAGTGTTGCGATCGCGATCGAGGGGGTTTCGATCACTTTCCACCGTCAGATCACCGCGGAAGATCACCGTAGTGGAACACATCGCAAGCCTTAACGTTCTAAACAACGCATCGGATTTTTTGCTGTTACAAAGGGTTTGTGCACCCGCCCGAATTTCGATTTTGATTAGCGCTGGGACTTAAGCGCTGTCCCAACGCACGGCATGTGTGGGAAGTGGTTAAGGGTCCGCGAAAGGCGCTTGGGCCTTATAATAAGGTCTAAGTGGGTTTTTTAGCCCATTTTAATGAATTTTGAAGGTTGGAGGGGAACGATAGAGGAATAAAAAGGGGGAAAAATATCAAGAAAGGGTAGGGGAAGAATTAAAGGGATTTTGGGGAACTTGGAGAGTGAAAAGGAAAAAGAGGGGAATAAAGGGGGGCAAGATAGAATATAAGTGTGGGGAGGAATAAGAGGGAAAAGGAGGCCTTTGGGCATTTCTTCATAACAGAGAGATTTTATGATGGAAATCACAGGGATTTCATCAAAGGATAAGAGGCATAAAGAGGCTTCAAGGATGATGTGTTTGGTAAGGGAAATGCATTCCTCGGGCTCAAAAACAATCTTTAGCCCCTTTTGTTTTGATTGCTTGTCAAAAATTTATGGGGGCTAACAAAGGGCTCCACATGGGGATGGCTTCTTCTCAAGGAGTCAAGAATTCGTAAATTGATCTCTTGGTGTAGGCTAGATGCCTCGCTCGTCAACCATCCTGCTTCTTTAGATCACCGCCACAAATCCCGAAGACGTCAAATCGCAGCACATTCTCCCAAACAACTACCTACCCACACTATAGTCCTATCATTTTTTCTGGGTGCATTTGGACTTGCGCATCTCCCTTTTACATCATTAATTTTTACAAACAACAAATAAACCCTATTCTACTTCTACCCTTATTGCTCCATGAGACCAGATTAGACTGTTGGTCTCATATGTTTCTCTACCTACACTACTACCTGCTAGGATTAGACTATCTAGCAGGTTCCTTTTCTATATTCTAAGACAGAAATTGAAACTGCTAAATACATGCTCATGGGATGAGCTTTATTTCAAACTCCCTACCTACCCTGCCCTAACTGGAAATATCTGATTTTCTAAGTGATACAATAATGCCAATGCAGCCAGTCAAGTAATAGCAAAAAAGGATATGAGCACTGACTGTCTGTCAGAGATAACCACAAGGTGCTCTGCATGTGGTTCTTCAAAGTTGAGGCCACCAGCAGTGGTGACCAATTCTAATGTATTTGGCTCTTGCAAAGGATTGATGCTTGAGGAGCTGAGCTAATCAGGGCCTCCATGTATTCTGCCACAGGATCAATAAACTCATGATGTACAATTTCTTCTTTCAGGCCTGCCATGACTGGTAGGCTATCTGCATCCTGGGCAGTTTCAACCACTGCATCTACAGTGTGGCTTCTGTAATCACACTCCTCCTTCTCCTGATTGGGATTATTTGGCAGATGAGCATCAACCAGGAGTACCTCCTCTTTCTCTGGATCAAGACAAAGACGTCTGTGGGAAAGGAGATCTACCTCATCTTTACTGCAACCTGAGCTAGAGGGCACATTATATTCAACTGTGTTGTCCTCTAGTAATGTAGTCTTGTCCCACTGTAACTGACTGAACTTCGTGAAAAAATTATCATATTCTTGAGCGGGGGCTTTTTTTATTACCTTAATCCTTTCAGGATAAGGCTCTGGACATTCATTCCGCTCAAGATTTTATGCATCTCTTTCCTCTTTGTCCTCTGCGCTGAAGAGCTACTGGCTTCCATCCTCTTGGCAAGTATAACTGATGTTCGGATATAAAGTAGAGAGAAGATTCAGTGAATCTTCGTCTGCTGACATGCTTTCAACACTTTCTCCATCAGTATTGTAGATAGCCTGCATTGGCTCATCCCTTTCTTGAAGTTGATGGTCGTGATCTTCCTCCCATGGAACTACTGATGATAGGCCTGCACATTCAGTTTCCCTTCGGAAAAAATCATCATCAGACAGATCGACATCAAAGAAATCATACTTATAGGTGTTTTCACCCATCAAGTCTTTGGGACTTTCAGCAAGCTTTTCTTCAAAATAGTCTGCAAGTTGATTTTCTGATTCAAACTCTTGTTCATCCAACATGCTTGGCATGCCGCTTACAACTTGTAGTGATCTGGTATGCCTTTTCTGAGGGTGAGGAGCAGGTCTCTTCCAATCATCCTCTCTGGTTTCAATCTCATATTCTGGCTCTTTTACATTTAGCAAGGAGTAGGCAGTCTCTATCAGTCTTTCCAGCTTGTTCTCTAAAGAGATCTGCACTATTTGCTCTGTTCGGTCCTTCCTTGCTACTTTTAATCTCTCCTCCCTGCACTTTATGTTGTACTCGACAGTGATTGCTATATTCTACATTTCCTCCAGGCTCGAAGGTTCTCTTTCCCTTATATGGAATTCCACCTCGGGGTCAAAAGAACTTGGATAGTGAAATAAAGCCCATCCCAAAGGTGGTTTTATATCAGAAGGTATTGCATCATATACCTTATTAAACCTGGCTGAAAACTCTTTCACTGTCTCTCCTGGCTGCCTTCTCAAATTTTTATATACTTTTAGGATGAGGAGAGCATTCTTCGGGGCCACCCATCTATCAAGGAAAACTTGAGAAAATTGATGAAAGCTGAAAATGCTTGCCACGGGAAGGTTTTTGAACCAACTCTTAACATTTACTTGTAATGAAAAAGCAAACATTCTAATGCAGACATCATCTTCTTCTATTTCATATAGCTCAAGTAAATCCTCAAGGTTTTGAACATGTTCTTCAGCAGTAGCCCCTTTATTTTCTCCATCAAAATGAGGCAGCTGGTTAATAAGTTCTGCAGGAAGGGGTTGGAAGAAAAGAGGTAAAACCAGAGGCTTGTATCTTTCTATGACCTTTGTGGGTGTGGGTAGTGTAACAATGGGCTCATGGCTGCTTGAAGCTTCTTTAGGGGTGGGGGATACCACATGAGCTTCTTGTTCCACCAGGTTTTTCACAGGCGTACAGGTCTGCTTGTGGTCTGAAGACTGAGGCTTGAGATCTTCCCCATACTCATTGTGGGTCTCATCTTTGTACACTAGATTAGGCTTGAAGTAGGATAGAACATAGTGATAGACAAAAACAATGAATTCTTTAAACCAAATCCAACCTGTATGTTCTATCCTTCTATGAGGTCTGGCCATAATTCAGGTTCTTCTTCCAGTGGAGTCTTTGAGGATTATGGAGTGTGGAGTCACCAGGTGGATGAATTTGACTATTTGGAGCAGGCTGCTGTCCACCATCAGCAATTGAATGCCAATCTAAAGGCAAAGTGGTCTCTTCCCCAGTGGAGTCTCCATTATGTTGGTGACGACAATGGGAAATAGACCAAATATTAGCAGTTCTTGACTCTCAGATTCATTCCCTAGCAGAGTCGCCATTATGTTGGGGTTCCCATGTTTTGGCCAGATTGGCAAGACCAAAAGATGAGACAACATCAGAACCACTTTGGGGCCGTAGGATCTATCCCTCTTGGACCTGGAGAGGGATCTCTCCAAATAGAGCAAAGAATGATATATATTTGAGGCTCAAGATGAGATGTTAGGCTAGCTATGAAGCACAAAGGAGGTTTTAAAATAATTTGGTTGGTTGGTTGCTGGGTTGAGTCATGAGATCATAGACTGGGAAAGAAATGGAAGGAAATAAACAGAGCAGCGGGATGTTTCAGCAAAGAGGATAGGTCGGGACAGTGCCATCCATTGGGCTATGGAGTCATGAAAGGGAATTACTTGCATCCACTAGCCAAGGCTTCCAAAGAGCAGGTCATCTACACTAAAGGATATTTTTAGATAGATGATGAGATGGAACATTAAGGAGAGAAGGTGGAAGAAGGAAAGACAACCAAATTTATGTCTATAGATCAGGTCAGAGGTCATTTAACTCTAGACATGGTTGGACATACTCTAAGGCAGCTCTCAAAGGGAAAAAGGGGCTGATTATAGATCAGACCAGAGGTCATTTAACTCCAGGTCTGCTTTAGAAACTCCAAGGGAAAAACATGGATAAGATTAACAAAGGGATCTTAGAAAGGCCAGCTGTTCGCGCAAGGATCCTAGTGGATAGGGCTAACACTTATCCCCAATGTTCCCAAACCTTCCAGCTTAAACCCAGCAAGAACATCTAAGAACTGATTTAACTAATTCATACATTAGAGAGCAGGCAATAACATCCACTGCACTGGTTAAATTGACTGAAACCAATTCTCAGATCACACATTAAGTAGAAAACATTAAAGGTATGGAGAGCAGGAAACATAGGGCACCTAACAAGGGTGAATCCTATGTTATACTTCTGTTTCCTACCAGAAGAACATGAAACAGTATGAAAATGTAATATACAGAGTTAGAAAAACATCACCAACAGTAATAGACCAAGATCTTGTGAAATGTGCTTTGATTAATTGATGCAAAACCAGTCATGTACAATAAGCTCAATGGCTAATACAGTCCAGAATTCTCCTCCCAGCCTATTAAAATACAACTACTCTGCTACTCTCTCCCAAGGCTGTTCTAACAGTAAAAAATGAATCCCTCTAACAGAAACTACGCAGCAAGGCAACAACAACCTTTTTATTATGTTCTCGGGGATTTCTTATAGGAGAATGAATAAAACAGAAGTAGATACAAATTAAATGAGATCAATTAAGACAGAATGGCGAAGGAGGCCGAGCCCATTCTGCTTAATGGCATTCTGCTGTACTTTGTAATCTGCTCTGGAGACTCTGTCAGGTCGAGATTGACCGCGGATATTTCTTTGGAGTCCTTTTTGGTGTTTGGAGCTCTGTGCTAGCCTTCTGAATAAATGAACTGGGTGACAAGTCTGTAAGGCTCTCCATACCTCAATAATTGTTGCTCAGAGACTTCTTAAAGAAGCTTCTGTCCGTAACCTTCGTTTAATGGCTCGAGGAGGCATGGAGTGCGTTGTGAGAATGGTGTACGTTTGGAGAAAACGTTCTGCTGACATTAAACAGAGATAAGACTGTTGCGTGTGCTTAAGTCTTCAAACTGCGCCTTTCTTTGAATGCGGGATTAGATGTTAATTATATCAATAATAAGCATTAATCCCTTTGAAACGTTCTGCTGATCTGCTGGCAATGCTGAAAACACATCTCTGCGCTATCTACACGATAAAATAACTTTGTTACAAACCCGAGCAATGGTGGCGGAAGAATTTTGTGGAGGACCGGAGGAGTGGTGGCGGGACAGTGGAGGAACAGCAAAGATGATGGGGAGCGGCGGAAGAAATGGTTAATAGTATAAAAACCCAACAATTAAGTTTGGGTGAATAATGAAGGAAATCACTAACAAACAAGGGAGCGGAGCCTTGGATGTGGGACCAGGTATGAAAATCGCAATCGAAAATCGGAGCGGGAGTGAATCGCAACACACTTTTAACAAGTTCTGATTGCAATTGGGAGTGGGGACGCGATTGAGCGATGGCCATCGGATCGTGGGTTGGATGGACAGACGGGATTGAATCGGATCAATCTCAATCGGGGATCGGAAGATAGGGCCTATGATTGAGTCCATCGAAGGAATGGAGTGATTAGTGTGATGACCGTCAGATCTGCATCAGATGGATGGCTGAGATTGGATCGACGAATCACAATCGGGAGTCAGATGAGAAGGTTTTCGATTGCGATCGGAAGGGGACTTGCGATTGAGCGCTGGCCATTGGATGCAGTGGGGGAACAGATGGCAGAGATTTAATCGGGGGGGAGACAGAAGGACTTGCGATCAATCGCATCGCAACCACTTGCGATGGACCAATCCGAGGGCGTACACAACATATTGCGATTGCGATCGGGAGGGGGGCTGCGATTAGCGCTCCGCCGTCGGATCTTTGTGATATATTGACAGTGCTAAACACATTGCGGGACTTAACGTTCTAAAAAATCGCATCGAAGTTTTTTTTTTGCTATTACAGAGGGTTGCACCCGCCCGACGGTTCCGATTGTGATTGGCTCCCAAGGCTTAAGCACTTGGTCTTCAGTAAGGGTTACATGGGGAAGTGGTTGAAGGGGCTGGCGAAAAAGGGGCTAAGCCCTATAAAAAGGTTGGAAAGTGGGTTTTGGCCCATCTAAATGGAATTTGAAGGCCAAGGAAGGGAATGATAGAGAGGGAAAGGGGAAAATGACTAAACAAAAGGTATGGGTAGAATTTTAAGGGGATTTTGGGAGGGTTAAGAGGGTCAAAAGGGAAATAGAAAGGGAGACAAGGGGGACTAGGAAAGAGGCGAAGTTGGGGTGAAATGAGAGGGAAAAAGGGGCCTTTGGGCATTTCTTCTTCACAACAGAGAGGCTTTATCAGGGAAATCAGCAGAGGGGATTTCATCAAAGGACAAAAGGCACAAAGAGGCTTCACGGATGATGTGTTTGCAAGGGAAATGCATTCCTTGAAGTCTCAACAACAATTTAGCCCCCTATTTGCTTGTCAAAAATTTCATAGGGGGGCTAACACACCTAATTGCAGATTTGAAGATATTTGGCAGCCATAATCAATGTTAGGGCTATTTGTTATGCGTAGCTAAAGTGATCTTTTACGACAAAATATTCATACTAACAATTGGTGACTCCACATGGGTTTTCTTTTGCGACCACTGTAGTTTTATATATTCCTACATATCCAGCTATTTCAGACCCTAGGGTTTCTCTTCAGTTTTCTGTTTTTCCTATTTTTATGGTGCCTTTCACCTCTAAAACCCTCAAACATTAAAATTTTTAACTTCTGTGTGTTTCTGGCCCTATTACATAGGTGACAGACATCAGTCGCAACTGAGACGACTTTTTTTTTTTTGAAAATCTGCCGCCGAGAGTGCCAGAAGTGCAGGTTGCACTTTTTGGCCCAAGAAATACGTCCTGGAGCCTCATTTCGCGGAAAACTGCCCAAAAACTACGACGTCATCAAAAAACATGTCAAAAACTGCGACCTAGACTTTTTTCAGCAATTTTTCTGAAATTTTTCTGGGTTTTGTCTCAACCTCTGTCAAGGTTGTCTGACCTTTGTCTTCACCCGTTTAGACCTATTCTTGCTCTGTTTTACTCAACTAAGTGGGAATCTAGCCCCCTAGGGCTTCCATACCCTCCACTATTTTTGGAAGAGTTTTAGCTGCTGTAAGTGTCTAAATTTTCAGAGTTTCAGCCATATCTGATACCTAATTTTCAGATCCCTACAGATCATCTCTTTTCCCTTTCAAAACACCTCATATATTTTTGTTTGGGTTTATCTCGAGGGTCACCTCTTTGACCCTCCTACCTTTAGCTGATCCCCTCTTGTGTAACAGCAACCTTGCCTCTGCCTATTTGTTGTTTTCTGCACCTCTTTTTAGCAGATTTCTCCTTTAGATCCCTGTCCCTACCAACCTTAGATCTATTGGCCTCTTTTAGCGTGCTTTGATTAGATTCTTTCCCTCTTATAGACTAGTTTTGAGAGACCCACATTCTTGGGTTAGATTGATGCATTATTAGTTGTTAATTTTCTGTTATTTTAGTCTTATTTACTGTTCTTTGCAGATTTAATTTTAGTTACGAAGTACACCTTTTATTTTACTCTCAAAATGTCTGGGTTTAAAAATTAAAATTAACACATGCCACACACTGACCCTAAGTAAAGAAGAGCCTGGTTAACACCGCCAAGAAAAGACTTTAAAATCAATTGACACTACACTTCTCTACCCTTGTTTCGACATTGATATCACTTGATTCTGCACCTCCCTGCCTTTGTCAGTTATTCTTCTTCCCTTTGTGCCATCATTATTACGCCCCCAAGGGATATATCCCAGAGACTTGTTGGCCTTCCCCCTCAGTTTCCGGTTGGTCGACTTGCTCCTTCCCTCCATCGTTGAGATAGTCCTCCCCCAAGTCTGCACTCTGACTCATCTTCTGATTCTTTGGGTTCTCCCCCTACTTTTGGTTCTCTCCCTGTTACCTTCACCATGTCTGGTCTAGGACCTAATGCTAGCAGAAACACTGGCCCTAATGCTAGGACTGTTACTAGCGGAACTGCCACGGGAAATACTTCGACTGCTCGCTTGCTCCCCTTCATGGCAGGCCTCAGTCTCCCCGATTTCAATCAGTTGATCAATGATCCTATCCGCCACGATGTTGGTTGGCCTACTATGCCAACCAAGCTCCCCTCCGACCTTCCCAAGTTTGAAGGCCTTGCTGGAGAGGATCCCTCCAACCATATCCGATCTTTCCACATGTGGTGTTCATCCCATTCCATTACTGATGATTCCATCCGTCTTAGATTGTTCCAACGCATGCTTACAGGTGAAGCTTCTAAGTGGTATGTTGGTCAGCCCACTTCCTCTCATACCACCTTTTCGACTCTTGCCCGGGCTTTTTTATCTTACTTCCAACTTCCCCTTCGTTATGACACTAGTATCGAACTTTTGACTTCTTTCTGTTAATCATCTACGACCCGCCTATCTGATCATGTCCAGGAATGGTAGAGAAGAAAGAGCCTATGTCAATCTCCCACCTTCGAAGACTGTGTCTACATGGACTGGATCCTTAGATCTCTCTTGCCACCTATCGGGAAAGATGTCGCATTGCATTTTCCTCAAACCGAAGAAGCTGCCCTCCAAATGGAATTAAAATTTGACCTGATCTATGCTCAGACGGGTTATGTTTATACAGTTCTACCTGATCTCCCTAGACCCATTAATGCCCATGCACCAGGGGCACCTCATGCCGCTGACAGTATCATTGGAGCTATCTCTCATACATCCGCTCAACCTCCCATGAGCTATGGTTTTCCTACGGGAGGGGGTACCACTTCCTGCACTTCTCCCCCTCTCGGTAGCACGCATCCAGGATCCAGCATGCCTCCTCTTTCTGCACAACCCCCTGTTTATCACACTATTACCCAACCTCATTCTCATCCATATCCACAGCCTAGTGCTCCAACTCCTCCAGCATTAGCACCCCCGCCTCCCTTGTCTTTTCAACCCCCCCAACAGTAGCCACCACCCCCTCAAGGGAAGGTGTATGCATAGCAGATCGCGACCAATCCTTTCTCGCAGCAACGCTTCATGGCTACCCAACCACCTCACAGACTGGTAACCACTCAACCTCCTCCATCTAGTACCTATGATTACCAGATCCTCATGATGAACTCTGACCAACCTATAACTGTCGACCTTAACCTTCACACTCAGTCCCGTCTGCACCCCTAGCATCCTACTCCATCTGTCCCTGAGTCACCTTATTCAAATTCTACAAAGCCTCTCTCGACAACTAATGGTCCCTTGCATATCCCTCCTCCCAACACCGAGGTTCATACCAAGATTCCTAAGGGACCATTATGCTGAAATGCTACTTCTGACCGAGCTTCCCATTCATTTAGCATAGTAGATGAGCTGGACCAATCTCCTGTTGCCATTTCAACGCTGGACTCCAGTCGTGCCGCTCCCAAAGAAAAGCTCTACTATTTTCCCTGGGTGATGTAGATCCAGAAGATGACCAATTGATTGTTTTCGATGCCCATCAGTAAGAGTCTCCTCCTCTTCCTGCTTCCGTAGCTTTCCGAATCTCAGTCAAAATACGGAACGCTAACATTTCCCTGTGCATCATTGATGAGGGGGCATCCACCTGTGTAATGTCCGCTTCGATTTGGAAAAAACTCAGATCTCCTGAGCTGGCCCCTTCCATAATCACCCTTCATGCATGGGATGGCCATGCCTCCCAACCCATTGGCCGCTTCCGTAACTGTCCTCTCACCCTTGCGGGAAAGACTGTTTTTGTCGACATTGAAGTTATCGACACCCCTCTTGACTATAACATTCTTTTAGGGCGTAATTACACCTATGCCATGTCTGCCATCCCATCCGCAGTCCACCGCAGATTTTTTTTCCCGCATAATGAAAAGATTGTCACCATTGACCAATTGACATACCATGAGCCAAAATCTCAGACTTCCCCTGAGTCCACCATCTCTGCTGCCACAAATAAGCAAACTCTTGAGTCTTTGACCAATGTTTCCCCTGGCGTCTACAAAGACTCCTCCTTGCTTGGCACCTTCCCCGGTCCTCCCCCCCCTCCTGTATCTGATCCCAGCTTAGCGAATGTTTTCATGATGCAATCATCTCAGGCTGACCTTACACAGCCCGCTTCGGCTAGTCAGCAACCTCAACCTCGTCTGCAGCAACCCACTCCTAGCCCTTCGCCTCAACTACCCGAACCTCCTCCGCCTGGACCTTCCAATCCAGCTATTACTCATGAGCCTCTTTACCCTCCTATAATGGTTCCTCCAAGCCTTAGCCATTTAGGAGTCGTCCCACCTGGCCATTACCCCTCTGGTCAGATACCGTTCCTAGCTCCCCCACCAGGAGTGTCCATAGTACCTGTCATGGCCACCCTCTCTCTTCCTAACCTGACGCTTGGGATTCTTGTCTGGTACCTTGATCCTCCAGCCGCAACCCTGCCTACTCAACCCAAACCTTATCTTGCTTTGACCTCGGTTCAACCGGTCCCCATCACTTCTCCCGCTGTAACAGTGCCTCAGTCACCTCAACAGGAACCACCTCCTGTTGCGACTGCTTTAGGTCAGAAGGGAAAAGCTCGCAAGGGGGCATCAAAGGACAAGGCTGCCCCGACAAACCCTGCCCCTCCTCGGCCTTCAAAACATACCATCCAGTGTGCTTTGTGTGATTTTGTCGGTCACGCCACCCATACCTGTCCTGAATTGCCTCATCTCAAACCCATGGTTAATGTCACGTTCCCTAAGTCCATGGTCCTGAAAGCCTCTATTCCTTCCGCGACCGCGGCCAAGAACCCCAAGACTATTCACACCAACCACCCCTATGCTTTGTGTGATCTCCATGGCCTCTGTCCCCACCTCGAGGACTTCCGCACCTCTCTAGCCGCAGTCCTCCAATTTGAGGCCAAGCACACCGAGTCCACCTCTCCCCTATTTTCACGTTTTGCTTCGATAGAACTAGAGGACATGAATGCTCCCATTGAAATTCCCCTTCCTAATGTCGAGATGATGAAGCCTTCATCCACCATTTTCTACCAATAATCATCCATGAGACCCTCGAGGAACATTCCCTCTGAATCCTCCCATGTTGTTTCGCTTGACCTTCTTTCAGCGATAACCCTGGACTCAGAATCGGTAGATCCTTTATCTGCTCACTCTTCTGTCCCCCCTTGCGACGATGCGCATGTGAACCTCTCTTCTCATGATGATGAGTCAGGTAGCTTCGCCGCGTCTGGTGGTCTTTCTTCCACCAGTCACCCCATCTTCTATCACGATGTCGACATTATGGAAGGAATCATCTCCCCTGACTTTATCTATTCCCCCTTACATCGAAACCATGCATTCGAACCACATACACCTTGTGGCCATTACATTGCAACCCAATGTTTGGGTAAGGGGGCACCCATATTTGAGAGACTAGGAGAAGTAATTCTCCACAACTCTCCTAGTGTATCTGGTCAGGTCGACTCTAGTACCATTATTCTTCCACATTTGGAAGAACCTCTAGATTCCCATACCACTTCAAATCACTCTCAGGATGATACCCCTTATCGTTCCTTCATTTTACATCCGCAATCCAGTCTCTTAGACATTGTTGTTGACCAACCTATAGACTTTTCAGAGGAGCATCAGTTCATTATCTCCAAATCCTCTCTTTGGGATAGTGACACCAGGTATGCCAACCCGGAAGCTTAAATTCCATTTGATTCATATATGCAGTACTAAAAGAGATTGGTAATCCTCCATTTCCTTTCTCATATTGCATAACCATAACGCAAACAAATGGCACACCACATCATTATAATTTCTTTAGATTCCCCTTTATACATTTTGGCATGACCACAACATGCTTGGGGGCACCTATGCCCCTCAACCATAACCCTCCTCAAAATCATATTTCCTCACTTACAACACTTCTACTTGGGGCACCACTTTTCCTCCATAACTTGTTCTTGTTCGTGTTGATTTTCGTCATGAGATACCATCTTGTACTCATGTTTTTATGGTCCCCTTTGGACCTCCTTCCCTCATTCCATCATCATCGTTAGTGTCTATCTTTTCATCACTCTACTATTTTCTCTTGTGCCTTAGTTGGGGATCCCTTATTGCCTCACCTATGGCAGACCTCATTCTGTCGACATCAACTAATTTACTCCAGAAGCCAGGTCTAGAGGGCGGTGTACCTTGGTTCGAGCTCCTTTCAGCATGATCGTGCTCTATATACTTGATGGTCCAATGATGCAGCAGCCGCTTTTGGTGATTTCCGGGTGTGTGTGAGACGTCTCAACCCTAATGAGGGGGTGGCCCTACAGGTAGCCCCCCACATGCCCAGATGACGTCTTCCTTTCATCCCTTGATGCAACTTCTTCTATTTGATGATATCGGCCTCAGCCGCTTGCAGCACCTCTTCGATTTGCATGTATCAGTTAGATTTTGTGAGCCCTTCCCCGTGTGCAGGGGGCATTTGGGGTGTATTTGTATCTCATGTACTAAAAAATTATTGTATAAGTCCTGACGGTTATTCCAGGCACAACATGTATGTGGGATTCATCATTCTATTTATCTGGCTCATGTTTAAGCCATCACATGCTTCATTATTGTGTTCTGTGGTTTTTCGGACACCTTATTGGTTGTACTATTGTCTCGGCGGGCATAGGTATGCCTCCCCCGCCGCCTTTAGCATAGGTACCACTCCATAAACTAGAGACTTGTTTCACCTGTAAGTCTCATCTCCTTAGGGTCTAGTCCTTTAGCACATTCGACTACCTTACATTTCTCTCTCTCCCTTCCCTCTTGATGTCTAGTGATTGAGTTCTTACAACGTACTTCGGTCATACGATTCGCTCCTAACACTCGTATGTTGGGGGGCAATCTGTTACACCATTTTTTTGGTCATCTAACCTATTATCATTAGATGAACCCAAGTACACCATGTAAGACCAATTTTACCCTAAGTAAAATTGCTTTCACCTTGTGCAATAACTTGTTTGTTTATATTTCCTGGTCATATTTAACCCAAAACAAGGAAATTAATTAAATAAATCCTTATTTATTTGATTATTTCCTAGGAATAAGTTATTGAAATCCTTATTTAAATAATATTCCTAGTTAAATTTGACTAAATCATTTATAAATGATTAAATAAATCATTATTTATTTAATTATATTCCCACCATTTCCATAAAATAATAAATAAATCATTTATTTATTTATTATTTATAAATAAAGGAATTGACCCAAGTCAAAAATCCTTTTCCCTCCAACAAATATAATAAAATATTCTTAAAGGGTGGTTCTAGAATTTGTTTAATAATATTTTATTCATGCACCAAGTTCTAGATCGCCCTAATATTTTGTTATAAATAGTCGAAGGGTTTTCCCCATTCATTAGTCACCTCCATTGTATTAGATCACTCTGGATCTATACTCGGTCACATTTTCCATTTTTGCCTTGTGAGCTCCCTTTGAGTTCTATGTTTGTCTAGGTTTTCCACACCAACAAGAGAGAAATTTTAGATCTAAAATGCTGAGGACTTCCAAGAACCCATCCCATTGAGGAGAACCGGAAAACACCTTTCTTGTTTTCCTCTTAGGTGCCCCCTTTC
Organism: Pinus albicaulis; assembly: GCA_034641835.2. Classification (NCBI taxonomy): domain Eukaryota; kingdom Viridiplantae; phylum Streptophyta; class Pinopsida; order Pinales; family Pinaceae; genus Pinus; species Pinus albicaulis. The sequence continues at coordinate 2,018,505,907 of CM076575.1, read as the reverse complement.
AATATAATATAAAAATTCTTTCAAATACATTGTTCTTGTCTTGTCCATTGGAGGCATGGAGCCACATTTTACTTTATCTGCTTAATGTCTTTTATGCTTAGATCTGGATTTGTGCAGCATTATTTGGATCACCTAATTGCAGATTTAAAGATATTTGGCAGCCATAATCAATGTTAGGGCTATTTGTTATGCGTAGCTAAAGTGATCTTTTACGACGAAAGATTCATACTAACATTTATCATGTAACATGTGGTATTTATCATGAAACTATTTTACTGTTTGGAAAACAGAATGTGATAAATATGAAGTAGAGTCCTATTAGGAATGTGACTCTTTAAAGGATAGTTGTCTTTTTTTTGTTCCAAGAAAGTAGTTTGCAGTTATGTTACATGTCAAAATTATAGTTCGAGGATCTAGCAAGCCAGGAAAATCACTTACAATGTAAAGAATGTCTATTTACAGACTGAACGTCGAATAGAAAAGGGTTGGAGAATATTGCATCAAATTGCTTCTTGTTATGTTTTTCCATTTTCAGTAATATACAGTGACATTTTACTTCCAGATATGAGATTCTAATGAGGTGTTTAATGTTTTGTTGCTCTACATATTTTTTCTAATCACCTGCAGTGAGTTTTATCTCTAATTACTTAGAATTCATGTTATCATTCTCTGACTTCCTTTAGAGGTTAAATTGTTGTGTTTTCCTTATGTTGTGTGTATGTACCATCCTTATTAATTCCTCTATTTGCCTCAGCTTCCATGAGAAGGATTATTGTCACTAAGTTCACTGATGTTGACTCCATAGCCCAAGGGTAGCAAGCCTTTCGTTTTTCAACCTGCAATTAAGAAAAACCAAGTCACAGCTCATAAGAGTTAGCCATCTAATAGTATTTCTATTGAAAATCATAAATCCCCTTTGAGGGAGCCCTCTCAAATTGAAGAGGCTAATCATCATTTAAAAGTGGTTTTAAAGAGTTACATTAATTTGATCTATAAGTAGCCTATCAAGATCAATTTGGTGATAACAGGGAGGTTGTTCGCAAGGTTAATAGGTGACTTGGTAGAGTGGATTTTGCTTAAGTTTGATATCAGTTTTCCTCTTGTTGATTAAACTCCCTTCTTAACTTTAGGCATATTCATGGATTTTTGGGAGCTATGTTCCACTCGTAGATCCCTCCAACAACATGAATCATCACTCAATGAATTATTTCTAAGCTTGGAGGTCACCTTCAGCAAGTTGACAACGATGAATAGTTACCTCAAGAGAGAATTAGAAGTGTCTATGAGCATCCCACTTCACCTTAAGAGAAGCATTAATACATTGGAAAGGGTCAACAAAATGGAAATTTTGATCAAATATAAATACATATTTCAAGGCCCACGCTCCCCTCAGTGATGGTGTAAGAGGCACTCCTCCTTCGGCAAGAGTGTATATTCTCACTAAAAATTGTTGGGTATGTGTTATATTCTTTCCACGACTAGCTTCATATGTTTTACCCTGTGTCGGGAATAGAGGGGGTCACAATAGGGGCGGCATCCCCCCCTATGGGGCGGTTTGTAGGGGGGAAGCCTCACTTGTGGGAGGTTTTGCATGGGGGCAGTACTCCCATTGCACGAGGTTCAAAGTAGTTGTTAACACTGGAAAATCGTACAGCAAAATATGGCATTAATTAATGTCCATCCTAAGGATTTACAGAGCATGAACACATTATGGAATCAAGAAATTATTTAAAATCTCGAAGGTTTTGAGAAAATCAGATTTGAACTGGTCATAAATGTTGGATTGTGTGCTTAATCCTTCGAGAAGAGCGCCTTCTACATGCCTTTTTTCCTGATAAGCGCGCATTCCTGGAAATGGAAAAAAATCGCTTTCCGGGACCACACCAAGCAAAGGACAATTACTCCTTATATGAATTCGCCTAAGGACAGCCACCAACGCCTCCCTAGACATCATGTGAGCACACAAAGGAATATGTGAAGCCCACAATGGAATCATACCTCTCCCTTGGGTCACCATCCATCATGTACCAAGGGAGGGAAGGAGGATTTGAAACTCCCCTATATAAATCCACCAAGAGATGAAGAAAGGGTGATCACATTGTTATGTTGGCCAAAGTTTCCCAAGCAACACTAGTAGTGTGTGACCTGAAGCTGGAGTTGAAGAGGACTCGATCGTTGGCCACCCAACAATCCTATTCCACCACATTAGAGAGAGAGAGGGAGACTGCATCAAAGGCAAAGCTTGGAAGGCAACATCCTTGCATCGGGACCTAGAGCCACTACCTAGGTGCCCTTTGGAAAGTGGGTAAAATTTCTTCTCCATTTCAAACGTTTAATAAGAAGAGGCCTTTGAGCCATCGTTGGTATTATTATCATTTTGACTCTCTTTGATAGCTTCTATATGTTTGTGTTTTAGTTTTAATTTAACCAGAGCATACTTTAGCATACTGTTTCCATTGAAGTTTATGCTTTTGAGCTCCACCACTTTCTTCTTGTAACCAATAGTTTAAAGAGTAGACCACACTCTTTTAACTGGTGTGATTTTTACACCCATGCAACAAATCCACCACTACAGGATTGGCGACTCCACTGACGTGTTCCAAGGTTATGTGGTCATGCCATCTTTTGCAGAAGACCCTTTATCTATGCTAGAGTGGAGCTGACAGTCCTCTGACCCATCTTACAGTCCCTAGATTCACTAGAGTGACAGACTGAAGAAGGCAGCTCCTAATTTTTTCTTACTTGCAGAATTTTTGCTCGCAGATTCTTCTCACAGACGCGCAGTGCGCGCGTTCAAGAATGACCCACGTGCAGGAAAGCGCACTTTTCAGAACCTTTTCCATGCAAATTACAGAATAAGATTATATTCTCTATATTCTACATTTTTCTGCTTGTAAGTGTGTTGGGAAGCCCCTAATGTATCTGCCAGCACCTATGTTGATACCCCACAGCTTCAGAGAACTCTCTTTTTGCTGCTTTCTGTAGACATAGAGTTAGTTTTCATTTAAGTTGGTTTTTTTGCAAAAATCTTCGCATAGTTTAAGTAGGGGGCGAATTAACCATTGCTTTCCAAACAATTTATGTTTTGCAAATTTTGGTATGCACACCTAGATTAACTAGTCCAAGTAAGCTAGTTTTATTTTCTAGTGTAGAAATTGTTTAGCTTAATTCAATTTTTGCATTTAGAAAAATGCGGTACTAGTTTTGAATCGCCAATTAGAGCAAGTAATATCTGTTGCCTTTGCACCCTTCGGTGATCCTAGGCAAGCATATGAACGCTCTATTTTTTCAATTTTCCATCTCCTTTTAGTTATTCACATAGATTAACTAGGAAGATTTGAAAGCGGACCATTATCCGCACATGTTTTCCATTTTCAGCCAGGAACAAGATAACGTAATTTAACTAGGGGTTTTTTGTAAAGGATCACCGATATCCAAATGTTTAAACTATGAGCTTTTTCACCGTATTCTCACACACACTCACCCACTAAGAAAAGAAAGCCACCTAAAGCTAACTTAAACCAACTCACTAAATTCTCCCCATAGGGGCCACAAGAGAATTATAGATTAAGTTAGGATCAAGGGGATAGGCATCCAATAAGCTTCCTTGATCACACTTCATATTGAAACATAGAAGTTATGTATTTAGGGAGCTTCACAATCCACCTATCAGCCCACAAAAAAGAAACCCCGAGCACGGCAGAGACCCAATTCAGAGGGGGTTATGCTTAGGCGCAGTGCGTGTAGTATCAGTTGGGGCTACATGACCCGGCTGATACTCGGTACTGTTAGCTAACTACCAAGAAGCCCAAGACTCTAACGCTCACGTGGGACAGTCGTTCTTAGTGGCCAAAAACTATGGCATCCTTTACCCTATAGGTGACGGTGTAGGCAAGCGCCAGACCCTCTACCCTTACCTTGGTGGATTCTCTTTGGCTGACTGGGGGCGTCGTAGCTCTTACGGGACGTTGTTCCAGCACTCACAAGAAATATTCTCAAGGCCCAATTACTTTTGAGTGTTTGAGGACGCATATGTCTTCTAGGATTTTGAGTCTCATGCGCAAAACAAACAAAAACCATATTTTTGCTTGATTGATCACATAGTTTAAAGTTAAAAAGAAAATCATTTTATTTTCACTTTGTTTTATCTATGTGGCCATAATGTCACTCTGACCTAGACTCTATCCCCTCAAAGTTTTCCAAAAACTGACCTGGTCGACACCCAAATGGTCCCAATAGAACCTCGTCGATCCAGGCGTCTTTTGGACCTCCCCCAGTACAGGGAGGGGTTTCAGGTCTTTCTCCATTTAGGCATAAAATACGAAACGCTGCCACCATCATTGGTTCATCCTTCATTGGAGCAACCATAGTTGGGAACCCTATTCGGTCTCCTAACACCACACCGCACACCACTCCCCCCTCAACCCCTAAGGGGCATAGGAGCATGTCCCATTCGGGAAGCCAGCTGAACACACATAAGGGTATGTCACAGACTAACCCTCGTTCTAACCAAAAATTTGTGTCTTCACACGTTTCCTTGGGGTCAACCTCCCAGTCACCCTTCTTAGCTTCGTTGAATTTACCTGATTTAACGAAGTTCACAAATGACACCATCGCACATGATCCTTCATGGCCTCCCATGCCCACAAAGCTCCCTTCGGATATACCAAAGTTCGAAGGCAAGCAAGTGGAAGACCCAAGTAATCATATAATGACCTTTCACCTATGGTTCTAATCGAATAGTATCATCAACGACACTATTCGATTGAGGCTATTTCAATGCACCCTTACGGGAGTGGCTACGAAATGGTACGTGGACCAACCTCCTGCTTCACATGGAACCTTTAGTGCCTGCATTCCTCACTTATTTTCAGATACCCATTCACCATGATTTGGTAATGGAGTTACTGACTCATTTTAGACAAACCCCCGCCATCCATATCTCTGACCATATTCATGAGTGGAGACGGCGTCGCAGTTTATGCAAAGATAAACTCGACGAACAGGTCCTCTTAGATTTATCCTTGAAAAAATTGACAGCGGAGATTTCAAAGGATGTGGCATAGTAATACCCCACATCTGAAGAGGACGCAATCAGTAAATCCCAGAAGCTTGTAGTGATTTATACGTAGTCAGGATACATTTACAATATCCTGCCTAATGCCCCGCGCCTGCAAACTTATCGATAATTGCAAGGCATTTCGAACTTTGCAGACGGACTAATTGGGTCAATGACCCAAGGGTACCTAGGCAGCAGTAGTTCCAATCCCGGTTACGCATAGAATTCTACCCAGAACATGTCCCAACCCGGATTTCAAAGTCATCACATAACTCAACAAGATTTGACTAGTAGGGAGCAAGCGTATCACCAAGGCGGACCCTACCCTCCGGCTGAGGGGACCCAATACGCAGGAAGAAACACTGACGGAATAGCTCCCACCAACAGCCAGGTGCAAACAAGGGACAACGTTATGCTCAATCCCAAGCACATGACACACCGACGCAAACCAATGCACAAGCGAACTTTATGCAGTCGTCCCAGAATCAACCACACCAGTATAACCAGGAGAACTACCCTCCTAATGTGGTTAAGAAGAAATCAAAAAACAAGCCCAAAGGGAACCCTGGATGGGGGGGCAGCAACCAATAGCGCCCACCGCGATCCCAAGCTGGAGGAAACTCTAGCAGGAATCAAAACCAGGAGCCAAGCAATGCCCAACGGCAAATCAAAAGGCCACCTCTGAGAACAAACCATTCTTGTTAAATATGTGGTGAGTACGGGCACTATACTCACCACTGTCCCAATCTCCCTGAGCTAAAAAAGCTTCAAAGTAATTGAGGACAAGGAGGAGCTTCCCAGCAACCCGCTGTTATGCAAGAACCTTTCCCCCACCAAGGGACAGTCAGCACTCAACAGCAAAACCCAGTTGATTCCCAGAAAAACATCCATGAAATTTACATGACTGGGGAATAAATGTTTTTTCCAAACACGGAATCGCAATTACGACACCCCACCAGACTCCACTACGTCATGGGCTAGTACCAGTGCACCGACTGCACCTTTGACCATTTCAAATATGCCTATAGAACCATTGCCAAATATGGAAAAGGGACCTAATAGGCGAGCAGGTAACTACTCCAAAGCGGCCCATAATTATAGCATCATGGACGATTTATCTCAATCACCCGCTGCTATGTCCGCATTGGAGGTACTACAGTCGGGCCCAAAGCAACGGAACGCCCTACTTTCCGCATTAGGCATTATCGACCTTGCCGATATGGCCATGATGGCTTTTGACATAGACAAATCCACCCCTAGGATTCCTTCCATGGTCGCATTCCAGATACCAGTATCGGTATAGAATATCACTATTCACCGATGTGTCATAGATGAGGGTGCATCGACATGCATCATGTCAAAAAAAAATTGGAAAAAGTTGGGTTCTTCCGAACTAAAACCCTCAGTCATAATGCTTTGAGCCTACGACGGTCGTCCCTCGACACCCGTCATCCTCTACCAAAATTTCCCAGTCCATTTAGCTGGCAAGACGGTCCACATAGACATTGAAATCCTGGATGCTCACTTGGATTACAATATACTCCTTGGGCGGAGTTATATGTACGCCATGTCCGCCATAGCCTCCTCCATCTTCCGCATGATGATTTTCCACCACGAGGATCGCATCATTACTGTAGACCAGCTGACACACAGCGAGAAGCGTCATCTAAACAACACGGATGTAATTCTACCCTATGTAGATACAGCCGCAGATGGTATCTCACAGTACCAAGAATATGGCCCCAGCCAATTCAAACCGTCATCCATCCTAGGGTCGTTCCGAGTAGATCCTCCCATTATCCCTGAGGTGTCACCCAATTCCACAGGGGCCCTGGTGTGCATGATGTCCACATCAAACATCGAGGTCAGTCAGGATACGGACTCAAGCAGTAACAACACGGAGGCATCGGCCACAGCAACCTCTCTAGCCTACACCGCCTCCCAAACCCCTTTCCTCTACCCCCCAGCTAGCTTCATCTCCCAGCAGGTTTCGGCAACACTGGTGTTAACCAACATATCGTTGGCATTCCCAGTTTGGTACCTATTTCCCCCTTCTGAAACACGAGCCACCAACATTACTACCACAGGGTTAAATCCCCTCAGCCCCGAGGAGCCCCAACCAACCCGAGAAACGGTCGAGACTGCCCCCGCAAAGGAGGTTCCCATTGCAAAATCGGTTATTACGACCAAGAAAACCACAAATAGAGGAAAGAAGATGGTGACCCCCACCATGCAAAGGGAATCACCAGTCTGCACCATATGCGATGTCATAGGCCATCCGACGCATATATGTCCAGAGCTGGACGAGTTAAACCCACTCCTTGGCTCCGAAGCAGACATCTCGACGCCGCGTTCCTGTGAAAAGGAACCTACTTCAAAAGGTAAAGACAAGTTGTTGCATACCAATCACACATTCTCTCTCTGTGACACCTATGGGCACTATACCCACCATTTTCCAGAGATACCACGGTATAGGGATGCCTTACATGCGGTCGAGCGATCCTATCAAGAGTATCCCTCGATCCATTCAGTTAATGATGAGCCTCGCATCATCCTATACCTACAGGAAGAGCGACAATCACCAAAAATACTCCCCACCAGGCCACCCCCCTCGTTGAACGGTGCGTACTATATGATGAACTTGATCATTTCATCATCGACTGCCCCGCTTTGGAAATGTTCCAACGATGGTACCCAGTCCACATATTATATCGCGGCGAAATGGATGTCCCATATTAATGTCAGATATTGTTGAACCCTTGGTTAAACTGAGAGGGGGTGAATCAGTTTAATGCAATCATGGTCTTGTAAAACTTTTTGTTACACTTATTTTCATCTTCAATTCATGATCAACTTAATATACAATGGAACAAAAATCTTAATAAGTGAGCAGTAGGTATTAAGCAAATTAAATACAGAATATCAACACATAATTTTCATGCACATAGACAACAGATATAAGTGGAAACCCATAAGGGAGAAAACAACATCTTATTATTGTTGTGATGCAAAGGCAAGCTCCAACTCCCTCTCACCATTGACTTTCTATAGTCTCCAACCTACAGGAGGCTACTACCTCAATTCTGCAAGCTACAACTAGAAAGGAAGCTCCAACTCCCATCTATTTTCTACAGGCTACAACCTACAGGAGGCTCCTACCTCAGTCAGCTACAACATGATATGGAAGCACCAACTTCCTCACTGTACAATAAAATCATATGCTGATTTACCTAGATATCAGCTCTATTTTTCTCCTTCTTTACTACTGTCCTTCCAGCCTTCAATTTGATTTATATCATCTCTGGATCTTCACAAATCCTCTCTCTGCTCCTTCTTCTTCTTACATTCTCTCACCTCTTTCTCCATTCTCTTACCTCTTATGCATATGATGGTAACATTATTTATATAGATCACCTCATAAATATTTGCATTCCACAGGGAATTCGAAATGAACAGGTATGAATCTTTGCCTTCCCCCTTCTCATTTTCTTGTCCAACACATTCAGAATAATATAACAGAATGTATATATTTGTGTATTACAATGGATTTTTTCTTTGCCTACGTATACTTGCCTTTGCATCACATACAATAAAAATAATTAAATCATTTACATTTACAGATACAATAATATATTTCACTCAACCCTTTCAGCTCTTGGTTCACCATACATTTGTCTTTTCTACTGCTGTCACTGTATTTTCAATTTCTGTTGTTATAGTCTAGCTCTGCTGCATAACTGCTCATTTTTTCTGACTTGACCCATTATATTTTGTTTCTAACAGTGCCATCATATCTCCTTTTTCCCTACCGTGCCTCTTTTTCTCGTGCCCACAGCGTTCAACCTTCACCGCTCTTCTAAACATTCGATTCTACCCTTTCCTTTGTGTCGAGTCCTTACCCGAGCCTTTCTACCCGCGTTCATACTTTCCTTTTTATTTTACATTATAATCCTCCTTTTACTCTCTGAAACGATTTACAAACAAAAATCCACATACTCCCGGACTTGAAATGATTTAGGCTTCGGCTTTGATCTTCATCGCGTTCGCTCTCTTTATCGCACTTCGGCGATTCAGTTATCCAATGTGCCTTCGTCCATCTGATCTCTCGATATGCGATATGCGAAGGGTCCCACCAGGTTGTATCTTGGCATTTCGGCTTTTTTTTTTCGTTTCTATGTTGCTCTTTCATCCTCCCGATGCGATTTCTCAAAGGGAAACCCTATACCTTCATAAACTTTCATTTTCACCAATCTTGCACATTTATCGATGTCCAAATTAGAACTTCTAATCTGCATCGTAGATCTCTACTCCATGATCCAACGGTTATCGCTTCATCGCACTTTGGCGTTTATGAGTGCTATCTCTTCTGAGCTTTGCGATCTGCGATATGCGATGAACTTCGCATCGCCACTTCGCATCGCATCGCATTGCCACTTCGCGGTATGCGATGAACTTCGCATCCATGTGTCCCTTCGCATCGGCACATCGCATCACTTCTATCCATCACATCGCAACTTTGCTCTTACAATATTCACCCCTCTGATCTTGCGATTTGCGATATGCGGACCAGGTCCACGTCATCTCCATGTCATCGTGCCATGTCACCTTGCCACATCATCGTCATGTCACTGCCACGTCATCTTGATTTATATGCGATTTGTGGGGTCAGGTCCACGTCAGCTGCCACGTCACTTGCCAAGTCATCACATCACACTTCGCATTTTTTGTGACCATTGTGTTTGTGCGATTTTTCTCCTACCACGATTGCAATATGTGATCGCATCGCATCGCATCCATCGCATCACATCTCCTTTAATCTCATCCGTTTGTTTATGTTGTCCCGCTCTGTGACACTGGTCCCACACATTTTATCATTCCTCTCTTTATATAATGTTTGATTTAAAACAAAGCATGTCAACAAAATGTATTGGCCCCACATTATGTATGGCACCAGACCTCAAAAGGCGTTCACATTATTAAATTAGATTCACGATACTATGGAGGCACTCCTCGGTACGGAAAGATCATCTAGCTTGTGCTACCACAGTGAATGACAGCCATCGATCTGCAGTCAACGCTCAATGGGTGGGTCAACTGCGGAGGCACCCCCTTGGGTTAACTATCGGGTTGTTTGTGCCCAAGTGGTACCGTTGATCCCAGATCAATGTTAACCGCGTTCATTCCTCCTCTTAACTCACAATTTCGTTATTCCAAAGACTGTTGAGTCTCCGCCGTTGATCCTAGAATGATCTAACGGTCATCACGTTATCGCGTGCCAACTAGCCCCAATGGATAAAGTTTTTGAACCTACATGAAATAGGTGGTTTCACTTTGCCACACGTCGCCCTCCTAACTGTATCACGTCCATCTCCCTTAAAACCACTTATCCTTGAAAAGCAGTGCAAAAACCCTTTGGTGGCTTTCGAAACCACTTTCACTGTTCCATCTTCACCGTTGACTCATGGTTTCCGCTTTTGTTCATCATGTCCTCCACGTTGCTCCTCTCCTGAGCTTGTTCTTCTATTCGGTATTCACTACGACTTGGGATTATTTCCCTTGCTGCATCCCCTAAACGTGTCGATCTCTCCTGAGCTTGTTTTGCTACCTTTCTACATTCGCTGCCTCTCTACTTTCGCTACTTCTCTACCTTTGTTGCTTAGCTGCATTCGCTGCCTTTGCTAATGGTCTAATGCTGCTCCTTGCCTCCTTTTTTTTCCTACTGCATTATTACTCCACTTCTTATTTGCCTTATTGTTGTTGCTTCTATGCTCCTTTGTCTTAGTGGTAATTCAGGTGATGCTCCTTTGTGCTCCTTTGCCATCAATGACAATATTTCCAACAGTCTCCCCCTTTGGCATTGATGGCAATACTCCAATGCTTCCTCCAGGACTTCCTCTGCTTGCTTTTCAGAAGACCATTTCTTCTTTTTCTTGCTTTTCCTCCCCCTTTGACATCAATGACAAAAGGTTGCACATTTCCCAATGTAGTTTCGATCTTTTCATTTCCTCTGATCTTGAGGACCTGTTTCATGCACTGCTCCATTGTTCTAGCTCTTTTATTACAATTTATTGACTTATCTCGCCCTGGAATGATGCTTTCTTGTCTGATATTGACTATCACTTATCTTCTGCACTGATCCTGTTTCTTGTATGCAACCCTTATTATCATTTTTTGTTTTTTTTTTTTCAATCATATCAGAGAGTAACATCTAAAGACACTACCCCTAGTTTGTCTCTTAGATATTCGAATGGTTCTTTAGAAAGAGGTTTTGTGAATATGTCTACTATTTTTTCCTTTGTTGGTATGTATTCCAACTTCACCAATTTCTGTGCTACTTGTTCTTTGAGGAAGTGGTACTTTATTGGGAGGTGCTTTTTTTTTTAAGTACATGATTTTTTGATACACTTATTGCACTTGTATTGTCACATTTGATAGAAATGGGTTCATCAATCCTTACCTTCATGTCTTGGAGAGTTTGTTTCATCCACATTAATTGTGTGCAACATTCTATTGCTCCTATGTATTCTTCTTCTGCTGTACATAGAGAGATATAAGTTTGCTTATTGCTTATCCATGCAACCGGACTTTTTCCCAAATAAAATGCACCTCCACTTGTGCTTTTCCTGTCATCCACACAGCTGGCCCAATCTGCGTCTGTGTTTGCTTTCAATGTGAAGCTTTTTCCTTTTGGATACCATAGGCCATAATGTGCGGTTCCTTGCAGATATCTAAATATTCTCTTGATTACAAGTAAGTGATTTTGTTTTGGTGCTGCTTGATATCTTGCCACAAGACCTACTACCAACATAATGTCTGGTCTAGAAGCAGTTAGGTATAACAGACTTCCTATCATGGATTTATAAATTTTTTGATCTAAATCTGCAGATCCATCATTAGCACAAAGTTTGCATCCAGTGATCATGGGAGTTGACAGAATTTTGCAGTCTTCCATTTGAAACCTTTTCAACATTTCTCTTAAGTATTTTTCTTATGAAATGAATATTCCTATGTTCTTTTGTTGAATTTGAAGTCTTAAATAGAAGGTGAGCTCTCCAATCATAGACATCTCAAATTCTGATTTCATTTCTTCATCAAATCCTTTTGCTAACTCATCTTTGTTGCTACCAAACATGATGTCGTCTACATACACTACTACAATCAAGAGTTCATTTTCATTAGCCTTTATGTACAAATTGTTGTCTACTCCTCCTTTCTTGAACCCTTGTTTTGCAAGTATTTGTCTAGCCTTGAATACATGCACGAGGAGCTTGTTTCAGACTATATAAGGCTTTCTTTAATCTGCACACATAGTCATGTTTATTTTTTAATGAGAATCCTTAAAATTGTTCCATGTAGACTTCTTCCTCTAGATCTCCATTCAGGAAGGCAGACTTCACATCCATTTGATATACCTTGAAATCATGATAGCATGCAAAGGCCAAAAACATTCTGATTGCTTCCATTCTGGCTACAAGGGCAAAGGTTTCATCATAATCAAGACCTTCGATTTGAGAGTATCCCTTGCATACAAGTCTGGCTTTATTTCTGATTACCTGACCTTGTTCATTCATCTTATTCTTGAATATCCATTTTGTGCCAATGAAATTTTTCCCAGTGGGTCTTGGAATTAACTCCCAGGTATTGTACTTCTCAATTTGGTCTAGTTCTTCATTCATAGCATTTACCTAGTTTTTGTCTTTGCTGGCTTCCTCAAACTTCTTAGGCTCTATTTGAGATAGCATGGCTAGGTATACTTCTTCTGTCTGTTCAGAAAGTTGTCTTCTTTTCTGGACTACCACACTCTTGTCCCCAATGATTTTATCTTCTAGATGGTTCTTTTGAGTGTGTCTTGAGGGACCTTTTGATTTTAATTCAGTATCTTATGTTGTCTTGCTATGTTCATCATTATCTTGGTTCTCAGCTTCATGATCATCTGGAGGATTGGCGCAGCTTGTGCTTCTTGTTCTATTTGGTACATCTTCGTCAAATCTTACATCAATTCTTTCCACAATTTTGTGTAGACTTTTGTTGTAGCACCTGTAACCCTTACTCTTGGATGCATATCCTAAAAATATTCCTTCATCAGCTCTTGCATCAAACTTCCCCAGTTTTTCATCATTATTTTTTATGAAACACTTGCTTCCAAAGACTCTAAAGTGCTTGATTGATGTTGGTTTACCATGCCATAATTCGTAAGGAGTCTTGTCACAATTTGGTCTTAGATGAGCTTTGTTGAGAATGTGAACAACTGTGTGTACTGCTTCTGCCCAGTAGGTTTGGGGAATGTTACTTTCTTGCATCATAGCTCTGGCAATCTGTTGTACTGACCTGTTTTGCCTCTTTGCCACTCCATTCTGTTGAGGTGTACCTGCAATTGTAAATTGTTGTTTTATCCCATGCTCATTGCATAGGTCTGCAAAATCATAGTCTGTGAATTCACCTCCTCTGTCTGATCTGATGCACTTTAGCTTGCATCCTGTTTGATTTTCTGCCAATGCCTTGAATATCTTGAATTTCTAAAGTGCTTCAAATTTATACTTGAGAAATTATACCCACGTCAATCTATAAAAATCATCTATTATCAGCATGAAATAAGATTCTCCGCTTGGTGCTTTAGTTCTTGAAGGTCCACACAGGTCCATGTGTACAAGCTGAAGAGGCCGACTTGTTGATAGTATCTCTTTGGTCTTGAAAGATATGCGGGTTTGCTTGCCCAATTGACAGGATTTACATATGGTATTTGAAGGCTTCTTTATTGTTGGCATATCTCTAACTGCATTCTTCTTGCTCAGACTAATGATGTGGTCAAAGTTTAGGTGTCCCAGTCTTCTATGCCACAACCATGATTCATCAAGTTTTCTTATGTGGCATGATTCATTCTCTTCTTCCGCTATATAGACATTACTTTCTGTTCTTACACCTTTGATCAAGGTATTTCCTGTGGTGCTTGATCTTACCTCACAATATTGGGCTCTGAAAAGGACCTCACAGCCGTTATCACACATTTGACTGACGCTTAGCAGATTGGCTTTCATCCCATCCGCAAATAGTACATATTGAGCCTTTCCTCTTCCATTATTCAGATTGACTGAGCCTTTTCCCTTGATTTTCCCTGCTTTATCATTGTTGAATGTTACATTTCCATATTTCTTTTCATCAAAGGTTACAAACTTGCTTCTATCTCCATTCATATGCTTTGAGCATCCACTGTCCAAATACCATTGGCTTTTATGATCTTGGGCTATTAGAGCCAGGTCACACTTATTCAACTTCTTTTTCCACTTCAAGCAGCTATTTGTTTGGCACCTATTCTGAGAAGATGGACCACATTCTTTGAGAGGACATTTGGAAGTCATGTGTCTGATTTGATGGCATACAAAGCATTTGATTATATTGTTTATGTGTACGAGTGAACTCTCCATTGTTCATAAATGTCCTTGGGGTTTTAAGCATCAGTATTTTTCCATGCGTTCTGGACTCCATGGCTTTATGGCTGAACCCCTTACAATAAAAAAAATACCCATGGAAACGATTAGTGTACCTGGTGTAGGGTTGTCCTCTCCATTTGTTTGCTTGAGGTAGTATTTTCAATTTCTGCATCTTTTGCTGGTTGAAATTGATTATATTTGTCTGACAGTATGCAGCAATATGTCCCAGTTTGTGGCAGGAAAAACAAGTGACATTTCTCATAGGAGGAAAGAATCTCCTTTGAGATCTTCCGAACTTGTTCAATTGATCTTCAGGAACAATTAAGCTTTTTGCAACTGCTTTCTTCTTCCTCTCATTATTTGTCTCTTGATGTTGCTGCTTGTTTCTTCTTTTTTCATCACACATCAAGTTCTTGTTGGATTCTGCTTCTGTGGTTCCTTTTTGAGATGTTTCATTATCCTTTATAGCTTTTACAAAAATGATATTCTTGTTATCTTCTACCTTGGAATTACTAGTTTCTCCTTCATATCACATCCCAGCCTTTATGAGAGGATACCTTTGAGCATTTATAATCTTGTCCAACTGTTCAGTGCTTGTCATTCGAGGAGTGTTCATTGACAATTCCCTTTGGGTGTTTTCTAGTTTCTTTCTCAGGCATACCACTTCTTCTTCCAATTTCTCTTGCTCCTGATGTTTATCTTTAATCTTCTTTAGCAGAATGTCTTCCACCTTCTTATTTTCTTCAAGTTCTACTTTCAATTGAATGAGGTCTTCTGAATTTGGTACCTCTTTTACACATTTGAGGAGAATGTCTTTCTGTTTTCTGCACTTGAGTTTAAGTCTATCTATTTCCTCCAAGGCACTTCTCAGCTCCCCCTCAAGATCTACCTCACCTTCTTCCTCATCTTCTAGAAGGAATCATTCAGACTCTTCCTTGGCCATCAACACAAATTCAAAGGTTCCTTCTTCATTTGAGGATTCATCTGAGTTTTCAGATGCACTGCTATCTTGTTGAGCATAAAATGATCTTCTATTGAATCTCTTCCCTTTTTTCCAGTTATTTGTTTTGGTTTTCTCTGTCTCTTAAGTCTGATTCTTTGTTTTATTAAGAGGACACTTAGATGCATAGTTGCCAACCCTTCCACAGTTAAAACATTTAAAGGGAAGTTTACCTGTATATTTGCCTGAGCCTCTATCCAATCTTCTGACAAATTTGGCCTCTTCTTCATCAGAGCAGGAGCATGTATCTTCTTTTTCTTCTTTTCTCTTCTCTTTCTTAAAGGCTACCTCCCTCACATTTGACTTCCTCTGTGGAAGTCTTATCTCATAGGCTGTTAAGTTTCCAAGTAATTGGTTCATGGTCAATGTTTCCCAATCAGTTGTTTCTTCTATGGCAGAAACCTTGGTTAAACCTGGAAGGTAAAGATCTCAATATATTTTGTACAATTACACATTCTCTAATGGTTTCTCCTGGAGCTTTCATGTTATTCACAATTTCTGCAACCCTTAAGAATAAGCTGGCAACATCTTCTTCTTCATTCAATTTTATATTTTCAAACTGGGCTCTATAGACTTGTAGCTTGGCAGCCTTCACCTTTTTATCTCCCTCATGGATACTTTCTAATGTATCCCATATTTATTTGGCAGTATTTTTGTGCATTACTTTGATAAATTCTGTCTCACACAAACTACTTAAGAGAGCATTCATGGCTTTTGTGTTAGCTATAAAATCTTGTTTGGCTTCTTTCTCTGTGTCAGAATCCTTTGGGGCATATCCTAATTCCACAGCAGCCCAAACTTCTATTCCTAGAGACATTATATATGTCCTCATTCTTATTTTATAGAAGGCATAGTTTGTGCCAATAAACAGAGGGGCTTTATTTGTTGAGCATCCTTCTAGACTAGCCATCTTAGGGACCAAGAATCTCCTTCCAGTTGTTAAACTGATACAAAAGGAACCCGCTCTGATACCAATTGTTGAACCCTTGGTTAAACTGAGAGGGGGGTGAATCATTTTAATGCAGTCATGGTCTTGTAAAACTTTTTGTTACACTTATTTTCATCTTCAATTCGTGATCAACTTAATATACAATGGAACAAAAATCTTAATAAGTGAGCAGCAAGTATTAAGTAGATTAAATACAGAATATTAACACATAATCATCCTGCACATAGACAACAGATATAAGTGGGAACCCATAAGGGAGAAAACCACATCTTATTATTGTTGTGTGCAAAGGCAAGCTCCAACCCCCTCTCACCATTGATTTTCTGGAGGCTCCAACCTACAGGAGGCTACTACCTCAATTCTGCAAGCTACAACTAGAAAGGAAGCTCCAACTCCCATCTATTTTCTGCAGGCTACAACCTACAAGAGACTCCTACCTTAGCCAGCTACAACTAGACATCTATCAAGCTACAACTTGATATGGAAGCACCAAATTCCTCACTGTACAATAAAATCATATGCTGATTTACCTGGATATCAGCTCTGTTTTTATCCTTCTTTACTGCTGTCCTTCCAGCCTTCGGTTTCCTTTATATCATCTATGGATCTTCACAACTCCTCTCTCTGCTCCTTTTTCTTACATTATCTCACCTCTTTCTCCATTCTCTTACCTCTTATGCATATGCTGGTAACATTATTTATATAGATCACCTCATAATTGTTTGCATTCCACAGGGAATTCGAAATGAACATGTATGACTCTTTGCCTTCCCCCTTCTCATTCTCTTGTCCAGCACATTCAGAATAATATAACAGAATGTATATATTTTTGTATTACAGTGGATTTTTGCTTTGCCTACGGAGACTTGCCTTTGCATCACATACAATAAAAATAATTAAATCATTTACATTTACATATACAATAATATATTTCACTCAGCCCTTTCAGCTCTTGGTTCTCCATACATTTGTCTTTTCTACTGTTGTCACTGTCTTTTCAGTTTCTACTATTATAGTCTAGCTCTGTTGCATAACTGCTCATTTTGTCCGACTTGACCCATTCTTTGTGCTTCTAACAGTGCCATTATATATCCTTTTTCCCGACCATGCCTCTTTTTCTCGTGCCCACAATGTTCAACCTTCACTACTCTTCTAAACTTTTGATTCTGCCCTTTTCTCTGTATCGGGTCCTTACCCGAGCCTTTCTACCCATGTTCATACTTTCCTTTTTGTTACATTATAATCCTCCTTTTGCTCTCTGAAATGATTTACAAAGGAAAATCCACATACTCCCGGACTTGAAATGCTTTAGACTTCGGCTTTGATCTTCATCGCGTCCGCTCTCTTTATCGCACTTCGGCGATTCAGTTATCCCATGTGCCTTCGTCCATCTGATCTCCCGATATGCGATATGCAAAGGGTCCCACCAGGTTGTGTCTCGGCATTTCGGCTTTTTTTTTCGTTTCTATGTTTCTCTTTCATCCTCCCGATGCGATTTCTCAAAGGGAAACCTTATACCTTCTTAAATTTTCATTTCCGCCAATCTTGCACATTTATCGATGCCCAAATTAGCACTTCTAATCTGCATCGAAGATCTCTACTTCGTGATCCAACGGTTATCGCTTCATCGCACTTCAGCGTTTATGAGTGCTATCTCTTCTGAGCTTTATGATCTGCGATATGTGATGAACTTCGCATCGCCGATTCGCATCACCACTTCGCATCGCATCGCATTGCCACTTCGCGGTATGCGATGAACTTCGCATCGCCAATGTACGATATTGCGTTGTGCCGCCATGTGTCCCTTCGCATCGACACATCGCATCGCTTCTATCCATTGCATCGCAACTTTTCTCTTATGATCTTCACCCCTCCGATCTTGCGATTTGTGATATGCGATCCAGGTCCACGTCATCTCCATGTCATCGCGCCACGTCACTACCATGTCATCTTGATTTATTTGCGATTTGTGGGGTCAGGTCCACGTCAGCTACCATGTCACTTGCCATGTCATCCCCACGTCATCACATCGCACTTCACATTTTATGTGACCACTATGTTTGTGTGATTTTTCTCCTGCCCCGATTGTGATATGCGATCCCATCGCATCGCATCTCCTTTAATCTCATATGTTTGTTTATGCTATCTTGCTCTGTGACATTGGTCCCACACCTTTTATCATTCCACTCTTTATATTTTGTTTTCCTTAAGACAAAGCATGTCAACAAAATCTATTGGCCCCACATTATATATGGCACCGGACTTCAAAAGGCGCTCGCATTATTAAATTAGATTCACGGTACTGCGGAGGCACTCCTCGGTATGAAAATATCATCAAGCTTGTGCTACCGTAGTGAATGATAGCCGTCGATCTGCGATCAACGCTCGATGGGCAGGTCAACTCCGGAGGCACCCACTTGGGTTAACTATCGGGCTGTTTGTGCCCCCGCGGTACCGTTGATCCCAGATCAATGTTAGTTGCGTTCATTCCTCCTCTTAACTCACAATTTCGTTATGCCAAAGACTGTTGAGTCTCCGCCATTGATCCTAGAATGATCCAATGGTCATCGCATTATCACGTTCCAACTAGCCCCAATGGATAAAGTTTTTTAAACTATGCAAAATAGGCGGTTTCAGTATGCCACACGTCGCCCTCCTAACTGTATCGTGTCCATCTCACATAAAAACACTTATTTTCCAAAAGTGGTGCAAAAACCCTCTGGTGGTTTTCGAAACCACTTTAACTATTCCTGTTGGGAAAAATACTGAGAGGGGGGGGGTGAATCAGTATTTAGTGCAGACAATAAAACTTTTTACTTTTTCCTTTCTAAAATCCCATACGCTACATTCTTGAAGCCAACTCGCGTATATACGCAGATATCCTTTACAGAACTCGCGTATGTCCAGAGATCTAATTATGCATTTAATTTTTAACTTAGATCATTGCATTATTCATTCATCAGATGTTTTAGAAAATAGTAAACAGGTGCGGAATAATCATCACACATAAGCAACACACATGAACACCAGGATTTTAGGTGGAAACCCAATTTGGGAGAAAACCACTGCTGCCGTCGTCTCAGTCTTCAATATTTATTACAAAGAAAACTTCTTACAACCATGTACTGGCGCAGACTCATACCAGCACGCAGGCACCCACCTGCAGAAGGCTACAACCTTCTCTCGTTTACCAGCCTCTCCTGGAAGGGAGCTACAACCCCTTGTACTCATTTACCAGCCTCTCCTGGAAGGGAGCTACGACCCCCTGCTCTCGTTTACCAGCCTCTCCTAGAAGGGAGCTACAGCCCCCTGACTGAAAGCTTCGACCTTCAGCACCACTGCAGACCACGTTTCATCAATTTTCAAACTGGATCAAACAGCTTCAATACAACCCTTTACTTATCAACAATCATACTTTTCCCATTTCTTCCAACAGAACAGTGAAACCACTGTAACCAGAATATCAGAGATAACCCAAACTTTAGAATAGATATGCAGAATCACATTCAACCTTGAGAAACTATAAGTTCAGATACCATACGCTCCTTTGTTTAAACAGATCCGCGTATACACGCACTTTTCACGAAACTAACCCGCGTATACATCTGTGCATTTTTCAAAACAACCCTAACTTCCCATACGTGCCTTTGTTTAAACAGATCCGCGTATACACATGCTTTTTATGAAATGAACCTGTGTATAGATCTATAAAAGATAAAATTTGCAGAACAGACCAGATCTATGAACTCACCCAGATTTCTTCAATTTCTTCAATAGATTTGCGCCAGGTCTTCAATACTTCTTTTCAGATCATCCTAGAGATTCATCATTTCTAGATATGGAGATTTTGAACCTTCATCATATTCATAGGTGCATCATATATTCAGATCTATCGATTAAGAACAGAGTTAAACCATACAGATAAACCTCAGAGTGAAGTATTTATTTAAAGCCCAGACACCTGCACACCCTTGCACAATGATCTTCTTCTCCTTATATAGGTTTAGCCTTTATCAATACCATGAGTCAAAACCACACCACTTCCGATGGTATTCCTGGACGGGACCAAATAGATAATCAAGCGCTCAATACAATGGGTCAATACCATGGTAACACCCCTTGGTATTCTAAATTTGGAGCGCAAAAGGGCATACGCGACTTGGCACGTACTTTTCCGCATGCATACGCTAATTTTCCTAAACAAACCCGCATATGCTTTGTGACACACACTTTTCATCATTGTTCTGGCCCTTACTGATATTTATTTCTCTCGTACTTCTGAGCTACTTGTAGATCATCAGATTTACATCATAAATAAACTCATCAAGCACTAAGGACAACTTCATTCATCTTCATCAAGTGGGTTGCCAGCAAGGACAACACTCTGCATCATATTGCCAACAATCTCCCCCTTTGGACTTGATGGCAACCACGATGGTGTTCGATCTCCACAACAAATAGATACATTAAGCATAATGATATTCTCCCCTATTCAAACACCATGTCACTCTCCCCCTTTGTCATCAAGGGCAAAGGGCAGATCAAAACCAACACAAGGTTGTTTTCTCCTCATGTAGATAGAAGAGCGTTGTAGATCTGTTGTGCACTGAAGGTACCATGCTCCCCCTCAGTTCATGTTGAATCTTCAAACATATTTTTCAATGAATTATATGACTCTATGACCTTCCTATCACCAAGGACTCATACTTACATCAAATATCCAACCAAGTGGATTTACATATGAGACTCAAATACCCAACCAAGTGGGTTTACACAATTTGACTCAACTACCCAACCAAGTGGGTTTACAAATTTGAACAAGACTGAATATTACAATTTTACATCATAGGTCTCATCATGACCTTTTCATCAGATTACAAATATGACTTTTTATGACCACTACCAAAAAGACCTCAAGAAAGATCATATTTCAGAACCATCAAAATTCCAACAATGCATTGTGCTCAGCAAGGCTAATGCTCCCCCTGAAACTGTGCATCCAATGCATCCTTCCATATGACCAAAGCTCCCCCTTTGCTTGTGCATCCTGAACACTTTCAACAACAAATCATCAAGGCATCTTCACCCAATAGAGAATGAAACAGAAATATAAGAGCTGAAATACCACCAGAGACTCCAAACCACATCAGAGATACCAAACAGCACCACAGCTTGTGCTGAAGAAATGCTGACCCTGAAAAAATTGTCAGCAACCACTCATACGCGGTTTTCTGTGTATGAACTCGCGTATATACGCGACTGTCTTTCAGGAAACCCGCGTATCCAATTTAATCTTCTGAATTTAAGCAGATTTGTTCTTCTGACTGGCAGAGACTACTCCCAGCTTCTGTCTTAGATATTCGAATGCTTCCCTGGGTAGAGGTTTGGTAAAGATATCAACAACTTGCTCTTTGGAGGGAACATACTCCAACTTCACCTTTTGTTCAAGCACTTGTTCATGTAAGAAGTGATACTTGATGGGAATGTGCTTGGTCTTCGAATGCATAACAGGATTCTTTGAGATACTGATGACACTTGTATTATCACACATAATGGAGATAGGAGGTGTACATTTGATTTGAAAATCTTGTAAGGTTTGCATCATCCAAAGGAGTTGAGTGCAACAAGATGCGGCAACCACATATTCTGCTTCTGCTGTAGATAAGGCAATAGAATTTTTCTTCTTGCTGAACCAAGATACTAACCGGGGTCCCATATAGAATGCACCACCACTAGTGCTTTTCCAATCATCAACACTTCCAGCCCAATCTGCATCAGTGTAAGCATGAAGAGTAAGATCAACATTCTTTGGATACCATAGACCAAAGTCTTGAGTTCCTTGTAGATATTTGAAAATTATTTTAACAGCCTGAAGGTGAGACTCTTTTGGATTAGCTTGGAATCGTCCAACAATCCCAACTGCATGCATAATGTCAGGTCTAGTCCCAGTGAGATAAAGTAGACTTCCTATCATTGATCTGTATTCTGGTTGATTCACCGTGGGAGAATCATCATGAGAACTGAGATTGCATCCGGTTATCATTGGTGTACTTACAGGTTTGCATTCTTCCATGCCATACTTCTTCATAATTTGCTTAAGATATTTTTCTTGTGATAGGAATATACCATCTGCAGTTTGATGCACTTGCAAGCCAAGAAAGAATGTTAGTTCCCCCAGTAAGGACATTTCAAATTCTTGTTGCATGACAGAAGCAAATTTTTGACTCATAGATTCTTCGTTACTCCCAAAAATGATATCATCAACATATACAATCACAATAAATAGTTTATCATTTTCAATTTTTGTGTATAAGTTGCTATCAGCAGACCCCTTTGAAAATCCTTGTTGATGAAGATATTTGTCAAGACGATAATACCATGCCCTTGGAGCTTGTTTGAGACCATATAGAGCCTTTTTAAGTCTATAAACAAGATTTTCATCATTTCCCAAAATGAATCCTTCTGGTTGTTCTATATAAACTTCTTCTTCTAGATCACCATTGAGAAATGCAGATTTAACATCCATTTGATAAACTTGATTTGTTGAAAACTTGAAAAAGCAAGAAACATTCTTATGGCTTCAAGTCTAGCTACAGGAGCAAAATTTTCTTCAAAGTCTATACCTTCTTGTTGAGTATACCCCTTGCAAACAAGTCTAGCTTTATTTCTTACAACATCCCCATTCTCATTTAACTTGTTTTTGAATATCCATTTAGTTCCAATGACATTTTTGTTATGAGGTCTTGGTACTAATTCCAAAGTATGATTCTTTTCAATTTGATCCAGCTCTTCATTCATGGCTTGAACCCAACATTCATCTTTGCTAGCTTGATTGACATTGTGAGGTTCAATAGTGGATAGAAATGCCAGATAGCTAGAAGATCCCACAAGAGTCCTTCTTGTTTGTACACCTGATCCCTTATCTCCCAAAATTTGAGATTCTGGATGATTCTTTTGAACATATCTGGATGGAGCTTTTTCAGATAAGTCATCTTCAGGTTCTTCATTGGGTTCACTGTCTATGTCATTGCTATTTGATGTAGAAGGAGATATGTCATCATCATCTTCATTTGTTGTTTGTTTTTCTTCTTTTGGAGCTGCAGGAGACTCATCAATAACAACATCAATACATTCAAAAATCTTTCGAAGTATTTTATTGTAACATTTATATGCTCTACTCCTATAGGAGTATCCAAGAAATATTCCTTCATCTACTCTGGGTTCAAACTTGCCAAGTTTTCCATAATTATTTTTGATAAAACATTTGCTTCAAAAAACTCTAAAATGCGTCACAGTGGGAGGATTACCATACCAGATTTCATATGGAGTTTTATCACTGTTTACCCGAACATGTGCCTTGTTAAGAATATTTGCTGCTGTATGTGCTGCTTCTCCCCAAAATGTGTCAGGTGTTCCGGAATCATCTAGCATAGCTCTAGCCATTTGTTGAATTGTTCTATTCATTCTTTCCGCTACGCCATTTTGTTGTGGAGTCCCAGCTACAGAAAACTGTCTTTTTATGCCATGTTGTTCACAAAATTCAAGGAATTCATCTGAAGTATATTCTCCTCCTCGATAAGATCTAAGACACTTGATTTTTAGATCTAATTCATTTTCAACCAGAGCTTTGAAATTCTGAAATTTCTCAAATGCTTCATCTTTGTGTTTAAGCAACCCAATCCAACACATTCTAGAGAAATCATCAATAAATAAGATATAGTATTGTTCACCACGTGGTGACTTTTTCCTCATAGGTCCACATATGTCAGTATGAATGAGTTCAAGAGGCCTACTTGATGATCCTTCCTTGGCATTAAATTGCACTCTGGTCTGCTTTCCGAATTGGCAAGATTTGCATATGATACTTTCAGGTAGAGTAATATTGGGAAGACCACGAACAGCATTAAGTCTGCTTGATTTGTTGATTTGAGAGAAGCTTAGATGCCCCAACCTTCTATGCCATAGCCAATTTTCTGAAGATTGACTCAAGTAACATTGTTCTTTGCATTTCTTCAATACACACAGGTTGCTTGGAGTTCTTTTCCCTTTTATAATTGTTTTGCCTGTATCAAGATCACGAACCACACATTCTTTTGAACTAAAGAAAACTTCAGTTCCTTGATCACACATTTGACCTACACTTAGCAGGTTATGCCTTAAGCCATCCACATACATGACATCATTAGCCTTCACCTTTTCCTTTAGAAACACGGACCCTTTTCCTTTAATTACAGCAGGATTATCATTTCCAAATGTAACTTTCTTTTCCTTTTCTAGAGCACTATATGCAAGAAGTTTGTGTTTTTCACCTGTCATGTGTCTTGAGCATCCACTATCAATGTACCATTGATTTTCTTCACCTTCTGTGAATAATGCTATGCCACAATTTTCAACCTGTAATTCCTTCTTTTTCCATACTTTGGATCTTGAAGGAAAATGCTCTTTTGGCTGAACTTTGCTCCTGCATTCAGATTCTTCATGCCCAAAGTTATTGCAATAAGCACATTCAACTTCATTTAGAAGAGGATAAAAGTTGTTATAGGTATTCTTCTCAAATTCAATCCTTTTATTTCTTGCTTCTCTAGTCATGATAGTTTTATATGCAACACATTGAACAACTTTATGACCAAAATTGTGACATGAGAAACATTGTCCATTGAAGAAGAAATTTTTGCGATCATGAAATCTTCTACTTGGATTTACCTGTTGATTGGTGTTTCTTTGAGAGATATTCTTGTTAGTATTCTTTGAATTGAGATGATCATGCTTTACCTGCAATGATTCTTTATTCCCTTGCTGAGTGGCAGAATTTTGTAAACCAGCTGTAACTGCTTTTAGATAATTTGGTGCTGAAGTTTGAGAGGATTCTCCGGTATATCCAAGACCTGTTTTTATAAGAGGAGAACGTTGTACCTTGATAATCTCATCTAAGTTTTCAGATCCTTTAGCAAATCTAAGATTCAAAGTTTTTACTTTCTCAGAATCTTTTCTTAGACTTACCACTTCACATTCTAATTTCTCAATGTGTTTCTTTGCTTCTTCAACCTGCTTTTCCAGAGTCTCTATGGTTATTTTCCTTTCTTATAAGAGTATTTTACTTTCTTTTAAGCGTATTTTGAGTTGATTGTTTTCTTCAAGAAAGTCATTTTCCTCTAGAGCATCCACAAAAATATCCTTTTCTTCTCTAGATTCAAATGCCATGAGAAGTCTAAGATCTTGTTCACATTCTTCTTCACTATCAGATAGCCCATCACTGTCTTCATGAATATAATAACTTTTTCTAGTGTTAAACCAATTCTTATTCCTTCTTGCTACTTCCTTCCCTTTTGCAGATGTTTCTTTATGAGGACACTTAGCAGCATAATGACCAATTCTTCCACACTCAAAACATTTGAAAGGAAGCTTACCTCTGAATCGTCCTGTGCCAAGTTGGAGTTTCTTTACAAAATTTGCCTCATCTTCTTCTGAGATATATCCTGATCCTTCTGGTTCTTGTACTTCTTTCCCTTTTGTAGAAGCTTTGAAGATAACCTCTTTGACTTCAGATGGTCCTCCTCTTCTCATTTCATATGCGGTTAGTATGCCATGAAGTTGTACCATAGTAAGATTTTGAAGATCCTGTTTTTCTTCAAGAGCAGAAACTTTTGACTCAAATTTTGCTGTTAGTGATCTTAAAATTTTCTCAACCAAAGTAGATTTGGTTATTGTTTCTCCCAAATTTTTCATACGATTTTACAACATCATCAACACGTAAAAATAAACTGGCAATACTTTCATCACTATGCATCTTCAAATTTTCATATTCAATTCTGAGAGTTTGGAGTTTTGCACTTTTTACCTTTGCATCACCTTCATAACTTAGAATGATTTTGTCCCACATTTCCTTTGCTTTATTTAGCTGCATAACTTTGACAAATTCAGATTCAGTCAAACTTCCTGTTATAGCATTGACCACCTTTGCATTTGATTCATAATTCTTCTTTTCATTCGTCTCTGTTGGTATTGTAGCTGGATATTGATATCCTTGTACAACAATGGCCCATACATCTGTTCCTATAGACTAAAGATAGGACCTCATCCTTGTTTTCTAGAAGATTAAATTGCTTCCATTAAAGGCCGGAGGCTTGATAGATGATGTTCCATCTTGATTGCTCATCCTGCTTGATCTTCCTTCTAGCGGCTAAGCTTTTTCAGAAGGACCTGCTCTGATACCAATTGTTGGGAAAAATACTGAGAGGGGGGGTAAATCAGTATTTAGTGCAGACAATAAAACTTTTTACTTTTTCCTTTCTAAAACCCATACGCCACTTTCCTGAAGACAAATCGCGTGTATACACGGATATCCTTTACAGAACTCGTGTATGTCCAGAGATATAATTATGCATTTAATTCTTAACTTAGATCATTGCATTATTCATTCATCAGATGTTTTTAGAAAACAGTAAACAGGTGCAGAATAATCATCACACATAAGCAACACACATGAACACCAGGATTTTAGGTGGAAACCCAATTCAGGAGAAAACCATCGTTGTCGTCATCTCAGTCTTCAATATTTATTACAAATAAAAGTGCCTGGGCATTAATAACGCTGAGACTCGCCTGGCTTATCACCGAGGGCACCCACACGAGAAGGCTACAACCTTCTCTCGTTTACCGGCCTCTCCTGGAAGGAGCTACAACCCCTTGTACTCGTTACCTAGCTCTGGAAGGGAGCTACGACCCCCTGCTCTCGTTTACCAGCCTCTCCTGGAAGGGAGCTACAGCCCCCTGACTGAAGGCTTCGACCTTCAGCACCACTGCAGACCACGTTTCATCAATTTTCAAACTGGATCAAACAGCTTCAATACAACCCTTTACTTATCAACAATCATACTTTGCCCATTTCTTCCAACAGAACAGTGAAACCACTGTAACCAGAATATCAGAGATAACCCAAACTTCAGAATAGATATGCAGAATCACATTCAACCTTGAGCAACTATAAGTTCAGATACCATACGCTCCTTTGTTTAAACAGATCCGCGTATACACGCGCTTTTCACGAAACTAACCCACGTATACATCTGTGCATTTTTAAAAATAACCCTAACTTCCCATACGCGCCTTTGTTTAAACAGATCCGCGTATACACACGCTTTTTATGAAATGAACCTGCGTATAGATCTATAAAAGATAAACTTTGCAGAACAGACCAGATCTATGAACTCACCCAGATTTCTTCAATTTCTTCAACAGATTTGTGCTAGGTCTTCAATACTTCTTTTCAGATCATCCTAGAGATTCATCGTTTCCAGATCTGGAGATTTTGAACCTTCATCATATTCATAGGTGCATCATAGATTTAGATCTATCGATTAAGAACAGAGTTAAACCATACAGATAAACTTCAAAGTGAATTATTTATTTAAAGCCCAGACACCTGCACACCCTTGCACAATGATCTTCTTCTCCTTATATAGGTTTAGCCTTTATCAATACCATGAGTCAAAACCACATCACTTCCGATGGTATTCCTGGACGGGACCAAATAGATAATCAAGCGCTCAATATAATGGGTCAATACCATGGTAACACCCCTTGGTATTCTAAATTTGGAGCGCAAAAGGGCATACGCGACTTGGCACGTACTTTTCCGCGTGCATACACTACTTTTCCAACCAAACCCGCGTATGCTTTATGACACACACTTTTCATCATTGTTCTGGCCCTTACTGATATTTCTTTCTTTGGTACTTCTGAGCTACTTGTAGATCATCAGATTTACATCATAAATAAACTCATCAAGCATTAAGGACAACTCCATTCATCTTCATCAAGTGGGTTGCCAGCAAGGACAACACTCTGCATCATATTTCCAACAGTTCCATCTTCACCGTTGACTCATGGTTTCCGCTTATGTTCATCGGGTCCTCCATGCTACTCCTCTCATGAGCTTGTTCTTCTATTCGGTATTCACTCTGACTTGGGATTCTTTCCCTTGCTGCATCCCTTAAACGCGTCAATCTCTTCTGACCTTGTTTTGCTGCCTTTCTACATTCGTTGCCTCTCTGCTTTCGTTGCTTATCTGCCTTTGTTTCTTAGCTTCATTCGTTGCCTTTGCTGATGGTCTAATGTTGCTCCTTGCCTCCTTTTTTTTCCTACTACATTATTACTCCACTTCTTCTTTGCCTTATTGTTGCTGCTTCTCTGCTCCTTTGCCTTAGTGGTAATTCAAGTGATGCTCCTTTGTGCTCCTTTGCCATCAATGACAATATTTCCAACAGATATGTGGTGACAACCACCCCATACGTCGTTTTCACTATATACCGTGATTCTGCACAACTTTAGCCTTTATGCAATCAACCATAGTCTGCCTCTCCCATGAAGATAGCACAAACTTAGAATCCATGAATAGCACCACAAATCAAGAGGATGTAACAAATAGATCCATCACGTCGTGGCCATCAGGAGGACGACAAATTAGGGAGATTCATCCCCCACCAAACATCGACGATGTGACACACCATAAACGATTCATGTCAACATGTATCGGAAACATGACTCGAGCTGTCTGCTCATCTTCCATAGGTGTCAAGTCAGCTGCAGCTACAAGAGTAGTTATCCCTATGACAGTGAAAACCCAATCTATCTGCACTTTATCAACCGCGTCTTGTTCCACCACATCCACGATGAAATATTTTTCGTGTCTCTCAACTAGCTCCACCAGGATTACCCCCATTCAGTATAAACCTATGCAGGAACAATCCTCCTTTAGGGCTTTGTTTCATTCGGATGAGGATATCCTAGAAGCCATGATGGAGCCATATTACCCATACGATGCAATGCATCACCATTCACTTTTTCTCCCCAAGAAAACGTTCAGTCCTAACAAAAAAAATGAACCAGAAATATAT
Source organism: Pinus albicaulis (assembly GCA_034641835.2). NCBI lineage: Eukaryota > Viridiplantae > Streptophyta > Pinopsida > Pinales > Pinaceae > Pinus > Pinus albicaulis. The sequence continues at coordinate 2,018,476,575 of CM076575.1, read as the reverse complement.
GCGATAGATTCAAAAGACTTCCTGCCACCAGGAAAGGTCGACTGGTTCAAAAACCCCATCCCAGCACCTGATCCGTTCAAAGAAGGGAATATGTCAAATATTTTTCCTACCATTAAGTTGAACATATCTCAAAATCTGACAAAGGTCGAAGAAATCTCACTGGGGGCAGCATGTTATCCAGAAGAAATAATCTCTTACACCAAACTGTTACAAGAGTACAGAAATATCTTCGCATGGGACTACTCAGAAATGCCTGGGCTTAGTCCTACTATAGTAGAGCACCATATTGACACTTGGCCTGACGTACCCCCAATATGCCAGAAACAACATCAACTGTACCCATCTAAGGCAAAAGCAATAAAGCAAGAAATCAACAAGCTTCACAAAGCCAAGTTTATCTACCCCGTCGCATATACGTCTTGGGTTTCCAACCTTGTTCCCGTCATGAAAAAACAGGGCACAATACGCGTCTGCACCAATTTCCGAGATCTGAACAAAGCTTGTCCCAAAGACAATTACCCCACACCATTCATTGATCAAGTCATCGATGCTTGTGCTAGACATGAGGCCCTATCTTTTATGGATGGATTCTTCGGCTACAATCAAATCCAGATCCGCCACATGGACTGGTACAAAACCGCGTTCACCACCCCCTGGGGCACGTTCGCATACAAGGTGATGCCATTTGGCTTAAAAAATGTTGGAGCCACCTTTTAAAGGGCCATGAATTATATATTTCACAACCTGGCACACCTTATCCTCGCCTACTTAGATGATTTGATAGTCTTCTCTAAGAAGTGTTCGGACCACCATGAGGATCTGCGATTGGTATTCCAAAGATGTTGTCAATAAAAATTATGCTTGAACCCTCTTAAGTGTGTCTTCTGTGTCAGTGCAGGAAGACTCTTAGGTTTTATAGTGTCCCAGCAAGGCATTCACACGGACCCCCTCAAGGTCCAAGCCATCAAAGAGGTACCTCCACCTCGAACCCTCAGACAACTCCAAAGTCTACAGGGTAAAGCCAATTTTTTGAGACACTTCATCCTAGACTATCCCACATGCGCTCAAGGTTTCTTGCGCCTCCTGCGCCAATACATCCCCTTCAAATGGGATGACCATGCCCAAAAAGAATTTGACGTGCTGAAAGAAACATTATCCTCAGCACCACTCATTAGTCCCCCAGACTATGACAAGGATTATATCCTATATCTATCAGCTTTTGAATCCACATTGGCCGGAGTATTGGTTCAGGAAGGGCTAGATAGAAAGGAGCACATAATATACTACATCAAAAAAACCTTGTTGGGACCAGCATTGAGATATGAACCCAAAGAAAAGACTGACGTAACATTAATCTACGCAATCCAAAAACTTCGCCACTGCATAATCTTAAAAACCACTACAGTTGTAGCAGATATTAACCCCATTAAAAACCTGCTCACCTGCCGCTTAATGAACCACAAGTACACCCACTAGATAGTCATTCTCCAAGAATACGACTTACAGTTTCACTCACCCAAGAGAAAAAAGGCACTTTCCTTAGCAGAGTTCATTACGGACCTCCCAGGACATTCCAAGGGATCACCAGTAGACGATTCGCTACTAGATGAACATCTGTTCTTTGTAGCAACCGACGACTCCTGGTATGGGGATATTCTCCTATTCCTGTGAACCCAAAATTTCAGACCTCATCTCACGCGAGATGATCAGCGGTGAATATGCCAACAATCCACCCGATATCTCCTGCTGGGAAATTTCTTATACCGGCAAGGCATCGACACCATTTTATGATGATGCCTTACTCATAAACAAGCGGAACAAGCCCTTAATGATTGCCATGGAGGCACTTGTGGTGGCCATCTCTCATGAATGGCTACCACCCAGAAAATCCTACGAGTAGGATATTTTTGGCCCTCCTTGTTCCACGACTGCATCATAGCCGTTAAAATATGTGAACGATGCTAGCACTTCGCCCATAAATCAAGACCACCCCCCACCCCTCTGCATCCCGTCATAGTATTTGGCCCCTTTTGCAAGTGGGGGATTGACTTCATGACTTGTAACCCCGCCTCATAGGGCAACCATAAATACATCATCGTGGTTGTCGACTATTTCACCAAGTGGGCCAAGGCCATGCCCACATACAACAACACAGCAGAAACTGCCACTTGATTTCTGTTCAACCACGTGATTTCTCGATTTGGTGTCCCCAAAGAGTTTGTCTCAGACCACGGGAAACACTTTGAAAATGAAGTCTTCAAGGAGCTATCTCATCATCTCGGATTCACCCATGAATTTCCTTCACCATACTACCCCCAGTCCAACGGACAAGTAGAAGCCATTAAAAAAGTACTCAAAACTATGTTACAACGCATGGTGAATAACCACAAAACCAACTGGCACCACATGCTCTTCTCCGCCCTGTGGGCATATCGCATGGCCGTTAAGAAATCCACTAGTTTTACTCCCTTCCACTTGCTATATGGGATTGAAGTTGTGATTCCCATAGAGCGCGAGATCCCAAACCTGCACGCCACCATCGAACTCCTTGATGACACCCAGCCTCTAGAGCAACGCCTAGTACAACTAGAGCTAGTTGATGAAATTCGGCGACAATCGCTACAACACAATGAGGCCCATAAGAAAAGGGTGAAAGCATCATTCGACCGCCACATCAACCCTTGATCGTTTACCGAGGGAGAATTATTCCTTCACTACAATGTCACAGAAGAGGCCTTCGGGCCAGGAAAGTTCGAAACCCTGTGGAAATGACCCTACATCATCAAACACTGCCTCTGACAGGGGGCATACATCTTGACAGAACCGGACGGGACTGGCCTCACTAACCCCATCAACGGCCTTTACCTCAATAATTTCTACCCATAAGGGCCCCAAAGGCCCTTCCCCTAGCATGAAAGTACACAAAACCCAATCACCAAAATATTTTTTACCCGAAAACACACTCAAAGTGCCAACATGGATCACCAAAATGAACCATACTTCGGATTTGTTGATGGAGCATCTCGATGGTCTCAAAACTTAGTTGCAGCCGCTTGGGTCATCTACCACCCCGATCGATCACCGCTGTGTTCAAACGGCATGTGCATCGAATCAGCAACAAACAATCAGGCAGAATATGAGGCCATCATTGGACTTATGTGTGACGCCCTCCATCGGGGCATTCGTCGTATGCATATCTACCTCGATTCCCAGTTAATTGTATCGCAGTTAAACCAAACATTTGAGACCAGAGACACACACTTGTTTAGAAAATATTTACATGCCAAAAGATTAAGCAGACAATTTGATCACATCACATTTTCACATGTATCAAGGCATCAAAACCAAACATTTGATCGCATAGCTAACAATATCCTAGACTGGAATGTATCTCGAATAAACCATCATCCATAAAAAACAAAAACATAGATATCCATCAACATAACACAAAATATATAAACCGAAGTAAATAGCACATCATGTAGAGCCGCAAAAAATATCTCTCATATATATATAAAAAAATATGTGTATCTGAGTACAAAAAATAGTATCGTTGGCCCACTGGCCAGCCCAAAGATACAAAAGTTGTCAAAAATAAGGGAAGCATCCTCATAAGAGGTGCTTTCCCTATGTACAAAACTAGTCTAGGGGGGTACCCCCTCAAGAGGAACACCTGGACCCAACACCGCTCCTGTTTCCACCACCGGAGCTATTGTCGCCACCGCGATCACTACCCGACATAGAGTGGGCCTATAATCCCTCTCGTGGGACATCACCATCTCTAACCAAACCTCCTCAAAGTCATCCATAAAACCTCGAGCAGCCATACCCTAGGTCAAGCGATCCACTCGACCCCAGAAGTCCTCAAGAGCGGTCACCTGAGTCGTAAGTACTGCAATACGCGCCTCAACCGCATCTGCACGAGCTCGCTCGGCCGCAACCTCTATTGCAACCGAGATGTTTCCCTCACTAGAAGGGCCAACACCATCTCCACCAGGTCCACCGGCACCACCACCTGGTCCACCTACATCACCTCCACCTTGACCACCTCGAGGTTGGAGCAGAGGGTCCTGACCCACCAGTCGGGCCACTGGGCGACCTACCTCGCCAACATCAGCACGAGTAACCAAAATAATGTTAGTGTCAAGAAAAAAACACATAAGAACATAAATACTCACACAAATGCAGAACAAATATAACACATACCTGCAGGCCCCTATACATAACCAAAAGGGAGACCCATGTCTGGGTCACCCTGGAAGTCCATCCTTGCATACGGGTATGGCAAGAACATCTATGGGTTGGCCTCAAACAAAGCCTCTATCGTGGCGTTCCAATAACGCCCCACCATGCCACCACCACCCCGCGGCATCACTGGAGCCCACCTCCTCATCCATGGCTCCTGTGGCCACCCAATGGGCACCACCACCACCGACCTCAGCAGCACCACCCTCTCGTACATAATGCTACATAGGATGCTAGCATATGCAAAAGACTTAGATCCACGTTGGACCTTGTTCAAATGTGACACCATCAAATCAAAATAAAAGCGAGCGAAATAGAAAAAGTGCTCGCCGCTCAATAGGTGTAAAACTCCAACCTGCGGGCCAAATGCTCGATGTGGAGCAAACGACCTCGCCAATCGCATAATAACTGCCAGAGCACACCACTCTGCCACGTTTGTCACTGATGCAATGTTGATGCACCCCTTAGTAAGAGGCACACCACCACAATGCCACCTCCAGAATTTGTCTAGGTTCACTCTCCCAACAGAGAGTGGGTACCTCAAAGCCTCACCTTGACGCAGTAACCTGGTCACAAAGTAAATATCCGTCTCAGGACGGATCACCAGGTTTTTCCCCCACAGTATGAACATGTTGTGCCTTCAATGCCAGTGTTGTATAAGGTAACGCAGTAGTCGATCATGAGCCCAAAGGAACTCGTTCTCAGCGAACTTCAGAAGGCCCCATGCGGCCAACTGACGACGAGCCCCAGCATCAGCAACTAGAGCAGTCTGGATCTCGGGCCAATTCCGCTCTCTCCACACTAACCTTCCAACAAAACACGGGCACTCATCAATACAGAGAAAAACATCAAAAACAGAAAAGAAATTAAAATTTCCTATCACTTTGGCCTTTGCGCACCTGTCCCTTAGACAGGCGCACCCTCGCGCGCCTGTTTCCTTTACAAGTGCGCCTTTGTGCACAAAAAGTAAGGAACATCGCACCCTCCCGTGCTTGTCTCTCAGAATTGCGTGTAAGAAAGGCACACTTTTTCCTAGATCGCCCGCGCAATCTAGGGAAAAAGTTGCTCAAAGGCCGTACAAACCTAATTTGTACAGCCCCCGGCACCATCATACTGAAGAAATTACAATGCAGGACGTCATCAAAGTTACCTCGGCATAGTATCGCTAATCCCTGGTACACAGGCTGACCGCAACGGCAAGAAAGGCTATGCAAGCACCTCTGATCTCCCAAAACTCAACAAGTAAAAATGAATAGGATTAGGGCCATAACCCATATTTATCGCCCTTTTCCAGAACTTCGGAGGTCCATAACAGGAGATCAGAAGGTCCATTCAGCAAACCATAAGTTTCACCATCATCAGTATGCCATGATGAACGAAAGCGATGCCACACATTATCTTTCCAAGAAAAATATTTTTTCAATGTCGGCAGGTATGCCCTCTCCCATCTTATTCTTAAAGCTCCTGTCTTTCAAATAATATTTGATGAAAAGAAGATACTTTCACTTGAGGTAGTTTTTTTTGCAGGAAAAACCTACAGCCTGCTTACAACACCATCCGCTGAAAATATCAGAGCAGGTATCATTCTACCCCCAGCATGATAGAGTCCCAGAAAACTCTACATATCCTGACATCATTTCTCCATCAGAAATAAACCATAGGGTCCTCATACCCGACCGCATTTATCATCACCTCACCCTGCACATGATAAACGTCAGCGTTAGTCGGTAGAGACTCCCCTCCATGGCGCTCGTCACCCAAAGTAGACCATATATCACATCTCAAATGACACCATGGCCATACCATTTCAGTCCAGGAAGCGCCTCGTGCCCATCCATTTGTCATGCATAAGGCCAAGTTTACCATTCAAACTCAAACCCCCTTCCTGGACGATCAGGTAGTACTAGTAGATTGAAAGCGCGCCTTCGTGCATCACATTTGGCCCACCATACCTCCATTAGCATAATCCCATCTGCGACACTACTTCATCCACTTCATCAACCCCACACATGAGACCAACCAATGAGACCCCACCCCCAGCAAAACATCGTCCTCACACCTTCAGTGAGTGAACCCTTTCATGTTTTGGGGTACCCGTCTCTATGTTTTGTACAAACCAAACCTCATTATTTTATTCTTTTGGTAAGTGTACAAAGACTGCCAACGATGCCCTTCGCCTCTTTGCCCTCATATATCATCTTTTCCCCCATGGCAGTAGTCCCTCATTCCCCTTGGTCGGAGTATTTCACCCCCACGCACACACCATCACAACATTTGTAGTCGGTTCACACCCGCCCTAGAAGTCCTACTGACTCCAGGGATTTTCCCTTCAGAAATACCTATGACTGCTGCCAAACTACTAAAAGTATACTCCGACCTTGGGCCACTAAATCTGCATCATCCATTTTCGGCCACCTCTCACCAACATGCCTATGTTAAACCCATCACATCGAGATCCCTGACCCCTCCTGTCAGCGACCCATGGTTTGGTTAAGGCTTCCTTTTTGTCGACCTCAACACCTCTTTTCCGAAAAGGAAGCGGTACCTTGGATCACCCCTCCCCACCCAAAGGGGTATCCTCGGGTGGCACTGTGGGAGACATCATTATCCACAGATTTCATCGATCCTCCTGACATTCGACTACAACAAAATATTTCATGTCACGGTGGTATCGTACCATTCAACCATTGCACTTTGATCAGATATGTTGAAGACCCGTGCCTCCATAAGCATCTATGTCAACAATGCTTACACGGGAAGGTCCCAACCAGTACATATGCGGTTTACGCATATGGGTACCACATTCCACCTATATTCAAAGAAAAAATGACCCTGAGGGCATCAGCAGTTGTCGTCAACAACTTTCAGCATCACTACCACAGTAGTGGCACCGATAGCACATCTATCTGTCAATTTTGTTTAACTAGCCATAGAATCAGGAGCATGAGACATGCCCACTTCTTTCAGATTTTGTATATATGTTGTATATTTTATTTGCTTGCAAGGGGGCCTTAGGCCATGGTCATCTAGGAAATGGTGCAAGGTGTTGTCAATTCCAAGATTCACGCAGACCTCTCTCTCTCTCTGTGCACGATACAGAAAAGAAACTATAATGTATTTCGGTTATACAATTCTTCCTAGACCTCACACATTAGGGGGAAATTGTTAACACTGGAAAAATTTACATCAGAAGATGGCATTAATTAATGTTAAGCCTAAGGATTTATAGAGCAGGAACACATTATGGAATAAAGAAAGTATTTAAAATCTCTAATGTTTTGAGAAAATCAGATTTGAACTAGTCATAAATGTTGGATTGCGCGCTTAATCCTTCGAGAAGAGAGCCTTCTACGCACCTTTTTGCTCGATAAGCGTGCATTCCTGGAAATGGAAAAAAGTTTTTTTCTGGGACCACACCAAGCAAAGGAAAATTACTCCTTATATGAAGCCACCTAAGGACAGCCACTAGTGCCTCCCTAGACATCATGTGAGCACACAAAGGAATATGTGAAGCCCGCAATGGAATCATACCTCTCCCTTGGGTCACCATCCATCATGTACCAAGGGAGGGAAGGAGGATTTGAAACTCCCCTATATAAAGCCACCAAGAGATGAAGAAAGGGTGATCACATTTTTATGCTGGCCAAAGTTGCCCAAGAAACACCAGCAGTGTGTGACCCGAAGCTGGAGCTGAAGAGGACTCGATCGTTGGCCACCCAACAATCCTAGTCCACCACGCCAGAGGGAGAGAGGGAGACTGCATCAAAGGCAGAGCTTGGAAGGCAACATCCTTACATCAGGACCTAGAGCCACTGCCTAGGTGCCCTTTGGCAAGTGGGTAAAATTTCAAACGTTTAATAAGAAGAGGCCTTTGAGTTGTCGTTGGTATTATTATCATTTTGACTCTCTTTGATAGCTTTTGTATATTTTTGTTTTAGTTTTAATTGAACCAGACCATACTTTAGCATATTGTTTCCATTAAATTTTATGCTTTTGAGCTCCACCACTTTCTTCTTGTAACCAATAGTTTAAAGAGTAGATCACACTCTTTAAACTGGTGCGATTTCGTACACCTGTGCGAAAAATCTACCACTACAGTAGCGCCCTTGGAGATATTTTTTTTATGCAAACCCAATAATAGTTGGGTGGACCCAAAGATGGTGGGCAGTCCTACCCATGGTTTTTTCCATGGGTTTTGAAAATGGTTTCGGGCATGATGGTTTTCTGACCATGGTATTTCGTAGATCCGGTCAAGGGAACTATGGTTATATTCTAATCCAAGGTTAATGGATTGTGGTTTATGAATTCTTCGGCATATATATATATAGGATTATAATGAAAAATCAATCTGGTAGTCCCGATTTGGGGATCCATGGAAAAATATTTGTGTATATTTGTTTTTTATTCTCACCATTGTTTACTTTTATGTTTGAATAATTTGTTTGCAAGTAATTTTTGTATAGGTTTAAAACCAACATTTGGTATCAAAGCAGTTTCGACTTCAAGGGGACATTTTTGTTTTTGAGGGGTTTTGCTCGGGCCTGTGGTAGACCCATTTCAGCGGTAGATCTGCGGGATCGATTCTTGCGGTGAAAGAAGATGGTGAATAGTGGAAAGATAGAGATCAAGAAATTTAACGGTCAGATTTTTGAGTTGTGAAGCTCAATATGGAGGATATGTTGGTGGACCAAGATCAGTGGATTGTTGTAGATCTAGGCAGGACACTGACACGAATGTCAGCAGAAAACTGGGCAAAGTTAAATCGGAAGGCGAAGAGCACAATACAATTGTGTCTATCAGATTCAATATTTTTGAATGTATCAGGGGAAGCTACGGCGAAGGATTTGTGGGTCAAGTTAGGGAATTTGCGCCAATCTAAGTCTTTGGTGAACAAATTGTTCCTGTGGAAAAAATTTGTATACCCTAACGATGAAGGATGGAGACTTGGTGAAAGAGAATTTGAACACCTTTAGTATTGTGGTAAGCTAGTTGTTATTTGTTGATATAAAAACTCTAGACAAAGATAAGTGCATAAGTTTGTTGTGTTCTCTACCATATTGGTGGGATACTATGGTTGTTGCTATAGGTAGCAATACAACTACCATGAATTTTGATGAAATAATCTAATCCCTGTTGTCGGAGGAGATGAGAAGGAAAAATATGGAGAGCCAAAATGGAGATGCCTAGTCTATAAGAGTACGGTATCACAATAGAAACATAAATAAATCCTCGAGTGGGAGATATAAATATAGAGGGAGTTCTAAATCTCCAAGAAAACCTGTAAAGGTGTGTTGGAATTGCAGAAATGAAGGGCATTACAAAAAGGACTGTAGATCTAAAGCTCCTAAGAAATGAAAGGGATCTGATGATGCTCATTCTACAAAGGTGAAAACTACCTTATATGAAGGTGGGTATGTGTACTTGGCTTCTTCTTCAAATACACATGTAAATCATGAGGCATTTCTGATTGACTCAGGTGCATCCTTCCACTTCACTCCCCATAGGGAGTGGTTATGTGAGTATCAGAAATATGATGGTGGTGATGTCTTCTTAGGGGATTACAGGAAGGTCAGAATCATCGAATATGGAAATTTCAAGCTTAAGTTTCAAGGTGGAAGGATTAGAACACTTCCTAGTGTTATGAAGATTCCTGCATTAGCCAGAAATTTGATTTTTGTAAGAAATATTGATGATGCAAGTGTAAAAATAGTGTTCGATAAAGATACCTGCAAGATGGTTCAAGGATCATCGCTATTGATGCGAGGATTTTGGATTGGAACTTTATACAAGCTTTTGGGTAGCATTGTTATTGATGGGTGCAATATTTATGTGGTTCCTGAAAGTGGAGCAGAAAATATAGTGGTATCTGGAGAAAAGACCATGCTATGGCATAAAAGGTAGAAGGGCCTTTGAATATTGCATGGTAATGGTATGGTATAAGGTATTTCTAATTTCTCTCTGGATTTTGATTTCCGTGAACATTGTGTATATGGGAAGCATAATCATGTGAGTTTTCTCTTGGGTGATAAGAGGGCGAAAGGGATATTAGAGCTTGTGCACAGTGATGTGTTTGGACCTATTTCAGTTCCATCACTGTGTAAGTTTGTGTACTATGTCTCATTTATAGATGACATCTAGAGGAATACATAGATATATTTCCTCAAGAATAAATCTGAAGTCTTTGACGTGTTTAAAGAATTTAAGGCTATGGTGGAAAATCGGATAGAAAAGAAGACCAAGGTGTTGAGGAAAGATAATGGTGGAGAGTTTTGTAAGGAGGGGTTTTAAGAGTTCTGTAAGAAGTGTGGTATAGCATAGCATAAGATTTTTCCATACACACCTCAGCAAATTTGTGTTGCAGAAAGAATGAACAAGGCGTTGAAGGAAAAGACCCCACATGAGGTATGGACTGGTAATCCTACCCTCTCTTTCACATCTGAGGGTAGTTGGTTGTGATGCATATGTACATGTTCCAAAGGATAAAATAGCCAAGTTGGATAATAAATTTAAAAGGTGCATCTTTACTAGGTATAAGGATGGTTTAAAAGGTTATAATATTTGGAACCCAGAAACAAGGAAGGTTGTGTACAACCGAGATGTGGTGTTTAGAGAGGTGAAGGATGTTATTAAAAAAGAATTCATACCAAATGAACCTAAAAAGATAGAGTTTTAACTGAATGAGGAAGAATTGAACTCTACAACAGAACAAGAATCAGAAGAATAAGAGCCACAAACTCTAATTTTGAGAAGATCAATTTGAGAGAGAAGACATCTAGAGAGGTATAGTTCATCTACTTTATGTTCAAATTTTTCTTTATCTATTACTAATGATGATCCAAAAAATTTTATGGAGGCAGTAGATTCAGAGGATGGAAAACTCTAGAAAGAAGCCATGGTTGATGAAATGGCATATTTGGACAAAAATGAGGCTTGGGATTTCGTGGAGTTGTCAGATGGGAGAAGACCCATTGGTGGTAAATGGGTGTTTAAGAAGAAGATGAATGTAGAAGGCAAGTTGGATAAACAAAAATATTGGTTGGTAGCAAAAGGTTATTCCCAAGTGTGGGGAATTGATTTCGATGATATTTTTTCTCCAAATTCCAAGTTAGCTTATATTAGTTGTTGCTGCTTTTGATTTTAAGGTAGAACAAATGGATGTGAAGACAACATTTCTTCACGGGGATATAGAACTAGAGATCTACATGAAACAACTGTCTGCTCTACTTAGTGTTCCTAAATTGATGTCATAAATTGTCAACCAGGGCTAGTAAATTGTTGAAGTGAAGTGCACTATATGTGCCTAGGTATCTTCTTCCTACTTCGTTGTGTTTAGTGTTTTTCTAGTGTTTTTAGTTTTATTTTTTTATGAAAAGAGCTAATTTTTGGCAAAGAGAAGTTACTGATCACACTAAAACAGAACAAAATCTACTCTAAACTATGAATGGCCCTAAGAACAAAAAATGCTAACCACAGATTGTAAAGCTGATAAGAAAAGTAACTCATAACATTAAACTCAGTCCAATTCATTTCATTAGAGGTATGTTGGAACAACTTGAGAAAAGGATAAGTTTGATGTAATGAGGTTCTCTTTAGTAAACAACAACTTAAAATATTACAGAGAAAATCTCATCCATTGTTAGAAATTTGTTGGAACATTTTGAGATAAGATTATCTACAACATAGTAAGGAACCCTACGCTAAAATAACTTATGACACTAGAATTAACTCGTTCTACAGCTCAAAATGTTACTATTAAGCCTCATTCAAGGGTTAGAGATCTCTTGGAATAACTTTGGGAAAAGGCTGTTTATAAAATTATGAGAAATTTCATAACAGTCAAGAACTCAAAATGATATAACTAATTCTTGTCCATATGATAATGATGTGTTAGAAGAGGTTAAGAACAAGAGCAGCTTGTAAAATAATGAGGGTCTTTTAAGTCTAATTAACAGGACTAGAATGCAATTAACTAATCAAACTTGAAATACAATAAACAGAACTGAACAAAGATGCAATTAACCTCTGAAGTACTACAACTCTATCTCATTCACGTGTTAGTGATATATTGGAATAGTTCATGAGAACAGGATTGACTGTAATATTCGATGTAAGTAAACATAAAACATGATGCTCAGAAAACTGCCTAGATTAAGAATAAACATAGTTAAAAATCACTTATCTAGAAAATATGCACAAAGCCTTTCGGACAGTAGGGGCCCTCTACCATCAGATTGGCACACGAATCCTTAATTCCTTAAAATTGCTTCAGATCATGCATCAAAGTTGTACTTCTTTCATTAAAGGAAAAATGCTCAGAAACAGAGTATCACAGTCTTTGAGAGCTAACAAAAAAACATCCACTAACTAACTATTTCTCGGTTCCCCGAGTTATTCTTATAAGAAAATACATAACTGCCATTGAGTAGAAATAGGTGTAGGTGTCTTTCATAACTAAAATCGAACTAGAACTCCTGTTGAGGACTTGTATCTTGCTAAAGACGCTTGCAGAGTCCTTATCCTTGTAGAAGTCTACTTCTTAGTTTTGGTTTTCTCCACGTGCATAACCACTTGCAAATTTTTTGCTCAGCCTTCGTAGAGGACAAGGAATGATGTAGGAGAGTTCTGGAATTTAACCATATGTGTTTTTCCCTCAAATGACACCTGTAACCTGTGTGAACATAAAGATGGTTGTAGAACATGCGACTAGCTACAGAATGGTTGCATTCTGTAGCTAAGTCTGATCAAAAATCATTATGACAACAAAACCACAAAAGTATAATAAGTCAGTCATTGCATGCATTCTTAAAGTGATTTTAATCATTCCTATTGATCTTTTAAGCCTATAGCTGATAAAGGACAAATGGAATGAAGTGAAATTTGGTGAAAAGAAAGGACATCTTTAGGGCTCAACAACAACCATAAGGATTTGCGAAGAAGGGTAAGAAAGAACTGTTATGCAGGTTAAAAAAAGTCTTTGTATGGGTTTAAAACAGTCACCAAGGATGTGGTATCGAAAATTACATACATATATACGGGAACTTGGCTTCACAAGGAGAAAAGAAAATCACTATGTGTATTTTCAATCAATTGGTGACCATGTTATTTATTTGGTATTGTATGTGGATGATATGTTGTTTATTGGAAATGACAAAGAAATTATCCAGGATTTGAAGACCAAATTTTACTCCAAATTCAACATGAAGGATCTTGGTGTCGCAAACTATATTATGGGCATGGAAATTAAACGAGATCAGGCAAAGAGGAAGCTTTGGTTAAACTAGAGGAAGTATGTCGATACAATATTGCAGAAGTTTAATATGTAGGATAATAAATTGATAAAGGTTCATATTCATATCTGTGTAAAATTATCTGTTGAACAGTGTCCTAAGACATAAGAAGAGGAAGAGGACATGCCCCATGCTCCATATGTGAGTGCAGTTGGTAGCCTGATGTATGCAATGGTTTGCACCAAACTGGACATTGCACATGCAATGGGAGTATTGATCAAGTTTATGTCGAAACCAGGGAAGGAGCATTGGATAGCAATGAAGCGGGTTTTCAGGTATTTGTGTGGCACTAGTGATTATGGCTTGTGCTACCAAGTAAGACCATTATTGGACAGAGTTTTGGAAATCCATGGTTTTTTTTATGCAGACTGGGTTGGAGATCTGGATCAAAGAAGATCTACAAGTAGGTATGTTTTTAACATATTTGTAAGAGCGTTTAGTTGGATGAGCCAGAGGTATTTTTTAGTGCACTTTCAACTACAAAGGTTGAATACATGGAAGTGACTCATGAAAACAAGGAAGCAGTTTTGTTGCAGATATTTTGTTCAAGTATGGGGTTGGTACAACGAGCTATAAGGATAGACTGTGACAGCCAAAGTGCAATTTTCTTGGCTAAGAACCCTGCTTATCATTCGAATACAAAGCACATTGATGTTCAATACCAATTTGTGAAGGATATGGTTGAGGAAAAAAAGTTGTTGCTGGTAAATATGGACACTTGAAAGAATGTTGCAAATGCATTGACGAACTCTGTGAGCACTGAGAATTTTTATTGGTGTAGAGAAACAATGGGTGTTACAGGGTTGGACCAATGACTAAGCTCTATTGTGACCCCTTGTGTGGAAAGGAAACAACAAGTGGGAGAACGTTGGGTATGTGTTATATTCTTTCCACAACTAGATCCACTTATTTTGCGTTGCGCGGAAAATAGTAGGGAGGCGAAATCTGCCGTGTTGGGGGGTTGCAGGGGGGCAGTAGCCCCCTGCACGGGGTCTGGGGCAGCACCCCGGGAATTTTTTGTTTATGCCAACCCAATAATAGTTGGGTAGACCCAAGGATGGGGGGTGGACCCAAAGATGGCAGGCAGACCTACCCATGGTTTTGTTCATGGGTTTTACACATGGTTTTAGGAATGATGGTTTTATGCCCATGGTATTTTGTAGATCCGATCAAGGGAACTACAATTATTTTCTAATCCAAGCTTAATGGATCAGTGTTTATGAACACTTTGGCATGTATATATATGTATTGTAACATTGAAAGGAATATAATGAAAAATCAATCTGGTAATACTAGTTTTTGGGTCTAAGGGAAAATCTTTGTGTATATTTGTTTTATGTTCTCGCCATTATTTACTTTTATGTTTGAAGAATTTGTTTGCAGGTAATTTCTTTACAAGGTTAAAACCTACACAAATTTGGTCATCTCTCTTAGCGTCACAAATGTTGATTTATTTGTGTCTCATTTTCCCTTTATCTTTTTGTATTTCCAAGAATTCTAGATTGTAGGAAGTTTTGTGGTTTTTGTTTTGCTCAATTCAACTGCAACTTCTCTACAAGCTTGGCTTGCTTTACTAGTTTTCAAAAGTGTTATTTTTAAAATATTCCACCTACCATAGGAGCTAGACGAATCATTTTCAGTGTCTTTATCAAATTATTCAACGTTATTCTGAAATATATGTAACCAATGATCAAAGAATTCTCTCCAAAACTCAAAGAAATTTTGTAACATCTTTGTGTGCTTCGGCCACAATCTTTATCAGTACAAACATTTTCCAATGTTTATGAAAAAACAAGTATCCTAAAGATATGGAAGAGATATTTTATTTCAATTTTGTATAATGAAAAGCAACCTAACACTCTTAATAACTCTCCAATACACCAAGCAATTCGAATTGTGATTCAAGAAAACAAACCCAAACACTCTAATGAAATATTTTCAAAAAAACTCAAATGCTTACCTAACTTATTTATGAAATGCAAGTTCTTTATTATTCTAATAAAGAAAATGAAATCAAAATCATATAATCAAAATAAAATAGAGTTTGACTTGTATGATATTAGTAGGGACACTAGTAAGCACCCTCCAATGCCTTTACTCAAGACAAAGACCTAAAAAAAATGACCTAGTTATAGCATATAAAAAATGCAAACTCAAGCCTAAGACCAAAGAACACATAACCAAATCTAAAGATGTTTGCTATAGATGCTACCCAAATCACTTTTAACTAAACAACAAGCTACAAAATCTCAACACATCAGGTGCACTCAAATGGATGAAAAACTCTCAAATTCACCTAAAACATTAACAAGCAAATAAGTGGAATGTTGAAGGGTCAATTCTCAAAAAGAAGATTATGGATAGGCATCACTCTTCACTAGATAGAAATATTTAACAAAATAAACACCAAAAAGTGCACTCAAATGTATGAAAAACCTCTCTTGAAACATTTATTTATTTTTACCATGGTAAATCAGTAACTCTTTAGACTAATCTAAGGGAGGTCTGACAATCAATCCTCATGGCTCCCTTATAACACCAAGAGTATATCCAGAAACCTACAAGCTAGATATACCATATCTTATGATTTAGCAAGAGCCAAGACTCACAGAAAAGGGGAGTCTACTCCTTCAGCCAAGATCATAGCAGGTCATATACTCAAAATTTGAACCGTGGTCTCGTTGGTTTCACCCAACGAAACTTACCATTAAACCACATATCATTGTATACTTGAAACATTTAACAAGCAAATAAGAGTAATGTCTAAGGGTAAAATGTTGAAATTTGGTTACTAGAGAACAGGTAGTTCCCTAAGGCTTTGATCTTTGGCCTAGGGAAAAGTGTCCAAAAGAATTTAATTTTTCTCCTAAAATGAATTTATAAAGTTATAAAGTCAAATCTTATTTAAAAGTAACTTTAAGTGATTAAGTTACTAAGTCTAATTTTTAAAGTGACCTTAATAAAGTCAATGTGAAATTAGAAAGGGAAAAGTGACTTTGGAAATAAATGACTAAGTGGGTCTTTATTAAAGTGGGTTAAATTAAAAAATAGAAAGTGAGATTTAAATGAGCATTTAATCTCATCCCTAGATCTAAAGCTATCTCAGCCATTGGATTTAGGGATTCCCCAAAAGTCACTTAGGGTTAGGTTAAAGGAGGAAAAGGAGAGAAAAGATCATTCATTCTTTCATGAGCAGATTGAGAGAAGGAGAAGAAGAGAGAAAAGGAGATTTCTGAGCAGTGAGGAGAAGGAGAATAGAACCTTGGCACACATACCGAGGTAGCACTTCAGAAAATATGTACAACAAGGAGAGGCACACAGTTCAAGGCAGTTTGGGCACGAGTTTCAAGGCAAAACCATACAGCAGCTTGGGCACATATTCCTAGGAGGTCATACAACAGTTTTGGCACAGATTTAGAGGAGCAGTTTGTTGGTTTTGAGGCACAGTTTTTGAGGCAGCCTATACAGTGATTTGTTGTCCCTGTGCATGAAAATCGAGGCAAAACCCTGTATACCATTTATTGCTGCCTCTCTGCACGCATTTTGAGGAGGCCATACAGCAACATTTATTGTTGTTCTGCACACTTTTCAAGGATATCGTACATCAGCATTTAATGTTGTAATTTCTGGGCACGAAATTCATGGTAGACCATACGGCATTTATTGTTGTTTCTGTTTTTCTGTTTTCACATTTTCTGAGGCAGTGGTTAAGCACAGAAAACGAGATAAGTTGTATTTGTTACTTGCTGAATTTTTCTGAGTATTTCTCTCTCACTGTAAAAACTAATTTATCATAAATAAGAAGAGCTTTCGAACTGGTTTTCCCCAAGAGTTTTAGGGGGTTTTTCCAAGGTCAAGTTGACCAAAAATCAGCGTATCAGTTTTCTGTGTGTGGCTGATTTATTTTTCTAAGTTTTATTTCTACATTTCAGCATTGTGAAATTTCCAGAATTTGTGTTTTCGGAAAATATTTATTTTTCCAGCTTGTTGAATGTATGGAAATGGCAATGAGAATTTAACTTTATGGGAGAAATCAGGAAAAACTGAAAACCAGGGTTGGGAACAGAATTTTCTACATGGTATCAGAGCTATTTTTCTCAAAAGTGCAGTTTGGGATAGCAAGAAGAAAAATTACAGCAAGCTGATTTTTCACACCGAAAAAAGTTCCTTTACTACAGAAGTGTCTTTTTCAGCTTATTAGGACAGCAAGCATGTCTTTGGGCTTGAGGGTGGAGGATAGGTTGGATGGGCATAGTAACTACAGTGTATGGAAGGAAAGAATGCTGAGCATAATTGAGGAGGCAGAAATCTGGGGTATAATGGTGCATACCCAACAGCGCCCTATGAATGTGCCTACTGATTATGTTCAGTTGGCAGACTTTATCAAAAGAATAACAAGGGCAAGAGACTGATTCTGGATGTTATTAAAGACGATGTCGTTCCTCATGTGAGAGGAAATAGATTTGCTCATGAGATGTGAACAGCCTTGACCAATTTCTACCGGAGTACCAATGATAACAGGAAAATGGTCCTAAGGGAGAAGCTGAAGACCATTAAGATGGCTAAGACTGGTAGTGCTATTGGATATCTCACAAAGATCACTAATGTGACAGATGAGTTGGCAGCAGTTGGAGAGGTCATTCCACCCACTGAGTTGGTGTGGATTGCAGTGAATGGCCTTCCCAGTTCATGGTTGAACTTTGCTGATGGGTTTTGTTCACGTGAGACCCTTCCCACTTGGAAGAGGTTCTGGGATGATTGCATATACTCTGAAATCAGAAATATCCAGCTTGGGGCAGCCAAACTTGTTGAGAAGGATGAGGATGTAGCACTGTTAGCAGGAGGCAATAAAGGCAAGGGAAAGAAGCAAGCTTCAACAAGTGTTGGTGGGGGAAAAGGCAAAGGAAAAGGTAAACATGGAAACATGCAGAAGGACTATTCCAAGGTGAAGTGTTGGAATTATCAGAGGGTGGGACACTATGCATTTGTGTGTTCGGAGAAGAAGAATAAGGGGAGGAACCAAAACATGGCAGCAGCAGCAGAGATAGAGGACTTTACGGATAGCTTTGACTGGGAGTTTGGGTTCACTGCTTGTGAGTCCACTAGTGCAGGATCACCTACCACGGAGGTTGAGAGGGAGTGTGCATTTCCCTCCACTAGCGGAGCATCTTCAGGTATCTGGTATGTTGACAGTGGGGCTTCACGTCATATGAAAAGATTTCGTGAGTACTTCTTAGAGCTTTCAGAGAGTGGCATTGATATAGAGGTAGTACTCAGAGATGACAGTGTTGTTAGGGAAGTCGGTGTGGGGACATTGACATTTGATAGGGAACCCAAACCTCCCTTGAAAGTGTCACATGTTCTATATGTCTCAGGGATGAGGAAGAACCTCGTATCCGTCTCAGCATTGGAGGACAGAGGATATGAGATATTTTTCAAGAGAGGACAGGTGCTTATATATCCCAGGGGCGCTTCAGCTAAGTCAGCTAGAGTGATTTGTGTACGCCATGCAAAGGTGTACAAGTTTTCATTTCAGCCCCTTTTGGCATTGAGCAGTAGTACCGGAAGCATAGCTATTAGTTCAGAGCTATGCGAGATTTGGCACTGCGGGATGGGGCACATGTATCATGGAGCCTTGAGAACATTGCGGGAGATCACTACAGGTGTGCAAAATTTCAGTATTGATCACATTGATACATGCAGAGGATGTGCTATGGGCAAGTTTTCCAAATCCCCTTTTCCCAGCAGTGACAGCAGATCAACTAGGATACTTGATTTGATTCATTCCGATGTGAACAATCAGATGTCTCATGTTTCCCTGAGTGGATATGAGTATTATGTTTTATTCATTGATGATCACTCCAGGAGGACCTAGATTTATTTCTTGAAGACCAAGAGTGAGGTCTTCAAGAGGTTTCAAGAGTTCAGAGCTCTTGTGGAGACTTAGACAGGTCGGAATATCAAGTCCCTGAGGTTGGACAATGGAGGGGAGTACACCCTTAGGGATTTTTTTGACTATTGTGCGGAGGCAGGCATTGGGAGGGAGTTCACAGTTCCTTAAAACCCCCAGCAGAACGGGGTTGTGAAGAGGAAGAACAGATCCATCGGAGGGGATGCCAAAGCCATGCTATATGATCAGGAGTTACCATTGTTTTCATGGGAAGAGGCCTGCAACACTGTTGTATATTTATAGAATGGGAGTCTGCATCGTGCCTTGGGGTATGTGACTCCGAAGGAGGCTTTTTCTGGGAAGAAGCCTGATATTGGTCATCTTCATATCTTTGGGTGTATTGCATACTCCTACGTACCCAAGGAGAAGAGGACCAAGCTAGAGCCCACTACAAAGAAGGGTATCTTTGTGGGCTATAGTGAGACCTCGAAAGCCTTTCCAATTTATATTCCCGCACAGAGGAGATTTGTTGTTAGGAGGGATGTGAAATTCGAGGAGGACAGGGCTTTCAGGAGGTCACAAGAGTTAGAGTATCTGGATCGGCCAGACCCTCAGGAGCAGCTGAGTCAGGCACAGGGATCCAGTGGGAAGGGATCAGGAGGATCAGGAGGTACATCGATTATGGTGTTAGTAAAATCAGTGAGCATTGGCTCGCAGAGTCAGAGGAGTGGTGCTTTGGGCAACATGCAGAGCAATCCGTAGAGCAGTTCACTAGGGAGTCCACTGATGGACAGTTCACACGGTACTTCAGCATCTACATATTCAGGTTAAGGCAGGAGGACAGTAGACAGAAAGTCAGGAGTTCAAGCTCCTGATGAGGAGGAGGAGTTTCATTCTTCGGTGGGATAAGTTTGCTCAAGGAAGAGGAAGCCCAAGTGGCTTCAGGATACCTTGAGAGAGGTCACATATGTTGTTGGGCCAAAGAGGCTGGTCAGAGAGAGAAAACCACATAAGAAGTTTTGTAGCTATATGGCAATGGTTGCCAACATCATTGACTCTGAACCATCTAGCTATGAGGAGGCAGCTAGCCAGCAGGTCTAGAGAGAGGCCATGTAGGAGGATCATTCTTCTATCATGAAGAATGATGTTTGGGAGGTGTTGACGAGGCCTGAGGGAAAATCTATGGTTACTTCTAGATGCCTTTACAAGGTAAAGCATGTTGCAGATGGTAGCATTGAGAAATTCAAGGCAAGGTTTGTGGCTAGAGGGTTCTCCCAGGTACAGGGAGTAGATTATGAGGAGACCTTCGCTCCTGTGGCTCGATATTCTTCGATTCGCTCCATCATATCGAAAGCAACAGAGATGGGTTGGAATATCCAGCAGATGGATGCGAAGACCACATTTCTCAATGTCTTCATATAGGAGGAGGTGTACATTGAGCATCCATAGGGCTTTAAGGTGCATGGGAAGGATTCCCATGTGTGTAGACTGAAGAAGGCCCTTTATGGCCTGAAGCAAGCTCCCAGAGTTTGGTACTCCAGGATTGATACTTACTTGCAGGAGAAGGGTTTCACAAAGAGTGATGCAGATCTGAACCTTTACTTTATTGTGATAGGTGAGGAGCCTCTCATTCTGGTGTTGTATGTGGATGACTTGGTCATTACAGGTGCAGAGAGACTCATAGAGATTTGAAAGAGAGATATTGCGTCAGAGTTTGAGATGAAGGAAATTGGCTTGATGCATTAATTTTTGGGTTTGGAGGTGTGGCATGAGGAGGGGAATTTCTTCCTGGGATAGGGGAAGTATATTGTGGACACCCTTGGTAGATTCCACATGGAGGATTGTAGATCCATGTTGACAGTGATGATCACCAACTGGAAGAAGCTTCACGCTTCAGATTCCGATTTGGTGGATCCCACATTGTATAGACAGTTGATTGGTTCCTTCATGTATTTGGTCAACACCAGACCATATATATGTTTTGCAGTCAACACGGTGAGCCAATTCATGTGTGAGCCCAGGAGGGTGCACTGGGTTATTGCAAAACAAATTTTGCAGTACTTGCAGGGGACAGTGGATTATAGGCAGGGGGACGGAGTGAGATTGGTAGGTTACACTGATTCTAATTAGGAAGGTTGTGCTTCTGATAGGAAGAGCACTTCAGGGTGTTGTTTTGGGTTGGGTTCGACAGTGGTGTCGTGGTTCAACTGAAAGCAGCAGTCAGTAGCATTGAGTTCAACGAAAGCAAAGTACATGGTAGCCAGTCTAGCTAGTAGTGAGGCCATATGGCTTCGCAAGATGTTTTTTGGCTTATTTGGTCAGCCATTGAGACCTTCAGTGATATACTTTGATAATTAGAGTTGCATTAAACTCACGAAGAATCCAGTATTTCATGACAGGTCAAAGCATATCTGCATCAGATATCACTTCATCAGAGACTATGTTCAGAAGGGAGTTGTGAAGCTTGAGTATATTTCCACTGATGAGCAGGTTGTAGATATTCTTACCAAATCCTTACCATGAGGCAAGCATGTCTACTTCAGAGACAAGATGGGTGTGGTGAGGAACACCTTCCTTGGTAAGAGGGAGTGTTGAAATTTGGTTACCGGAGGACAGGTGGATTCCTAAGGCTTTGATCTTTGGCCTAGGGAAAAGTGTCCAAAAGAATTTATTTTTTCTCCTAAAGTGACTTTATAAAGTTACAAAGTCAAATCTAATTTAAAAGTGACTTTAAGTGATAAAGTTACTAAGTCTAATTTTTAAAGTCACTTTAATAAAGTCAATGTGAAATTAGAAAGGGAAACGTGACTTTGGAAATAAATAACTAAGTGGGTATTTATTAAAATGGGGTGAATTAAAAAATAGAAAGTGAGATTTAAATGAGCATTTAATCTCAGCCCTAGATCTAAAGCTATCTCAGCAATTGGATTTAGGGATTCCCCAAAAGTCACTTAGGGTTAGGTTAAAGGAGAGAAAACATCATTCATTATTTCATGAGAAGATTGAGAGAAGGAGAAGAAGAGAGTAAAGGAGATTTATGAGCAGTGAGGAGAAGGAGAACAGAACCTTGGCACACATACCGAGGCAACACTTCAGCAAATTCATACAGCAAGTAGAGGCACACAGTTCAAGGCAGTTTGGGCACGAGTTTCAAGGCAAAATCGTACAGCAGCTTGGGCACATATTCTTAGGAGGCCGTACAGCAGTTTTGGAACATATCTCGAGGAGAAGTTTGTTGGTTTTGAGGCACAATTTTCGAGGCAATCCATATAGTGAGTTGTTGTCCCTGTGCATGGAAACCAAGGCAGAAAATCGTACAGCATTTATTGATGCCTCTCTGCATGCATTTTGAGGAGGCCATACAGCAACATTTATTGTTGTTTTGCATGATTTTCAAGGAGGCCATACAATAGCATTTAATGTTGTAATTTCTGGGCATGAAATTCAAGGAAGACCGTACAGCATTTATTTTTGTTTCTGTTTTGTTGTTTGCACATTTTTCGAGGTGGTGGTTAAGCACGGAAAATGAGATAAGTTGTATTTGTTACTTGCTGAATTTTTCTGAGTATTTCTCTCTCACTGTAAAAGCTAATTTATCAGAAATAAGAAGAGCTTTTGAACTGGTTTCCCCAAGAGTTTTAGGGGGTTTTTCCAGGGTCAATTTGACCAGAAATTAGCGTGTCAATTTTTTGTGTGTGGCTGATTTATTTTTCTGAGTTTTATTTCTGCATTTCAGCACTGTGAAATTTCCAGAATTTGTGTTTTCAGAAAATATTTATTTTTCCAGCTTGTTGAATTTATGGATATGGGAATGGGCATTCAACTTTATGGGAGAAATAAGGAGAAACTGAAAACCTGGGTTGGGAATAGAAATTTCTACATAAAATGTTAAATAGCATGTGATGAGCAGGTTCCCAAAACCCTTAGGACAAACATATCTAAAAAGATGAAAACCAAAAATCTCAAGATATAAATCTATTAGATGGTCATTATGTGGTTGTGTGTTGTGTGTAGTGCTAGACATCTGAGCTTCAACTCCTAGCACCTGCTACGTACAAACTATTAGAAAATGTAACTAGTTTTGGTATTCATAATTGTTTTTGTGCTCATGACATTAGGTATATCTTGTAATAAGTAAAAGAAGAAATAAAAATATTATTTTCAAGCATCGGTTTTATGCTCCATTTGATTGGTAAATTAGGTCAAGCATATATTTTATGCTTCTAGGATTTGTCAACTCAAAAGAATATTTTTCATGAGTCAAGAGAGTCATTGTCATATGTAAAAGAACCATTTGGGAAATTTGTATCAAGAAAGAAAAAAAAAAAATTTGTCTAAAACGTCAAAATTTACCTCCAAGACCAAGTCGGCCAAGTCAATGAAAGTCGGCCTAGAAGAGGATTATTCGACCACATCAGAAGCATATATATAGATGGAACTTTGACCTCATTAGCATACACTCTTTAACAATTTTTATCTGCACAAGAAGGAGAAGACTGAAGATCAAGGCCAACGAGGAGAGAGCAAATCAAAGGAAGAAAAAAAACTCTAATTTTTGTGCTTGGATTCTCTCACATGTGCAAAGCTAGGGTTTCTAAAATTATTGCAGGAGGTCAAGAGTTGAAGATCTGAACTAAAGAATTGTCATAAAGGGCCAAAAATCTGAGTAGACCAGAAATTGTGAATTTTTACTTTCATTTACCTTGTTGACTTGAGCTTTCTTGAAGGAGGAATTGTTGGAGCTATGACTTGGTGCTTGCAGGAGGTCTTGGTCTAAAGGTTTTTGTCTTGGATTTCTCATTTAAATTGATTCTATAAGAAGAGAATAATTTATCGTTGGGTTTTCCCCTTGGATGGGTTGTGCCCTAGCTTTAAGCCTATATTTTGTGTTCATTGTGTTTTATGATCTTCATGGTTTATGATCTTGATAATTGTTTGATGAAAATAATATAATAAATAAAATAAAAAAAGATAACATAAGTTCACAATATTTTATCAAGGATAAGGAGAATTATTTTAATAGCTGCCATACTAGACTCTCCAACACAAACAAGAAATCAAAGATACCAATCTCAAATCATTTTAAGCATTAGGAATATTAATCACAATGAAATCTAACCTGATTTACTCAAGAAAGGCCATATCAATATATTACTTGTCCATAGATATAAATGTAATATGTGATGAAGGGGAAACCAAACAAATCTATATTGATATGAATATAAAATTACATCAATCAATTATAGTTACCTTGATTCCTAGTTGAAGTGTCTCATAGTTCCCTGCTCCAAAAATTTCCATGCCCCTCGCACAAACATGGAGAGTCTCTCTGAAAATGAGTAGCATAATTTTGCAAATTATTCTTCCTCATTTTCTCCCTTGAGAAGCCTTCCTTAAATATATTGATGGATAAGGTTATAGGATGGATTTGGATATCTAGAATTTAGGATACCTAAGTCCAATACAAATTCCAAAGCTCCTAATGAGAGATAACCAACTCAAACAGCATCGATCTCTTCAAAAATGAGCAAGAAGGATTTGAAGGGTGGTTGTTGGCTACCAGTGATATAGCACACGACCAATTGCTGCTCTTCGGTGTTGTATAGAGCGACTAGTCACACCTTTCTAGTGATGCAAGGCACCATTGTCCTCAAACGGAAAATGAAAAGGACTTATGCTAGTATTTCTGCATGATCTACCAAATAATTTCTTAGTGAATCTCAATGGTGGAATATAGAGCTATAATAATGAAAATAAATCCTATAATAAGAAGTTAAGAGTATATTTTATGAAAGACGACAAAACACTAATATCAAAGAACCCTAACCCCAGCAGAAAAATAGGGTTGATTAGGAATATTGAATTGGATGAATCCTTGTTTTCTAGAAGAAGGTGAAATTTAGTATGTAAATTTCCACTTGTTCAACCATTTTAGGTATTTCTTAGCTCATTGGAAACAAAAATAAAGCACTGAGTCAATGCCTTGAACTTGCACATACGTTAGGTGAAAACATATCAAAATTCCTCATAAACATGTTAAGTTTTAGACCAAATTTTTTTTCCAAATTAGAACCATTTATAAGATGGCTCTAGGTGACATTATGGATCACAAATGGACTCTATAAAGTATTATAGAGGATTTAATTTGATGGTTTCTCAACAAAATTCTCGAAAAATATGTAAATATTTTTAAAAATTGTGTGTATCAATAAATGTGTTGCCACTTATTTACAAAAGAAAATCCAACCATGTGTTTATTTACTAAGACCCAAATACATGCTTGTAGTAAAAAGATAATCTCAAAATAAATGTGGAATTGATTCTCATAACAAGGACCCTTGCTTTACAACGATAAAAATATATTTTCTTGTAAGTTGAAATTCTAATACATTCAATTTGAAACAATGCATCCCAACTACATAATGATATACATTATGCCTACAAAATTGGGACTGTGGCCTCAAACCATCATATAAGAAGCTAGGGTACTTGACCATCCTCATAATATACAATAAAACCACAAAAAAAAGACTACAACTAGGCCAAACATCGATTTATCATAAATCATCAACAAGAGACCAAGAGAGAAGATAATATATGATGAGCCTAAGAGTCAGACGAAGTCGCTAGAGTTCATTCCTAGGAACTTGTTCTAGTAGGGAATGATATTTCTCCCTCACATTGGAGATGACTCTCCAAATGAGCTATATGGGCGTCCAATTTTTCCAAGCAATATTACTAGTGTCGATGAATCTTCCAGATATCATTTAGGAATGAGATAAAAACATTCCTATCTTCTTTGTTTTCCTTCAAGATGTGAACAAGAAAAGTATTTAATTCCCATTGCATAGTAACAATACGGAAGTATTGGTTCCTTCATCCCCTAGTATGTCTAGAGTCAAGTAGCCAATTAGACACCTTAGCAACAAGCTCTGTGTCAAAATAGAGCTTGGCAATCATGGGCCAAGTGAGACTCCAACTAGCATATCTCCTCTCTGGTGTAAGGCAAGGTCGCAGCATGGTAGCAAGTGGCTGCCTCCTAAACCTAAGATTACGCACACACCCTACCAAAGTAGTTGCAACCAACTCTCCCCATCAACCCTCATTTTCATCTCATTTGTTGTCGGGTCATGGCTAAGAGAGTTGAAAAGACACAAAAACCTATCGCACTCCCTTTAACTACATATGTATGAAAAACCCAAAATATTTCGTCCCAAACGCCTGAAGGGAACCTCAATAGAAATCAAATAAAAAGTCCCTTTTTCCTTAACAACACAACCAAAACACTCAACACCACACTACGCGACCCGTACCAAGGAATAGAACCACAATGGCATACGCATAGCCTCGATACACATACAAACAGGAACGATAAGAATTCAACTTGCAAAGGTAAAGAGGAAAAAAAACAACACACAAAGACCTTTGTGTTGGGTCTAAACATAGAGTAGACAATCCCCCTCCAAATAGCAGTCGTACCTCAAGAAAACCATAGAAAATCCCAGACATAAACATAATTACATATACATCATAACTTAGATAGACCATAAAACAAAATGCTACAATTACTCAGTTATAGAATCTCCATCACCATCCCTAAAATTCCTTGACATATGCAACAGTGAATACACCCACAATGAAACAAGGACCCTACACACCCCCCCCCCCCTCCACAAGTTAGCCCATCCTCCAGCCATACCTCAAGAAAACCAGAGAAAACTCCATACATAAACATAATTACATATACATCATAACTCAGATAGACCATATCCCAAACTACTACAATTACTCATTTACAGAAGCTACATCACCAACCCTAAAATTCCTTAACATATGCAACAGTGAATCCACCCATAACAAAACCAAGGACCCTACGCAACCCCCCCAAGCTTAGCTTGATTTACTAGTTTTCAAAAGTGTTATTTTTTAAATATTCCACCTACCATAGGAGCTAGACAAATCATTGTCAGTGTCTTTATCAAATTCTTCAGTGCTATTATGATATATATGTAACCGATGATGAAATAGTTATATCCAAAACTCAAAGAAATTTTGTAACATCTTTGTGTACTTCGGCCACAATCTTTATCAGTATAAACATTTTCCAATGTTTATCAAAGAAAAAGAAAATTGTCCTAAAGATATGGAAGAGATATTTTCTTTCAATTTTATATAATGAAAAGAAACCTTGCACTCTTAATAACTCTCCAATACACCAAACAATTTGAATTATGATTCAAGAAAACAAACCCAAACACTCTAATGAAATATTTTCAAAAAAACTCAAATGCTTACCTAACTTGTTTATGAAATGAAAGTTCTTTCTTAGTTTAATAAAGAAAATTAAATGCAAACCATATAATCAAAATAAAATAGAATTTGAGTTGTATGATATTGGTAGGGACACTATTAAGCACCCTACAAGGCCTTTACTGAAGACAAAGACCTAAAACTTGAAAATGACCCAGTTATAGCATAAAAAAGATGCAAACTCATGCCAAATACCAAATAACACATAACCAAATCTAAATATGTTTGCTATAGAAGCTACCTAAAACACTTAACAAGAAAATAAGTGGAATGTTTAAGGGTCAATTCTCAAATAGTAGATTATGAATAGGCATCACTCTTCACTACATAGAAAGATACAACAAACTCAACACCAACAAGTGCACTCGAATGTAGGAAAAACCTCACTTGAAACATTTAACAAGAAAATAAGAGGAACGTCTAAGGGTCAAATGTTAAATATCATGTGATGAACAACTTCCCAAAACCCATAGGACAAACATATCTGAAAAGATGAAAAGCAAAAATATATAGATCTAAAGCTATTAGATGGTCATTTTGTGGTCGTGTGTTTTCTGTACCGCTACACAACTGAGCTTCAACTCCTAGCACCTGGTACCTTCAAATTGTTGGAAATGTAACTAGTTTCGGTCTTCATAATTGTTGTTGTACTCATGACATTATGTATATCTTATGTAATAAGTAAAAGAAGAAAGATAAATATTATTTTAAAGCATGGTTTTCATGCTCCATTTGATTGGTCAAATAGGTCAACCATACTTTTATGCTTCTAGGATTTGTCAAGTCAAAAGAATATTTTTCATGAGACAAGAAAGTCATTTTCATATGTAAAAGACCCATTTGGGAAATCTGTATCAAGAAAGAAGAATTATTTTTTTATCTAAAATGTTGAAATTGACCTCCAAGACCAAGTCAGCCCTGTAAGTGAAAGTCGGCCTAGAAGAGGCATATTCGACCACATGAGAAGCATATATATGGGAAGCCATGCTAATGGGAACTTTGACCCCATTAGCATATACTCATTAACAAGTTTTATTTGCACAAGAAGAAATAAGATCAAAGGTCAACGAGGAGAGAGAAAATCAAAGGAAGAAAAAAAATCTATTTTTTGTGCTTGGCTTTTCTCACATGTGCGAAGCTAGGGTTTATAAAATTGCTGCAGGAGGTCGAGAGTTCCACGTCCGATCTACAGAACTATCATAAAGGGCCAAAAATCTAAGTTGACCATAAATTGTGAAGTTTGACTTTCATTGACCTTGTTGACTTGAGATTTCTTGAAGGACGATTTGTTGGAGCTCTAACTTGGTGCTTGGAGGAGGTCTTGGTCCGAAGGTTTGGGTCTTGGATTTCTCATTTGAATTGATTCTAGAATAAGAGAAGAAGTTATTTTTGGATTTTCCCCTTGGAGAAGTTTTTCCCTGGATTTGAGCCTATATTTTGTGTTCATTTTTTTTATGATCTTCATGGTTTATGCTCTTGATAATTGTTTGATGAAAAGAATCTAATAAATAATATAAAGAAGATAACATAATTTCACAATATTTTATCAAGGATAAGGAGAATGATTTTAATAGCTGCCATAGTAGATTCTCCAACACAAACAAGAAATTCAAGATACCAATCTCAAATGGTTTTAAGCATTAGGAATATTAATCACAATGATATCCAACTAGATTTACTCAAGAAATACCATAACAATATATTACTTGTACATAGATATGAATGTAATATATGATGAATGGGAAACCAAACGAATATATATTGATATGAATATAAAATTATATCAATCAAGTAAGGTTACCTTGAGTCCTAGTTGAAGTGTCTCATAATTCCCTGCTCCAAAAGTTTCCATGGCCCTCGAACAAACATGGAGATTCTCTCTGAAAATGAGTAGCATAAGCTTGTAAATGATTCTTCCTCATTTTCTCCCTTGAGAATGCTTCCTTAGATAGATTGACGGATAAAGCTAGAGGATGGATTTGGATCTCTCGAATGTAGGAAACCTAAGTCTAATACAGATTCCAAAGCTCCTAATGAGAGATAACCAACTCATCCAACAATGATCTCTTCAAAAAGTGCAAGAAGGCTCTAAAGGGTGGTTGTTGGCTACCAGTGATATAGTGCACAACCAATTTCTACTTGTCGGTGTTGCACAGAGCGAATAGTCACACCTTGCTAGTGGTGCAAGGCACAATTGTCCTCAAACTGAAAAATTAAGAGGAGGAATGCTAGTATTTTTGCATGATACACCAAATAATTCCTTAGTGAATCTCCATTAGGGGAATTTTGAGGTCTAAAATGGGCCTCCTAAGGAAATTATAAAGTAAAAATGGAAATAATAAAATAAGATTTGATTACATCATCAAATTTTAGAGGGAAAAAATGAAAAAACTACTTTTTCGACTGGTATTTTCAACTTATCTCCCAAAGTTTTTACTCAAATTTCGAGTGCGAGTACTCGTTGGATGCAAAATTTAATTCGTCATCCAAGGATTACCCATGTTGAATACTTTTGATGGACTCTACTACAAAAAATTGAGAAATACATGAACAATGTGATTGCAATCACATTTTCTCATGTATTTCTCATTTTTTGTGTACCAGGGTCCATCGAAAGTATGCAACATGGGTGTTGCTTGGATGAAGAATTAAATTTTGCATCCAATGAATACTCCTGCTCGAAATTTGAGTAAAAACTTTGGGAGATAAATTAAAAATATGAATTAAAAAAATAGTTTTATTATTTTATTATTTTTTAATATTTTTACCCTTTTACTTAAAAAATGGTGAATCATCCCCATGGTTGACTTCATCATCTTAAATCCTATTGGCTCTTATAAAGTTTATTTTGGTTGTACATTTTTCTTAGGAAGCCCATTTTAGACCTCAAAATTCCCCTAATGAATGGCTGAAAATAGAGCTATAACAATGCAAATAAAGCCTATAATAAGAAGATAAAAGTATATTTTATGAAAGACAACAAAACCCCAATATCAAAGAACCCTAACCCTAGCACAATATTAGGGTTGATTAGGGATATTTAATTGGATGAATCCTTGTTTTCTAGAAGAAGGGGAAATGTAGTATTTCACTTTTCACTTGTTCAGCCATTTTAGGTCTTTCTTAGATCATTGGAAAAAAAAATCAAGCATTGATTCAGTGCCTTGAACTTGCACATACGTTGGTGAAAACATATCAAAATTCCTCAAAAACATGTTAAGTTTAGGACCAATTTTTTTTCCAAATTAGAACCCTTTCAAATATGGCCCTAGGTAACATTATGGATCACCAATGGACTTGATGAAGCATTATAGAGGATTTACTTTGAGGGTTTCTCAACAAAATTCTCCAAAAAGTATGTAACTATTTTTAAAAATGGTGTGTAAAAATAAATGTGTCGCCGCTTATTCACAAAACAAAAGCCCAATTATGTGTTGATTTACTATGACCCAAATACATGCTTGTAGTACAAAGATAATAAAATTAATGTGGCATTTATTCTCATAACAAAGACCCTTGCTTTAAAAAAAAAAAAAAAAAAGGTGTAAGTTGAAATTCTATTACCTTCAATTTGCAAGAATGCATCCCAACTACATAATGATATACATTATGCCTAAAAAATGTGGACTGTGGCCTCAAACCATCATATAATAAGCTAGGGTACTTGAACATCCTCATAATATACAACAAAACCACAAAAAAAGACTACAGCTAGGCCAAACATCAATCTATTAAAAACCATCAACAAGAGACCAAGAGAGAAGAGAATATGAGATTATCCTAAGAGTCGAATGAAGTCGTTGGAGATGAGGCCTAGGCACTTGTTCTAGTAGGGCCTGATAGTGTTCCCTCACAATGGAGATGACTCTCCAAGACTCTCCAAATGAGATATATGGGCATCCAATCTTTCCAAGAAATATTACTAGTGTCGTTGAATCCTCTGGATATCATTTAGGAATGAGATAATAACATTCCTATCTTTTTGTTTTTCTTCAACATGTGATCGAGCAAAGTCTATAATTCCCAATGAAAATTAAAAATATGGAAGTTTTGGTTCATTCATCCCCTGGAATGTCCAAATTCAAGTAGCCAATTAGACACCTTAGCAACGAGATTTGTGTCAAAATAGAGCTTGGAATTCATGGGTCAAGTGAGACTCTAATTGGCATATCTCCTCTCTGGTGCCAGGTGAGGTCGCAGCACAGTAGCAAGTGGCTACCTCCTAAGCCTGAGATAATGCACAAATCCTACAAAAGGAGTTGCAACCACCTCTCTCCATCAACCCTCATTTGCATCTCATTCATTTTCGAGTCATGGCTAAGAGATATGAAAATACACAATAACTTATCACACTCCCTTTAACTGCATATGCCTGAAAAACCCAAAATATATCATCCCAGACACCTGAAGGGGGCCTCAATAGAAAGCAAATCAAAAGTCTCTTTTGCCTTAACAACACAACCATAATACTCAACACCACACTACGCAACCCATACCAAGGACTAAAACCATGATGGCAAACACATAATCACGATACACCTCCAAGCAGGAATGATAAGAATTCAACTTGCAGAAGCAAATAGGAAAATAAGAAACACACTGAGACCTTTGTGTTGGGCATATCTGCAAAGTATAAAGGAGGAAAACAAACAACACACTGAGACCTTTGTGTTGGGTCTAGCTGCAGAGTAGAAGGGCCCCCTCCAAATAGCATCCAGATCTCAAGAAAACCAAAGAAAAATACAGACATAAACATACTTACATATACATCATTACTCAAATAGACCATAACCCAAACTACTACAATTACTCAGTTATAGAAGCCCCATCACCAACCCTAAAATTCATTTACATATGCAACAGTGAATGCACCCAAAACAAAACAAGGACCTTGCGCAGCCCCCCTCCACAAGTTAGTTCATGCTCCAACCAAACCTCAAGAAAACCAAAGAAAACTCTAGACATAAACATAATCACATATAGATCATAACTCAAATAGACCATAACCAAACTACTACAATTACTTGGTTATAGAAGCTCCATCACGAAACCTAAAATTCCTTGACATATGCAACAGTGAATACACCCACAACAAACCAAGGACCCTACGTCCTAGTTGAAGTGTCTCATAATTCCCTACTCCAAAAGTTTCCATGGCCCTCACACAAACATGGAGAGTCTCTCTGAAAAAGAGTAGCATAATTTTGCAAATGATTCTTCCTCATTTTCTCCCTTGAGAAGCCTTCCTTAAATAGATTTATGGGTAAGGCTAGAGGATGGATTTGGATCTCTATAATTTAGGAAACCTAAGCCTAATACAAATTCCAAAGCTCTTAATGAGAAATCACTGTTACACAGCATTTTTTCACTATCCCTGAAATC
Organism: Pinus albicaulis; assembly: GCA_034641835.2. Taxonomy (NCBI): domain Eukaryota; kingdom Viridiplantae; phylum Streptophyta; class Pinopsida; order Pinales; family Pinaceae; genus Pinus; species Pinus albicaulis. Next base: position 2,018,443,461 of record CM076575.1, on the reverse strand, counting down.
CCCATCCCGCACATTGGAAGACTATTTATGTGACCAATAAGCAGTGTCATGCCTTGCAAATACCATCATTGCATCCCTTTCCATGAGCACAATATTCCTTATGTTAACAATTTCCTGAACAGATCATCAAAAACCTCTATTTTTGCCTTGGCATTGATAGCCCGTTATGCCCTCGTGCCAATGAGGCAGATTAACACTGGCCCCCGTGCCAGATGGCGCTCTGTCTCAGTTAGCCGCTCGCGTTGATCTGTTTATGGAAATTTTTTTAAAAATAGAGGCGAAGTTTCGATCACAACAACTTCGTGGATGAGTCATAAGGAGTGGTTCAATTGAATAACCACGGTCTTCCTCCTTTGGCCTCTTGTTTCCACCTTTTAGGGAAACCTCCCAAAGGATAAGGCCTCCCTTCCACTATTGTAGGGATCCCAACCTCCTCCTCTCCTCTATAAATATAGCCATCTTCCATTGATGTGCTAGTTGAACATATATCTGAAAAAGTTAGCAATCATAGAGAAGAGAAGCAATTATAGCTTTGGGAGAATAGTGCAGAGTGTGATTATTTTTGCGTTTTGAGAACATAGTGAGAACTTGGACCTTTGTGTGTGTGAGTGTTACAAACGTGCTTGGATATGGACCTGCTGAAGGAGACCCTCAACATCAAGGCTTGGTTGTAAACTCCCCTTGTCTTTATCATAATAAAATGCATCTGATGTTTATCTTCCACTCTTGCTTACATTTATAATGAGATTTCTAGCATTCCTTGATCAGTTAGATAGGTTGTAATTGTTTTACGTTTGTCGTGGTTTTACGCTTGTCGTGGTGTCTTAACTGTTTGTACAGGTAATCGAGCGTTGGTAGCAGCATGTATTGAGCTTGAGAAGAGCGATGGATCAAGAAGCTTTGACGGAAGATGACAACATAGCATCAGGACAAGATAGGTCATCTTCCTTGCTCTAAATTTCATTTACAATCTAGGAAGGTAGATGTTAGTATGTTCTCATAGTTGCTAGACCCACCCTAAGGCTGGAGGGATCGCCTCTATTCACAGAGGGGATTTACCTGGACAACAAATTGGCGACTCCGCTGGGGAGTTTCCTTTGAGTTTGTCACTCTTTGAAGTCTTAGTCATTCGACGGATTTATTCAAATGACCATTTCCCTGTTTTTTCCTATGTTTTTCATCAATTACGATCTTTTAGTTTTTTCTTGAAGTGGTGAGTCTGGTCTTGGTTGGGAGAAATTCTTTGTTTTTTCTTGTTCAGGCATTGGCGCTTTTATTTTTCTGACAATCGCGTTGATTGGCGCTAGTTGTCAGTTAGAAACCCATGCCAATTGGCCATTGGTGCTAGTTGTCAGTGAGAAATTCGCGCCAGTTGGCACTAGTTTCACCCACAAAAGTTGTGCCAATTTCAGAGTGTGTGAAAAATTGAGGTTTTTCCCTAATTCCTCCACCAATGTGTCTTTCTCTTCCGGTTTTTTTCTCTATATGATTTATATGTTCTCCCCTTCACTCAAGTGGGTTTGATTGGCTTGTTGGTTTGTTTTTTGGTTTTTTTTCCTGTTCCGACGTGCATGCTTACATCCTAGTTTTTTCTAGGACTATGCATCAATTTCCTGTTTTCATGCTTCGCAGGACATCACCCTATTGATTGAGTCAGTCTCCTTTCTTGGTGAGCCATCTCTAGTTGATTGCCTTTTGCTTTTCGGTTGATTGAGTGTTCAAGTCTCAAGTGTCTTTCAAGTTCATTTGGTCCGCTTGTTCGCTTGTGAGAATATATTACATTACTCATTGTTCAATTGAAAAGTCTTCTTTCTATGATTGCTTGATGTAAAAGGTATGAATGCCTTGTTTTGAACTCATGCTTTGGAATTCCTTTTTGTGCTTTACCTCATATGTCTTTTATTCGTTTGAGGAATTTCGTTACAAAGTGTTTAAAACAACGATTTCATTCTTAGTGTTGGTTTACATACCTTTTTCATTCATCCTTCCATTAAGGAAATTTGTGTTCCTTTAGTTTTCTTTTAAGAGTTTTCTTTTCGTTAAAATGTATTAGATCACACATTGAAAAGTGTTTTTTGAGATTTATCATTGAACTTAGATTACATTGTTTAATGATTGAAAGCTAAAAATCGCATTGAGGGCATTCTCTTTCATTAAAATCATGCATTAAGTAGATTCTCATTTCATCGAAAAATGCATTTGAGTGCATTCTTATTTTTTCAAACGAAAAAGGAAATTGTGCATAGATTACAATTGCATAGTTTTCAAAAAAGAGGATTTTTCATAGATTACATTGCATAATTTGCATCGTTGAATGTTTTAGATTACTTTTGGATAGTGAAAGTCATCTAGTTAGGAAAATTTTCCATTTGCAGTATTACTGTTTGTTGCATCATTGTTTGAGACTCTTCCCTTAACTAGATAGCATTCATCGAATTGAAATATTTATTTTCTCATATAGCTTCATATAGGAGATTCAGATGATAGCAGTAGGGCCTTGAAACCGAGACATAATTCAAGATTGACTTTAAAATTTATTGAATTAACCTAAGGAAACATTGGAACTTAACACAAACATTATAGTGGTCTAGGCTAGAGACGTGTTCCGGCGTCTTAAAACCTAGTAGTGGTCGTTCGCCTTCTGGCTTTAAACAGCGCTAGTATGGACTTGTGCTCCCCGTACCGTCGAGTATATAAAGGGAGACCCCTATAGGTTGCAATCCTTTATCCATAGGAAGCCGAGTCTGACGCCCTGTAACCGTGATGCACCGAACACAGCATTCGGGGAGACTACCTGCACGTACGGAAAGTCCTTGGTCATTTCTCTTTCATTTGATCACCGAGGTGTATATGGCAGTTCACGGAAACTTGGTACACCCTCTTGCTTAGATTACCAAAGTAGTCATTTCAATCTTTTCGTGACTCTTTAAAAAGATAAGAGATCATCGAGCACTTGTCCTTTCACGCTCACTTCAACCTGAAAGTGATAGTCACCTTTTTCCTATTTCTCAATTCTGAAAATATGAAACGACAGAGTTTTGTTTCAATGTCCTAAAAAATTAACTTCCCATGAAATATTCCTGGTTAAAGTTATATTCCTTAGTGTTTTGTTTTACGGTTGTTTCCAATGGCAACATTTCTAGAGTTTACCAACCAAGGAATCCCCTCCGAAGGGAATTCTGATCCTTTTCCTGCTTTTGGGGATGTTGGTGCTCCTTATATGGCAACATTATCCCTTCCTGGGTTAACTGTTGGTTTTCCTGTCTAGTTTTTCTCGACCTCTGTGGTCTCGAGTATTCTTCCCTCTGTACAACCATCTCCTCCACTAGAACAACATCATGTTGCTTCTAAGGTGTACCTCTCCCCTTCTTCACATATTTCTTCGTCCTCCTTTTCTACTTCGCTTGGTGAAAGTCTGGATTCTAGTACCCAGGTGGCTAAGAAGAAGAAGAAGAAGTCAAATAAGCGAGAGGCTAATGTTGCAGCTATTGCTTCCATCAATAAACCATCCAACCTTCCACAGAAAGCCAAATTCCCTTTCATGTTGTGCAAAGGTGACCATTTTCTTCGAGATTGCCCTGGCATTACCAAGGTGCTTGAAGTATGGTCCGACGGTCGTCCACCGTTGCCTTTGGCTTCTAGAAGTCATATTGGTGACACATCTTCGACTAGTACTGATAAGACTCATAAGAAACAGGGTAAAATCATGAATCCCTGTAAGTTGTGTGAAGGGAATCATCCCATTCACATTTTTCTGTACATGGATGAAGCCACGAGAGTGTTGGACAACTCTACTATTTTTGCACCCTGCCTTCCAGTTGGTTACCAAAAGCTTTCTTCAATTCCTCCGCTAGTTGATTCAATGATCGGTCAAGAGTCATCTTTGGTCGATCTCGTTCCCTTGGAAATTCAAATTCACGAATCCGTTCCCGACCAACCATTGGTCGAGGAATCGGTCGATTTGACCTTGCTTGTGGTTCATCGGGTCTTTTCCGTTGAGAGTGGATCTCATCCCTCTCACATCTTGTTTCTTCAAATTCCTCAGACTTGGAGACAGATTCTCCTGTCCCTGTGACTCGAGAATTTTCTCCTCCTGCCCCCATGGTGGAGTTCCAGGAAGATGCTCCTCTTGCTCCGATAACACCAAGGGATGACCATCTCATTTCTATGGTACCCCCTCCAAGTAGTTTGGTCGCTTCCTTTGATTGGAGTTGATTTTCAGGATACCGCCTTCCTTCTTATGTGCCTTTTGAGATCACTATACAGGCCTCCCATGTGGTCGTACTCGACACCATTATAGATGAAGGCGTGTCTGTTAGTATTTTGTCTTCAACTACTTGGTAAGCTTTTGGTTGTCCACTGCTTGTGCCTGTTACGCAGAATCTGTTGGCATTTAACAGAAGAACCAGTCAACTGTTAGGGATCCTTCCGAAGTTGCCTGTTACTTTGGGAGGGAAAACCGTCTATATAGATGTGATGGTTGTTCCAGGCCCCTTGGATTTTAATTTACTCCTGGGGTGTGACTATAATTATGTCATGGGAGCACTTGTCTCTTCCCTCTTTCGTGTGATTTTTTTTCCACATGAAGGTCGGATCGTGACCATTGATCAGCTTTCATTCTTTGGTCCTGACATGACATCTGGTCCACCATCGTCCCTTTCGGGTCTTTATCCGCCGATTTTATCTTCCCCGCCACAGGTTAATTATGTGGCTACCTGTCTCGTGCCTGCATTCAATGATAGTGCCATTATGCATCGTGTGCTGGGGGCATTGGTCCCTGATTTTCAATATGTTGTTCTCCCATCAGATGTGAACCTCTTAGAATCCATGACCTCTTATTCGTCATGGTAAAATATCGTCAGAGCATAGTTCGTTTTCTTGTGTCAAGCTCCTTAAAAAATGAAACAAGGTTGTCGGAGCACAGTTCGTTTTCTTGTGTCAAGCTCCTTGAAAAATGAAACAGGGTTGTCGGAGCATAGTTCATTTTCTTGTGTCAAGCTCCTTAAAAAGTGAAACAAGGTTGTTGGAGCACAGTTCGTTTCTTGTGTCAAGCTCCTTAAAAAATGAAACAAGCTCGTCCGAGGATAGTTCATCTTCTATGTCAACCTCGTTAAAAAATGAATTAGGTCTTGAGGATAGTTCGTCTTCTATGTCAACCTCGTTAAAAAAAATGAATTATCTCACAAATATAGTTATTTTAATGTGTCAACCTCGTTAAAACAATGAAACACGTTCTCGTTCAATTCGAGTCTTTGAATAGATCTCATAAAATCCCAGTCAAGTCTTTCTCTTAGTCTCATAATTGAACCTTCATTTCATCCACCTGTCAGTAACTAGTAGTCTACTCCGGTGAATGCACTGAAGCTTGGGGGGCATGTACCTCAAATTGAGTCACCATGTTGGGGGCATGCAAGCATTTCAAGCATAGTTTGTTTCCATTTCAAGCTTGTGTAAAAATGAAACCAATTCCAAGAAAAGTTTCCCATGTTTTCAAGCTTGTTTAAAAATCAAATGATTTTCATTTTACCTCTCATGATTGCCATTTTATCAGCATGTTTTTCCAGATGAGCCTTGGTGTTCTCATTCCATCGTCACTATCTGCTTGGCCAATCATATGACCTCACTTGGTTGTTTTACCCATTCCTGAGGAACCTCTGCAATGAGTGGTCTTGTTAGCCAACTTCTTAACCTTTACTTGTTCTGAGTAGTTCCACCATCACTGGAACTAGTTGCTACCCTTTATACCACTCGTTCCTCCAGGAGGAGTCAACTTTCAGCTCTTTTCTAACTCTCTAAAATTTAAAAGATTGTCGAGACTCTTGTCGTTTTGAACTTGCTAAATGGCTGCGAAACAATATCTACCCAGTATACGTTTACCCCTTTTTCGGGTTGGGATAGATTATTTACGAAAAAGGAATACCTTAGCCTATCGCGACTAAGAGATTCTCTCAGACACATTTTTCTACCTTTTCGGATCTGAGGGACTATTTACGAAAAGGGCCATGCTGGAGTTTTCTTTTCCACCTTCTTTTCAAACTCTATAAACATGAAAATATGTTGAGTTCTCCTTTTATCAGACTCGTTAAACCCTGATTACATCGGACTTTGTCACCATGACGTTACTCAAGTTCCTCCTTCCTAGGGCTCGTAAAATGTACTAGGATGGATTTGTACGAATAAAAAACTTATATGAAAAGCATATGGTATGCTCTTCAAGCTTGTGTAAAAATAAAGAGGTACTCGCCAAAAATGGTGGGGGAAAATGGAAGTTGTTCATTAATGGTGTCAGTAGTATGTCACTCTTGAACATGACACTTGTCTGCAGTTCATGTCGGGTTGGGATATCTTCATTCTGTCACTTTGCCTCCATGGGTTTGGGAAATCCGTTTGCCTCTCATTCGATTACCTATTTTGTCAACATGACCTCTGATCCTATTTGAGTCAAATGCTACCAAATTCCAGAGTCGTGTCACCGATATGTTCAAGACAAAATCCTTCTGCAATTTGTACATTCCTTGATCCTCTGTTTCAGTCTTGATTCACACTCATATTACCTTCTATGTTTCGTGTCGATGATGTGGGATTCATTATGACCCTCCTTCGACGGATCGCTTCTTGTCGACTTCAGCTCATTATCTAGGAAGATGATCTAGAGACTCCTTTCTGGTACCTCAGAGCTTGCATGCCCTAATGGCAAGTTCTTCGCATTCGACGACACGTTCACATCATTGGCCTTCAAACGGGTGATTTCACGGGTGTTCGACTTCACCTCACTATTCACATTCTGTGGATTGTACTAGTAGTTATCTTGAGATCCATTGACATTATGGGTGGTTTCTCTCGCACTTGTTAACTATTCACATCATTGAACAGTAATCAAGTGATTTTATAGCATGTTCAACTTCAACACGTCTATTCACATGTTGGAATTTGTACTTTGATCAGGTGGTGTTGGAGCGCAAGACCCTGGGCTTCGATCACAAAAGTCTAGGTTGCTAGGAGTGATGAGTCATTCATGATTATATAGATGATTCTTTAGACGAATGGTTGTGACCATACCGTGGGTCCTCTCGTTTTTATCCTCTCTACACGAACGTTTGTGCCCATGATGTGGATCTATTTCATATGATCCCTTCATTCGGATAGCTGCGTCCATGCCGAGGATCCATTCACATTATCCTCTTCTTGATGGATAGTTGCGCCTATACCATGGATTTATGTATTTTCATCAGAGATTTCAGTTATGTATATGCATCTATGCTTGAATTGCAGGTCTCTTGATAGCAGCGTCTGGTTCCTTGCACGTATTTGTGAAGCATTTCACCCCTCACTCATGTTCGTACTTCATACTTTAGGGGGCATCTGTTACACAGCATTTTGTCACTGTCCCTGAAATCCCCATCTCGCACATTGGAGGACTATTTCTGTGACCAATAAGTAGCGTCATGCCTTGCAAATACCATCATTGCATCCCTTTCCATGAGCACAACATTCCTTTTGTTAACAATTTCCTGAACAGATCATCAAAAACCTGTGTTTTTGCCTTGGCGATGGTAGCCCGTTATGCTCTCGTGCCAATGAGGCAGATTAACACTGGCCCCCGTGCCAGCTGGCACTCTGTCTCAGTTAGCCGCCCGCGCCAATCTGTTTATGGAAAGTTTTTTAAAAATAGAGGCGAAGTTTCGATCACAACAACTTCGTGGATGAGTCATAGGGAGTAGTTCGACTGAATAACCACAGCCTTCCTCCTTTGGCCTCTTGTTTCCACCTTTTGGGGAAACATCCCAAGGGATAAGGCCTCCCTTCCAATATTGTGGGGATCCCAACCTCCTCTCCTCTATAAATATAGCCATCTTCCATTGATGTGCTAGTTGAACAGATAGCTGAAAAATTTAGCAATCATAGAGAAGAGAAGCAATTATAGCTTCAGGAGAATAGTGCAGAGTGTGATTATTTTTGTGTGTTGAGAACATAGTGAGATCTTGGACCTTTGTGTGTATGTGTTACAAACATGCTTGGATACAGACCTACCGAAGGAGAGCCTCAACATAAAGGCTTGGTTGTAAACTACCCTTGTCTTTGTCATAATAAAATGCATCTGATGTTTATCTTACACTCTTGTTTACATTTATAATGAGATTTATAGCATTCCTTGATCAATTAGATAGGTTGTAATTGTTTTATGTTTGTCGTGGTTTTACGCTTGTCGTGGTGTCTTGACTGTCTGTACAGGTAATCGAACGTTGGTAGCAGCATGTATCGAGCTTGAGAAGAGCGACGGATCAAGAAGCTTCGACGGAAGACGACAACATAGCATCAGGACAAGGTAGGTCATCTTCCTTGCTTTGAATTTCATTTACACTCTAGGAAGGTAGATGTTAGTATGTTCCCATAGTTGCTAGATCCACCCTAGGGCTAGAGGGATCGCCTCTGCCCGCAGAGGGGATTTACCTGGACAACAATAACCAACTCATCCAGCATTGATCTCTTCAAAAAGAGAAAGAAGTCTCTAAAGGATGGTTGTTGGAAACCAGTGAAATAGCACATGACCAATTGCTACTTGTCAATGTTGCACAAAGCGACTATTCGCGCCTTGCTTGTGGTGCAAGGCACCAATGTCCTCAAACTAAAAATAAAAAGGAGGAATGCTAGTATTTTTGCATGATCTACCTAATAATTCCTTAATGAATCTCAATGGTGGAAAATAGAGCTACAACAATGCAAATAAAGCCTATAATAAGAAGATAAAAGTATATTTTATGAAATCCAACAAAACCCTAATATCAAATAACCCTAACCCTAGCACAAAATTACGGTTGATTAGGAATATTGAATTGGATGAATCCTTGTTTTCTAGAAGAAGGGGAAATTTAGTATTTAACTGTTCACATGTTCAGTGATTTTAGGTCTTTCTTAGCTCATTGGAAACAAAAATCAAGCATTTATTCAGTTCCTTGAACTTGCACATACATTGGGTGAAAACATATCAAAATTCCTCATAAACATGTTAAGTTTAGGACCAAATTTTTTTTCCAAATTAAAACCATTTCAAAGATGGCTCTAAGTAATGATATGGATCACCAATGGACTCGATAAAGCATTATAGAGGATTTACTTTGAGGGTTTCTCAACAAAATTCTCCAAAAGCATGTAAATATTTTTAGTAAAAATAAATTTGTTGCCACTTCTTTCCAAAAGAAAAAACTCAATTATGTGTTGATTTACTAAGACCCAAATACATGCTTGTAGTACAAAGATAATCTCAAAATAAATGTGACATTGATTCTCATAACAAAGACCCTTTCTTAAAGAATAAAAAACAAAACAAAAATTGTAAGTTGAAATTCTATTACCTTCAATTTGCAAGAATGCATCCCAACTACATAATGATATACATTATGCCTACAAAACTGGGATTATGGCCTCAAACCATCATATAAGAAGCTAGGGTACTTGACCATCCTCATAATATACAACAAAACCACACAAAAAATACTACAGCTAGGCCAAACATCAATCTATCGGAAACCATCAAAAAGAGACCAAAAGGGAAGAGAATATGGGATGAGCCTAAGAGTCAGACGAAGTCGTTGGTGCTGAGTCCTAGGCACTTGTTCTAGTAGGGCCTGATAGATTTCCCTCACATTGGAGATGACTCTCCAAGACTCTCCAAATGAGCTATATGGGCATCCAATCTTTCCAAGCAATATTACTAGTGTCGTTGAATCCTCCGGATATCATTTAGGAATGAGATAATAACATTCCTATCTTCTTTATTTTTCTTCAAGACGTGATCAAGCAAAGTCTTTAATTCCTACTGAAAAGTAACAATATGGAAGTATTGGTTCCTTCATCCCCTGGAATGTCCAAAGTTAAGTAGCCGATTAGACACCTTAGCAACGATATTTGTGTCAAAATAGAGCTTGGCAGTGATGGGCCAAGTGAGACTCCAATTGGCGTATCTCCTCTCTGGTGTCAGGTAAGGTCGCAGCATGGTAACAAGTGGCTACCTCCTAAGCCTGAGACTACGCACACATCCTACCAAAGGAGTTGTAACCACCTTGTTAATTCAGATTGTCATTGATGTCAATATGACTTTCACTGAGATGAAGGTTGCACTATGACGTATCGTTGCACGAGTATATGATGACATGAGATGATACATTCATTGTTGGATACTATTATGATGTGGATGTCATACATGATCCTATGATGATGAAGAAGCCAAACAATAGAGGAGCCAATAATTGGAGAAGCCATTATGTCCCAAATATTTTCTGCACTAAATTTCAAGATCAAACTCATTAAAAAATAATTTTCACTACCCAGAGGCAACTTCTCAATTTGAATATTGTACCATATTTTAGGGCCTAATTTTTCCTTTCTAATGAGTCCTTTCACGCCCCAAAACTCCATAGAGTTTGTGAGATATTGATTTTTTTAACTTACGGAAATTAACCCTGTCATTGAGCTGACCTACACTTTAGCATGCAATTCGGCCTCTCAGTCAAGGGACGTGTCCCTTCATGTTTAGTCGAAAATCACTATAAATATATGACTAAAACTTCATTTTCAAATCATAAATTCGGTGAAGATCAATTTCAGAAGTATAACACAGCAAGGTAAGTTCACAACTCATGAACTAAGGAGGCCGAAGAGGTAATATTTTAGGGGTTAAATCTTAACTACCTTGATACCTCGGACCCTTATGTAGAAGACTCGGAACAGTGCCTCAGACCAAGTGATATGCAGCTCGGATTACAGTCTCTTGAAGATCACATTATATATTAAGGGTTCAGAATTAGTAACAACATTCACCTCGGACTTTTGAATATGTTAAGGGTTCAGATTTGGACAAGTGTTATCATCATTAGCCCCTGTATCTTGGATTATCACTATGACAACGCAGGATCTGTGAGCTTCCATACCTCGAGTTTGTGACACCTACCTCAGATTACCTTCAAGCATTAGACTGCAACTTCAAATTGAGCTATGTTATCTCGAACTGTGTCTTTTTGTTGAACTATAAGTGTTGTTCCTATTTGGAGGGCGGCTCATTCATATTGCGGATTTCTGTGGTGGATTATTGGTGAACTGTGATATTTGGACAATGACAATACTTTAGCATGATGAACTAGTTCAACACTCACCTTTGTATACGGTCTATTCATTACAGTGTTCGGTCTATTCAGCTAGGACAATTGAGTAATCAATTGCATTTTTTGGTATACATGTAGTGAACTCCTTGAGGATTCGAGCAGGGATATTTTCCTCTTGGGTAGTGAAGACAACAGTACCGATGGATTAATTGAAGACCAGTGATGAAAACAAGTGGACAGCGAAGTCAGTGAAGAATTTTGGAAGAAATAATATAGTGATGAATATGTCAAGAACATTCAAGTAAGCACTATTCACATTATCTATTAAACCAAGCAAAGAAGGATTGGTGCCCTTGGAGTAGGAGCTCCTAAACACAAGGTTGGTGCCTTGAGAAGATAGGGTCAAAGCCCTAGAGGTCGAAGCCTCATCCAAGTCCAAGTTGGTGCTTGGAAATAGGTTGGTGCCTGTTTCATTAAAAGGTTTGGTGCCCTCACTCATCTATTGTATACTATTATTAGAAAGGGGATTGAAATTTTTATTAATCCTTAATATTATCATTATACGCCTCTCTGTCTTTAATTGTGAATGAATCTAACTAGAAATAATAAACAATTGAAAATAAATATTGATTCACCCCCCTCTTAGTATTTCCAACACACCTCTCCCCACCAACCCTCATTTGCATCTCATTCATTATCAGGTCATGGCTAAGAGAGTTGAAAAAACACAATAACCTATCACACTCCCTTTAACTTCATATGTCTGCAAAACCCAAAATATATCGTCCCGTACACTTGAAGGGAGCCTCAATAGAAAGAAAATCAAAAGTCATTTTCACCTTAACAACACAACCAGAACACTCAACACCACACCATGTGACCCATACCAGGGACTAAAACCACGATAGCATACATGTAGCCTCGATACACCTCCAAGTAGGAACAATAATAATTCAACTTGCAAAGGCAAACAGGAAAACAAGCAACACATTGAGACCTTTGTGTTGGTATAGCAACATAGTAGAAGGGAGGAAAACAAACAACACACTGAGACCTTTGTGTTGGGTCTAGACGTAGGATTAGAAGGGCCCCCTCCAAATAGCAACTAGACCTCAAGAAAACCAGAGAAAAATACAAACATAAACATAATTACATATACATCATCACTGAGATAAACCATAACCCAAACTGCTACAATTACTCAGTAATAGAAGATCCATCACCAACCCTAAAGTTCCTTGACATATAAAACAGTGAATGCACCCACAACAAAACATGGACCTTGTGCAGCCCCCCTCCACAGTTTAATTCCATGCTCCAACCAGACCTCAAGAAAACCAGAGAAAACTCCAAACATAAACATAATTACATATGCATCATAACTCAGATAGACCATAACCCAAACTGCTAATGCCTTCTCATAATCCCTGCTCCAAAAGTTTCCATGGTCCTCGCACAAACATGGAGAGTCTCTCTGAAAATGAGTAGCATAAGTTTGCAAATGATTCTTCCTCATTTTCTCCCTTGAGAAGCCTTCCTTAAATATATTGATGGATAAAGCTAGAGGATGGATTTCGGTCTCTAGAATTTAGGAAACCTAAGTCTAATAGAAATTCCAAAGCTCCTAATGAGAGATAACAAGCTCATCCAACAATGATCTCTTCAAAGAGAGCAAGAAGGCTCTAAAGGGTGGTTTTTGGCTACCAGTGATATAGCACACAACCAATTGCTACTTGTCGGTTTTGCACAGAGCGACTAATCATAACTTGCTAGTGGTGCAAGGCACCATTGTCCTCAAACTGGAAATGAAGAGGAATGTTAGTATTTCTACATGATCCACTGAATAAATCCTTAGGGAATCTCAATGGTCGAAAATAGAGCTATAACAATGCAAATAAAGCCTATAATAAGAAGACGAAAGTATATTTTATGAAAGACAACAAAACCCTAATATCAAAGAACCCTAACCCTAGCACAAAATTAGGGTTGATTAGGAATATTGAATTGGATGAATCCATGTTTTCTAGAAGAAGGGAAATTTTATTATTTAACTTTTCATTTGTTTAGCCATTTTAGGTCTTTCTTAGCTCATTGGAAACAAAAATCAAGCATTGATTTAGTTCCTTGAACTTGCACATTCGTTGGGTGAAAAGATATCAAAATTCCTCAAAAACATGTTAAGTTTAGGACCAATATTTTTTCCAAATTAGAGCCATTTCAAATATGGCCCTAGGTAATGCTATGGATCACCAATGGACTTGATAAATCATTATAGAGGATTTACTTTGAGGGTTTCTCAACAAAATTCTCCAAAAGTATGTAAATATTTTTAAAAGTGGTGTAAAAATAAATGTGTTGCCACTTATTTACAAAAGAAAAACTCAATTATGTGTTGATTTACTAAGACCCAAATACATTCTTGTAGTACAAAGATAATCTCAAAATTAATGTGGCATTGATTCTCATAACAAAGACCCTTGCTTTACAGACAAAAAAAAAAAAAAAAAAATGTTAAGTTGAAATTCTATTACCTTCAATTTGCAAGAATCCATCCCAACTACATAATGAAATACATTATGCCTACAAAACTTGGATTATGGCCTCAAGCCATCATATAAGAAGTTAGGGTACTTGACCATCCTCAATATACAATAAAACCACAAAAAAAGACTACAGTGAGGCCAAACAACAATCTATCATAAACCATCAACAAGAGACCAAGAGAGAAGAGAATATGAGATGAACCTAAGAGTCGGACGAAATCACTGGCGCTGAGTCCTAGGAACTTATTGTGGTAGGGCCTGATAACTTTCCCTCACCTTGGATATGACTCTCCAAGACTCTCTAAATGAGCTATATGGGCATCCAATATTTCCAAGCAATATTACTAGCATCATTGAATCCTCCGGAGATCATTTAGGAATGAGATAATAATATTCCTATCATCTTTATTTTCCATCAAGACATGATCAAGCAAAGTCTTTAATTTCCAAGGCAAAGTAACAATATGGAAGTATTAGTTCCTTCATCCCCTGGAATTTCCAAAGTCAAGTATTCAATTGGACGACACCTTAGCAACGAGCTTTGTGTCAAAATAGAGCTTGGCAGTCATGGGCCAAGTGAGACTCCAATTGGCATATCTCCTCTCTGGTAGCAAGTGGTTGCCTCCTAAGCCTAAGATTACGCACACATCCTACCAAAGGAGTTGCAACCACCTCTCCCCATCAACCCTCATTTTCATCTCATTCGTTTTCGGTTCATGGCTAAGAGAGTTTAAAAGACATAATAACCTATCACACTCCCTTTAACTACATATGTCTGCAAAACCCAAAATATATCCTCCCAAACATATGAAGGGAGCCTCAATAGAAAAAAAATCAAAATTCGCTTTCGCCTTACCAACACAACCATAACACTACACACCATACTACGAGACCCATGCCAAGGACTAAAACCATGATGGCATACACAGAGCCACGATACACCTCCAAGTAGGAACGATAAGAATTCAACTTGCAGAGGAAATCAGGAAAACAAACAACACACGGAGACCTTTGTGTTGAAAAAGGCCGCAAAGTAGAAGGGAGGAAAACAAACAACACTTTGAGACATTTGTGTTGGGTCTAATCGCAGAGTAGAAGGGCCCCCTCCAAATAGCAACCATACCTCAAGAAAACCAAAGAAAAATACAGACGTATACCTAATTACATAAACATCATTACTCACATAGACCATAACCCAAACTACTACAATTACTTAGTTATAGAAGCTCCATCACCAACCCTAAAATTACTTGACATTTGCAACAATGAATGCACCCACAATGAAACAAGGACCTTGCGCAATCCCCCTCCACAGGTTAGTCCATGCTCCAGTCAGATCTGAAGAAAACCAATGAAAACTCCAGACATAAACATAATTACATATAGATCATAACTCAGATAGACCATAACACAAACTACTACAATTACTCGGTTATAGAAGCTCCATCACGAAACCTAAAATTGCTTGAAATATGCAACAGTGTATCCACCCACAACAAACCAAGGACCCTGCATCCTAGTTGAAGCGTCTCATAATTCCCTGCTCCAAAAGTTTCCATGGCACTCTCACAAACATGGAGAGTCTCTTTGAAAATGAGTAGCATAAGTTTGCAAATGATTCTTCCTCATTTTCTCCCTTGAGAATCCTTCCTTAAATAGATTGATGGATAAGCCTAGAGGATGGATTTGGATCTCTATAATTTAGGAAACCTAAGTCTAATACAAATTCCAAAGCTCCTAATGAGAGACAACCAACTCATCCAGCATTGATCTCTTCAAAAAGAGCAAGAAGGCTCTAAAGGGTGGTTGTTGGCTACGAGTGATATAGCACATGACCAATTGCTACTTGTCGGTGTTGCACAGAGCGACTAGTCGCACCTTGCTAGTGGTGCAAGTCACCATTATCCTTAAACTGAAAATGAAAAGGAGGAATGCTAATATTTCTGCATGATCTACCAAATAATTCCTTAGTGAATCTCAATGGTGTAAAGTAGAGCTATAGCAATGCAAACAAAGCCTATAATAAGAAGATAAAAGCATATTTTATGAAGGACAACAAAACCCTAATATCAAAGAACCCTAACCCTAGCGCAAAATTACGGTTGATTAGGAATATTGAATTGGATGAATCCTTGTTTTCTAGAAGAAGGGGAAATTTAGTATTTAACTTTTCACTTGTTCAACCATTTTAGGTCTTTCTTAGCTCATTGGAAACAAAAATCAAGGACTGATTCAGAAAACATATCAAAATTCCTCAGAAACATGTTAAGTTTAGGACCAATATTTTTTTCCAAATTAGAACCATTTCAAAGATGGACCAAGGTAACACTATGGATCACCAATGGACTCGATAAAGCACTTTAGAGGATTTACTTTGAGGATTTCTCAACGAAATTCTCCAAAAGTACATAAATATTTTTAAAAATGGTGTAAAAATAAATGTGTTGCAACTTCTTTACAAAAGTAAAACTCAATTATGTGTTGATTTACCAAGACCCAAAAACATGCTTGTAGTACAAAGATAATCTCAAAATAAATGTGGCATTAATTCTCATAACAAAGACCTTTGCTTTACATTGATTAAAAAAAAAATTGTAAGTTGAAATTATATTACCTTCAATTTGCAAGAATGCATCCCAACTACACAATGATATACATTTTGCCTACAAAATTGGGACTCTTGCCTCAAACCATCATATAAGAAGTTATGGTACTTGACTAGTGTCATTGAATCCTTTGGATATCATTTAGGAATGAGATAATAACATTCATATCTTCTTTATTTTCCTTCAAGACGTGATCGAGCAAAGTCTTTAATTCCCAGTGCAAAGTAACAATATGGAAGTATTGGTTCCTTCATCCCCTGGAATGTCCAAAGTTAAGTAGCCAATTAGACACCTTAGGAATGAGCTTTGTGTAAAAATACAGCTTGGCAGTCATGGGCCAAGTGAGATTGCAATTGGCATATCTCCTCTCTGGTGTCAAGCGAGGTCGCAGCATGGTAGCAAGTGGTTGGCTCTGAAGCCTGAGATTATGCAAACATCCTACCAAAGGAGTTGCAACTACATCTCCCCATCAACGCTCATTTGCATCTCATTCGTTGTCGAGTCATGGCTAAGAGAGTTGAAAAGACACAATAACCTATGACGCTCCCTTTAACTTCGTATGTATGGAAAGCCCAAAATTATATCGTCCCAGACCCCTGAAGGGAGCCTCAATAGAAAGCAAATCAAAAGTCGCTTTCACCTTAACAACACAACCAGAACACTCAACACCACACTACACGACCCATACCAAGGACTAAAACCATGATGGCATACACATAGCCCCGATACATCTCCAAGCAGGAATGATACAGATTCAACTTGCAGAGGCAAATAGGAAAAAAAACAACAAACTGAGACCTTTGTGTTGGGTCTAGCCGCCAAGTAGAAGGGCCCCCTACAAATAGCAACCAGGCCTCAAGAAAACTAGAGAAAAATACAGCCATAAACATAATTACATATACATCATTACTCAGATAGACCATAACCCAAACTGCTACAATTACTCAATAATAGAAGCTCCATCACCAACCCTATAATTCCTTAACATATGTAACAATGAATGCACCAACAACGAAACAAAGACCTTGCGTAGCTTTCGCCCCCCCTCCCGCCCCCCCTACATAGGTTAGTCCATGCTCCAGCCAAACCTCAATAAAACTATAGAAACTCTAGACATAAACATAATTACATATACATCATAACTCAAATAGACCATAAACCAAACTACTACAATTACTTGGTTATAGAAGCTCTATCACGAAACCTAAAATTCCTTGACATGTGCAACAATGAATCCACCCACAAGAAACCAAGGACCCTGCATCCTAGTTGAAGCGTCTCATAATTCCTTGCTCCAAAGTTTCCATGGCCCTCGCACAAACATGGAGTCTCTCTGAAAATGAGTAGCATAAGTTTGCAAATGATTCTTCCTCATTTTATCCCTTGAGAAGCCTTCCTTAAACAGATTGATGGATAAGGCTAGAGGATTGATTTGGATCTCTAGAATTTAGGAAACCTAGGTCTAATACAAATTCCAAAGCTCCTAATGAGAGATAACCAACTCATCCAGCACTGATCTCTTCAAAAAGAGCAAGAAGGCTCTAAAGGGTGGTTGTTGGCTGCTAGTGATATAGCTCACGACCAATTGCTACTTTTTGGTATTGCACAGAGTAACTAGTAGCACCTTGCTAGTGGTGCAAGGCACCAATGTCCTCAAACTGAAAATGAAAAGGAGGAATGCTAATATTTATGCATGATCTACCGAATAATTGCTTAGTGAATCTCAATGGTGGAAAATAGAGCTATAACAATGCAAAAATAAAAACTATAATAAGAAGATAAAAGTATTTTATGAAAGACAACAAAACCATAATATCAAAGAACCCTAACCCTAGAACAAAATTAGGGTTGATTAGAAATATTGAATTGGATGAATCCTTGTTATCTAGAAGAAGGGGAAATTTAGTATTTAACTTTTCACTTGTTCAACCATTTTAGGTCTTTCTTAGTGCCTTGAACTTGCACGTACGTTGAGTGAAAACATAACAAAATTCCTCAAAAAAATGTTAAGTTTAGGAACAGATTTTTTTTCCAAATCAAAACCATTTCAAAGATGGCCCTAGGTAACGCTATGGATAACCAATGGACTCGATAAAGGATTATAGAGGATTTACTTTGAGGGTTTCTCAACAAAATTCTCCTAAAGTATGTAAATATTTTTTAAAATAAATGTGTTGCCACTTCTTTACAAAAGAAAAACTCAATTGTGTTGATTTACTAAGACCCAAATACAGAAAAACTCAATTATGTGTTGATTTACTAAGACCCAAATACATGTTTGTAGTACAAAGATAATCTCAAAATAAGTGTGGCATTGATTCTCGTAAAAAAGACCCTTGCTTTACATCAATTAAAACAAAATTGTAAGTTGCAATTCTATTACCTTCAATTTGCAAGAACGCATCCCAACTACACAATGATATACATTATGCCTACAAAACTAAGATTGTGGCCTCAAACCATCATATAAGAAGCTAGGGTATTTGACCATCCTCAATATACAACAAAACCACAAACAAAAAGACTACAGTTAGGCCAAACATCAATCTATCAAAAACCATCAACAAGACGAAGAGAGAAGAGAATATGAGATGATCCTAAGAGTCGAACGAAGTCGTTGGTGCTGAGTCCTAGGCACTTGTTCTAGTAGGGCCTGATAGCTTTCCCTCACATTGGAGATGACTCTCCAAGACTCTCCAAATGTGTTATATGAGCGTCCAATCTTTCCAAGCAATATTACTAGTGTCGTTGAATCCTCTTAATATCATTTAGGAATGAGATAATAACATTCCCATCTTCTTTATTTTCCTTCAAGATGTGATCAAGCAAAGTCTTTAATTCCCAGTGAAAAGTAACAATATGGAAGTATTGGTTCCTTCATCCCCCGGAATGTCCAAAGTTAAGTAGAAAATTAGACACCTTAGCAACGAGCTTTGTGTCAAAATAGAGCTTGGCAGTCATGGGCCAAGTGAGACTCCAATTGGCATATCTCCTCTCTAGTGTCAGGCGAGGTCACAGCATGGTAGCAAGTGGTTGCCTCCTAACCCTGAGATTACACACACATCCTACCAAGGAGTTGCAACCACCTCTTCCCATCAACCCTCATTTGCATCTCATTTGTTGTCGAGTCATGGCTAAGAGATTTGAAAAGACACAATAACTTATCACACTCCCTTTAATTGCATATGTCTGCAAACCCAAAATATATCATCCCAGACACCTGAAGGGAGCCTCAATAGAAAGCAAATCAAAAGTCGCTTTTGCCTTAACAACACAACCAGAACACCCAATGCCACACTACGCGACCCATACAAGGGACTAAAACCACGATGGCATACACATAGCCTTGATACACCTCCAAGCAGGAACAATAAGAATTCAACTGGAAAAGGCAAACAGGGAAACAAACAACAAACTAAGACGTTTGTGTTGGGTATAGCCGCACAGTAGGAAGGGAGGAAAACAAACAACACACTAAGACCTTTGTGTTGGATCTAGCCGCATAGTAGAAGGGACCCCTCCAAATAGCAACCAGACCTCAAGAAAACTAGAGAAAAATCCAGACATAAACATAATTACATATACATCATTACTCAGATAGACCATAACCCAAACTACTACAATTACTCAGTTATAGAAGCTCCATCACCAACCCTAAATATTCCTCAACACATGAAATAGTGAATGCACCCACAATGAAGCAAGGACCTTGCGCAACTCCCTTCCACAGTTTAGTCCATGCTCCAACAAGACCTCAAGAAAACCAAAGAAAAATCCAAACATAAACATAATTACATATACATCATAACTCATATAGACCATAACCCAAACCACTACAATTACTCGATTATAGAATCCCCGTCACGAAACCTAATATTCCTTGACATATGCAACAGTGAATCCACCCACAACAAACCAAGGACCCTGCGCACAGTGGCCAAGGACAAACAGGGTAGATGAAAGGTATGTGTGTCTCCTTTTGTTGATGATGTTTCGCTAGTGGATGGGAGTCCACTTTGGACAAGAGTATAAGGTCATCCTAAGGTTTTAAGGAGGGCAACAAGTAGATGGTCTTGGGAGCCTTAAGTGCATGAAAAAAGAATTTTTAACTGCTAGGAGAGGTAGACTTGGATGCTTAGTGACTGATTTTTGAAGGACGAAAGAAAAGAGTTTAAAGGGAAAATATTTGACTAGCCCAAGTTCATTGTTAGAGAAGGACTTTTGACAGTGATAGGTGTCATCCCTCCATGCCCTAAGTGTGTCTTCATTGGGCATCATAAGAAGGCGCTAGTGGGAAGAAAGTCCCTAAGATTTGTGTCCTTGAAGGACTAAGGAGCAAGTAGTGGGCAAGAAATGGACGAATGGTCAACTAGAGGGCCAATTGGAGTCGTGTTTAGTGACCTAAAGAAGTTGGTTCATTGATAGAGGCAAGTTGTCATTATTGTAGATCAGGAGCCAAAGGACTGCGTAGGTGTGTTTAGGATACGACCAAGAGGAGCTAAGAGAGCACACTACATCAACCAGACGATTAATGTATCTTGCTCGAGCAGTTCTTTGTCATAGTTGTTGACACCAAGTCCCAGTTGTAGTCCTCTATTAGTGGATGTATGAGGGCCATTATCCCTAGTATGGGAGCCCTAGACCGTTGTATTGTAATTTGTTAAAATAACAAAGTTGGGTTGTTAAAACTTGTAAAAAGTTGTCTATATCATGCACGTGTTGATTTACTGTTATATTTTGTTTCGTTGTGCAAAGTAGTTTGTTGTGGTATTTGGATTGGATAGTGTCATTGATTCTAAGACCCTAAACTATATAGTCCCGTGGAAAAACAACACTCATCCCCAAGATGGTCCCTCCTCCTGGAACCAAAGCACTGCCATGCAAACGCCATATCCTTCTACAACAAGATGTACTCAAAGACCTCCAGGAGCACCTCCGTAATTCCTAGGCAGTAAGAGACAAGTAACATCCCACAAATTTGTCTTTATCGGCTTGGTTGTTTGAGTTACCAAGCAAACCAAGGGAAGGTTTGCTCCCACCTGTAGCGAGTCAAATTTACCTTGGAAACTTAAATAGAAACTCGCACACAAATCCATTGTATACAAGGACTCATAACTAAGACACCTACTAACTTGTGTGACATAAAACATTGCATGAAATCATCCCGGGGGAGGCAAGGCACACCACTCCCCCGCCCCATTAATTGCATTGGGAGGCAACAAGGTGGCAAGCACCTCTCCCAATTCTTGATGCCACTTGTTATTTCACCTTGATCAAGGGAATAACAAAATATTTTGAATTGTCTTAGTTGTTAGTTTCTAGTGACTTTTGGGTTTCAAGATAAGCATAACCTAAAAGGTAAGAAGCCAAATAAAAAATTAAAATAAAGGGACCAATTATTTAATTTTACCTTGATGTTTAATCCAAGTGTTCAAATTCTACCATAGAATCTACAAATGGCAGTTAACTATTAAAACAATGCATATTGTTCTAATAATTACAACACCCATGCATATTGTTCTATTAATTACAACACCCCTCAATGCCCACATCTCCATAACCCTATCAATTGCTTCTCTAATCCAAATCAAGTTTAACATTGGGTCTGTTATGTAGAATCAGATATATTATACCCCACCACCACAATACATTTTCCTAATGATCCACATGTGTTGCTAAGCATTTAATTTCTCTGCCTATGTTAATCACTTTCTTGTCAACCATTAATTTGTCAATAGGGTCTTTTAACAATGCAGGGCATTTTCTATGAGGTTATTGACCCAAATTTTCTTTTACAATGTGCACGACTTGGACAACCTCTACCTTCCTCACATTTATGTTGTTTTAAACCATCACTATCAATTACCTTCTACATCAACACGTTTTTTGTCATTACACACATTATGAACTCTCTGCTTGTCAATGAACACCTAGTGAATGTTTCTCTTTGTTAGCAAAACACATTGTCAACACTTGTCATCAATTTCGTTGATGATCAACATTTTGTCGATAATTCCCTTGTCAATAACACCCCAATTAAGGATCATGTTTTGAATCATGTTGTTTATCAATCACCCTTCTATGTTTTGAATGATGTTGTTTATCAATCACCCTTTTATTGGGAAACACTTTGGAAACTTTACTCTTGGCAATGATGTGTATGCAAACAAGTTTATTACTCGTAAATTTCATGTAAAGTTTCTCTACCCATGCCATTTACATAAATATCCTCTACCCAAATCTTAATGAACTATCAAAGCCCTTTGACCATATTTACCTTCGTTATATATGTATATACTGGGAAATAAATTAATTAATTTTAAAATATGCATTTAAGGACAAAACACAAAGCATAGGACCTGGAATGGACACTAACAAGAGGCTATGAATGAATTTTATATTTTCACAAGCACAACGAGACCTCGTTACTTGTAAGACATGGAAAGTACACTAACAAAGTGTCTCACCAGCACAACATCTTCCCAACACTTCCGGTTACTGTAGTTTTAATATTTATCAGTTTCTCTAGAACATTAAACATTACAACTTTAGTGAAATATAAAATATTTTGAAGTCTTCCAGACTGTTGAAAAAAAAAATCCCGAGATGGATTAGACAACCTTTGCTTTTGAAAAAACTTAAGTGAATGGTTATGCTCCAAACAATGCAAATACGCATCTGAAAAGTCCAAATTAAAGGTTTTTAGAAATTGCTGTCTTGCCAAAATTTTGAAGCAGCCTTGCTGTATGTTATTATTAGCCTGACCTACCAATGTACCAATGTGTCTTCTGCTAAGTTTGCCCCTTCAATGGCAACATATCTAAAGCATAATTTAAACGTTGAAACTACATTGAAACTAAAACAATACAGAGAAAGACACTCTATTCAAAAGGGAGTCACTGTAATAATTTGTCATAACCTGAACCAAAACATTGAAATGGGCAAGCACCATCAGCAACAACTTTCTATAACATTTCAAAGGCTTATGAAGAACATTCAAAATAGAGCATAATAACAGAAGCTTGAGCCAAGATCTTGGGCTCTTGAGAATCATCAGATTGAACGGATGGTACCTAAATTATTTTCAACTGCAAAATCTTCACATCCAACGTGTTCAA
This sequence comes from Pinus albicaulis, assembly GCA_034641835.2. NCBI lineage: Eukaryota > Viridiplantae > Streptophyta > Pinopsida > Pinales > Pinaceae > Pinus > Pinus albicaulis. The sequence goes on along the minus strand of CM076575.1, from coordinate 2,018,420,095 downwards.
GGCATGAAAAACCCATAGGTGCCATTAGTTCAATCCCATGACTCTTTCTTCCACATTGAATAACAGAAACTCCGATAGCGGACTTAAGAACGTTTCGTCCACACATTCAAAACAAGCAACACAATAGCTACTGCATAACAGCCCTTCAACAAATCTGGGGAATTTCTTTCACTGCTAGAATTACCAAAAGTTAACCATTACAATTCAGATGCCGTATCTAGTAGACATGCAAAGCATATGAAAATAAACTCGAATACGTTATGTCAAGCTTTAAAAGATTAAATAGATAATAAAATAAAAATAAAAAACAGGAGGGTGGCAGCGAATTTACCATAATAACTAGGAAAAATAAAAGCTCCAATGACAGTAACACTAAGAAAAGCAAATGTTCACCCCACTCTCAAGATTTTCAGTGAATTCTAAGTGCACTAAAAGCAATAGAGGTTTACAAAGCACCATGCAAACACGTAAATGAACCGAAGTTCCAAGGACAGTAAACATTGTGATAAAACGAATGTTCACCCGCTATCATTAAAGGTCCGTAGTGTCTGTCAAATACAGTTGTTCATCATTGAATTCAAAGTGCACTAAAAGCAATAGATGTTTACAGAACACCATCCAAAAGTAAAAACATAAATGATCAAGAGCCAACAGAGACAATATCAAAGGTAACAATGATGGTATTTTCCCCTACCAGTGGGAGGGAACTAGATCTGATTTGGGGGTTTATTTAGGTGGCTCTAATGGCAAGGGACAGGCTCTAGAAACACAACACCCCAATCTTGAGATGGCAATTATAACACATGCAAAGATATAATTTCAAGTTGGAGAAATGCAATTGAAACCTTAAAAATAAAAATAAACAATAAGAAATCATCTTGTCCAAAAATGCCACCACCTTTAATATACCGATCATACTCCATGTTTGGAAATTAGCTACGTAATAAATCAATAATTTAGAAAAGGCACAGATATTTCTCGCCCTTTAATATTTTATAAAAAGGCCACCACTTCGAATGTAGAGATACCACTAAATACTTCGGAAATGAGCTACACAGTACACCAAATTTTGAAGACATAGTTTTCCCTATTTAATATTTTTAAATGCCCCTACTTATAGCAGTGTAATTGCAAAGTGCATAAAGAATCTCAGCCAACATTCATCAAATGGACAAACTCAATGCAATTGAAATCCAACTGCTTATTCCACAAAAGCTAACCAACCAATAAAACATGCCACATACAATCCTTCATAACAGGCAGGAAGCCCACATACAGACATAAGCAACAACAAATAGAATCACTTAAGGCTGACTGTTGTAATAAAAGTCCCCACAATTGACTTAACTTGTCTATAGAGGGGGCGTAGGGACCATCTGACGAGGCAAACTAAAAAGGTCCTTGCCTGCAAACGGATTTGTCCATTCACGAAATCCAACAGATGATGTTGCATTTCCAGACTCATTTACAGTTTCTTGCAATCCAATCCCAGTATTATTATCCCTCCCCTTTGAACCTAGCCATATATCATAACAGCCACTATTATCGTCTGATGGACTGGAAGCTACAGATAAATGCTGTACACTTCCTTCACAATTTACATTATCTCCTAACTTTCCCATAGAAGGGAAGCCACGAGAGAATCCAATCGAGCTGGAATCTTGTGGACTACTGGGTGACGGTGCAACACTCCAATCAATATTTGTGTAATCGCAATTAACCATGGACCCCATACTCCAATCTATAGGTGGTCCTGTCACTGCTGGACCCCACACTCCAAATTGCCCCGAAGAAGAAATACTATTAGATACATCTAATGGACTCAACAAACTTGATGATGGCATTGAAGTATCTGAAGAGCCAAATCCCATTTGTCCTGAACTCCAACCTGCAGTCACAGAATCCACAGGACTAGATAGGTATGGCTGAAAATGGCCCTGAATATCTGCAATACTTTTAGCTGAAATTCCCACTGAAACCTTACCCACAGTAACCCCTTTCAAATGATCTGTGCCTGCAGAAACATTGTTGTATTGGAAGTTTGATGGCAAAGAAGAATCAACATAATTCCCATTCCATCCAGAAGAAGGTAATATCAATGATGACGCAGAGGCAGAAGAAACTCCTACACTACCAACAGGGAGCTGTGTTGTGTAAGATGACGGAGGACGCTGTATTACAACCACAGGTTCTCTTGCAGTCACCTGGACTGCTTTAATATCAGATACCCCAGTTCGGTGCCTAATTTCAGCAGGCACTGTCTTGGAAGAATTCCCAGCCTGACCATTATTTATGACAGGATAAGAAACAGACGGGGCAGAGGTCGAAGATGGCCATGAAATAGGAACTGGCACTTTCTTCTCAGCTGGAGATGGTGGTCTTTGCCAATCACCCTTTGCTTGCACCCTCCTTAAAGGCATAATGGTTTTTATCATTCCTTCTGAAGTTACAACTCTTGATGGTGTTGCCTGTGTTTTCCCTTTTGCGTAATTAAAATCCTTTTCTTCTCGTCTCTGATGATAAGAGACTGGCGCTGTGCTGGTGTTTTTTACCTGAATTAGGTTGCCTCTTTGAGATGGAGCCTGTGCAGGAGCTGCAGATTGTTTATTACCATTTCCAGATATGTCCTTTGTGGTCTTTGTCACTGATGATGCCATTTTATCTTCACCCTTTGATGGAGAAACTTCTTGCCGACGGCTGCGTAGTATTTCTGCTGCCTTTTCCAAATCGCCTTCACAACCCACAATTGTCCTTTCTACCTCAGCTCTTGGACACTTAAATTTTATTTCCATACCTGCAATATGAGCAAGTTCTTCAGATATATCTATCTTCAGATTTCCTGCTGTGCTTTGGTCTTCATTAACCTCAGCTTCCCCTCCTTCAATAAGCCAATTTACTGAATCCTCAACTCGACCCTCGTTCAAAATAAGGGCCATAGTCGCACGGTCTGATAAAAAACCCATCGCTACAAGCTGCTGAGATAGTCCTTCCAATTTTCTAGACATGAGATAGCCCGTACAGCGATCCCTTAGTTCCTGTGCACGTTTCTCTTTCTGGCGCTGATGCTTCCTTTCATTCTTATGACGAATTTTCTCACGTCTATCATTTCCACCTATCAAGCCTGGTGGATTCTCTGATCTGCCTATTCCATTTTTGTCTTTTTGATCTTCTGATTCACCAGAACAGCTACCATTGTTGGAAAGTGAATCACAATCTGTGTTAGTTGCAAAAGAACCAGAATTATCATCAATGTCAAACCGCCCATTATGCAATGAGGCCCCTGAAGAGACAGTTACTGAATCGAGCATATGAAATGTGCCTGAGACTGGATTGTATGCACTGGCAGAAGTGCCACCATTTGTTAATACATGCTTAGATGGGACCTTCTGATCTTTCACTGAGGACTTCTCCTTGGACTTTGATTTGACTGCTGGTGACATTGCTGCAATACCCTCTTACAAACCAACTGCCACTGTCCACCAAAACCTTTTGGTTTCACAAAAACAAAATGTTTAATTGCTTCAGCTGTTTTGAAATAACAACAATAGAGATATAACCAAATCACATCTTCATGCTGTACTAAATTGAGTAAAAATTAAAAAACATTTAAGTTTTAGCAGATTATTATCAATTTCTATCACACATTAGTCGCATATTGTGAAGCTTTAATTTCAAGACCACACTAGATATATTATATGTGACAAGAAAATAAACAATATGCTTAGCTGAATACAGCATAACACTATCCTTTGCTTGAGCCACGATACACACTCATATTGCCCCAGTTTAAGTCTAGACAAATATAATAGGCGCCTTGTAAAATGAAATTTGAGTACACATGGGTCGAGATGAGATTAACATTCTCATTTTTCATTCTACTTCTGGACTGAATTTTCTAATCCAGTAGACTCCTGGAATAATGCGCATATGGATTAAAGTCGTAGTACTTCTTTTGAAACTAATACTGCTATGGTATCTTGTGAATAATTTCACTGTACGCTGTTAAGTATAATCATACTCTCATAGCATGGACCCTCCCATTTATTTTTTCCCCCCTTGCCTAATTGTGTTTACTCTTCAACTTAGTTGCAGGAAATGAGTGGTTTGGCTACGTCCCAATACCCAAAACGTTTGGAAACACCACCAGCCATACAAAACAGTGTTTCCAAGCATTTCAATAAGCCATTTCTAATGATGTTTTGGGCACTTCTTTTGGAAGTTTTGGCATCCCACCTACTGTACACTGTTAAGGATAAGCATACTCTCGTGACATGGACCCTCCCAATTATCTTTTTCCCCCCTTGCCTAATTGTGCTTAGTCTTCATCTTAGTTGCAGGAAATGACTGGTTAGGCCACATCCCAATACCGAAAACATCTGGAAACACCACCAGCCATACCATGCAGTGTTTCCAAAGCATTTCAATAAGCCATTTCTAATGATGTTTTGGGCACTTCTTTTGGAAGTTTTGGCATCCCACCTAAGTGACCAAAAGGGGCATGGGACCCATATGAAAATATGGCCCTGTCTGTAGTAATGACCCTTCAAGACAGGAACTGAGCTTTGAAGAGTGAATTTGTCACATTGGAAATTGATGGTAATAATAAACTCTTAAAGTTGATGTTCTTCTTTATCTTACATATTGACATTCTCCTTTGTCTTACCTTTTCTTTAACATCTGGAAACACTATATGGTAAGTCGGCAGTAATATTTCAGGGACCTTTTTTTGGAAATTTCCAGAGCCAACCGAGTACCAGGGGCATGAAACCCATAGGAAAATATCACCTTCCCCATCCCAATTACCATTTAAGGCAAAACCCAGACAAGGAATTGAGCTTTGAAGAGTTTGTCACCTTGGTAATTAACGGTAATATTAAACTCTTAACATTTAAAAGGTGGCATTCTCCTTTATCTTAACTTTTCTGTAACAATCTCCTTTAATGATTTTATCTTAAACATTCTCCTTTTATCTTACCTTTTCTATAATTTCACTGGTTCCAACCTCAATCAGACTTCATCCAGAGGAATTAGAATTTCTTATCCCGGCCAGAATTCAGCAGACTTAACACTTTGAAGAAGGATTTCAGGTTGGTATTGTAGCATATCCACTGGATTCTACCATATATGAAGGCATGGGATTAGCATTAGTCAAGACCACTAAGCTATGGGATTTTGCATCATGTAATAATGTATGAGAGCTATTAACTATTTTGGGAGCTATGTAATAATCTGTGGGTTTCCTTCTAAATTGTCACTGTGTATCATTCTTATTTTGTTGTTTATTTTCATGCAAGATAATGTGTTATTTAAAGGAACCATATATCAATATTTTTTTGTATTTTTTTTATAGACTGTTCCCCCATATAGGAACCATATATCAATATTTTTTTGTATTTTTTTATAGACTGTTCCCCCATATGCCCACATTTTGGGTGGTCCCATTTCCAGACATTCCCATTTCAGAAACTTGTACATGTTTCCACATTGTGCAACTTCTGCTTTCATTTATTATTATTGGAACATGGGATTTACCTAGGCTTCTTCTTCGACAAATGACACAGTTCCCAATCATGATGTGCAAAAGAAAATTTTGCCATATGGCCTGGACACAAATTCCCATATGATCCTAGCAAGCTGATTCACAATGGCAGTCCACCTTAAAGCCTTTGAAAGAGGAACCATTCTGGAGACCACTGCCCACATACTTCAATTAATAACAATTTCTCCAATAAATAAAAAATTCCATTCAATAAAACTTTGTGCATTTACAGTTTTACTGTGATGTACCACTTTGGATGAGATCATTTAGATAAATTGTTCACAAAAGCGTATATAGCTAATTTGATTTAGGGATACATATGTATAATATATATACAACTTATTTTATGAGCTGGATAAATGACAAGCTAGGACTGATATCCAGCACAGCTAAGTACAGAAATATTACCACACAATGGGACATTTTAAGCACGATAAGGATTTTCCAAGTATACATTTAACAATATCAACAGATACTCCTCATGGCATTCAGGTGCCATTAAAATGAAGGTAAGTCATCTGTGAAACTCTACAGTTGTAAAGTTGTGCCCAGAATAACTGTCTAATGTTAAGGAGGCCATCTTATATTAACTCGCATCAGACAGCTTGGGCTATCATAAATTGAGGTAAATAGGCTCATGTATAGAGTGAAAGCATAGGACTGACACCCGCAACCACACAACCAACCCCCCACCTTGCATTTCATTTCCTGTATTTTGAGAACAGAGAGAAGCAAGTACAAGAATTTCTAAAGAAAACAAAGAAAAGAAGGAAAGAACAATCACCAAAGCAATTAGCCCAAATGATAGGCAGTGATCGTTTTCAATTTCAAAAACACAGCTTCCCCAAATACTCCCTTGCAAAAGGCCAAACAAAATCTAAATTCAATATTATCAGGCTGACAACAGATATTTTTACCTTGAGTGCATTTAATAAATGTTTTGGAATCTAAGCATGACAATGTTTTTTTGACAATGACTAAAAAGAATGACAATAGGATATCCCAAGCTGTTAGCTCTACCAGTTGTTGCCAATGTTGCTGGGCATTTGGATAATTCTCTGACAGCAGGTGACCAGTTTGAATCCTCCTGGTTGAGGCACACTAATCTACACCAACAGGCTTACTAGAGATGCCAACCAATGACCATGAATGTATGGAGGCATCCCTTGGGTTTCCCCACAAAGGTTTCCTTGGGAAAAAAAAAGAATGGCTGACCAGTTTGAATCCTCCTGGTTGAGGCACACTAATCTACACCAACAGGTTTACTACAGATGCCAGCCATAGATATAAGGAAGCATCCCTTGGGTTTCCCCACAGGATTCCTAGAGGATAATAAAAAAGAAGTAAAAATAAAGCCATGCAGGCTCCATTTGCTCCTGCACAAATCAACAATGGAAAAATATAACCCTTTTAAACTGGATGAAACATAAAACTTCCCAGAAAGTTCACACATATACATTCAAATTCTGGTTAATGGCACGTTCCCCATAAGACTGTCAAAACAGTGGTCTACATATCCAACAAGTGTCCGCACTAACAAGTGCTGACACTAGTGAAACAGAGGAATAAATTAATCTATAAAAAGCTCCAGACTGAGACTTACTGCCTGAAGTATTTCAGAACTAAGCGTAAAAAAACTGAATGAGTGTTCAGTTTTAACAGAGACAAAGTAGCCACCAGAACAGCTTGCCACAAATTAAGGGTCTGTTCAATGATCAAAATAAAATGTGTCCCTATCCACCCCTTCTTTTATTTCATTGTATTGCTCACATATTCGTACTGGATCTATCACGGCTAATCTGAACAGAGTGAAATGTAAATTTAATGCTCTTGGCAGATCAACATAGAAAAAATTAATTAAGATACTCACTTACATGAATCGAGAAAGATGTCACAAAATGACATTATAGCGAAAAAATTCTCTACAAGCAGCATCCTGAATTGATGCTTGCCTAGGGAGAAGACAGTTTTAAGCTGGATGAGCATCTCTGGATGAAGTGAAGAGCAAAGATGGTTGCTACCGGTATTATAATAGTACTCTGGCATAAAAAAATGTTCGAATTTCAGTTTCAACATGGTAATACATATCAAAATATAATTTACACATTTAAGCAATGGCCCTGCACTCTCTTCAAACACCATTTCCACTAATTGTTGGTTGGACTTGGGAAGTCTTTTATGAAGGTGGAGAGGAGAAACTCACCACCAAATCCAAACTTGGAGAATAATGTAGAAAATAACGGAAGCATCAAAGCAGAGATTATGCTGAGAAGTCAATCAATCCAAACTTGGAGAATAATGCAGAAAATAAAGGAAGCATCAAATCAGAGGTTATGCTGAGAAGTCAGTCAATCCAAACTTGGAGAATAATGTAGAAAATAAAGGAAGCATCAAAGTAGAGGTTATGCTGAGAAGTCAGTCAAGCTTGGCTAATGAGATAGAGAGGAGAACGGAACACTAGTGTGAGCTGGACTATTTCATGCATTCAACACAAGCAGAGGCAGATAAAAAGAGATATTAGAGACGGAAGCTACATAACATCTGCCTGAAGAGCGGATTTGAGGAGGCTGGCAATGATAACAAGCTACAAATAAAATGCTTCTTCAAGCGACTGCCATATCCGGACATTCAACCCTCCCTTGGTCGGAGCAGCAATGACAACACTGACAACAACACCAGTCACAAGATGAACAATCCGATGGGCTGGCGATAGAGCTTCCCTTCAGTTTATCTTAGCCTGGACCATTTGCCAATTCTTTTTAAAAAAATTATACTTCCTGTCACTGTTACGCCATAGAGGGAGTAGAGAAACTGCTATTTACTGTGTATTTCTTTTACGTTAATATGATATTTTTTCACCACAAAAGAAAATAAACAATAGCGTAGCAATATAATCTGCTTATTTTTCTTGCCCCGCGTTCAGTAGCCACAAGCATTTTTCCTTTGCACTACGGGACATTTCTCATCCCACATGTTTGTCCATTTCCGAGATACAACCGGAACACAGAGACTCACAAGAACAGCTCCTGCTAAACACCTCATTTACCTAGTCATGAAAGCTAGCAACTTAATCACGCACTTAGAGAAAGATTCAGTAGTGCGAGATGCAGGTGTCCTTCGAAGAGAAAGATAGTGCAAGATGCCAGTATCCTTCTCCAACGACGTCGAAAATTGATCAGAAACTCAAACAGCAGAAACGGACTATGTTTCCCTGTATCTTACATTTTAGCGATTCAGGCTCGCAACTGAATCAAACACTTATAGAAAGAATCAGCAGTGCAAGATTCCAGAGTCTTCACCACAAAAGTCAAAAATCGATAAGAAACTTCTAATGCAGAAATGGCTTCCGTTTCCCTGTATCTATGTGTCCGCCGCGGGTGGATACCGCACATCCACGGATCCACCACTTTTTCGGGAAGATCAAAATACTCCTCTACTATTGTTATTAATTCCGTGAATTGATCTGCTTTGTTCAAACTCCACTATTTCCAATTTGCCTTGAATCAAGTTTCCCCCTTTAGTTGCCAAACAAACTTATATGAAATTGATCGAGAAGAAAGGAAAAATGACACAAATAGCCTCAACAAAGTCATGCATGTCTGTTTCCACCATTTAGTAATAATCAAATATGGCAATTCTCATTCATTTATCAAATAGTATAGATGAAGGCCAGAGTTGAAAGAGATTTACCACTAAGCTAGAACTGATACGAGCCGAACTTTGACCTAGATAGGGGGGGTTTCAAGCCGTATAACCCTAAGGGAAATAGAAGGAAAAATGCTCTCCCAAACCCTCGAAGCAAATTAGCCATCAGAAATGTATACAATCCACGAAGATCTTGCGATGACACTCTTGTCACCATTATTTTCATCACAGACTCAATCTGGCTGTAGCCCGCGGGCTTCGAACCCGTGTGCGGCCAAAGCCGGCAGTAATTACAGCAAACCTCAAAACCTAGAGATCCAGAGAAAGGATGCGAAGAATTCCTTCAACCAAAAAAATAGTAGAAACCCTCAAGTTCAGGGCAAACATTTGGTTCCAGGATCGAAACCAACAGATGTGATGCTTTAAGATATTAATTCTTTTTCCTCAAAATGAAATCGTGGGTATTCAGAAGCATACCTTTACTGAGGCATGCACAGCCAGACAGCCAGCCAACCACTGCGAGTTGAGTCCTCGACGCGGTAAAATCTGGATTTTGATGACGACGGTGATGATATTCGATCCAGAACAAAAATGCCAAATGCAAAATGCTTCAAAGAAATATATGAAGGGAGACTGGCGTTTTTTTGGTGCCTAATCAATGGACTTCGGAATTTTGCCCAATTGAATTTCGGCTTTAAGTCCGTTCCCTAATTGTAAAATAATCCCCTCTTGGAATCCGCTTCAAACTTATTATCATCCTAATTATGATAATGTGCGAACTCATCCTCCAAATCTTAAGCGACTTGCTTTGTTTATATTTGACCAAGTTTAGTTGAGTTAAGCTAGGCCCGGTGGTTAGAGTGTTGTTTGACTTGAGTTAGGTTTAGCTGCTAGGGTTGTTTATTCTTGGATTGTAATTGAAACTTGGATCTCACAAATAGAGAGATCAATAGTGTGGGGTAGGTGTGGGATAAGGGGTACATATATCAAGTATCTCACAAATAGAGAGATCAATAGTGTGGGGTAGGTGTGGGATAAGGGGTACATATTTCAAGTTTTTTTAGGCATAAAGGAAGAAAAAAAAATTGTTGAAAATTAAAATTATATTTTAATATTTCTTATGGAGTTTTATTTTTAAAGGTTTTGGCTCAATTTAAGATACCAAAGTTATTGAGTTTTTGAAAAAAAAACAAAATCAACAAATGGAAATTCAATTCATTGAAAAATCCACACTTATTAAACTGGAAATTCAATTTATTGAAAAATCCACACTTATCAAAAAAAAAAAAACAAGAGTGGTTTTAGTACCCAATATACAATACTAAATTAACATTTAGTGTGCACATTAACATAGCAAAAAGATGCATAATAAGATGGTATTTTAAAGGTTGCAAGATAAATGTTTATGATCTTGATTATGATCTCAGTTCGAACATAAATTTATGTTTATTTGGCACTTACTCTCTCATTTTTATATACTTGGTTCTTATGAAGTAACATTGTATGTAAACTTAGTGTTAGACGAGACTCAATAACTTTAATGGATGTTTGTCAAGTAAGAATCTCCACCTTCACATTACATGTTGATTGAGTGGTAATTGGATCACTTACCATGACAAGATCTCATTTCAAGTCTTGTGGACAATTTTTACCCGCCAAATTGAACATTACGAATTAAAAAAGTGGTAGTTGATTCCAAATCCAAATCAGATGACAATTACACTAATTAGAATTATATGTTCTTTTGTGATATCAATATTAACTATGATAATTGGGCTTATCTCAAGAAATTAAGAAAAATGATTGTTATTTTCCTTATTTAAATTGATCCTTATTGTTGGATGATATTGTTTTATGAAAATTTTAAAATTTACCCTATATATCATCTTCTAAATCAGGAAAAAAAAACTTTATAACTTATAAAAAAAATACTAAATAACACATAAATAACATAACAATATTATTGGGTTCAACCCACAAACCCAAGGATGACCATATAAAGTTGGGCTCTATAGTGGGACAGGCTCCCTCAGAGGATTTTTGGAAATTAAACTTCGACAGAGCATCCAAGGGAAACCCTAGTAAGGCTGGAGCCAGAGGAATCATCCGGGACTGGACTGGTAAAATTCAAAGGCTATACTTCATCAATATGGGACAAGCCACAAATAATGCAGCAAATTTTCAAGCCCTGGAGCAGGGGCTGGAAACGTAGCGTCGAGAGAGAATGGTGAATGTAATATTGGAAGGGGATTTTGCATTAGCCATTCAAGTGTCACGTAGGCTGCAATGTGGCTCTCACGTGAACAAATTCATGAAGAATTGGCACCTCGCCCAGATAATCCAAAGGATTAAGGGCCACCTGGAGGAACTGAAAACAGTGGAGCTTGCCTTGGTATGCCGCTCGGCTAATGCGTTGGCAGACAAAGTGGCAAAGGAAGGGGCAGAGAGTGCTAGGTCGATTACCAAGCTGGCCTGGGAGGACATGTTGGATGAATAGCTAAAGGAGGACTACCGAGCACAAGTAGAGCAAGATCGCTCCACGTCATAAGGGTGAAGCGAAAAACACGAGGTGGGTCGGGATCGAGGCAGAGAACCACCTAGTGAAATGAATGTTTGATAAGTATCATGGTGGGGCAAGTAGCGATTTTTAGGGAGGAGCAAGGAGGTACGTGTCTTCATGGTATGAAGGAAATGATGACAGATGATGGGGAGGAGAGGATCTTTGTTTCAATCAATCGTCTGTTGGGAGGTCGCATTAATTGGAAAGGATGGTTTAAGGAGTGGAGCAAGGAAAAGCCCAGTGGGAAGTTGTATTGAAACAAGATTATGGAAATAATGAACCTGCACATACCGTTTACAGAGGCGAACGAGGAGGAAGATGCCTCCATCCTCACATGAATGTACTATAACACCATCGATAAGCGGAAGTCGAAAAAAATAGGTGGGGAAGGTGCTCAAAGGACGGGGTGGCATGACCTGTTATAGATGTTTCCTTTATATGTGAAGGTTGGAAGGCGCATAGGCTACATAGTGATAAAGTTGAAGGATAGAAGGTGGACCTATAGCAAGAGAGAATTTGTTCTCCTAAGAAATACTACTTCAATGACAATAATGGCCAACAGACGAAATGGAGGTGGCAGGCCGAGGGGGAGGGCGCAAGCGGATGCTCAAAGCTCCACGACTGGTAAGAGGTCCAGAATGGAGGATGCGACGAGGGAGGTTGCACTAAACTATCATGCAACTGTCCCAAAGAAGGGTAAATAAATTGTCGAAATTTAGGAAAATGAAGTGAGGCATCTGCGAAGGAGCATCTCAGACATAAAAATTGAAGAAGAATTCAACTGGATTATAGATACTGGGAACTCTCGAACAAGGAAGATGGTTTATTAGAGAACACTAGAGACGGCGTGGCATGTCAAAACCTTAGTAGGGTAGCTACAGGCAAAGGCGACGGAGGAGAGACCCAGGCAACAGATGGAACACCAGCTTCAGCTGGAGGCAATTGAGCAGAGGTTGAGGGTTGTAGAGGGATCACTCAAAAGGGTGGCAAATATAGAACGTTTGCAAGATGACAAAATTGGAGACACGAACAAAATGTTCTCCATCTACTTGAAATATATCCACAACCTAGATATCACGTTGGGACAAGAACAGGGAGATTCGGCTATGCTTACGAGATATCGGGTCAGAGAGGTAACTGGAGTAAGCGGAAAGCAATTGGCGACGTAGGGAGCGGGGGGTTGCAACAACAACTTTAGCGGAAAAAAATTCACCTGCGTCTCGATCAGGTGTGGCGGAAGCAACAACAATGCCCCTGGTTAAATGATCATGAGTATGTGTCTTTTTTTGTTTTATTGTGTCGATAGGATGTGTAGATCAGTGCATAGTAATATGCTGATAAGTAGGCTTGTAGGTGTGGAACAGGAAGATATATTTACAAACACGTTGCCTCCAAGATGTAAATGGAAAAGTAGTAGTAAATAAAATTTTGTAGATATGTATAGGAGATACCGCATACAAAAACACCTTATGGCATGTAGTTTTTGGTGAAGACTATATTTTGCTACAGTAGGTCTAGTTCCCAATCTAGAAGACCAGCTCGTTATGATGTATTTTACAGTTACATAGTAATATAAGGTTCTCCACTGACTTACAAAAAAAAAAAAACATAACAAGATTATTGTTAAATAGCTTTAAAAACGAGTTGCTTTATGATGGGAGACACTGTAATATAATGAGTCAAGGAAATCTGATTATTTTTTATTCATAAAAAACATTTCATTTATTATTTTATTATTTTAATTGAAACCAGTAGGGATTTTATATTAAAATGGAGATAAATTGGATTATAGGTTAGTATCTTACCTTTTCACACATATTAGAGATTTCACTGTCCAATCCCTTCCAAAAAGAAATTTCCCTACATTTAGAAGTTCTCGTGTTTACATTCCAGTAGCACTGGTACCTACCATATGCTCTAAAGAAGACATCTAACAACAAAATATACTTGTAACACATCATATAAAACTTTAAGAGAGACTAGAACCAAATGCCCCTGCTTGCGGGCCCGTTTTGCACAGTTCTACATCTAATTCTGAGAATTCGTGGGCTCAAGCATCAACTACATGATTCATTTTCCTCGGATAAACTGGGATTGTTTACAACTCCTCTTGGTTGTTCTTCAATCCCTATTTTAGAGTTGTTTTCACTCTTCACTCTTACGTTTACCACTGTTTCTTTCGCCTCCATGAAAGCCTACAATTTTTCAAATTTCATCTGGAGTAACTCAAATTTTTTGTTCAATAACACCAATTGAAGCCCCTTCCTTGTCTGTCATTTCACTGCGCTTGTTTGTAATCTCCAACATAGCAACAACATATTTTGACAACCTTTGGTTCATCCGAGCAAGTGCTTGCTCAAAATAGTGTTGGTCCAAAGAAGCCATTGGACTAGACTTGCAAAATTGCACCCCCACAATATTGCCAATGAGGAACAAGCATGCCTCACTATTAAATAACTTATGCAGAGAGCATGCTACAACTGAAATGGGATAAATAGAAGGAGCTTCTCTTAAAGGACGATGTCTCCATCTTAGCGAATTTAATACAAGGGTAGTCCAATCCATGACACCAGTGAAGCGAACCATTCCCACAATCGCCATTAAATTACAATCTAGGCAAAGGATTTTCACAATTATTAAGGAATGTCTGGGACTTGAATGTCTGCTCGGATCACCAAGCAAAATTAAATGGGATTGTTCTAGGTAGCCATTGTTGGACCCAATTTACTGTCTTTTTCCATTCTCACTAATGTCACAAAAGGACCTTCGAAAGGTGTATTTATGTCCTGCATACTCCATATCCGAATCACCAAAGAATTTTTGCCTCCAATCCAACTTTCCTTGATACAAACACAATATTAACTCTAAGGGAATTAAATGATGTTGTTTATGAGTTGTCCAGCTAGGATTTTGATGACAAGGATCACCATTTCGGCATCCAGAGCTCTTGTTATTTTCCTCTAAAATTTGTCAATGATTCATGGAAGCTAGGTAAAAGTTATATTGTGTTCATCAATCTCCATCACACCTTGTTCTAATCTGGCCCCTTTATTGGCTAGTGCATCTGCAACTAAATTCAAATGACGGAGAATGTGGACAAATTTAACTTCCTCAAATAGTCTCAATACATATGAATTATCGATAGAGACTTGCAGATAACCTTATTCAGTGATTCATTAATGTTTTGTAGTTGTTTAATCACTAGAAGTGGGTCTCCACAATATCGTTAATTAATGTATACATTTGTCTACGATGATTTCTAGCCCTTTCAAAATAATGATATATTTTGCCTAATTGTTTGTCAGAGTGCCTAGGCCTCAAAGAAATTAAATCTCTCTTTATTCATCGGAAAAAAAAATCACCCCTCCCACTCTTACCAACCCGCATTTTACTTTTTTATTATTATAACAAAGATGAAATTTAGAATATTACTTTGAAAATTCCATTTAAATAAGTGCAAACACCAATATAATAAAAATCAAACCAGGGCTAATTAAACTCAGTAAGACCAAACTCAAGCAACCCGTTGATAGGATGTAATGTGCTTTGTGGAAGAAATTATGGTCCAAACACTATCCACTGGTGTTGATTCGCTTTACGCAATAAGATGTCCTTATCTTATTTGTCCCCCTAAGAAAGGAAATATAACTATAAACTTTTATCAAACTTTATTAGTTAAAACAATAATATTAAAGTAGATATTAATTAGGACAACTACAATTTAGACCTTGTGTGACAATGGAAATAATGATTATTTAAAACTAAATTATAATCAAATCGTTATACATAGTTGTCTTATTAGGGATTAAGAAAACTGTAATGGCATCTACTTCGGTTTATTAGTATTTGTGGTTGATACTCGATAAGAAATTAACATTAATTTTATAGAGGGTACATCTAAACCATAATTTTTTTTCATAGAATTATTTTTAATTTTTTGAATGATAAAATTAATATGGATTATAAGAGTCATATTAAGATTGAAAATTATAGTATATATATATATATATATTAAAAAGAGATTTTAATTGATGTGGAAAATCCATTATAGTTTTTTTTTTATAATTATGTGGTTACTTGTTTCAAATATTCAGTGATGCTTGTTTTAAGATGGAACATTACACTAACCTAGATCTATCTTAACCTTGAATCTACCAAGCATAAAAAATGATCAAATTTTGTTTACTCTTCAAAAAAAGTTTGCACCTCAAGAATATATATATATATATATGGGCAATACCTCTTTTAGAGATTTATATATTATAATATATAATATAACCTACCTCTCTCTCTCTCTATATATATAAAATCATGGGTTATTAAAACCTAGAGCCCAAACATAGCTAACCATAAATTTAATATTTTACCTCAATTTTATTTTAATTGTTAATTTTATGTTGTTTTTTTATTTTTTATTCTATGTAATTTGACTCAATCAAAATGTTTGCTAACTTTGAATCTACTGAGAATGATCTAATCTTTTTTCGCTCTAAAAAGATTTGCACTGGAAGAATATATACATATTTATTACTGCATGGGAAATAAAATAAAAAATAAAAATATTTCTATAAAAATAAAATAAAAATGGCTCATGGTATTGACTCGTGGTATTAAAAACCTATGGTATTCATATGCAATGTAGCTTATCCATCTTAACTTTGAATCTACCAACCATTGAGAGAGATCAAATCTCTTTTAACTGTAAAAGAGGTTTGCCTATCAAGAGATTTGATCCACTTGGTAGATCTAGAATTGAGATGGATCTAGGCTAGTAATTGAGCTGAGCCTAGTATGATAGAGATGTTGTAATGTCTTGTCCTGTCATATCTATTAAATATTTTGACTTAGTCAAATTACATTAAAAAAAAAACGTAAAATAGCCAATTTACAATCAATAGTTTTTGAATTCTAGATTTTGAATCTGATATTTTAAAATGTAATATTTTTATTTTAAAACATATTATAATATTTTTTATTTTTTCCTATAAAATTATTCTTTTTTTTACATCCGTGAAAAAGAATTATATATATATATATATATATATATATATATATATATATACAACTTGACATAAGAATGTCATTGGAAAAACATGGTTTGTCAAAATATGGGCATCGACAATTATCAAATCTCTTTTCCCTCTAAAAAGTGTTTGCACTTGAAGAAGTAATATATATAGTCGTAGTCTAACTAGCTTACTTTTTTAGCCCCAAAAATTATGGAAATTACCACAAGGTTTCAATAAAATCCGTCAGGGATTTTTGTAAATCTAGGTTATAGCTATCAAATTTCAAGATTTTGGGTGCCCTAAAGGTTTTTTATAGTGTTGAATCCATTTCCACAATCAAAAACATGAAAATAAAATAAAAATAAAAATAAGAATGGTCCATGGTATTGACCCATGGTATTCATGTGCAATGTAGCCTATTTAAAGGGGGAATTAAATCAACTTAGATCCATCTTAACTTGGATCTACCAAGCACCTAGAGGAATCACATCTCTTTTCATTGTAAAAGATGTTTGCATATTGAGATCCCTTTCGAGTAATTGGGCCAAGAGGCAAGACTTACATAAAAATAAAAAATAAATAAAATAAGATTATAAAGTAAAACAAGATAGTTTTTGGATTCTAGATTTTGAATATAATATTTTTATTTTAAAACATAATATAATATTTTTATTTTTTCCTATAAAATTATTCATTTTTTTAACTCGGTGAAAATAAAATAAAAATAACCCTAAGTGAAAGTATTTTACTTGGTGAACATAAAATAAAAATAATAAAAAAATAATCTTAAAATAAAAATAACATTATGGTATTGAGCCATGTTATGAGAACCCTTGGTATTCATGGGGAATATAATCTATTTAAATGGGGCAATTAAATCAACCTAGATCCATTTTAACTCTAGACCTACCAAGGTTCCAGAGGGATCAAATATGGTTTCACTCTAAAAGAGGTTTCCATCTCAAGAGATTTGATCCCTCTTTTGTAGATTGGTAGTTAAGATGGATCTAAGCTAGTATATAATATAACCAATATATATTATTATTATTATTATCATTATTTAATTTATTTTATTTAATATTTCCTCGATGGGGGTGTTAATGTAGAAAGGATGGGGCTTGTGTTATTGTGCCCACCACCCTTGGGAATTCACTCTCCCAATTAATGCGAGAGGTACGTGACATTTCTTTCACATGCACTAGCATGCAATTAAAACAGAGGAACAAGTATCGAGCTATGGTGTTTAATGTTGAAGGGGTTGTGAGAGCGAGGTTTATTCCTCGACCTCATGGAGCAGATTGTCTAAGCAAGGGATTGATGGAGCCCTCCTGGCATGGATTTCTTCAGAGTTTTGTTTGAGGACGAGTGACGAATTGAGGATAACCTCCTGCTAGTATGTGAAGGTGGTGCTTTGGGCTTGTGTTTTATGATGTTTGGCGAGGTGGATGGCTCATCTTGATGGCTTATCTCTACAAGATAGAGAATTGGGCTTGTAAGTTATGTCCTTTTCCAATGTATTTATGTCAATTTGGGTTTTTTGTTTGGGTTTAATTCTTGGTGAATTTGTTTTCAAGGACACATCCTTTTCAACCCTAGCTTGTCAAGTGTCTCAAGATTGAGAGTCTTCCTCTTGCTCGATCTTGGGTCCTAGAGTTTATGAGATCGCACTCTTTGTGTCGCATAGTTGGTATTCATTGTGTAATGTGTAGGAGTGTGTTTTTTAGGTTCGTGCTAGCTTCCTATAGTGCCAAGCTTTGGAAAATGGATTGTGTCATGTTTCTTTGGTTTATGGATTGCTACTGGTTTGGTATCGTGGGGTGGTGTTCTTTGGTTTATGGATTGCTACTGGTTCTGTAATTTGTCGTCCCCTACCTACTCAGGTGGTTTGCTTTCTAAATTTAGTCATTTCATTTGGGGCTATTGTAACAATTTGGTGTGTTGGTGCCCTAACCTAGTCAACAGGGACAGAGTCTGGTTTTTTTGTCCTTTGGAAAGTAGGGGTAATCCCCATAGAGATTCGAGTCACCCCCTTGACGCCTCAGAGATGCCTCCAAGACAATGACAAAGAAGCAGAAGAGGTGGAGAGAGTGTTACTCGACCTAGTCATAAGGGTGTGAGGATGTTTGCTTATGAGTTGGTGCATCATGAGAGAAGCAGAGGTGATCTAGCGTAGCTAGCATTGAAGGAAGGGGTTGATGCAATGACAGTGTAAGCTCACACAGAAGCAGCGCAGAGGCAGAGGCAGAGGTTTTGGAATTTTGTTGGTGGATCAATTTCGAAGGCTGGGATCCAAAAAGTGGCACTGAGAGGCTATTCCTCAGCATCCACAAAGGAAAAAAAAACTTGGAGGAGGGCTAACATTGAGCCTAGAAGTGGGTGATGCAGTGGCTGGAAGTTCCAACACTGGATCAACGCAGAGGTTGTGCAAAGCCTATCCAAGGCAGTTTTTCCTTCATCCGGATCAGCCGGAGACTCAGTGATTGAGTGAGGTATTCCTCACATATTATTCTGCTAGTATTTTTCTCTATAACTAAATAACCCTTAAGGGTATTCAGAGATGTATTCAGACATCTCTACTGCATAATAATAAAACCCTCATATATGCTGCATTGATTTCCCCGCATTGAGTTTTTCCAGGGACTTAGTCCAAAATAAAGGTGCCATATGTGTTATCACTCTAATAATTCCCAAAGTTGTGAGATTTTTTGATTTTATAGTTTAAAGAATATTAGAGGTAACCACAGACCTACTTTTAAGCTTTAGGATCTAGCCTTCCTAAGGCTCAGAGAGGGCTTTCTCTATAAGTTTTAACTTTGTTTTTATGTTAGATTTTAGGCTAGTTATATTGGGCAAATTGGTTTTGGTATTTGGTTTGGTTTGGTGGGAAAAATCACTTAATGAGATGGATAGTAATAGATCTGGTTTTCCATTGGGAAAATGGAGTCAATGTATCAAGCAGAAAAATCAGGATCAAGGTCTAAAGTCAAATATTTTCAGGGCAAGATAGCAGAGTCACTCAAGATCTTTGAAGGTTGATTTGTGAAGTGGTTTTAACCGGGATAAAGAGAAATTAAGGGTTCTTTGATCCGGATAAGGAATGAATAGGTAGGGTTCAATCAAAATCAGGGAGAAATTAAGGATTCCCTGGTCTGGATATCAACAGAAAATATTTAAATGAAAACTAGTAAATAATAGAGTGCTTTTAACAAATTCTGATATATCACTTCCTGATTTCACATTAAAATTTAGAGCACATTTATGAATGAATGAAAACATAAGAAGATTTAACAAATAATAGGAGAAAGTACTTCACTTAAGTGGCCCAACACATGAATCCTGAAATATGATGCTTTATTACTTTGATCCAGCCTGCTGACTTGAACTTGGTACAAAAACCCTTCAGGTTCAAAAAATATAACTATATAAATCTTCAGCAATTTATCCAAACTAATACTTCCAATGATGAAGTATTTATACAAACAGTAATACAAAATATCCTAGAACCATCATAGGATTTTTCTATGGAAAATAAAATATCTTTTACAAAAGGATAGTAACAGCTGCATAACAAACTTGCAAGTTGTCCTATTTATTAAATAAAATATCTTTTTGTTGGACTTAGGCAACAACTGGCTAATTGAGTTGTCTTTAACGCTAGAAATTTGATCTTCAATCAGTTTTGAAGCTTTATCTCTCACTTGGTACTCTTTAACTGATACACTTTAACCTCTGATACTCTTTAACTTGTTGTTTTAACTGTTTTACTCCTTTAAAAATATGTTTTTACTGTGTAAAAACAACACTGTTTTTTTTTCCTCTTTTACTACAAACTGTCTTTTTAAAGTAAATCTGTGATTTTCCGCCAAAACTCTTCATTTGGTAATTTAATCTTTGTGAGTTTTCTAAAATTCTCATCAGCCTCTGTGTATCTAAAAAATGTTGGCTTGACTACAAAGAGGTGTTTTATTTCATGCTGTAAATAAAACAAGTTTTCAATACTTTTGTGTAACGCTTTACCTGTTAGAACTCCTTGCCAATCTACCTTATTCATTTGTTCTTTGGCAAAGTCCCTTATCTTGTTGTTATAATCTTCTTGTTTCATTAGTTCATCATTGATGACAAGCATATTTGGCAAACCTTTTTGCCTTAATGTGTCAAACTTAACCATGAATCTAGTTATGGCCATGTCCATATTTTGACACTTCTCTTCTAACTGTTTCATTAAATTTTTCTTCGAAAGCACTTTTCTTACCTCAAGGATTGTCTATGTTTTGTCAGTAATTCCTATCTCTTCCAATTCTTGCTTGTTTTTAGTATTTAGAAACTTGATTATTTCTAAGGCTTCTTCAGGCTTGGCACCTAGCTCTTCTCTAGTCTTCAATATTTCTTCTTTGGCTACTTTAAGCAAGTCCTTCTGCTCATATATCACTTGAATGGATGGCCAAGTATCATTGATTGACTCAATGATTTTGGACCATAGTTGATTTTTTATGTGTGCCATGGGCTATTTTAAGGTTAACTCTGTTTCTACCTTCTTTAACTGTTCACTTAACCTTTTGGTCTTTTGTTCCTCTGTTTTAGCATTTATTTGTGCTAATTTCTTGGCATCTTCAAGGTTCTTGATTTTCTCTTTCAATCTGTTTATCTCATTATTCTGCATTGATATTTCTTCCATGGCTTTAATGAGTTTGCTGGCCTCATATGACTGTTGAACTGCTGAAGTGGAAGATTCAGTGGCAGAAGTAGTAGAAGAAGTGACTAGCACAATTATGGCCAATGGGAATTTTGGTGCTAACTCTTCTGCTAGATTTGAGGGAACTGTTGTTGTTACCATGGGAATGATTGTAGGAGGAACATTTTGTGTCTTTGCAGATTCTTTTTCTTGGAAAATATTTTCCATCTCAATTTCCATCTCCTTGGTCTGTGTTGTAATTTGTAATATGAGACTCATCATCTCATCTTTTTTATTTGCCTCCTGCACAATCTCCTTAGCCGGTGGATGTTCTGTTGGAGGTAGTTTCAGTTGCTTTCTAAGTGATATAATATCAACATTTTTCTTCTTTACCAATTCTTTTGCAGCTTTTACATTAGAAGGGTTGTTAGCATGAATTTTTTGTCATAAAAACTCACTTTAGCTACGCATATCAAGTAGCCCTAACATAAGTTATGGCTGCAAAATATCTTAGAATCTGTAATAAGATGCACACATCTAGATCTATATATGGAAGATATTAAGCATGTAAAGTAAAGTACAAGCACCAATGGACAAGACAAGAACACATATGTTTAAAAGAATCTTTTTTATTATATCAAAGAATGGGGCACCTGAGAGGAAAACAGAAAAGGTGTTTTCCGGTTCTCCTCAGTGGGCTGGGTTCTTGGAAGTCCTCGGTGTTTCAGATTAATGGTCTCTCTCTCTAACTATTGTGGAAAAAAAACATGGAACTCAATGGGAGTTCATAAAATAGAAATGCAAAATGGTGACCAAAAGCAAATCTAGTGTGATCCAATGCAATGAAGGTGACTAATGAATGGGAAAAACCCTCCTATTTATAACAAAATATTGGGGTGTTCTAGAACCTGGTGCGTGAATAAAATATTATTAAACATCTTCTAGAATCACCCTTTAGGAATATTTTATTATATTTGTTGGAGGGAAAAGGGTTTTTGACTTGGGTCAATTCCTTTATTTATAAATAACAAATAAATAAATGATTTATTTGTTAAGGGAAATGAGGGGAATATAATTAAGTAAATAATGGTTTATTTAATTATTTATATTTGATTTAGTCAAATTTAACTAAGAATATGATTTAAATAGTGATTTAAATAACTTATTCTTAGGAAACAATTAAATAAATAATTATTTACTTAATTGATATCCTTATTTTGGGTTAAACATGCCCATGAAACATAAATAGATGTGGTGAAAGAAATTTTACTTTAGGTAAAATTGGTCTTACATGGTGTACTTGGGTTCATCTAATAATGATAGGTTAGATGACCAAAAAATGGTGTAACAGATTGCCCCCCAACGTGCCAGTGTTAGGAGCAAATCGTATGACTGAAGTACGTTGTAAGAACTCAATCACTAGGTGATAAAATGGAAGTGAGAGAGAGGACTGCATGGTAATCTAAAGTGTGTGAAGGACTAGACCCTGAGGAGGCGAGACTTACAGGTGCAACAAGTCTCAAATGTATGAAGCGGTACCAATGCGAAAGGCGGCGGGGGAGGCATACCTATGCCCGCCGAGACCATAGTACAAAAGATAAGGCGCCCGGAAAACCACGGAACGCAATAATGAAAGAGGTACTGGCCAAAATATGAGCCAGAAAAAATATACTGATGACTCCCATATACATGCTATGCCTGGAATAATCATCAAGACTTATACAATAATAATGTAGTACAAGAGATACAAATATACCCAGATGTCCCCTACACACGGGGAAGGGCCCACAAAATCTGACAGATACAAGTAAGCCGAAAAGGTGTTGCAAGCGACGGAGGCCGATATCGTCAAATGAGAGGAGTTGCATCAAAGACTGAAGTGACGAAGTCATCCGGGCATGTGGGGGGCTACCTGGAGGGCCACCCCCTCATGAGGGTTGGGACATCTCACACACACCCGAGAATCATGAATGATTGTGGCGGCATCACTGAATCATCAAGCGTAGGAATCACGATCAGGCTGACCACAGAGTGCGAACCAAGATCAACTGCCCCCTGAATCCAGCTGCTGGAGAAGATAAGTTTATGTTGACAGAAGGGGATCTGGAGCAACGATCATATAGGTAGTGATGGTGATGATGGGAAGGGGGATACGAATGAGCGAGTGGGTGACTTCCCTTGTTAGAGCATAGAGGGTATGAATGTTATGGGTGGCAGCGGATATAAAGGTAAGGAGGGTAAATGATGATAAGCATAATGTAGGGATGTGAAGGGAGCGGACACATACTACAAGGAGGGAAGTGGACTCTATGCATGTGCTCTGAACAAGGGCGACTCAATGGTGCTGCCATGTAATAACGATCCAATGGGGACCTGTGAAAGCATGAGTACAATGAGGTAGCTCATGACGAAAATCATCACAGTCAAGGACAAGTAAGGAGGCAAAGTGGTGCCTCAATTACAAGTGTTGTGAGTGAGGAAATTCAGTTTTGAAGAGAAATGGGGAGACCCTTCATGGACAAAATGTGTCCTAGTGAAGTATCATATGATGAAAAACTAACAGATACCCATTGTAGTGCTCGGTGAGAGCTTTCCAACGGTGCAGACGGTTTTTCGAACGGAGCTACGGTTGAGTCGCAGCTGGCGAAAGAAAAATCAAGGGTTTTCTTCTAATAAGGCTTTTTCCCTCCAAAATCATTCATTTGCTTGTGTAGCTGTGGTGAATGTGGAGAGGAGAGAAGGCCCTAAATCTTGCGGCGATCGTAGCGGAAAAACCGACCGTTGGAATCATGATCCGTCAAGCGTAGGAATCACGATCAGAATGACCACAGAGCGCGAACCAAGATCAACTGCCCCCTGAATCTAGCTGCTGGAGAAGATAAGTTGATGTTGACAGAAGGGGATCTGGAGCAATGATCATATAGGTAGTGATGGTGATGATGGGAAGCGGGATACGAATGAGTGAGTGGGTGAATTCCCTTGTTAGAGCATAGAGGGTATGAATGTTATGGGTGGCAGCGGATATAAAGGTAAGGAGGGTAAATGATGATAAGCATAATGTAGGGATGTGAAGGGAGCGGACACATACTGCAAGGAGGGAAGTGGACTCTATGCATGTGCTCTGAACAAGGGTGACTCAATGGTGCTGCCGTGTAATAACGATCCAATGGGGACCTGTGAAAGAATGAGTACAATGAGGTAGCTCACGACGAAAATCATCACAGTCAAGGACAAGTAAGGAGGCAAAGTGGTGCCTCAATTACAAGTGTTTTGAGTGAGGAAATTCAGTTTTGAAGAGAAATGGGGAGACCCTTCATGGACAAAATGTGTCCTAGTGAAGTATCATATGATGAAAAAATATTAGATACCCATTGTAGTGCTCGGTGAGAGTTTTCCAACGGTGTGAACGGTTTGTCAAACGGAGCTATGGTTGGGTCACAGCTGACGAAAGAAAATCAGGGGTTTTCTTCTAATAAGGCTTTTTCCCTCCAAAATCATGCATTTTCTTGTGTAGTTGTGGTGAATGTGGAGAGGAGAGAAGGCCCTAAATCTTGTGGTGATCGTAGCGAACAAACTGACCGTTGGAATCATGATCCGTCAGTTGCAGGTAAGAGGCCTAATCCTACTCTGTGTTTTTGATGGATTCAAAGTTCAGATTAGGGCCTAAAATCTCAAGAATCGGACCTACTTCGACCACGGGCCGGTCGCACTTTTGCTAAAATCGCGACTCAGATGCAAGTCAGCTCGAAAGGTGCGACCGGCCCGTGATTTCCGAAAAGGCGACCTCGTGAGAGGGAGGATTTCGTTGTTGTTTTCAATGTAGATTTAGTTTTTCCACGTGTTAATCCAAGATTGATGATCCAGATCGTCAGTGTTGGTTTTGTGCGTATATGGAAGAGATACCTGTTAAAATGGGAGAGAAAAGAGATCCGGGTGCACACGCGACGCAGATTGGACGCAGACCGGGTGTCCGTCGTGCACTAAATTTGCCTGGGTGTCAAATTTTTGGAGAACCTTTTCGATGAGGGCGGTGAGCCCTTATTGGCCCGACGTCGCTATTGGGATCCGCATCATGAGGTTTATATAGGCAATGATCGAGAAATGACGGCCCGTATCCGTATTGACCGGTCTCCCATCAGCTGGGGAATACGCAGCCAGTGTTACCGCGAGGGCGTAACATTATAGATTTTGTCGATCGACATTGTTGACTGAGTGTCCGAGTCAAGGGGAATAGGATATCGATTGGGGATCTACAGAGGTTGGAGACCCGAGCAGTGGCCGCAGCGGTGTTGCGGATTTTGGGTAGTCAGGCGCTCCATCACATCACTGGGGGAAAGATGATGATTGTAGAGAATGTGTTGGGTAGGACCTACTATGGGTGGGCCCAGATGATGTTGGCGTTGCTGAAACGCTAGTTGTCGTTATGTAAGCAGCAAGTGAATCATGATTGTGCGTATGGAACGGTGTTGTGTTCTTTCTTCTTTGAGAAGATCCCGACCTTACGACCTCGGATACAGTTGCCTAATGGGGGCCCGAGAGAGCCCCAGATGCGACGGTGGGGACGACTACTAAGTAGAGGAGGAGGAGGGGCGGTCGGAAGGGTGTTTCGACCAGAGTTTTTCGCTCACTGGGGATCAGATGCCGTTATACATAGACGACTATCCCTATAGTGGGATGAGTTATTGGGCAGATCCGGATTTGTCGCTACCACCTGGGCGAGTGTGGGGCCCTAATGGTAAGTGACGAGCAACTAATCTGTTATGTTCTGTTTATATTTGGTGACTAGCATGCATGGTGCTAATCTGTATGTTGTTTGGGATGCAGATATAGCTCCGGTAAAACCGGTCGGATATATGGGGCGACCTGCAGCAGCAGGAGCTACTGGTGCTAGTGGATCGAGCACAGGACAGAATGAAGAGATGGCCGCATTGGTGGAGGATCTCCGTCGTAGATGTGAGGGACTGTTGACTGGCGTGTCGGAGGGTGGTTGGCATGATTTAGATGACTGATACATAGAGTTGTGTATTGGACTCCCCTCGGAATGGCGAGGGATCATGCGACGCATGGCGATGGCCGGGCAGACAATGCGTGATATACGAGCTGCAGGAGCAGAGCCGTTGGCTCGGGATCCTCCAGAGCGTGATTAGGGGTAGGTGGTGCCCCCCAGTTTGTATGTAGGGGCGAGTGGTGCCCCCCTAGTATTGTATGTAGGGGCAAGTGGTGCCCCCCAGTTTTGTAGTTTTTGGTTGTGTAACATGCTATGGGCATGTCCTATGTTTCAAAGTATTGGACTTTGAAAACACATGTGATATGATATATGTATGGTTGGTGTGTATTTAAATGTTATGTCGTGCTTGTGATAAATGACAGTCGAGAATATGATTTGTGATCTGATCTGCATAGTGATTGTGGCTTCTAGGGATGTGGTTGAATGAAATGAATCTAAATTCACGAATTAAAAGTCTCACCCGTAAATATTGTCTAAACAGGATAGGATGATGCACACGGTAGACACCATTGAGTTGTAAGACAATAAGTAGGGAATCTAAATAAACGTGCAGGTGTAGGATGTGATGGGAGAGAGTGTCAGTTAGGAGACCACGAACTGCATCGTATTCGGCCTGATTATTGGTGGCGGGACCAATGCAGACCCCATTGGCAAGGAAAAGGGTGTGCACAGGGGTGAAGATGGCCTAGGCGGCTGAGGCGAGGTTTCGGGAATGGCGACTGGCGCCATCGACATAACCAATGTAATGAGTGGAGGAGGGGGTCGAGGGAATAGCATCGCAGTAGAGGACAAATGAAGATCGGGGACGGATGTGGCGATGCACATCATAGATACGAATGGGAACATCGGGATGAGGGGAAGAGATGGCACGAAAGTGAGAACCACAAGAGGCAGCAAAGCTATCGAGATCATCAGTCATAGAAAAAAGGTGCCGATAGGGGTCATAAGAGGAAATGACAGAAGAGCAAGTAAAGAGATGGTCAGAGCACGAGGAGTCCAAGAATGTCGCGGACGGGGTATCAAGTGAAACAGACGGAGTGGATACAGAGGGGATGTACTCTGAGGGGTGGGCGGATGAGGATAGGTACAAGAGAGGAGCAGCAGATTCTGACATCTCAACATCAGGGGGTGGGATGTCAATGGTGGCCGGGGGATCTTTAAGAGAACCAGACGCATACTGAGTGAGGATGGGGGAGGCTGATTGATTTTGTTCAATTTCATACTCACGAATGACCTCTAAAGAGGTTCGGTAATGCGTGAGGTGAGGACAATGGTGGGAATAATGACCGTGAATCCCACATAAGGCGCAAGGTTTGTTGGTGCGAAGAGCCTTGGGGTTCTTGACGACGGGGGAGGAGGAAACAGGGGTTTAGAAGGTTGTCGATTCAGGAAAGACGACTTTAACCATGGGGTGGATACGGGGAACTCAGGACAAGTATGGGTAGCATGACCGATACCATCACACAGGGCACACGGCTTGGTGGGTGGAGGGGGAATAGGGTCAGCAGCGATGACCGTGTCTTTGGATGCCCCCCTGCGAGTTTTTCGTTTCTTACCCGTAGCGGATTCATCATGAGGGGGAGTATGTGAAGGGGCTAGGGGTATTGGAGTGGTGGAAGGAACAACAGGAATCGGTTGGACATGTGTCACAACAATGTACGGTTTAGGGTGACCGGGAGGGGTATCGATGGGAGGAGTAAGATACCATACCGGTATTCCCAATGTTAAATTAGGAAGGGACAGGGTGGCCATGACGGGAACCGAATAGACTCCAGGAGGGGGACCAAGGAAGGGGACTTGACCGGCGGAGAAATGGCCAGGGGGAACGGCTCCGAGGTGGGGGAGGCTGGAGGGAATCGATTCGAGGGGGTAAGGAGGTTCTAGAGTGTGAGGGAGAGGGGTAGGGCCTGGGGGGAGGGGTTGAGTCCACGGAGGTGAAGGGCTAGGAGCAGGGTGCGGCGGATGAGTTGGAGGGTGCTGACTAGCCGAGGCAAGGTGCGGGAGGGCAGCCTAGGAGGATTGCATCATGCAAACATTCGCCGAGCTAGGATCAGAGATAGGAGGAGGGGGAGGACTGTGGAAGGTGCCAAGCAAAGAGGAGTCTTTGTAGACGCCAGGTGAGACGCTGGTCAAAGAATCAGCAGTTTTCTTATTGGTGACAGTAGAGATGGTGGACTCAGGTGAGGTCTGGGATTTAGGTTCATGATACGACAACTGGTCAATGGTGACGATCTTGCCATTATGGGGGAAAAACATTTTGCGGTGGACTGCGGATGGGACGGTAGACATGGCATAGGTGTAACTATGCCCCAAAAGGATGTTGTAGTCAAGAAGGGCGTCGATAACTTCAACGTCGACACAGACAGTCTTATCGGCAAGGGTGATAGGGCAGTTACGAAAAATACCAATGGGTTGGGAGGCATGGCCATCCTAGGCACGGAGGGTGATGGTGGAAGGGACCAGCTCAGGCGATCCGAGTTGTTTCCAAACCGAAGCGGACATTACACAGGTAGATGCCCCCTCATCAATAATACAGCGAGCGACATTGGCGTTTCGGATTTTGACTGGGATTTGGAAAGCAACTAAAGGACGAAGAGGGGGGTGGTCTGACTGACGGGCATCAAAAACAATTAACAGATCATCAGCAGGATCTACAGCACCCACGAAAGATAGTAGAGCTTTCTTTTGAGAAGGACATGACTGGAGGAGTTCTAGCGTTGAAATGGCAGCCGGAGATTGTGCCAGATCATCGACTATGCTGTAGGAATGGGTAGCCCAACCAGAGGCAGCATTTCGGCGTAAGGGACCCTTAGGAATTTTGGTGTGAACCTAAACTTTGGGGGGAGGGATTTGTAAGGGACCCTTGGGTGTCGAGAGAGGCTCTATAGAACTTGATGATGGGGACTCGGAGACAGGTGAAACAGGAGGTGGGGAATTTTGACGAGACCGGGAGGTGGGGAATATTGACGAGACCGGGTTTGGAGGTTAAGGTCGACAGTGAGAGGGGGGTCAGAGGCCATCATGAGAATTTGATAATCAGAGGTGCCAGAAGGGGAATGTTGAGTTGTGCTAGGGGCACGAGGTGATTGAGTAGCTACGAATCCTTGCTGAGGGAAAGGATCGGTAAACACAACAGGTTGGACGGGGGTTGGATGGGGAGAGGTGGTCGGGGAGGAGTGTTGACCCCGCACGGTGGGTTGGGATTCCCACATTTTTCGCATATGAGGTAATAGGGGACAATTGTGAGTGTAATTACCATAAACACTGCAGCATGAACAGGGCTTGTTTGTGCGAAGCGGTCGATCGGGCTTGGGTTGAGAGCCTTGTGGCTGGTTGGCGGTGTTAGGGTCCAGACTGGGAGAAGTGGGTCCACGATTGCTAGGGGTGGATGGATTGCCTCGCCTCCGTCGAGAAGTAGGTGCCCCTTGTTGCGCAAATACGTGCCCTGTGGGGGGAAGTAAATGCGGGGGGGGAGGAGGCAAGGGAGTGGGAGATCCGAAAGCAGGAGGAGCAGGGACACCAGGCTAAGGATAGGGATAAGGGTGAGAAGGGGCCACATTGAGGTATGGAGGCATGTGGGCAAAGGGGGGAGGCATGCCATACCCAGGGTACATGTTGCTGGGAGGGGAAAGGTGCTAGAGGTGTTGGCCCCTCCGGGGGAAAAACCATAGGGAGTAAGAGGCTGGGCAGTGGTATGGAACAGAGCTCCGACGATACCATCAGCGGAATGAGAGGATCCCGAGGCGTTAGGGCCACCGGGTTTGGGGAGGTCAGGACGGACGGTATACACAAAACCGGATTGACCATAAATAAGATCATACTTCAAAGCTATTTGAAGGGTGGCTTCTTCGGTTTGGGGAAAATGGGATGCGACATCTTTGCCAATGGGTGGTAGGAGGGTGCGAAGGAACCAATCCATGTAAACACGATCTTCAAAGGGGGGAGCACGGCATAAGCTTCATCGTCTTCGCCACTCTTGAACATGAGCGAAGAGACGTGTTGAAGAGGATTGCTGAAAGGAGGTCAACAGTTTGGTGCCAGTGTCGTATCGGAGAGGGAGCTGGAAATAAGACAAAAAGGATTGGGCAATGGTGGCAAAAGTGGTATGGGAAGAGGTGGCTTGATCGACATACCATTTGGATGCGTCGCCATTAAGGGTGCGTTGGAATAAACGAAGACGAATGGAGTCGTCGGTGATGGAATTAGAGAAGCACCACATATGTAAAGATCGGATATGATTGGAGGGATCTTCACTAGCAAGGCCCTCGAACTTGGGAATATCGGAGGGGAGCTTGGTTGGCATAGCAGGCCAACTGACATCGTGGCGGATAGGATCGTTGATAAGTTGATTGAAGTCGGGGAGACTGAGGCCAGCCATATACGGAAGTAATGGGGCAGTCGAGGAAGGTCCCGTAGTGGTTCCACTGGAAGTGGACCCGGCAGTAGAACTGGGGTTAGGGCTAGGTCCGAAACTAGACATGGTGAAGGTAAAAGGGGGAGAACCAGAAGGATGGGGAGAACCCGAACAATCAAAGGAAGAGTCGGAGGGCGGACTCGGGGGAGGACTTACTCGATGACGACGGGAAGGAGGAAGTCGACCAACCGGAAACTGAGGGTGAAGGCCAAGAAGTCGCCGGGAGAAATGCCTTGGAGGCGCAATGATGACGGGAAGAAGAGAGACCGACAAGGGCAGCAAGGTGAAAAAGCAAGGCGCGACAAGGGCGAAGAGGTGCAGTGTCGATTAATTTTAGAGTCTTTTCCAGGCGGTGTTAACCAGGCTCTTCTTCACTTAGGGTCAATGTGTGGCGTGCGTTAATTTTAATTGATTAAACCCAGACGTTTTGAGAGTAAAAGAAAAAGTGTGCAGCGTAATGGAAAATAAATCTACAGTAAATACAACTGAAAGAACAAAAAATTAACAACTAAAAAGGCAGCAATTGAACCCAAGCAAGTGGGTCTCTCAAAACTAGTCTAGAAGGGGCAGAGCACGCTAACAAGAGGCCAATAGATCGAAGGTCCGGAGGGACTGGGATCTAATGGAAAAATCTGCTGGAAAGTGGTGCAGAAAGCAGCAAAGAGGTAGGGGCAAGGTTGCTGCAAGAAAATAGGAGATCAGCTAAAGAGGGGGTCAAAGGGGTGACCCTAGAGCAGAAACCAAACAAAGCGAAAGGAAGTTTATAGAAAGGGAAGAAAAGCTGACCTGTGAGGATCTGAACAAGAGGTAGCAGATCTGAAATAAGGCTGAAACTTCTGGAAATGCAGACGTCTGAAAACAACAACAAACTCTCCCACAAAAAGTGGAGGGAACTGAAGCCCTAAGGGCAAGAGTCCCACTTAGGTGAGTGAAATAGATCAGAAACAGGTCTGAACAGGTGGAGACAGAGGCTGGAACACCCTAACAGAAGCTTCGGTGAAACCCAGAAAAAGCGCGGGTAGATTGCAGAAAAAATTGCAGGTCGCAGGTTTGGGCCTGTTTTCAGGCCAGAGCACAGATTTAGGGCAGAAAAGTGCGACCTCAAGGCCAGGTCGCACTTTTTGGGTAGATAAGTGTGACCTACAGATCCAGGGCTGGTTGCAGCAGATTTCAGAAAATTGTGTCGTCTCAGCTGCGACTGATGTCAGTCACCTGCGCAATAAGGCCAGAAACACACGAAAGTGAGAAATTTGAAAGTTTGAGGGTTTGAGAGGAAAAAACTAGCATAAAAAATAGGAAAAACAGAAAACTGAAGAGAAACCCTAGGGTCTGAAACAGCTGGATATGCAGGAAAATAGAAAACGACAGTGGTCGCAAAAGAAAACCCGTGTGGAGTCACCAATTGTTAGCATGAATTTTTTGTCGTAAAAACTCACTTTAGCTACGCATATCAAGTAGCCCTAACATAAGTTATGGCTGCAAAATATCTTAAAATCTGTAATAAGCTGCACACATCTAGATCTATATATGGAAGATATTAAGCAGGTAAAGTAAAGTACAAGCACCAATGGACAAGACAAGAACACATATGTTTAAAAGAATCTTTTTTATTATATCAAAGAATGGGGCACCTGAGAGGAAAGCAGAAAAGGTGTTTTCCGGTTCTCCTCAGTGGGCTGGGTTCTTGGAAGTCCTCGGTGTTTCAGATTAATGGTCTCTCTCTCTAACCATTGTGGAAAACAAAACATGGAACTCAATGGGAGTTCATAAAATAGAAATGCAAATTGGTGACCAAAAGCAGATCTAGTGTGATCCAATGCAATGAAGGTGACTAATGAATGGGAAAAACCCTCATATTTATAACAAAATATTGGGGTGTTCTAGAACCTGGTGCATGAATAAAATATTATTAAACATCTTCTAGAATCACCCTTTAGGAATATTTTATTATATTTGTTGGAGGGAAAAGGGTTTTTGACTTGGGTCAATTCC
Organism: Pinus albicaulis; assembly: GCA_034641835.2. Taxonomy (NCBI): domain Eukaryota; kingdom Viridiplantae; phylum Streptophyta; class Pinopsida; order Pinales; family Pinaceae; genus Pinus; species Pinus albicaulis. The sequence continues at coordinate 2,018,387,256 of CM076575.1, read as the reverse complement.
TTTATTTATAAATAACAAATAAATAAATGATTTATTTGTTAAGGGAAATGAGGGGAATATAATTAAGTAAATAATGGTTTATTTAATTATTTATATTTGATTTAGTCAAATTTAACTAAGAATATGATTTAAATAGTGATTTAAATAACTTATTCTTAGGAAACAATTAAATAAATAATGATTTACTTAATTGATATCCTTATTTTGGGTTAAACATGACCATGAAACATAAATAGATGTGGTGAAAGCAATTTTACTTTAGGTAAAATTGGTCTTACATGGTGTACTTGGGTTCATCTAATAATGATAGGTTAGATGACCAAAAAATGGTGTAACAAGGGTCATACCCTACTTCAATCACCAATTCCTCTAAAGACTTGATTCTGGTGTCTTTAGCATAAGAAGAAGCTTTTTCAACCCTAATTTGATCTCTTATATTTGTCAAAGTGTTATGGAGCTTCTGGGCACTCATTGCTTTTGTGGTCATGGTAGAATAAGACATTTCTGAGCTTTGCTTGTGGAACTCAATCTGATCCAAGGGATGTATGTTCTCTATTGGAATTTCAATATTGGCTCTCTTGTAATCTGATGTTGTTATGGGTTTAGGCACTTTTGGCTGTAGCACTGTCATTAGAAACTTTTTATTTGTATAATCAAAGGCTGAAAGTAGCCTATTTTGAATCCCTAGAGTTTGCTTCAAGTATTGTGAATAGATTTCATTTTTTATCTCCTCATTTTTGGCCTTGACTTGTTTATATTTTTCTTTGATATCCATGTCTTTATCCTCTGTTTGTTGTGATGAAGATGCTTCTATGTTTTGTTATTTCTCAATCATCTATGTGTTAGAAGTAGTAGGTTGCTGCTCATTTTCAATTACTGTGTGAGTCACAATATCTTTCTCTGGATTCTCGTCATCTAAAACTTCAATTGTTTCCTTTTCTTTGTCCACTGGACTAATCTTTGGTTTCTTATTGTACCTGAGCTTAAATCTGGTTCCTGTGGCTGTTTCAGCAATATACGAGCTTTCTTCTCTATTTCTCTTTATATTTCTGTCCTCCTGAATAGGAGTCTGCAAAGTGTGACTAGTATCATCTTGCTTGACAGATTCCATCAATGTATTTTCCAACCATTCAATTTGGTTTGAAAACTCTTCAATTTAAGGATTTTTGTCATGGATATAAGGGGTTAATTTACATTTTACCCTTGTCTTACTGATTATTCCATAAGGATCATAGTTCCACAGGAAATTTTCATCAAACTTATACTTTAGCAACTGTTTTGCTACATCTACACCTGCTTCCATGTTGTTGCATATGAAAGGACCCACTTTGTTTTTCAATTTAAACTAAGTTTTCTTTTTAGTAGCCAAAAATTTTACGGAATCTGAGATTAGAATTTGTCTTATATATTCTAATGCAAACACTCTCATTGGCACATACTTTGGCAGTTTGTAGGGCAAGGGGTTTGACCCATAGACTCTAATCTCTGTGTGGTTTTGGTATAGGTACCAATCACCAGTTCTGATTTGCTCTGATAGCTGTAAAAATTTCATAATCTCAACACTTATCCTTTGTTGTACACTGTTTGTAAGCATATTTATCAATGGGTGAATAAAACAGTCTCTGAAATCTGCATATGTGAACTCAATTGATTCTTTTCTGATTAAAGAAGTCCAGAAAATAATTGACAATGGATTTCCCTCTACATCCAACTTTTGAAGGGTTATTGGGAATTTATCTGACTAGAAGTAGAGGAACATATGAAAGAGGAAGGAGGTATACCTAAATACTCCTTCAGTAGGAAGTTTCACAAGCTGATCATGAATACTATCAGCTATATACTCAGCATAGTTATAAATAAACTTTAGGGGGCTGACCAGACACGAAAGTGGATAGAAAACCAAGTATAGACTCATCAGTGTGTTCATCAGTAAAGTAACCAAGGATAAAAGACAACATTCAGATAATGTGTCTTGATCCTTATAGGAATTTGGAGGATGAATATGGAGGGTTAATCTTTGGGATTTCAACATATGAAGGCATGAATATTTGAAAGATTTCAAATCTTTTAGGAAATTCTAAATCCAGATAAAGCTTTGTAAGAGTTTCTATAGACAGAGGGACTGCATTTGGATATGGTTGCAACCGAAGCATTTGGTTTATGGATTTTGTAGTGATAGTGAATAATACTTCTTTATCAGTATTAACAATAACTCTTAGGTCAGGGGAATAGTGAGATTGACACAGCCTGATGACCTCAGGGCACTGATGGGTATGTGGAACTACATATTTGGGCAAGTTAGACTCCCAAATTTGCACTTCATCTCCCTGATCCAAAGATTTTTCTAAGCTCTAGCCGTGGAGATCAAGAAGATTGAATTCAATTACTGGATCAGTGATTTTATAGTCTACATCAGCTAAAGGGGTATGCTCAACATCTACAATAGGGGGTTGTAGTGGATTAATGACAATGGTGCTTTTATAAGCCATTACTAGATTTGTTTTTTGACAATTTAACCCTCTAGATCTTAAAAACTCTGTTTTTTAGGTTTTTATACACTTTTGTAAGCTTAGACTATTTATAAAAGGTCTTTTGGTATGATAGAGGTTTCTTTTGAATAGAAATAGGTAAAATTATGGTTTCTTCTGGTTCAAACTTTCAATTTCTGCTCCAAAATCATTCTTTAAACCTTTTTACAGACTTAGGAAAGATTTTAACCAGGGTTTAGTGCTCTTTTCTTGGATAAAATAGACCTAACACAATCTAATTCATGCATGAAAGGATTTTAATCATTTGTAAAAGAGTTTGAGTCTTTCAAAGGGTTTCTAAAGGTTTGCAAAAGGCTAAATTTCTTCAATTTGCTTTAGAAAATAGGTTACAGTCTCCAGAAACTTATAAAATTATCAGGGTTTTGAAAAAGTGATGAATATAAGAGGAAATCAGGCTTTTTCTTTACGTAAATAGACTTTCAAAGGTTTAACTTCCAGAGAATGCTTCTTTTCAAATGACAGAATGGTATTTTTCTTGAAAAATACCTATAATTTTAGGTATTTGACTCGGAAGAAGGGTTTTCTGGAAGTTAGAGGCTTTCAAAAGCTGGTTGAAGTCTTTTTGGATGTAAACAGGAGGCTCTGAGTGGTTGCAACAATGATTTTGACCGAAATTTGTTGTTTTTTACCTTCAAACAAGGGCAACGACCTCTTTCTTCATTCGGAAGCAGTTTGTGAGCAGAAAACACGAAAGAAACATTTAAAACGCATGAATTTGCAGTTTTTTAGAAAAATTGGGTTTTAAACAGTGTTTACATTAAATGAAAATCAATTTAAATGGGGGCAGTTTGGCGCGGGGAGGCTATTACCGCTAAGCAATTATCGCATGATTGGAGGGCGGTAAACGGTTTTAATCGGAAGGATGTGATCCAGTGATTTTATGCCGTGTGGAGGAGAGATAATGGGGCAATAGCACCCATATCGCAAATCGAAAATTGATTATCAACCGCGCCATTATATTTGCGATATGAATGACGGGTCGTTGGATCTGTTGGGAAAATGCGAACGGTCACGATTTATCGATGAAGTTACGGGGTAAAATGGGCATGGGGCCCGGGATCATTTATGCAGCGGGGTTCAATGTTATATGTTTAAACATAATTTAAACATAAAACTCTAATGTGTTAATGGGATAGGAGGATATGCAGATTACACAACAAATAGTGTATATCCAGGTGTAATGCAACCTTGGGGTGGGTTCATATATAAAATGATAGTTTAAACCTGTGGGGGAGCGAGACATATGTCACGTGGATTAATTAAACCATAGGATAAAAATTAAAATGTGGGTTGGGCTATTTAACATAAATGAATTAATATAAATATGGGATGGAAGGGTATATAGTGGAGTTAATAAATTAAGTTAAATGTTAATATATGAAATGAATGAGCGGAAAATACAAAATACCGTATGCAAAGTGTAATTTAAGTGCTTGGGTGCAATTTTCATAGTGATGGCCCCATTTCACACTTATACTTTAGGATAATGTATTTTTGTGGGTTTTTTGAATGGAATGAGAGTTAATTAAAGGGGTTTTTACTTTTCTTAAGCAAAAAAGGCGTTTTAACTTAGGAAAAGGGGTGATGTTAAGGAAAATGGTTTTAATGAAGGGAATCCAATACTTAGTACCAATCATTCATTAAGCCTTGGGTCCGGTGCCAACAAAATTCAGAGAAATGCTTTGAGCCTTTATAACTGAAGGTTTTTAGTATTGGAGTTTATTGTGGGGAGGGAAATTAATAATTTTATCAAATGATATTTATCCATGCCTTGTGTAACTGTTTTCTACCTACCCATCATTTATTTTACTATTTTTTCCTTTATTTGCACAGGTGCATTTGAGCTTGCAAAGCCTAAATCCATTTTTCTTTTAAAGCAGGAAACTATCTAACTCTAACCTTATTTCATCTGAGGGCTCATATTAAACTGTTGAGCTCATCATTTATTCTCTAACTCTCTATTGATTTGTCAAGTTTAAACTGTTTGACAAAATCTTTATTCTCTATCTATAAACATGAAATTTAAAGCATGAAAAAGTTAAAATTAAACTATTTAACTCATCATGGACTATGGAATTTTGAACAAGCTGCACATAATCATGATTTTTGCAGCAAAAAGTAACTAGTAGTGGCATTTTGACTTGTATCACTTTCATGTCTCATTCTTATCTCTTTTTTATGTTTGGGGTCCATTTTTTATTCTTTGAACTTTTTCTTTTCAAGTCCTTTGATTTATCTTTTAAGACTTTTACCCTCTTTTCATTTTTTATTTTTAAATATGGGAAAACAACTTGCAGAAAGCAAGGTATGTACATATTACAAGGCTATTTAAAGTCAATTAAAAAATTATGAATCCTATTATTATAGGACCCTAACAATATGTGTGAATGATTTCCTTTTTTTATGAATCATTTTTAGTGTATGATATTTCAATAGTTGCTTCAATAATTCATATATGATTTAATTATGTAATGTAATTTACTTAATAGGAGAAGTACACCCAGTTGTTGCAGTAGGATTCATTAGATCTGTTTAGATCTAGGAATTTTCACATGGTATCAAAGCATTGGTGTGAAACAAGAAGGACATATCTTATTTCTAAAGTGACGACTATTGTTGTTGCGGTGTAGCAGAACAAATCCATTGAAGGATTGTGAAATTATAGCCAGGAGGGTTGAGATTTTCGTGGTAGACTCTCTCTGAGTGTGTTGACAGAGAGAAAGGACTTCCAGATTCAAGATCTTGCTGAGGCAGAGGGAGCAGCGCAGAGCCTCCATGCAGAAGATAGAAGGACACAGTTTTCTGAAGTTATTGTTGGGCAGAAAAGCATCAGAAGGAATCAACAACATATATTTGGGGTATTTCTTCCTTAGTGATCTCCTAGCTGAAGAAATCAACATTTCTCAGTTTCTGAGCGGTAGAGGATTCGTAGAACTTACAACTCCACCAGGGAGTGCGTAAGTCTGCCATGGACTGCGTAGTAGGGAGGAAGAGGGAGCAGATTCGATATTTTTTCGACAGAGATGGCATCTCACAGACTTCGTGATCAAGATCGGTTGGAGGGCTCCTCAAACTATATGATCTGGAAGGAACGGGTTATGTTTCTTCTAGTTGAATAGATTTGAAGGCATTCGTGGAAAACGTGGTAGTTGCCTACATATCCGGATCAAAACAAAAAAGTACAAGGCTGATATGGCAAAGGCGAAGAGGTTTCTCCTTGATGGTGTCAAGGACCACATCATCTCACATTTGGCTGGCAAGAATACTACCAGATATATGTGGGTAGATTTGCATGAACTATATGAGGGATCTTCTGAGCAGCAGAAGTTGTACTTGGAGTAGAAACTCTGTATGATCCAGATGCGGAAAGGGGAGCGCGTGGCTTCATACCTTATGTGGTTTCAAGAGGTTCATGATCAACTGTCGGTAGTAGGTGGTACACATACAACTACAACCATGGTACGATGGCCCTTAACGATGTCACAAAGGAGTGGCAACTGTTTGTCCAGAGCATATTGGGTCGGACAACATTACCTAGTTGGGAGCAGTTGTGGGCAACTTTTCAGGAGGAAGGGCCAAGGAGAGACCTCACCAAGTGAAAACTTGATGGCAGCAGTGGAAGCTGATCAAAATCCATGGAGGAAGATGAGAATGTAGCCCTTGCATCAAAGGGACAACAGGCACAACAGAAACCAAAGTGTGATGCTTCTTAGGTCAAGTGCTTTAGATGTGGCAAGATGGGCCACTATGTATCTCAGTGTCCTCTGAGGAAGAAGGAAAAAGATGAGAAGCATGTCTGGAAGGTTGCAACCGTGAGAATTTAGGAGGATGAGGTGGGAATGAGTGCCCATGCTTCTCCTACTGAGAAGTGGGGTGATATTGAGTTGTATTTCATCTCGAAATTCAGTTGGGCAGGATCCTTGAGAATCCCACCTCATGATCATACCTTACTACGAGAGCCCATGATCAGTAGTAACATGATGTATGAGTATTCAGATGGAGCTGAGGAGTGATGGAGACGACATTTCAATAGATAGCAATGTTAATTTTTGGAGCAGAGGTAGCAAAAATGTAGCAGCAACAACGCAATTCACAGGAGTGAAACGCAGTGCAAAGAAACAACATCACATAGCATCAGAGGGACATTGCAGTAGCTATCAGGAGTCAGATTCTCCAGCATCGAGGTGCACCCACTGAAAACTTGTTCAGTTTTGGGTGAGTTCAGTTGTTTCTCTCAGTAGATGATTTGCAGTGTAGATGAAGTGTTAGCAATGGCAGTGTTTGCAGCATAGCAGATGCAACAATTGAGAGGGAGTTGTAGTACAGATGTAGTAGTGATAGTGGCAGTATCATGGGCAGTAGTATAGTAGTAGCAACATCGCAGAGACTGATGGACTTCAGTAGCGGGGAGGATGCTTCAGGGACAGAGCAGTATGCAACAAGCATTACTACTAGAGCACTTTCCTTACTAAGAGGGAGTGTTGATTTTTGTAGCATCAGAAAGTGCTATAAATTTCAAATTTGGTGGAGAGGCTTAGACACTTGTATTCTAAAGAACCCATAAACTGTTTGTGGAAATTTCACTTGGTTCATGTTTTATTAAAATAGTTAATTATTTTAATGGGGTCCCCAAGTCTAAACTTAGGGAAATTAAATAATTAAAGGGCATTAATAAAACAGAGTATGAATCTTCTAGAGAAGGAAGATCAAATTTGTTTTAATCTTAGCCATCGCTTAGACACCTAATCTGGGTCATTGATTTGTCAACAAGGAGACTATAAAGGAAGGCTCGAGGGTCATTTGGAAAACACATTGAGACACTGAATTGATCTAAGATCGAAATTTTTGGGGCATGGTTTGCTGAGAATTTAGAACTGGAGATCTTAGAAGTGGGGGGAATAGATAGCATCCAAAGAGGAAGAAATTTTCTCAGACCAATGGAGCATCAGTCAGGGAGAGGCAGAGGTGATCTAGCCTAGCCAGCATTGAAGAAAGGGGTTGACACAGAGATTGTGTAAAATCACGCAGAAGCAACGCAGAGACAGAGGCAAAGGTTTCAAAATTTTGTTGGTGGATCAGTTTTGGAGGCTGGGATCTGGAAAGTGGCACTTATATGTTGTTCCTCAGCATCCACAGAGGAAAAATGACTTGGAGGAGGGCTAACGCTGGTTCTGGAAGTTCCAGCACTAGATTCGGGAAGAGCCTGTCCAGGGTAGTTTTTCCTTCATCCGGATCAGCTAGAGACTCAGTAATTGAGTGAGGTATTCCTCACATCAACTTATACCATTATTTCTCTCTGAATCTGAATAACCCTTGATGGTATTAAGATATATATTCACACATTGCTACTACATAATAATAAAACCCTCATATCTGTTGCACTGGTTTTCCCGAATTGGATTTTTCCAGGGACTTAGTCCAAAATAAAGGTGTCATATGTGTGAATGATTTCCTTGTCTAGTTTCCTTGTTTCTGAATCAATTTTAGTGTAGGCTACTTCAGTAGTTGCTTCAATAATTCAGATCTGAATTAATTATGCAGTGTAATTTACTTAATAGGAGAAATACACTTAGTTGTTGCAGTAGGATTCATTAGATATGTTTAGATCTAGGAATTTTCACACCTACAATCCAACAACTCAGATTAATGGTCTTCATTCACCCACAATTTGTTTTTGTATGAAATATTTCATAACTCTCATATTAAGCATCTTTTATAGGGGTTATATAATTAGTTTTCTACTATTAAATATGTACACTTTTTTTTATACTTTTTTATAGATTTTTCATAGAAGCCATAGTCATGAATTGGTGCCCTTTTGGTGGCTTCCAAGCTTCACATATTTTGACTACCTCTTCTCGATGTATTTTTGCTAATATAAATATCCTCTAGTTTATGTTTAAAAAAAGGATATTATAAGGAATTGGTAAACCATAATCTAGAAGATCAAAATATCTCTCAGTTTTAACAAGTGCAAAGAAGAAAATCAACACTACTAAAATTCAAACAAGATATATGAGCTACATTGTGAAATTGGGTGTTGGACCCAAAACATCATTGGATGTGTGCACCCATCATATTTATGGCACTAAGAGTGTTGAAGATTGAAAATTTATCTGCTAAAGTGTTCTACAGATGCCCATATTAAAATTAAAATTTCAAAATATTCCTCACAATATTGACTTTCCTAACCTCTTAACTTATCAAGACAATAGTGAGGGGAAAAAAGAGGGGGAGGGATTCTCACTAATCATGATGGAAAAATAGTAATAAAATATGCATGGGCTCTAGGTAAGAAAACAAATAATCAAGCCCAGCTATGGTCTTCTTTTGTGTCTAGTGATAGCCAAAGATTAAGGAATTCTTGACCTCATCATCTTGGGATATTTGATGCTCACTATTAAGCATTTGGCCAATGTCACTCACCCCCATGAAAACCTCCGTACACTTTTTCTCAAAAGAATCAAGCGTGCTCTTAGCCCCATTCCCTCCATATCTCTTTTTCACATCCACCACAAGAAAAACATTGAGACAAACTATCAACCAAAACTAGTCTGCATTTTAGCTGAAGGGCAGAGGGATCAATGGCACCAAGGATCTATTCTCCATCCCCTAGTTACTCATGCTTTCCCCTTACACTAAGTCCCCCCCTCCATCTCGTTGCATTAATATCACCCTCAACATAACTAGAACTATTATATCTAAAGTCCTTGAAGCTCTGAACTTTGATGTAGTGGCACCTGCTACTGGCGGCTCCCATGCATGGGAGACCATTATATCCCCCTATCTCCACTATTGCGAAGTACAACCCAAGGCTCCTCCACTAAGAGAATTGATGATTATGGTGCAAATTATTCCCTGGATCATTAATGGTGATGAGATAGATCTCACATGGGATGGATTCATTTTTGGGATTAAATCTATGGTTAGGCATGACTTCTCTCACTGCTTTGTTTCTTTATATATGTCAATAATATATTTCTCCTTTTGATATCTTTCCCTCTTCCCCTCCCCTGGAATTGTGGTTTCAATTTTCTCATCTCTTATGGCTCTTTTGTGAGACTTGTGACTTTGATTTCACCATTCATCTTCAATTGACATTTTTTTGTCTCCACTTCAGTTGGTTTTGCAAGTTGTTGGGCAAATGCATATGATTTGGTGACAATGCTCTATTCAAAATATTTCCTCCCTCGTGATCCCTCTCTATGGAGCTTAGCAGTGTGGTCGGTGCGCGGGTCGTCTCCAACTCTTTGTGGTTCGATGTAATTGAGTATGAGGTCCGTTATGGAAATCATTATTCTACACTTCTTTGGTTTGCATTCTTAGAGGTTGCAAACTTTTCTCTAGATATTTTCTTGAATTTCTCAGGTCTTGTTCTTTTCTGGTTTAACTTTATTACACTAAGTCGCTTCTCCCTTCATATTCCCTCCGATGTACCCACTTAATCCTCTAGGATCTCTTGAACTTATTCTGCTCCTATTGCTCCCTGCACATTCACAATAGTCCTCTGAGCTCCTCATCTTCGCACCCACATTTACTAGTGTCTGGATCTTGCCTTCCTTCACGCTCTTCTTAGTTTCCCCCCTAATCCAAATAGTAATGTCTTCCAACCAAAATTCCTTAGGTTCCTTTGACTTTCCTAGCTCCATCAACAACAACCCCAATCAACCCCTCCACGTGGAAATTATGGATATTAAGTGGCGTATCCTCCAACAAGATAATTTCCTAATCTTTGTATTTGATGGAATTTAGTCCCTAATGCACAATTCTACTCATCAAGAGGATGAGATTGATGCTCGTAGTAGACAACTTGAGGGTCTCTGCCTCAAAGGCAACAATGCAGAAAATGAAAGAAAGTCAAATGAAGCTATATGTCCATCTCAGGGTCCTCTGAACTCTGATTTGAATCAGCCAGCAAATGAAGACCCCCACTCTCCTATGCGATGGGAGCCTTGTGTAAATTTGTTTTTTTGTTATCTCAATTTTGTAGAATCTATGTATGCCGCGACAATATTGTAGTCCTTTTGGTCCATAGTTAGTTAATCATGATGGTGTGTCCTCTCCCAAAGGACCCTCTGCTAAAATGTAATGACTTCTTGGGTATTTGCCACGTCTGGGCACAAATTTAATACAAATATCTACTCACTTATGTTTAAAAAATAAATAAATAAATGATCAAGTCAATAGTGATATTGAAATGCTTCTTTTAATGTTTTTTAAATAATAAGATTTTAGAAATATTTAAGTAGTCTTGTATCTTTCTTAAAATTTAATAAACTTTCCCCGATCAGGGTGCCCAAGAAGGAAGGGGGGTGACGGGACAACCTTAACACCATCTACTTAGTTAGCAACATGGTTCCCACGACTTATGGCAATAACACTCCAACCTGATATCTACAATCTCTCAAAGTTTTGGTAGCAAGGTTGCAATTTTGTAACATGCCATCTATTATGTTTTTCTATGCTTAATGCACGCTATGTAGCGAAATGTCATGAACTTAGATTTTATGTTATCCATATATTATTTTGGACTAAAAACCTACTCTTTCGTCATTGGTCTAATTTCTCCAGTGACAAACCAAAGCAAGAAAAAAACTAATATATACTAATATACTTTTATTTTGCGACAATAAAATTTCATAACTTGAAAAATAAGAAATAAAATATTGTACCCCTTTAATAAACATTAATCATCATTATCATTACTATCTTGTTATCCTTTTAAAAGTTAAAATTAAATAGCAAAATCTAAACCTAAAACCATTGGACCATAACTCCTAAACCAGGTAGGATCATAAACATTCTCTGCTCTGTGATCCATTCTGGAATCAATTTATCCATAACATTTGTTTACTAAAGACAAAGAAGGAAATATTTAATATTTACCCTACATTTTAATTTGTACCACTATTATTATTTGTATGTATAGCATGGTTTGGCGCTGAATTAATGTTATAGTGGGAAGCAATTCGCTGTGCGCTTTTCTTCATCGGGAGACCGTTTCTAATTTTATGAGCTTATTATTTTAACACTTTCTAAGTTTACATATTGTTAGTAATATGTTTATTTGATATAATTTGTAGTCTTTCTAAACTGATTTTCGTGACTACTTATCTTTAAATTAAAAAATATATAATGTCGCATAATTTTTAATTCGAGATATGTTCGGAAAATCAAATTTAAAAAGGGACGAAGAATACGGGTGGGAGTACGGCAAACGATTAGTAATGATTATAAAATATATTTAATATAATTTAACATAAATTAATTTATATTTATTTTTTTTGATAAAATTAGTTTATTTTTAATATAATTTAAGATAAATTAGTTTTATGAAAAGAAAATTATATATCTAAAATTATATTTAAAGACTTAATTTTGAGTGGGTAGTTGATATATTAAGTAAATAAATATTAAACTTTATATTTTAAAATAGTTATAATTATATTTATTGAGTTTTAATTTTATATTAATATTTTAAATATATATTAGGGTTTGCAAGTGTAAAAGAATTATCACCAATTTTAAAAGAAAATTTGAATTAATTTATATATGGAGTTTAGAGAGTCTTTTAAATGACTTTTTTTTAAGGAGATCCTTTATCCTGTTATCAACCACTTCGTGGGTGATATTCCTAGGAAATTGTTTTTCTTCACGATGGACTTTAGTTGGTAGCCAACAACACCTTGCAGCGCTCAACTAGATCGTTATGCCATTTCTCCTCCACGTGATCCAACCATGTGATCCCTCACCCATCTGCATTGATCGTATGTTTGAAGGTGGAGGTCTCCTGAACATAAAGGTATGTCTTGTCATTTGGTAATTGAGTATTGGGTTTGCTTATCATGGACACTTTTGGGCATGGATTAATGGGGGTATTCGACGGAAAGAGTGGGCCTCGTTTGTGCTTATGTCCCCTTGACCTCGTTTGGGGTGTTACCCTTGGATTTTAGTCTTGTGGGATCTCCTTTACTAACCATTTGGTTTTAGGGTGGTACTACTTGGGAAACCCCGACTTTGGTTGTGTGGTCCCACTCCCTTATCCACATATACTACTCCCCTTCCATTCACTATACCCCCATTCATCATTTCTCCCACCTGAGTCCACATTGCCTCTCTGGGTCCACATAGGGTTGGCCTCCCCATTCCCTTGCCCCCACCTTGGGTCAGTCTTGGAACGATGCCTGGGAGGTTGAAGCAGCTAAAAGAAGAGTAAAAGCACAAATGGACACATTCAATAGGAAAATGTACCACAAAATGCAAAAGATGGTCGGGACAAACATAATAGGAACGTGGGCAAAAACCAATACATGAGCTCTACCCTATACCCATGGCCATCACCCTGGTTCCATAGGCTTTACATGAGCCTCCTTTATCGTTACCATATTTGATTGTCACAACCCTTGAGACGATAAGCGCCCCTGCAAAAGGGTAATCAGCACATTTGTATCTTACATTATGCTCTTGTCCTGCGAGTCTCGAGCAGTTAATCAAAGAAAAATCATGAAAGGAAAAAGGCATATAAAGAAGGGTGGAAAAATCAAGGTCGAGGCACCTCATATACCACAATTGCTCCCTCCTACACATTATACACCCAGGTGTGGGCTTCCCTTTCTCTAGCTACCCTTGTACCCCGATATGTGGCCCAGGATTGCCCTTCTCATTCCCTATTCCATTTCACCTCTTTGTCATGTTCCACCACCATTTGAGGGATGTCCCTTGGACATACTATCCTCTCTAAAGGTAAAAACCACCTAATAAGGTACCTAGGCTGGTTTGGAGCTTGGAGACATTAGCACATGTCAAAGCCCAATATGGAAGGGCATGCCATTATGAAGTTCCCACTTGTTGTCCATGGTTTGTAAGCTCTTTTACACGATTATTTTAATGACTTGTTGTACTGGAAGGCTCGGGGACGCATTGGATCTTATGCAGGATTGCAGATGGTGTCCATTTGGGTTTGGTCTCCCTATATGGGGTCCTAACCTACCAGAGGGCTACATTGGCACACATAGGGTGTGTGTAGAGAGCCATGGGCCTCCACAGCAGCAGAAAGCACTCCATGGATCCCCACAGATGTTCAAAGATTACTAGAGATCCACTTTTTGGATGAGGAAGATACACTTGGTACACTATGCCCAGCTGGTCGCACAGGTGCACCACACACTTGGCAGGTGCCCCAGGACTTGTATGATGACATGGAAGCATTCATTCCATCATCTGAGCCCTTACGGATGGTCTACAGGCATCTTCGACTCAGATGGAGACCCATGGGATCATTGTTGTGCCCTCACACCCACTGGGAGCACCACAGGTTTACTATTTGGAGAACAAGGGGCCATCCCCTTGTCCATCAACTTTTGCGGATTTTATTCATCATTATGGCACTTATGGACCTCATCGGGCCTCTTGGAGGGCCCCACGACATGCATAGATTATTATTTGACCTCCTAAGAGGATTATTATTTCATTTGTGAGATAGTTTGGTGGGTCTGTCGCCAAAAGTTAGTTTATTTGCACATTATTTTATTCTTAGGGGCTAATGTAGGCCCATTAGGTAGATAGAACTCCTAATTGGTGTATAAATAGGAGTTAGATGGATTCATTTGTATCATCACTTGGATTGGGTGTTGGAAATGTTGTCATTGATGGCAAAGGAGGCAGCAAAGAAGCAAACGAAGGAAGCAAAGGAGATAGGCAGAGGTAGAGGAAGCGAATATAGAGGCAGAACCGTTATCAGAGGCAGAGGCAGAGGCAGAGCCGTTATCACAGCAGTAAAGGCAGAGGCATAGCGACAGAAGCAGTAGAGGCACAGACACATATGTTATTCCGAGAATCGCTACCCCAGCGAGAGGATGTGTAAAATTCGAGAGAATACTTCACCCGACTAGAGGATATGTAAAATTCCGAGATTCGCCCAAACCAGCGGATATATATGTTCGAAAGATAGCACACCCCATTAGGAAGATACTAAAGATTGCTTGGACGATATGTTGCGTATGTAATATCGTCTCGTGCCGAAATCGTATATACGGTAATAGAAAGTATATGTTGTGCTTGCAACATTACAAGAGACTAAAGCATATGTATATATATATATATATATATATATATATATATATATATATATATATATATATATATATATATATATATATATATATATATATATATATATATATATATATATATATATATATATATATATATATGTCGGCAATTCAAAGAACAAAAGTATTATATGGTGGGACCCCTTACCAAATCGCATCGGAGAAAAACAAAGCAGCGGAACGTCCATACTGGAACTTGCGACTACGATTAAGTTTCGTACCCAATGGGTCTATAAATAAGGTTTCATATATGGTTGAGTTCCGGGTTAAAGACTCAATCGCATTGGGAGTATTCGAGTTGCGATTGCGATCAATCGCAATCAGAGCAGGAGTGATCAATCACAATTGGAGCAGGAGTGGTCAATCGCATAGGACAGATAATACAACAATCGCATCGGGAGTATTCAAGTTGCGATTTCAATCAATCACAATCAGAGCAGGAGTGATCAATCGTAATCAGAGCAGGAGTGGTCAATCGCATCGGACAGATAATACACAATCGCATCGGGAGTATTCGAGTTGCGATTGCAATCAATCGCAATCGGAGGACAATGCAAGCTCGGATGGTGGGCCCGAAAGGGCATTTTATGTATTAAACAGTTTTTTTTCTATTACGCCGAGAGTGTGTTAAGTTGTATTAAAAGGGTAGATTATATGATTAAAACATCTTATAATTAAGCCAAGAGCTGAAGTTGTGTTTGCAGTTGTATTAAATTATGTCGCGTGGGTTGTGGACCCACAGGCCTCGGCCCAAGGTGGAGGGCGATTGTGAACATAAAACAATTGTGGTGTATGTATGTTCCGCTTGCGGAACGTTCCACATCAACAAGACACTTGCTAAGTACAAAAGCATTAGAAAATGCCCGATTTACAGTCAGTTAGTATAAAAATCTCAGTTACATGTATGCAGCAGTTACACCACAACAGAGGACAGAAAAGAAAACAGAGCTGAAAAGAGATAAAGCATAGTCACAGAAAAGACAAACACAGTCAAAGAAAAGCCAAAAGACTAAATGAGTTGAGTTGGAATTCTCATTGTAATTTGAATGTAAATGCTTTTAATTGATTTTTTGTTGTTTGTGATGCATTGGCAAGTCTCCTGAGGAAAACAAAGCTCCCACTGTAATATTGAAATTAATGCTTGTTGCTATATTTTCTGAATGAGCGAGTGAAAGAAATGAAAAGGCAGAAAGTGAAGAGGCATGGCTGTCCATTCCAAATTCATTGAGGAATGCTAACAGACACAAGAAAATCCTTATAAATAATATCATCTTGATATGCAAAAGGAGGAGAGAGAGAGTAAATCTAGAGAAGGCAGAATATAGAAGTGTGAGGCAGAGAAGATTAAGAAAAGAAGAGCAGAAAGAGAAGCTACAAAACAGAGCTGATATCTGAGGTAAATCAGCAAACATTCAGTTTGATAAATTGAGAAAGTTGGAGCTTCCCTATCAAGTTGCAGCTTGATAGCTACCAGTTGTAGCTGACTGAGGTTGGAGCCTCCTGTAGGTTGGTGCCTGCAGAAAATTGAAGGGAGTTGGTGCTTCCTTGCAAGTTGTAGCTTGCAGAATTGAGGTAGGAGCCTCCTGTAGGTTGGTGCCTGCAGAAAAACAGTGGTGAGAGGGAGTTGGAGCTTGCCTTTGCATCACAACAATAATAGGATGTGGTTTTCTCCCTTTATGGGTTTCCGCTTACATATGCTGCCTCTATGTGTGTTTCTTATGTGTTGATGTGATTCTTTCAATCTGCTTAATTGTTTGCTGCTCTCAACATAAGTATGGTGTCACATTAATTTAATATTGGCTGCAACATTTTAAGACTGTTCACATATTAAGCTGTAAATAAGTTTGGTGAAATTTTTTAAAAGGCTTATGTATGTATTAAACTGATTCACCCCCCCCCCCTCTCAGTTTAATTAAAGATTCAACATTGGGATCTCTCTCTCTCTAGAAAATTTCACATTTTTTCCTTGGTGGATGTTTTTGGAAGATGGATGAATTTTGATGTATGGATTGGGTTATTTTCAATATTGGAGCTTCTTATAATGCAAATGTGATGTTGGTTGGATATGTTTCTAACATGTAAGTGCAAATTTAATAACATTTTTTATGTTGTTGCATACTTTTGAAGTTCGTTATTATTAGGGCTAATTGTTGCATGTGTTTAATGTGGAATTATGTGTCCATTTAGCGTATCTATGTATGGGTCATGTTGGATGAATGAAATGTCCTAGAGATTGTGTTATATTGATAATCCTTCATCATTCATAATGAAGTATAAATGTTTCAAAGTGAATTTTCTTCTCTTACCTTTAACATTAGAAAAAGTTGACTTTTGAAGCCTCCTTGAACAAGAAACAAAATTTGTTTTCACCATTCTCCTTGACTCCATATCCCCAAGTGAAATTAGGCATTGGTCCATCAACGGGTGATCATTTCAACCCCTTTTTCACCTTTTTCCCCTTTTTCTAAGTCTAGCCTCATTAGGTCACCCAGGGCATCAATTTCCCGATAAATTAACCACAAGAAAACTTCGATCTCCGAAGTGCAACTGCGCTAGTGGGTCCCCTATCTCTCCTCTGAATTTGAAGGAAATTCGACGGTGGAATATCAAGATATCCCAAGCCCTAGTTCTAGGATCAATTTTTGCCCTGGTGTCCCCAAGGCTAGTACCTAATAGGATCAATTTGACATCTTTGGGTGAAAATTATTCTTTGATCCTTTCCCCTCACCTTGGCCAGGTTAAGTACATCATTGGTTGCCAAAATCCATCCCCTAAGCTGGGCTGGGTCCACTTGGCCTCGCGTGGTCCCATTCTTCACCAAAGACTATTTATCAAGGACTACTTGGGAATCCATGTTTCAAATGATTCTAGGGATTGAGAAACTTATTTACAAGCCATATTCCTCTCCCTCGACCCTCAAATCCTCATCCCCTCTCTCTATAAAACAAAGTCCCTTGTTTAAAGAGAAAGCAAGCTTTATCCTTCATTCTATCTTAGGGAAAGGGGCTAAAGGGTCACTTCCCTTATATTTGTTGATATATCCCTTATAAGTGGCTTCCTAAATCCTCAGGTATCCTTCCATCGATGAAATTCCATAAAGAGCATGGAGCCTTAGCTGTGGTGACAGTGGGCTAAGTCTCCATCGTTTCCCTTAACTTAACAGTTGCCCTCTTAGGAACCCCTTTTGGGTCCCTTGCTAGTTTGAGTGGCAACACACCCAATTCTCCTGCATCAACTAGTCTACCTCTATGTCATCTTAAAGATCAATCCTTGTTAGCTAAAAAAGGAGGAATACCACTTTCTTTCCAATAACTAATTTGTATATTTAACCATGTTTAGCCAAAGCTTGTTGAGCTCCTAGTGTGTGTTTATAAGTTTCAAGGTTCCTTATTGCAAGATATTATGTTAATACCCCATGCACCAAGGGGTATGTATCTTGGAATTTAATTTTCTTTAGAATAAAGAATATACCCTTTGTGATGGGCCTTGGTTCTATGGGAAGGTTATCCTTTTTACAAGACCTTGGAATCTAGGCTTCAACCTACACTAAAAATATTTATTTTGTTCCTATTTGGTTGTGGATAAAATATTAACATTACAATTCCCTTGTTGATATAGGAAATGTTTGGGGAATTATCCCACTTTAGTAGTCGAAAATTTTTAATATTTAGTAGTCGAAAATTTTAATATTTTGGTGCCTACGTATTCATTAATCAACATTGAGGTAGTTTTGGGGAAGGGTTTATTTAAATCATTATTAATGTAACAACCATTATTGGACATGAGCATTGAACTACGAGTGCATTGTTTTTTCCTTTGCCTCGATTTAAATATCACTACTTGATCGCATACAATGAAGGTTAATGCTTCAACTGCCTATAACACTCCACTTTGAACTTCATTTTGTAATTATAAATGATTACTTGTAATGTTGATTAGCATGGATGTTTTGATACACCAATATGCGCTAATGAATGAGGTTAAATATTAACAATAAAAAACATCACAAATGCATAAAATAAATAATGTAGAAGAAAAAATAATATGAAAATATATTAAAGGTTAAAAGTGTCATAAGACTACATCATGATGAATTTCATGGGTTTTACAATGGTGAAGGATCATATTTATATTATTTATTGGCGTCTTTTCATATAAAGTCACACACTTTCATTTTATTTCAATCATAATGGGTAAATACCATGGGTAACCATGGGAGAATACCATAATTCATTATGGTAAAAGCTAACAAATGGTTGTATTTGGTAAAAGTTAATTGTACAATTGGACTTTTATTTTGTTTTCTTACCTTTCAAATACTATGGGTGGATACCATGGTTTACCAAAACCATGGGCGTATAAACCACCAACCTTGGTAATTTATCAACATCTACTTGGATTAATCCCTCCCACTTAGGAAGCAATGGTCTCCATTGTGTGAAGTTCCCTCAACAAATGGGGAAACTTCTTTTGAATTTGGCTCCCAATGAGCCATTTGCCTTGGTGAATAAGTTGCCTTGCTTTAATAACTCAATAGAGTTGTATGTTTTGTTGGTTGGTATCCTTCATCTTGGTGTCCATGATATGATCAATTGTAGCCTATTCAATGCAACCAGGATTGAGTTCTATGGTGGCCAATTGCTCAGTTGCCTCTGAGGTGTCCAATAGAGGTGGAAAATATGGTCGAAGGAGCTCCACATTAAACATCGAATACAAGCCAAGGAAAGGGGGAATACTCAATTTGTAGTAGATTTGACCTGCATATATATATAAAATTACAAAATATGCCCAAAATAGGAATGCTTCTCTTTATTAATCAAACCCTTGAGGTAGGGTAACACCATACAACTACTCATTAAAGAAGGAGATCAATCCACACGCCATATGCTTTTCAATATGACAATACTTGACATCCCTCAATGGAGAGTCTCTAGCTTCTATATAGGCTTCATACATATAATACCATGGGTCTCTTAATACCATAATTCCAATACCTTATCACATTATTCCCTAACTACTTGTGGATTGTTACATAATTTGGGTTAACCACTTTAATTATTAGCTATGACCCATTTATTTATCATCCTCGCATTATTACATTACATTATTCCCTTGGGTACCTCCCTCATTACCGCATATTACCCCCCCTGAGTATACTACACAATTCAAAATCATTTTCACACACTCTTTGTGATTATGTAATACCCATAATAGAGTGCTTTCAGCTTCCTATGGGGGCCTCCGAGGTGCTCTTTCTATAAATGAAAACACACCTTATCATCAACCTGAAACTTGTGTGGAGCCTGATGATGGTCATATCACTCCTTGTAATCGGGGCTAACTTTCTATAGGATATCATGAACTTGTTGTTAGAGGTGTTTGATCTTTTCAACAACTTTGGTTGTTCAACCTACATTGGCTTGAGCAAGGGCGAACTCTGTTGGTGAAGATGCAGTTGAAAGAGTGACATTCAAGGGGGTCGCTAGCTGGAACCTCGAACTTGTCTGAAAAAAGTTGTTCCAATAGAGTTATGGAGAGCTATGTTATATCCATGTTGAGTATATGGAAGGTTTTCATCCCATGTATGTGGATGTTTGACCTAGAAGTGTGGAGGCAACCTTGTAGGTGAGGTGATATGTCTTTGAACCATTCTATAAGTTTTTCCACATGTTTGTGTTCTATAGAGTGAGCTTGTACTGAAGTTGTGGTGGTTGTGGTGACCTTCTGTTCTCCTTTTGGTTGAACCATGAAGAGGACAAACTTGGAAGTATGAAAGAGTACTTTTGGCATTTTTTTTCCAAGATTAATGAATTTCTTGTAGTTGGAATTACCTCTAGTATCCTGTAGAGTTGATCCCCCAGAGTAACAATGACACTATAGGACTGAGACTCGTAAACAACATAATGTTTCCACATCACAAAAATAGAGTGGGGTAATATCACACATACCTCATCTTTGAAGGGCTTGATGCCATATGATATGCAACTTTGTTGGTTAACATTAATGCCTCATCCATGGCTTAACCAACTAATAGTGTGTGGTTATGGATGTGGCATAGTCGATAGCTTCAATCTCATGATGATCTTGGATGGTATCAGGTTCTTCTAGCTTCCACTATCAACAATGAAATGTAATGTAATGGGGTCCCCTTTACCCATATCTATGAATGGAAGAGGCCCCCCCCCCCCGCCCCTCCTCAAGGTCCTTTGATTCTTCTGGTTAGATCTTTGTGGTCATGACAATAGCAATGGGTTTTGCACCAATTATTTGATTCCCTTTATCCTATTTTGAATCAAAATATGAGCCATATTTTGTTTTTTTTCTTTAAGCTCATCCAACAATGATTGTTTTGAGTGACATTCATCAGTGTCACGTGGGGGACTTTTGTGGAACTCAGACCACTTTCTAATGTCCTTCTCTGACTTCCCATTACCCTTATTTTCCTGTGACTTGGGATGGTTATCTTGAGGATGAATATCCTTGCTTTGTCTCTTGTTCTATGAGTCAACGCTTAATTTTCTAGGCTTCTATTGCAATAGATTTTCATACCCAAACTCCCACTTATTATTTTGCTTCAATTTATTATCTAGTTGGATAGCATATCTATAAACATCTCTTAGTGAGGAGATGTCCAATAAATTCATCTTAATTTGGATGTACCTATGTAGGCCACTATGATATTTAAAAAATAGGTTCACTTAGAGTCTTTGATGCCCAACTTTGAGTGCAAGGTATGGAAAATATTCATGTACTCTGACACTATCTAGTCTCTCTCTTGTCGCAGAGTTGTCCATCTCATGTATTGGTCATCGTAGTTCCATACAAGGTAGAATTCCTCCTCAAGTGCATCAACAAAAGTCACCCAAGTGGGTCTTGCATCAAATTCCTGAAACTCATCTTTGTCACGTCTTTCCCAGAAACCTCCCCATCAATCTTTAACACGGGGAAGAGATTTTAGAAGCACAAAGGTGATATTCTCATTCTTAGAAATTTTTTGGATAGAGAAATATCCCTCTAACAAATTTAATCATTTATCCAAAGTATTTTCATTTACTTAGCCTTTGAATCAGGGAATATCAAAGTTAAATTATAACTTGAAGGTTGTCACACCTCCAAAATTATTGCTTCTTGAAGGTGTCTCGACTGATGTTGATAATCGTCAAAGGATCTAGGTGAAATTTTCCACCATCTCATTCCTTTGTCACATGAATTTTTTCTTAAACAATAACTAGATAGAATATCTTATTCCATCATTTCTTTTCTCTTCTACCATAGGAGGTCACTTGGGTTGAAGAGTGGTTGTCCTCAAGTGGAACTAACTTGAAATTCAACTCTCCCCTGACCTCGTTGGAGACATGTGCTAGGAAATGACAATGAGAATATTGCTCTGATACCACTGATCTAGGTTGTATGAAGAATGAGACTAAATATTGACAATAGAAAATGTCATAAGTGCATAAAATAAACAATGTAGAGGAAAAAAAATTATGAAAATAACATAATTATGGTAAAAGTGTCATAAGACTACATCATAAGAAATTTCATGGCCTTTACAATATTATTTATGAATGCCTTTTCACTTAGAGCCATGCACTTTTGTTATATTTCAAATACCATGAGTTACCATGGGTGAATACCATAATCACTATGGTAAAAACTAACGAATAGTTGTATGTGGTAAAACATAATTGTACGATTAGATTTTTATATTTTTCCTTTCACCTTTCAAATACCATGGGTGGATACCATGGTTTACCGAAACCATGTGCTTGTAAACCATGGTGATTTGCCAACATCCACTTGGATCATAAACCCTCTATATCTGGCCTTGAATTAAATGCCCTAATCTCTATTTCCTATAAATTAGATAAGGCTCAGGAGTTGGTAGTTGAACTACCAAATTCAAACAATTATGAAAAGAGATGGAAGCGATATGCGACTATCCTATAGGTATGGGTGAAGTACCCTTATGGAGATTTCTATATTGACCAAAAAATCTAGATTATGGGCTAAAAAATCTCATGCATAGTGTGCAGTTAAAGGATGGAAGGAGAAGCATGTGTGTGAAAAGTGAGAGACGATCATGGAGAAATAGATAGACACATGAGGGGTTCTGAGATTATGATTTAGAGTACCTCAACGGGTCTTATACTAACATATTGGGTTTACAAATCCATGGGAAGAATCCTGTAATATGTGAATAAGGATAAAGTGTCTCAGAAAGTTAAGAAACTTAGTATAGGAATTAAAATCTAGTGTAAAATCTTAATCTCTAATGCAATATCCAAATCCATGACCTTAGAGTGAAGACTTGGAGGATGAAGTCTTCACATAAAATATGATACAAGGTGTTAGAAAGAGTCCATCGACGAACCTGTGAATTAGTGGAAATCTCTTGAAATGCTTGAATAGGATTTGATGGCTTCTAGAATGAATGTGAATGCTAGCAAACCTTGTTAGGAACATTGTATGGTTAAGTGGCTAAAAGGTACCCCTCTTTTGGGAAAAGAAGGCTTGCGAGGCTTTTTGCATCTATGCTTGAAGGGAATTATGAGTGTTGATCTCTCAGATATTAGGCTTGGTCAATGGCATTTATAGCTGATATCACATTGGGTTTGAAGCCCTCTATGCATGGATTCATAATGAGTGGGAGGTTTCACACAAATGAGAAAACGCTAATAAGTAGCATGTAGCCTCATTTTGGTTCCTTGGGAAGAAGCCTACTTATGGCCAAGAGATGGGGGAGTTGTAGATGCCTTTTTAGGTTAGTGAGGACCTCGATATCCTTAGAAGGATATGGTCCAACTATACACCCCATTAAAATTGGATTGAATGAATGGAAGAGGTATTAAAATTTAAATCAATAGTGGGTAATTGTATTTATTTAGGATTTGAAGTTTTGGCCTTGGCCCTTAGTCACATGGGAAGGTGGTGGTTGTGATCAAGGCATAACAAGGGAAAGGGGCTAAGGAGCGAGGGTTAGGAAAGGGTTGGATGTTCTCATTATCCGAATATCTAGATAACCATACATCTAGGTTTTATATGTTGATGTGTTAATGGATAAGTTGGGATGTTTTATCTAGATATCAACTTATTTAAACATCTAAGATTTTGTTAAGTCGTGTTAGCAAGATATTTTAGATGTTCTGAATATTTGAATGTCCAAATATTTGAGTATCAAGAAATATGTTTAATGGCCACCTAAAGAAAACCCTAGATAATGGTTGGCCTAGATGGGTAAAACCACGAGTTAGATTAACCTTGTATGCAACTACCTTGATGGCCAAGTTATGTGTCATATCGAGAAACCAAAAAAATTCCAAAATTTTTTGATACGCCAAAAAACAAGAATCCTTGATCTGGGTGCCAACAATGCAAGGCTCGTGGTGGAAACATGGAGTCCACTTAATCAAACCATGGGCTATATAGTGAATCATGGGTGATGTGGCATGTTGATGTCGTAGATTGGCATGTCATTTTTGATTTGGTAATGTGGTCATATCAAGATGATGTGGCATGCCGACTTGGCATGCTAACATGGAAAGATGGTGGTTGACGTGGAATTTATTGTGGCATGTGACATGGAGATCAAAAATTCAAAAAACTAGAATTATGGAAAATGGCTCTTTTAAGGATTTTTCAATCTTGAATGGTCCAAATATCTAGGAATTCAAATATTAATCCATGTTGATGAGGATGATGACAATGTCACAGAGGCGCGTTGGTGCTAGTCATAATTTTAAAAATCGGCTTGATATGAAATGAAACCAATCAAATAGATCGATTGGACTAGGTGTAATATTGAATTGGAAAGCTACCTAGACTAGAGGGGTAATTTGGTACCTAACCAGTATAATTTGACCATAACTTGCTAAGGTTTTGCAAATGGGGTAGCAAGCTAAGTGGGCTTGATTGTGGGGAAAAAATCCACAGTTAAGCGCGCTTGAGCGAGAGGAGTTATGGGATGGGTGACCTCCTGGGAAGTCCTGGTTACCGAGTGCAAGCCCCGAAAGTGATGATTGACGCTATGTGATTCATTTTACTAGTCTCAATCCCACTTCTTCACCCCTGTGAGCATCACCCGATGCAATGAGTGCTAATTGGACTATTCAAAAATCATGAGAAATTAGTCAATTACAACTACCTCTCATGGAATTGGTCATAGATGTGCTAATTGGACTATTCAAAAATCATGAGAAATTAGTCAATTACGACTACCTCTCATGGAATTGGTCATAGATGAATGAATTACTTAACGCAGTTGAATCCCAAAAATTATATCTAATATAATGCGCTGCGGAAAACCCGCATACTTAAATACAAAGAGTAAAGGGATCTCTACTTGAATGGTTCATGAGGCACAATACTTGCTAAGGTTTTGCAAATGGGGTAGCAAGCTAAGTGGGCTTGATTGTGGGGAAAAACTCCATAGTTAAGCGCGCTTGAGCCAGAGGAGTTCTGGGATGGGTGACCTCTCGGGAAGTCTTGGTTACCGGGTGCAAGCCCCAGAAGTGATGATTGACGCTATGTGATTCATTTCACTAGTCTCAATCCCACTTCTTCACCCCTGTGAGCATCACCCGATGCAATGAGTGCTAAGTGGACTATTCAAAAATCATGAGAAATTAGTTAGTTACGACTACCTCTCATGGAATTGGTCATAGATGAATGACTTACTTAACGCAATTGAATCCCAAAAATTATATCTAATATAATGCACTGCAGAAAACCCTCATACATAACAAGCTAGTCAAATCTTATAGTCGTGGAGGGAGTTTGGGACCCATTATGGGAAATTTTGAGGTGCTTTTGGAGGAAACCATGGGCTATTTCCCTCCCAAAATAACCCCCCTTGGCATCAAACAATAGAGCACATTAGAGCATCAAACAATAGATGAACTCTAAAATGCTATTTTGAAGTTGAAAACATTAATAACTTGGAAAATTAATCAGAGCATCATTAAGGATGAATTATGAATCAATCATATGGTTTTTTCCAAGCAATAAATATGTACATTAAATGGATGAAAAACACATAATATAACACACAAATCAAAGGAGCACAAGCCACCAACATTCTGACATAATAATCCCTACAAATCACCTGCTATTCCATTCATTCACTAACAAAAAGACTTCAAAATTACAATGCACAAAAAACATTCTCTCTAAACTCAACCAATAGAACCTTTACAATTATTTTTCTATCCTTATACATCATCAAAGATTCAATCTCCTATCCTAGGTGGTCGAATTCATTGACCAAAGCTAATTTTAACTAGATACATTCAAAAACTGGTGCATATACTTAAAAATAGGAATTGCTTTCCTTATAGAAAATCCAAGTTTAAAACATCACTAGCTTAGAATAATGACCAATAAACATTAAACACAATCCCTACAATAATTTACCATCTATTTACATGCTCAAAGATATTACTAGAAGCCAAAAATTCAAATTTAAGACAAAATTTGGCTAACTGTTCAGACTCGTAGCGCCACTAGGAAGATTCACAATAAAACAAAGTGACTTTCATGCTTTATATAGTTGTGGCCTCTATCTGACAAAATGAAGCAATTGGGTATGCCATAAATTCTCCTATGATGGTGATAGTCATCCTTAGCAAGTTTTAAAACACCTTTAGACCTCCCTTGGCTTGTACCCCACTTTCGCAGCGCACTGTCTGTTTTCGCAACGCCTTTACAAAATGAAAAATTGATGACATTTTCCTCCATGTGGAATTCTGGAAACCTCAGAATAGGTACTGGAAACTTCATACAAATCCCTCATGACAACAAAAACCTTGAACTTCACTACCCCATAGCTATCAAATTTACATATGGAAAATGCAACAAGCGCCTTGCTGCAATTCTGCTATTTTCACCAAAACTGATCTTTGAGCCAAAAATGAAGGTTTTAGGGCTAGGTTGAAGCTTCTTGTTGTAGTTTTATATTTTTACTAGCCTCTATCAACAAGTCCAACTTACCTCTCTTCCTCTTTCTTCTAGCTTCTCTGACTTCAATAAGCCTTTTCTTCACCAACCTAAGTCTTCTTTTCAGTACCAAGTTTTGTACATATAAATTCTTCACTTGCCTATGCAGAGGAAAATTCCACTTTACTTTATACCAAGATTTTTCAAGAACTAGCATAACAACCTCTACCTATTTAAACAAGGCCATCTTGTCCCTATGGTATTTCTCTGCAAGTTGATCCACTTGATGCTATACACCTTCAAGTTGCTCCAGTAGCTTCTCATATTCCTTTTGTTCATAAAAAACCACAGGTTGCACAATCTCATCTTATACTTGTACCTTGGAAAGAGACCTAGTCTTAGGTCTCCTTGAATATTGAATTGGCTCCTTCATCTTTTCAACATCAATACCACTTTACCCTTGCCTTTGACATCATGTGTCAATTCTTCCTTTGATGGTTCTTCTCTTCTGGAATGGGGAGTTTCTTGAGAGACTTCATGTCTAAGCTCCTTGTTCTCCTACTGCAAATAAACTATTGTCACATGTGCCTTGTCTAATTGATCCTGTAATTCCCTAATTTGTTGGTCTTTTTCATCAATTTCCACCTCTCTTTGCGTGCTTTCTGATTCCATGATTTGAATAGGAGATGATGGAGGAACCATAGGTAACCTCTTAGTTGTAGATCTTGTTCTTGGCACCCTTACCACCTTCTCTATATCAAGGAAAAATTGTAGTTTCTTAGCACTTTTCTTACCATCCAACTTGCCTTTAGGAAAAGGTTTCTTGGCTGAGCTTACTGCAGGTGAAACTTCCTTAATCAAAATTGGAGTGTCTTTCTTTGTCCTTTGACTGGTTGAAGACCGTGTTGCCCAACCTGAAGAGACCAAGAACTCCTACCACGTCTAATCTCTCCTCTCAAGCTCCTTCAAGACAAACAACTTAGTCAATGTAAAATGAAATCTTGTAGAGAATTGATCAGTATTGCAAGGGCTTCAAGCTTGAAGCAAATTCTTTGTAATAGATCATATTGCTAAGTTGATAATAAAAGCAAGAGGGGTTTTTCCCAGTTGGGTTCCCCAGTTAAATTTCTATGTGTGATTGTGTTTCTATTCATTGTTTACTTTCCATAGAATTTTAGTAGAGAAATCTTGTGTATTTTGAGATTAGTTTTCTCTCATTAGCAGTTGCAAGATTTCAAGGTTTTTCTACAATTTCATGCTTTCCATAAAGGCCAAATGATAATGTAAGGTATTATTTTCAATAATACCTTTAACCTTTTCCTTTTCCATGGATTCCTCTGAACCCTCAAACTTGAAAAGATACTCATAACTAATTGAGCTTTTTCTCATCTCTAGTTTCCAAGGCATTCCTAGAGCAACCAAATCTTTAGTGTAATGTCACATTCTAGAAAGAGGCGTTGCTTGTCTTCTTGAGCTCTATTGCACCAATTGGACATGGTTGAATCTTGTTGTCCTTATGTCTAAGGGCCTCTCATGTGAGGATTTTCCATTAGGTGCTAAGATTAAAAAGATGCCATCTTCCCCCATTTTGCCAAAGAATGTTACAGAGAGGTTTGTCTATTGATCAAGGTCCTTTGAAATCCTTATCGGAGTACCTTGATTTGGGATCTAGAAGTCCTACGACATTACCATACAATTTTCTATCATTTTTTCTTTTATCATACTACCTTGCCCTTCTTTATCATATTACTCGACAAACTAAATCCTCTCTCCAACACTTCCATCTTCTAAAATTGCCAACCTATTTCGGGTGGGGATATATTTGGCTCTAACTTTTTTTACTCCAAGAGGAGCTATGATTTGTGAGAAAATTTCAAGACTTGTCTAGCTATAATGACTTTGTTCATCACCTATAATATTTAGGGACAAAGCTTCTCCCATTTTGGTTTGGCAACATCTATCTCGGAAAAAGATACCATTTATTCTTTGATTGTGCTCCTTCCCATAATTTATTGTAGAATGCATCGAGTGTCATTTATGACCTTTGGTGCTAGGAATATGGTGCTAATGTAAATAGGCATGGTTGCAAGGGTTGTAGTGATGCACACCATTCCATTAGTTAGGGATAGGGTTCTATTGACCCAAGATCCTACTCAACCGTTTAGTTTGTCAATTGAATCTTCTGATTCCAATAACGCTTAAGGGGTAACCCAAGTATTTAGTGAGAAAATCCTCTATTTTGAAACAAGAATTTTAATATTTTTTATTTAAGTTTTGGAAAGCTTGTTAATGAAAAATATCCAAGATGTTTCCTTATTTTCTATCTCAAAACATTTTTAAAAATTCAATTTTAAAAAAAATGAAACTTTAATCTTAACACATAATACTCTATGCAAATTATAAATATTTATAAATAATTAATTAATTGAATAGAATCTACACTGAATCTATCCAAAACCTTAAAAGAGGAATGTGCAGAGAGAACATCCCTTCCCTAATCTCCTCGAGGATTTGAACATTCCTTCCTTAAGCCTTTCTTTAAATAAAAAACCTTACACTTGATTATAAGCTCTTTACAAGTCTAGTTTGAAGAGCGCACCTCTTATATATATATATATATATATATTTGTTTCTTCTTCTGATGGCTTCTTGCACTATTTGTTTAAGAAGGGATTAAAATTAAGAATATAAAATTCATGGCTTCCATAATGGAGCCTGAGCTTTTTTATTCTTCGTTTGCAACCAATAAACATTTGTGAAATGTATCCCAAATCTGTAAGGAAGAATTCACAGGGAAACACGGTAGACTGAAGTTATTTATTTTTGAGATAAGACCAACCAGTGTCGTATTATCTTCCTCTCTCTCTAGCTTTGATTTTTTTTATTTAAATTGCTTCTCTTTCTGCTATAGTTATTTAAAATTTTCACCGGATCATGCATGTTTTTCACTCATACCTATTTATACACGATATTGTATTATAAATGTAGAGAATATGAAATATATCCCTAATTTATACTTCTGCATCGTATAATTCTGCACCCAATGTTCTATCCAGATTAAAATTTGGCTGGAGATCTTGGCATCCCAGACCATTTCGATTCATGTCCTTGTAATCTGTGTCACAAGAGCAAATTGTCATGCCATAGTCTTTCCAGGCAACATTTTGGCTCGGATTCAGGCAAAGATTTTATCAGAATCATGTTTTCAGTTGTTAAACTTTAGTATTTTGAGTGCCTTAGAGGTTTTTGGTAGTGCTGAATCCATTTTTGCTATAAAAAATGGATTCCAAACACTCCAACTACATGATTTCTTGAATTTTAGTTGCCCGGATCCCGGCAAAAAACTACCATCCGAGCTATTTCGTTGCCTGAGTAGACAACTCCAATTGTCATCCTCTCTGGTTATAGTTTCCCTTTCAAGTAAGGGGAATTAGTCTATTTTTTATCAAGATTTAGTGATATAATTTCATGTAAGTCTGAATTTTAGTCTTTTTAAATGTATCTATAATATATAAATTAACTTCGTTTCTAGAAAAATTATGGGAGCAGATTACATAACTATTTCAAAAACCTATGCGGAATTTCAGTCGCAATTGATAAAAGCCCTTTCTATGGACGATTTGCTGAAAGCCTGTCATCTTTATTTCAATTGCAGATTATGAAAATGTGATAGAGTCTATTAGATTTCTAAAAATTACAGAATTTATAATAGTCTTAACTCTAAAAAATGGGTAGTCTGAGTATGTCACAATTTTGCTTTGAGAAAAGTTGGTAAATCTTTTTATAAATTCAGGTTATAGTTGTCAAGCTCAAGCTTAAGAATTTAAGTCATCCTAAAAAGTCTGGTGCTAAATCTATTTCCTCAAAAAAAAAATGATTTAAACATTTTAGAGTAAAATTTCTTGTAAAACAGCCAGACATTAACCTTTAGGGTGAAATTGTAGCCTTGTTAGACGACCTAATACAAAATAAAATCTAAAATCTCATAGAATTGGGTGCTGGCACCTCTGAAATTTCTTCTCAGAATCTACAATTCTCAACTCTGAATACCAATCCCAGTACAAAATAAAATCTCAGAGAATTAGGTGTTGGCATTTGTGAAATTTCTACAATATTTGCAAAGGGTTTTTAAAATGGAGTTGTATACCGAAGTAAAGGAATTTGATTAAAAAAAAAATTCAAAAAATCAAATAGTTGAAGTGCTTAAATTGCATTTTTTATTGTGAAAATAGATTCATCATCATCAAAGACTTTGGACACCTAAAATACTGAAATTTAACAACTGTAACTAAATTTTCAAAAATATTTAACAAAAATTTTCATAATCTTATCAAAATTTCTAAATTATTCTGTTTGCCTTATAAACTACGGTTTTTTAAATTATTACATTGTTTAAATTGGAGTTGTCTACGGAGGCGTTTTGGCCCGGACTGCAGAAATCTGCTGGAATCCGGTCAACTAAATTTTAAAAAATCAAGTAGTTGCAATGCTTGGAATCCATTTTTGATAGTGGAAATAGATTCAGCACTATCAAAAACCTACTAATGTTTAACAACTGTAAACAAGATTCTGGGCAAATCTTTGCCAGATTTTCTGAAAATCGTTACCAAATTCTGGATCAAAACGCAACCTCAGTAGACTACGCGGTTTAAATTCCCTGGAACAACTATTTTATTTGGGGTTTCCAGGATCATTTATCATAATTTATGAGGATGTACCTAATTGTCCGCTGGTCACGCCCATTTCCGACAGAACAAAAAAACACAATAAAATTTGTACGGACAAATCGACAGCTCATTGGCTACCATTTAATCTCTACCAACTCTAAATTTTACGATATAATGGATCAAAACAATATACCCACAAACACAATTAATTAAAAAAATATACCACAGAAAATTAAAACAATTCAACTAAGCTTTAACTTAAAAAAAAAAAAAAAAAACCTACAGTTTCTTCAAATCAATATCTTTTTCCTACAGATTCAAAATAAAAACTTGCAAATTTCATAAACACATTACCTCTGGTTTCTTCTTTCTTTTTTCCTTCCAACTCTACATTTTCTTCCCTGTCTTTGCCTTTCATGGTACTGGTTTACAACGAACTCAAACAATTCTTCCAACTCTACATTTTCTTCCATGTCTTTGCCTTTCATTGCATTGGCTTACAATGAATTCAAACAATTCTCGCAACAGATAAAGCTGTTTCACAGTTTTTGCAGTATAATTGTTAATGAAATCACAAATTTTACATTATTTAAATTGTATTTTTGAATGTACAAAATTCATTTAATATCTTCTATGGAATATAAAGATATGAGATTATTCTAAATTTCTGAAATTATTTTAAATAAAACTGAATAAAAAATGTAAAAACAACCACAAAATAAGGGAGTCCTTTTTAAGTGCGACTTTTTGGAGTTTCCAATGTATTTATGGTTAGAATCCTAAGGAAAAATTTGTGGTGAAATCTTGATTTTTGTTCTTTAAACTGGTTTTTTTACTGCATATATGGATTCAACACCTGAAAAACTGAGGCACTTAGATTGTGCATAGTTCATCCATCAAACTTGTGATTTCAATGAATCTTTTTGGAGTTTCCACTGTATTTATGGTCAGAATCAGAAGGAAAATTTTGTGCTGAAATCTTGATTTTTGTTCTTTAAACTGGTTTTTTCACTGCATATATGGATTCAATACCTAAAAAACTGTCGGGGGCACTTAGATTGTGCGTAGTTCACCCATCAAACTTGTGATTTCAATG
The DNA here is from genome assembly GCA_034641835.2 of Pinus albicaulis. NCBI lineage: Eukaryota > Viridiplantae > Streptophyta > Pinopsida > Pinales > Pinaceae > Pinus > Pinus albicaulis. Next base: position 2,018,354,900 of record CM076575.1, on the reverse strand, counting down.
AATCCTTGCGAGATTCTAAGATCAGAAAATAAATCAGATTTTTTTTCAAAAAGTCGCACTTAAAAACAACTCTCAAAATAAGTCTTGTGATTTCAATGATCCTTGCCAGATTCTAAGATCAAAAAAATAAACCAGATTTTTTTTTCAAAAAGTCGCACATAAAAACAACTAGCAAAATAAATCCCCTGAAGGAAAAATATCAAAACCAGAATCATGAGGGGTAAAACTTACTCTAGATAAAGATGCGAACCTCTTATTGAATTATATGCACATATTGAAAAAATTCCACACATATCAAATTAGTGTATAAAACTCTTTCAATATATATGATAATGTTATTATTACCAAATTAATTAATTAATCATTTCGAAATGTTTTAATTTTATTAAAAAAATAAAAATAAATTAACCCAAAATTTATTTCACCAAATTCTGGCACAAAACTCCATAACATCTCATAAGTAGACAACTCCTTTGGAAATATCCATCTTAAACCTCGTTGCATCATGAGAGAAAGGATCAAACTTTCTTCCTGTTTAAATATTTATAATTTATTGTTATTAATTTATTTTAACTTTTTAATATAATTTTATGGGACAATGTCTCCTTCATGCTACGCTGTAAAACACCCCGGGAATAAAAATAATCCATCATTTTCAACCATTATTCCAAGTAACTTACCCTTTTATTAATTCTATATTTTTTTGGTCAATTTTATATATATATAAAACTAGGCTAAATAAGTCTTTAGCTAATGTTGTGGCTTCCTTTGATTCTATATTTACCATAATTTTTTTAATATGAAATCTGGTCAAATAAATTCTTACGGATCTTTATGACCACCTATTTATTTTTAAGTTTTTATTTTAATTACTTTCCATTTTAATATTTAAATTTCCTCCCACCATCCACGAGTCCCTTTTAAAAGATTCTTTTCCTCGGACAGAGTGGCCATCAAACTTGTTTAAGAATACCCAAAGTTGTTGGGTCCAAAGGGGTTCTATAGTATAATATGGGGAGATGAGATATTATAATAATGCAGTAATAAAAGAGAAAATAATAATAATGAAATAATATGTTGGTTGAATTAGATGTAATAAAAAATAAAAAGTAATAAGTGTTGAAAAGAAAAATGAGTATAGATTCATTTTAATTTCGATAATTAATATAAATCAAATATTTTAAAATGATTTTTTTTTAAATGTAAAATTTGAAGAAAGGTTTATGTTTTCAAATTTTGATTCCTCTTCATGTTTGGTAGATCCAAAATTAAGATACATACCATAAAATTTTATTATTTAAAAATTTTATTCTAAATTATCATTTTCTCTAAATAATTAAGAAACCTATAACTTTTCAAATAATCAAAACACATATACATATAACTTATTTGATTTCTCTCATCCTCAATTATTTAACTTCTTAGTTTATTTTGTATTATAGGTACAACTTATTTGATTTCTTTCATCCTTAATTATTGAGTTTTGTTTCTTGAAACTTGATCACATTTAACTTTTTTGTTTTACTTTTGCTTCTAAGTAACCTTAATTATTCTTTCATCTCAAACCTCTTATATTTTAAGATACAACCTTCATTCTATACATCCACACTCACACATTAATGCTTATAAGATGGAGTGCCCAAAGGGGTTGGATCCAATGGTGGAGAGCGAGAGTTTTTCACCATTTGACAAGGTTCAATTCCCATGAAGGCTTAATATAGAGCCATTTCACCATTGGGAAATGTTTAATTCCCACGAGGGCATGGGGGCATCTCGAGTGGTCGAGCACGTAGTTGCACCCAAAGAGATGGGGCCATCTCGAGGTAGTGGTCGAACATGTGGTTGCACCCAAAGAGATGGGGGCATCTTGATCTAATGGCTGAACATGTGGTTGCACCCAAAGAGATAGTATTTCTAAAAAGGGGTGGTAGGAGGGGGAAGGATTTTACTTAATCCCGATGGAATTATTGAAACTAATTTTGCTTGGGGCTTGGGAAGGGAAACCAATAATTAGGCAAAAATGCATGGCCTCTTCAAAGGTTTGCACATTGCTAAAGGCAAAGGTATCAAAGATACCATTCTTTTAGGGGACTCGCTAATCACAATTCAAAATCTCATAAAGGATGACAACCCAAAGGATAACTCCCTTGCACTGGTGCTCCAAAGAATCAAAGGATTGACAAAATCTTTCCATTCCAAAGAACTCTACCACATTCTTAGAATTCATAATGATGAGGTTGACATACAAGCAAATAGAGCTTGCTCCTTGGAAGAGGCTAAGCTTGAAATAAATGTCTCCAGTTATTTTTGTCCCATCCCCTAAGGTTAAATGTACTTTGCTTATTGGTTCATCTCTCAATCTCCTCTTTATTTCGAAATGTGTTTTTGGAATAATTTATAACCCCCTAAACCCTCTACTCCCTTCTCCTATTCCCCTCTTTCCCTTTCCCCATTTTCTCCCTTATCCACCATCCACCGTGGTTATTTTCCTTCATGTCCCTTCCTTTCTCCTCATCAAGTTCCTTAGAGGCGTATCATTCAGAAGGCATGACTAGATTCCCCTTAACATGGCATAACACAATGACTGTCACCATGCATTCACTTCTACTTCCTACTCACATGCTTGTTGTTACCACATCTATCTACCCAAATCTTGGAAACGACCTCCACTCAAGACAATGGTGGTTTTAGTTGGAAGTGACACTAAGGAATTTAATGGTAGAATGATGAGAAACATGTGGTTGAGAAAGGGAATTCATAATAAATTAGAGTCTCATTTGACCCCTATAGCACCCATGTACGAATTGGCTCCTTGGTCTATTTCGCCACCTTCGAGAATTGATAATTCTATTACAATACCGCCCTAAATTTCATTGTGGCGTCTAGGTGCACATCCTTCAGGATTCTTTCTGAAGAGCTCCTTTATCTCAGATTTTAGTTGCTTATCCACTGGACTGTTATCTCGTGGGCTTGACATTCTTGTTCATGGGTGTTATGCAGACAAATCCTCTCTACAGACAGAGACGATCCCTCTACCCTAGAGTGGGTCTAGTAACAAAGGGACAAGCTAAAGTGTAGGTCCCTAATTAATGAATGAAAAATAACAAGGTAGATTGACCTACCTGGAGTCCAACGTTGTTGTCGTGGCTGTCGTGGTGGCGACCTGTTGATCTTTGATCCGACGGGTCATAATCCTTTCGCAACGATGCTTGGATACCTGCACGAAGATCAACATACGAAATAATGATCTCATTCATAAATACTAACCAATCAAGGAGGGTTAAGCATATTGCATCAAATAAAACACATTAACGCAAGATGGGAACCAGACAATAGTCATGTATATGTATTAATAGAAGAAAGAGTTACAACCGGAGCCTTGACGTCGTAGCCTCCTTCACCGGGGTTCAGTCGAAGCGCGTCTCAATGAATCGTCCGGGAATTCAGACGGGATGAAGACACAAATCTAAGTTCTCTCAACGAGGGTATCTTCCATTCTATCTTTTTTGGCAAAATATACAGAAATATCTTCAGCGTTTTAGCTATAATATGTTCAGTTCAGCTAGCTCATCAATGGAATATGGCTATATTTATAGAGGGAGAGGAGGAGGTTGGGATCCCTACAATAGTGGAAGGGAGGCCTTATCTCTTGGGAGGTTTCCCCAAAAGGTAGAAATAAGAGGCCAAAGGAGGAAGGTCATGGTTATTCAGTCGAACCACTCCAGATGACTCTCCCACGAAGTTGTTATGATGGAAACTTCGCCTCTATTTTTTAAAAACATTCCATAAACATATTGGCGCGGGTAGCTCACTGGGACAGAGCGCCAATGGGCACGAGGCCCAGTGTTAATTTCCTCATCGGCGCGAGGGCATAACGGTCTATTGGCGCCAAGGCAAAAACATGTGTTTCTGATGATTTGTTCAGGAAATTATCAATAGAAGGAATGTTGTCCTCATGGCAAGGGACGCAATGATGGTCTTTGCAAGGCATGACACTTTGTTTTGGTCACATAAATGAGCCTTCAATGTTCGAGATGGGGATCGCAGGGATAGTGACAAAATGCTGTGTAACAGATGCCCCCTAAAGCATGAGGTCTGAGAGAGAGGGAGGGGTGAAATGCTTTACGAAACGCGTTCGAACCAAACACTGCCGTCGGAAGAACTGCAATTACAAATACAATTGACATCTCTGATACATGCACATGTGGCATGGGCGCATCCATCCATAATAGAGCATATATAAACTAAGATCCAAGGTATGGACGTAGCCATACAACAGTAAGGATCAATAAATAGACTCAGGTATGGTCGCAGCCATCCAATCAAAAGAGTCATGCAATAAGTCATGATAAAATACAATATCCCGCAGCCTGGATCTTATCAGACAAAATCTTGGGTCTTGCGTTCCATATCGACTCGAACAAGTACAAATTCAAGCATGCGAATATGTGAGTTGAAGTCGAGCATGCAAGAAAGTCACCTGATTACCAGCCAATGATGAAAGTTGTTAATAGGCATGAGAGGAACCACCAATAATGACAATGGCTCTCAAGGTACAATAGGTACAATCCACGAAATGTGAACAATGATCTGGTGTTGAACACCCGCAGAGTCACTCGATAGAAGGCCAATGATGTGGACCTATTGTTGAATGCGAAGAACCTGCCATTGAGGCATGCAGGCTCCAAGGCATCGGAACAGAGTATCTAGATCGTCTTCCTGGATAATGAGCTGAAGTCGATAGGAAGTGACCCGGTCGAAGGAGGGCCATAATGTTTCCCACATTATCGACATGAGACAGAAGAACACGATGATAATGAATCAGGACCAACAGAGGATCAGAGGGAGGTTGAAAACTGCAGAGGCAAAACTTCTGTTGAACATATCAATGACACAACTTTGGATTTGGCAGTATTTTACATCAAGGGATTTGAGGTCATGATGACGTGGCAAAGAGAAAATGAGAGGTCAAAACAGATTACCCAAACCCATGGAGGCAAAAAATGACGAAATGAGATGTCCCCAACCCGACACGAATGCAGACGAGTGTCATATTCAAGAGCGACATACTGCCAACACAACTAAAGACTAGTTCCATTTTCTTGCACCATTTCTGGCGAGTTCCCCAATTATTTTTGAAAACAAGCTTGAAGGGGATAACATATGCTTGCAATGTAAGTTCATCCTTCGGACAAATTAAACCTAGTACATTTTACGATCCCTAGGAAGGAGCAACTCGAGCAATGTCATGGTGACGATTTCCGATGTCATTAGGGTTTAACAAGTTTGAGAAATGGAGAACTTGACATCTTTTCATGTTTAGAGAGTTTGAAAAGAAGTGAAAAGGAAAAATCTAGCATTTCCCTTTTCATAAATAGTCCCTTAGATCCGAAAAGGTAGAAAACAATATCTGAAATAACCTCTTAGTCGTGATAGGGCAAGGCATTCCTTTTTCGTAAATAATCTATCCCAGCCCAAAAAAGGGGTAAACGTATACTGGGTAGATATCGTTTCCCAGCCATTTAACGAGTTCAAAACGACAAGAGTCTCGACAATATTTTCAGTTTTAGAGAGTCAGAAAAGAGATGAAAGATGACTCCAACAATGACTTTTTTGTGTTTTTATCGAGTCCGAAAAAGTATAAAATACAACTCGTTACTTCATCACTATCTCATTAAAAACTTGTCGCTACACAAGAGACGCACGTAAAACCCATTTCTCGAAATAAAATAATGAAATAATCGAAAAAAGTGTCTTAAAACCTAATTAGGGCTTTGAAAAGTTATAAAATGCCAAAAATGGTAAAAAAACAATTACTTTTCACTTTTACCTCTTGTGGAGCAATAGTTACCCATTTTATACTACGATTTTGCGGCGACGATAGCGGGAAATCCAGTAGACCAATCTCGAATTCGTCAATTCCAGGTAAGAGCCGACATCCTTCCCCACATTTTAAGTCTTCTTTCATTACCTGCAACCTTCAATTTTGATTTTTGAGGGGGGAAATTGTGAAAACTAAGGCATGGAGGTTGGAGTGTAAAAACTCTGGTAAACTTGATAAGTATATATTATTATTGATAAAAGATGAAAGATGAGATATGATTACAATGGGGAATCACCAAGGCTTTAAATATAGCCTTATGGTGTCCCTTGGCGAAGAGGCATGATCTTTGATCATGCCCTTCCACATTAATAAACCTAAGATAACTATATCTAACTAATAATTAATAAAATATACATAACATTGCCCCTCTCTTAAGATGCTTTGTCCTCAAAGCATACGTAATGAAGGACATCGTTGACGAATGCCTAGGTTTCTCGAGCGGCGGGCTCTTGCTTCCCACATTTTAAAAAGATTGTGGAGCATCTTCTCGAGTTCAATATTTTGGTGATGTGGATAGCGACAAGATTTGATATTGACAGGGATAGGTCCTTTCTTGACTTATATTGGATGTTCATGTTCCTTATTAGGAGGTATTTTTATTGGCAGGTCTTGGAAGACTTTTTCGTGTTTCCTAACTATTCCTTATTCTTCTGGTGATTTTTCATGATTCCTTTTTAGATTTAGAGGTAAGTTACCAAAAATTATCGTTCGATGCAACTTCTCCTCATCATCAAACGCTTCCTTCTTAACAACCATATATGCTTCATCATCGAAGGCCTTAACAGCTTCTGGCACTGTAGCAGTGGCTTCGGATGTGTTTGTCTCTTCACATTTTTCGTTCAATTCTGTGGATGAAACATTTTGTTGTTTATAAGCATCTGTATTTTCATGGTTCCTTTCATTTTCAATGATTATGTCTATTGTTTCATCTGTGATAACAGTCACGATGTATTCTTTATGTGGCTCCTTCACCGACATTGTTTCTTTTTCTACCATTGGATTTTCATTTATATAAAAAGTTCTTAATAACTTCTATTGCTGCATTATTTGCTTTATTAGTGGATTGAGTTTCATTTTCTTCTCTTGGCTTCTCAGCTCTATAACTGTCATGGTTGATTTCAGAGTCTCTGCTTCTAGGTATTTCAACACTATAGCTTTCATGTGAGCTAATTTCCAATTCAACCTCATTCAATTGCTCGTTTTCAAACATGTCATATTCATGATTATGATCTGAATTAGCTACATTACTATCTTCTTGATGATGTGGGGAATCAGTTTTTTCCTGATGCTCTTCTGAGTTCCCTGAATCTGCGGAATTGTTTTGTTGATTTTGTTCCATGTTAGGAAATATTAGGGATTGTGTCTGACTTAACTTATCTATCTTATCATTTAACTTATTGAAGAGTTATGTCATCTTTTCTGTGGTCTCGTGATGATTTAGCCACATTTGTCTTTCTATTCGATTTTTCGTATCATGAACCTTTTTGATGTCGTTGGAGTGTCCTGCAACTGTACCTTCAAGATCGATTAATCTTTTTCCAAATTCTTCAGAGTTATTATTGATCTGTTTCTCAAGATCCACCAATTTCTTCTGGAATTCGGCCATCGACATCGATGAAGACATTGAACGTGTATGAGGCAGGGAATATTTTTCTGCCAGTTTTTCCCTCTCTTTTTTTTAATTAATTAATTAATTAATTAAATTAATTTTTTTTGAAATAATAATAATAATTTCTATTATATATATATATGGGGAAAAAAATTGTTAACCTAAGTCACGTTGTTTTTAAAAGTCACTTTGTTTTGAAAAGGCACGTTGTTTTGAAAAGGGGAAATGGGTTTTAATACCATGGGCAATTACCATGGGCCCAAAAACCACGAGCTTGTAAACCACGAGAAATTACTCTTCCTTTTTAATTTTACTTGTTTTAATTTTACTTTGTCTTCACATGTACGTATATGTACTTCTTTATATATATATATATATATCTCTTTTTTTACTTTTTTTCTTTTTTCTTTTGGAACTATTTTCTTTTAAATATTTTTTTTCTTTTAATTTATTTCCCCCTTTGTGTTAACTTTCCTTCTCTCTTTTATTCTATTAATATATATATATTACATATATATTTCTTCCTTCTTTTTTAAAAAACAAATGTTGTTGCCCACAAGCACTTGGTTTTTAAAAAAAATCTGCAATTATGGAATTTTCTTGTAATTCCTTAATTCTGGGTGGTCACACAGATCCCGAAGAGCGATGGCTCCGATACCAATGGAGTGTAAAAACTCTGGTAAACTTGATAATTATATATTATTATTGATAAAAGATGAGATATGATTACAATGGGGAATCACCAAGGCTTTAAATATAACATTATGGTGTCCCTTGGCGAAGAGGCATGATCTTTGATCATGCCCTTCCACATTAATAAACCTAAGATAACTATATCTAACTAATAATTAATAAAATATACATAACCGCGGTTGGCGCGAGTTTCAGGCACGGAGTCGTGCCAACTGCCCAATTTTTTGAACTGGGGAGTGCCCATTGGCGTGACTGTTTCTAAAACAGTTGCGCCAACTGCACAACACTTTTTAAACTCACAATGCAAGTTTATGGGCCCAAATTTCACAAATCTTAGCTTTAAATCTGGCTAATAATGTCCATATGAACATGTTTGCAGGTGTAAAGTGGAAAAATGGTGATTGAGTGGAAGGAAAGGGAACACAATGAAGAAGATAAGCTTGCCATGGATAATGAGAGATGCATGGAAGCTCTCAAAGAATGTGGACTGAAAAATTTCTTCATGACACCGTGCCTCAGAGCTCAACCGGATCTGCTGCAATACTTAATCAGTATATAGGATGAGGATCAGGAAAAATTCATTCTTCGGGATCAGGAACTCGAGATCGATGTCTCAGATGTTTATTTCATAACAGGATTGTCATGGAGAGGGGAAGCACCAATATTTATCGGCATCTGACCCACCATGGAGAACATGAGCATGGTAATTGACAAGGTATGTCCAGGGGCACAGAAAGGATCAGGAAGCGGCAAAGTGGATATCCAAACTATCCCAGATCTAGAAATAAAGGTAGTGCTACATACCACCACAAGAGCTGCGGGATCACAAGCACCACACGAGGCAACAAAAACACAACTACTTCTTGCTGTAGACTGCTTGACACCGACCATTTACAACTGGGCAGAGGTAGTGACAATGAACATGAAACGTCAATTGAAAAAGTGCAAGAAGACCAAACTGAAGCAATTTGGTTATGGATCTATCCTGGTATCGTTCTTCCTAGAACGACTACCAATTTTTTAGCGTCAGGAAGTGATAGTCCTGACACCACCAACACTGGAACCACGGATGGCCCGATGGGAAGCTCTGATGCCAAGATCAGGGGGCAGTCAGCAGATGTCCTGGAGACCAAAGTTCTTTGATTTGCTCCGGCAACAGTTGATTGTCGTGGAGGACTGGCCCTACTCTGGCACAGATTTTACTGGTGATCTGGACCTCCCACTCCCAGAAAGAAAGGATTGGGATGAAGCACTTGGTAAGACTCTTTTTTTTTTCATGAGTATTATTATTTTTTGGATATGTATGTTCTGACATTTAATCCATACTTTTGCAGATGTAGGCCCAGAGAGACCTGCAGGGATGTCTCCGATAGCAAGGCGAATCCCTCGTGATTTTGATATTGCCCCTCATGGTGAGGAGGAGGAGATCGTGTGCAACTTGGAGGGAATCTCCCGTGGGGTTCTGGACTATGTGAGATTCGATGATGTTCCTCGTGCGTATTAGCAACATACTGTAGGGGTGTCAAACCTAGTTCATCACTTGCTGAGGAGGCTTGTACGGGCAGTGACATGCTATCATGATCACCATGCCGATTAGACACCTAGGCTTTATTTCTACATATTTTGAGAGACATGGTGTCTCAGGATGTAACAGAAACACACATATTTTTTGAAACTTATGGTGCACACTGATGCAAACATTCGATATATATATATATATATATATATATATATATATATATATATATATATATATATATATATATATATATATATATATATATATATATATATATATATATATATCTTCCTATTTGATATGAGTCTCTCATGTGATGATGATTTTACAGATTAAGAAAATATTTAACTAATACAATGTTAGCCACTATATTAGTTAATGCATTCATTTGTATAGGAATGTGTTGATATGTGATATAATCAAAATGTCTTTCCAGAAAATGAACACGTAAACACAATCTTAAAATGTGAGGGTTTCTAACTGAATAATTCCCATTAAGTTGAAGAACAACAAGCTGCGAGTCTAGATTTACAACCAATGTACTAATGCCGAGGGTAATCGCCTTGGTTAACTGTTCAATAACAACACTATATTCAACGACATTGTTTGTAGTTCATCTTACACAAATACCTTGCATATCTATCAACTCACCAGCAGGATCATGAATCACCCACGCTGCTGAAGACAAGTTCCGGGTACTACGGGAAGCACCATCTGCGAAACCGACATAAGGGGTAGTAAACATCTGCATAATAAGCAACGACCCAATAATTATGAAAACCCTCACAAAACACACCAAGCCAAAAAATGTACAAAAATGAAAAGAACACCTATGTACACAAAACATGCACGAATGACTCATGCATAATTTTTTTTGAAATACAACCCATTTCTGGGCTGATCTAAAGGATTACCTTTGTAATCAATGAGCTCATAGGCCCCATTCTTCAAAACGCGTTTAACAATGTAGGGCCCATGCCACATGGGTTGAAATTTGCCTGCCCCCAGCTTATCATGAGCTTGGTCGTATAGGAGGACGAGGTCTCCTTCTACAAAGGAGCGAGGGGAAACTGACTGGTCAAAATGGGCTTTGACCCACTTCTTCTGTGCCTCGATGACCAAAGCAGCAAAGCGGCGAGTTTCATCCAACCTTTCTAAGTAGAGAATACGCTCTTCTTCAGGTGAAGTGTTGGGCAGCAATTCAACAACTAATTTGAGCGAAGGTATTTCACACTCAATTGGAAGGGTAGCTTATAGACTGTAAACAAGCTCAAAAGGAGTGAATCTTGTCACATCCTTGACTGAGGTTCGGTATGCCCAAAGAGCCGAAAATAGTATGAGATGCCAATTGGATTTATGTATCCCAATCATACGTTGAAGCATGGTGACAAGAACTTTGTTCACAACTTCAACCTGGCCATTGGCCTGAGGATAGTACGACATTGAGCTGTTGTGACGCTGTTAGATGGACAAATCCCTCTTGCGGACAAGAGCGATCTCCCTAGTATCCTAAGGATATCTAGAAACAAACAGACAAATGTAGACCATTTTATCTAGACCATTATGTTTAAGAATTATTAATTAATTATGGAGAGATGCTCCTACCTGAAGTCCAATGCTTTACTCGGTCTTCAATCCAGTCGCTCCAGAAGATATTGATCCAGCGTATAAGATCTACAATCAAAGACAAGCAAACAGGATCAAAAGCATCTGCAAGATATGATAATTCAAAAGCAATAATCTATCTTAGTGATCAAGGAATCCAAGAATTAAAATATTCAAAAGATATATGAACAAATCAATGAGAAAATATAATCCATTTGTATTAACTTTGAATAAAAGAAGAAACCTTACAACCTTGACGCCTTGATGTTTGTACAGGTTCTTCCGGGGTCCCGAACAACCGTTTTCCTCAGTTTGACAAGACTCCAACTCTCTGAATCAACATAAGACTATGGCTATGAGTATGTAATATCCCTCATACCAATGATGCCAAATGTGGAGAGTATAATTTCTTCAGCAATTCACCTCAAAACTACCAAGTTCTAAGTACCCTTGAGACTGAAACATGGTCTCAATTTATAGCTGAAGGGAGGTAGTTTCAACTCTAATAAGGAAGGGATAAAGCCCTCTCATCATGGGATTTCAGCTCCAAAAACCAAGGAATAGCTCCATTTATGAAGGGATAAAGGTTCATGAATGGAAGGGGCGAAGCTCGACCAGATAACGCTTCTAGAAGGCCCCAACTGGGAGAATATTCGACCAGCTGGGCTTCTAGAACTTACTTTTCTTTTTATTTTACCTTTTACGGGGGTCCGCAGTTTTAATGAGCAGAACGTGCAGGATGTGCCGTAGTTTTTATAGCAATAAACCGCGATACTGCAGGAAATGACTAGGAAAAGTGTGGAGTTAGGCTTTTTAGGATTTTTAAGAGCTTTTCTCCAGTTCCAAGATTTGTTTTTGGAAACTTTATGTTTTTAGAAATCTGAGGGAGCAATAAATAGGTAATGATGAACCCATATAGATAGCTAAACGTCATGGTGAAAAATTTTAGTGTAACAGATTGCCCCCTAAAGTGCGAAGTTTGAAGAGTTCTTAAGAGTGAAGTGCTTTATCATTCCGAGGATCGGGCTGCAGGAACACCGGTTGAAACCATGAAAAAACATTCAATGCAAGCATATATATGTATATCATCGCTGAGGTAGGCATTCCCATACTCAGATAAAAAATAAGTACATGTTCTGATACAGAAATGATTTTAGAATTACATGAAGCAGTAGACACAACATGGACACAACCATCTGTTATAAGTAGTCTACTATATGATGAATAATAAAATTCCTCGCAGCCTGGATGGTAGAAACTAGATCGAGGGTTTTGTAGAAATTATATAACTTATGTGTTATATGTCCAAGATTCTCTTGATCTCACACTATTTTAACTTCATGCAAAATACAGAATCTATTCCACCATTGATCATTTGCGAAAATTAAATCAAGATTGCAATGCACACATGAAACAATAAAAATCACACACATTAACACAGTTGTTTAACGGGAAAGCCTGAATCTGAAAACCCCAACTATATGTATATAATATATGTCATAGAGATCATGTAACAATCCTCATAAAAAGCTGATCATGTCAAGCTCTCAGTACAATACAATCACTACACACTAATCGGGCCCGATCTTGCAAATCCATGCACCGATCTTTGCCACCTGCTAGCCTGCCTCTACTGCGCAATCCCTGCTGAAGAATGGCTTTGAATGAGTTTGAATTACTCCATCCTTGACTACGCAATCCTCATTGGCATCTCCACTGAGTGTTGGATGCAATCAATGCATCACTATAGTCACAATTGATAGTCTATCTTGCCCTTTCACCTATCTCTCCACTGGTCTCCACTGAAACTGCCATGAAATGTAATTAACTGATGTATTCTTCTGTTGATTAATGAGTTATTATTTTGTGAATTAATTAACTAATTAATATACTCCACTCTCACTAGTGTATCATTCAGTTAGACTAGATACAACTAGCTCAACTGATTCTAACTGAGTTAAACTGAATACAACTCCATAACTACTTCTTCCAACTGTGTCATAACTACGCCGCAGGTTCAAGTGAGTCCTCCATGCAATAGCTCCAGTAAACCCTCAGGAATAGCGTAATTCCTTCTGTCAGCTGTTGTGCCACATCTGTGCACTGAACTGAAGTGCTCCAAGAGAATAAGTTGCTGTTTAGAGTCCAAATATTATTAAGAGCTAATAATATCCGACAAATCTATTTTTAGATTGGCAGTCTAAAAATAGACTCCGCCCAAAATGTCTAAAAATAGAAGTCCATCTATTTTTCCAAATTGAACAACCATCCACAAATAGCATCCTGCAACTCATAGAATATGATCGACATGTCTAAAAATAGACATAGTCTAAAAATAGACATAGTCTAAAAATAGACATAGTCTAAAAATAGACATAGTCTAAAAATAGACTTTGCGCCAAAAATAGCCTGCGGGCCCACTTAGTGAAGGCGACTTTTTTCACTAAGCTCATCATCTTGTTTAATCTCAACACTCCCTCTCAACAAGATAGGAATTATCTGCCACCCCGATCCTGTCTCTATGGTATTCTAATTTGCTCCTGGTGAGCGCCTTCGTCAGAATATCTGCATCCTGATCCTCCGTAGGAATGTAAGAAAGCAACATGATCCCCCGCTGCACACAATCTCTGATATGATGGTACTGTATGTCAATATGTTTAGATCTTTCATGAAATACTGGATTAACCGAGAGTTTAATGCAACTCTGATTATCACAATATATCACAGTAGGATCTAAATGAGAACCGAACAAACCGACCAAGATCTTCCTCATCCATATAGCCTCGCATGCAGCCAAAATTGTTGCCATGTACTCGGCCTCTGCTAAACTGAGTGCCATGGATCTTTGTTTCCTGCTGTACCAAGAAATTGCTGTAGATCCGATACTAAAAATACCTCCAGATGTGCTCTTTCTGTCCGTTGGGCTTCATGCCCAATCTGCATCTGTGAAGCCATGCAGCTTCACCTCATCCAATTGGCTGTACCACAATCCATACCCAGATGTGCCCTTGAGATACCTCAGGACATGCTTTCCTGCCTTCCAAAAGAGCTTGGTAGGCTTCACCATCGCTTGTGAAAGCTGGTTCACAGCATAGCATATGTCCGGTCGTGTATTGACTAAATACATAAGTGAACCAACCAACTATCGATAAACAGTGGCATCCACTACCTCTGCCGATGTAGCATCCTCCTTCCTCCAACCACCAGGAAGAGGAGTGTCGATAGGCTTGCAGCCTTGCATGTGAAACTTCTCCAGTATCTCCCGGGTGTACTTTCCTTGAGACACAAATAGTTCACCTTTCCACTGCCAAATTTCCAATCCCAAGAAATAATGAAGGAGGCCCAAGTCCTTCATCTCGAACTCCTTTGCAAGATCTTCCTTGCATGAGTGTATCAAAAGTTCATCACCCGTTAGTATTAAATCATCTACATAAAGCACAATGATAAAAAGCTTACCCTCCACCACAATCTGGTATAGGTTTGGATCCGCCTCACTCTTGGAGAATCCAAGTCCGGTGAAATAATTATCTATCCGTGTGTTCCAAGCATGAGGTGCTTGTTTCAGCCCATACAACGCTCTTTTCAGCCTGCACACATGTGACTCGCTGCTGAAGATTTCGAATACTTTAGGTTGCTCAATGGACACCTCCTCCTCAATGATTCCGTTGAGGAACGCAATCTTCACATCCATATGATGAATGTGCCAACCCATCTGCACTGAGAGAGCAAGGATGGTCCGTATGGAAGAATACCTTGCGACAGGTGCAAAGGTTTCTTCATAGTCAATCCCCTCGATCTGTGAGAAGCCCCAGGCAAAAAATCTTGCCTTATACTTCTCAACGCTCCCATTAGTAGCTTGCTTCACTTTGTAGATCCATCTCAAACCTACCACTGATTTACCTACCAGCCTTGGGACAATCTCCCATGCAATTTTTCTGACAATCGAATCATACTCTTCCACCATGGCATCTACCCATGCGGGATCCTCCACAACTTCCTTGAAAGAGGATGGTTCCGTCACAATACACTTGCTCATTAGAGCCATGTATCCAGCAAATCAGTCAGGTGACTGTCTCTATTTGCGCTGTGATGTAGGAACTCCTACATTCTGCATTGCATCAAGGTTCAATCGCTCAACTTCTGTAGTGCGATTCCGCCCTCTGATGTTTGGTGCTGCATGAGTGGTTTCTTCCACTCCATGAACCTCCTCTTGTGGCTGATCCACATCTTGAGGCTCATCTTTAGGAACAAGTAGCTCCTCCTCTGCATGCAAGTGTAGCTCCCTCTAAAGTGACAACTTCATGGCTTTCTCCTCATGAAATTTGATATCCTGTCGCACGACAGTCATCCGACTGTCTGGAAAATACACACGATAATTGTGGGGTGTTTCTGTGTACCCCACAAATATCCCAACCTCTGCAGTTAGCCCCAAATTCTTCCTGGCATCCTTCGTCACATGAATGTAAACAGGTGAGCCAAAAATCTTCAAATGAGAAATATCATGCTTCTTACCAGAAAATGCCTCTTCGGGTGTACTCATGCCAAGTACTCTATGAGGACAACGATTTTTCACATAAACCACAGTGTTGCATGCCTCAGCCCACAAGTGTATGGGAAGGCCCTGATCATGCAACATCGCCCGTGCAGCACCCATGATTGTTCTGTTCTTTCTCTCCGTGACCCCAATCTGCTATGGGTTATGAGGCGCTATGAGTTCTCTTCGAATTCCTTCTTTGCTATAGAAGTATTTGAATTCGCCAGAGATGTATTCACCACCATTATCGCTCCGGAGAGCTTTCACTTGCTTCCCCAACTCCTTCTCAACCAGCGCATTGAACTCTCAGAACTTTGAGTATGTCTCGCTCTTCTTCTGCATGAAGAAGATCCAACACTTACGAGAAAAGTCATCAAAAAATATCACATAATACCTGTGCTTTGCTTTTGAAGCAACCGAGAAAGGTCCACACACGTCTGTGTGAATTCTCTCAAGGAACGTCGAAGCACGACTATCCTTCTCATGAAAAGTGGTCTTCACAAATTTTACCAAAGTACATCCCTTGCACTAATCTGACTGTGCAAGTGTACCTTTGGGAAGCCCGTTAGAAATCTGCTACAAAATTTTCAAAGCGCCATGGTGAAGATGGCCTAATCTCCTGTGCCACAATTCGCTCTCATCTCGGCTCACCACTCCTTCTGCTTTGCTTGCCATTGCAGCGCAGCCATCTACCTGCAATTGATAAAGATTCTTAACTCGAATCCTTATCCTCCTGGTTTGACCAGTTGTTTTATGGCGCAGGAAAGCTTTTCCCTCGCTAAAAACAACATCATAACCCTTGTCTTCCAACATCGCCACGGAGATCAAATTCTTCTTCAATCTTGGAACATGCATGAAATCCTTCAAGATGAAAGGTTTACCAGACTCCCTCTCAAAGGAAATGGTCCCGATACTAGTCAAACTGTATCTACCATCATCGCCCATCTCGATGTGCACTCCAAGATCCTTTTCCTCCAGATCACTAAATAAATATTTGTCTCCGGTCATATGGAAAGACGCACCACTGTCAAGAAACCACACCGATCCCATCGCACTTGAAACCAAGCATGAAATCAAAGAAAAGTCGAGCTCAAAATGCGAGGCTAAAGCCTCTCCTGCTACAGAACCAACAACGCTCTTATTCTTCTTCTTCTGTGGGCAATTAGTGGCAAAATGCCCATGCTGGTGACAGTGAAAACACTTCACCTTGGACAAATCCTGCTTCTTGCTTTTAGCTTCGGATTTGGAAGATTTATTCCCTTTTCCTTTCCGAGCTTTGGCAGCCAAAGCACAATTTTCTTCATCTTCATTCTTCGATGAAGATCCATCCCTGGTACCCCGCCTTATCTCCTCCTGCATAAGATCTGACCAAAGTCGCTCCCATCCTGGCAATTTCTCCCGTCCATTGATAGAGTCTTCGTAGCTATGCCAACTCTTCGGAAGCCCAAGGAGAGCCATGCTTACCAATTCTTCTTCATCAACAGTAACCCCCACACTTCCCAGCTCATCCTTGCAGTGGAAAAACTTCGCGAGGTATTTTGGTATACTGTCGCCTTTCTCCATTTTTATTTTTCTAAGCTTGTCTTTAAGCGCCAACTTCCTCTGGTCACTTCTGCTTTGGAACAAGTCTGTCAAAGCCTTCCACATTAAGAATGGAGTGGCTTTCCCGTGAAGGCTGGACACAATGTTTTCCTTCACACCTTCCAATAGAATCCTTCGACACTTTGCTACCTTCTTTTTCCATGCGTCAAGTGCGGCTGCATCGCTAGAAGCAGGCTTTGGAATATCAACATCTATGAACTCCTTCAACCCATTATCATCCAGCACTGCCTCCATCCTGTCCTTCCATGCTATGTAATTCGAGCTCCCATCAAGGGCATACTCCAATCACAATTTTTTGAAAGACATTTCAATGAATGCTCAACTTCGACACCAAAAAAACACTGCAGCAAATTCGAATTCCACCAGCACAAAACTCAACCGCTTCAATAATTGCAATCTCCTCCAATGATCAATACTGCTCCGATACCATGTAGAAATTATATTAATTATTTGTTGTATGTCCCAGACAATTCTCACGATCTCACACTATTTTTAACTTCATGCAAAATACGGAATCTGTTCACCATTGAAGTCTTTGGAGAACAATCAGATTGCAATGCACACATGAAACAATAAAAATCACACACATTAACGTTGTTTAATGGGGGGACCTAAAGGCGAAAACCCAAACTATCTGCTGTAATGTATGTCATGAATGTCATGTAACAATCCTCACTACGTCTGATCATGTGAAAGCTCTGGGTACCGTGATCGCTACACACTAATGTAGTATATCTTGTAAATCCATGCTGGAGATTTTTTTCCACTACTATTTTTAGCACTCTCTTTCAATCCTGTGAAGAACGACTGCGGAATGAATTTGAATTACTCCATCCTTGACTGCGCAATCCTCATTGGCATCTCCACTGAGTGTGTGATGCAATCAATGCATCACTATAGTCACAACAGATAATCTATCTTGCCCTTTCACCTATCACTCCACTGGTCTCCACTGAAACTGTCATGCACTGTAGTTAACTGATGTATTTTTCGGTTGATTAATGAGTTATTATTTGTGAATTAATTAACTAATTAATTCACTCCACTCTCACTAGTGTATCAATCAGTTAGATTAGATACAACTAGCTCAACTGAGTCTAACTGAGTTAAACTGAATACAACTCCATAACTACTTCTTTGTTGTGTTATAACTACGCAACGAGTTCTATTGAGTCCTCATGCAATAACTCCGATAAACCCTCGGGAATAGCGTAATTCCTCTGTCAGATGCATGAGCCACTTCCAAGGCTCGAATTGAAGTGCTCCAAGAGAGTAAATTGTTGTTTAGAGTCCAAATATTATTAGGAGCTAATAATATCTGACATATCTATTTTTAGACTGGCAGTCTAAAAATAGACTCTGCCCAAAATGTCTAAAAATAGAAGTCCATCTATTTTTCCAACTTGACCAACCATCCACAAATAGCATCCTGCAACTCATAGAATATGATCGACATGTCTAAAAATAGACATAGTCTAAAAATAGAATTTGCGCCAAAAATAGCCTTCGGGCCCACTTAGTGAAGGCGACTCTTTTCACTAAGCTCATCATCTTGTTGAATCTCAACAGGTTTTGATTTCTGCTTCTCAAACTAGTACGATTCTATCAATGCGATTTATTGTGTCGAAGTCGAACATGGTAGAAACCACTTGATTACCAGCCAATGATGTGAACTGTTAACAAGTGTGAGAGAAACCACCAATAATGACAATGGCTTTCAAAGTACTTAGTACAATCTATGAAATGTGAATTTGTGATCCAAAGTCGAACATTTCACAGAGTCATTCGATCGAAGGTCAATGATGCAACCTATCGTCGAAGGCGAGAAACCTGCCATTAGGGCATGCATATCCCAAGGTACTGATAGGATTCTAGATCAAATTTCTAGATGATGAGCTGTCGTCGATAGAAAGTGAGCCGTCGTAGGAAAGCCCAAGACATGAAACCATTTAGATCAAGTTTTGAAATTTTTTAGCAAGGACTGACTCATGGATGGTCAACGTGAATGGAGACAAATGTTTGCGATGAATGGTTTATTAAACTGATCTCTTGAACACATAACAACACTGCAGATGGTGACAATTGACCTAAAGCTAATACCCAGAAACCGGCAGAAGACTTTCAATGTGGTTTGATTAACTGTTTGGCCAAAGGATTTTCCCAAACCAAATATGAATGTGACAAAAGTGTCGTGTTCAAGAGTGGAATACAACTTTTTGAAACGAAGTGTGACAACTGGATTCATCTTCTCTCTTTTTTCCCCCACCATTTCTAGCAAGTACCTCTTTATTTTTGACAAGCTTGAGGAGGATAACATTTGCTTGTTATATAAGCTCATCCTTTGGATGAGTCCAACTTAGTATTAAAATCAAACCCTAAGAAGGAGTGGTTCATTCCTCTTTATAATTGACAGGTCCTTTATTGTTAAGTTTTAACGAGTTCAGTATAGGTGAAATTTGGTGTTTTTCAATTTTAGGGAGTCAGAAGAAAAAATTAAGAAAACTCTGTGGGTGTACTTTTTCGTAAATTTAGTCTCTAAAGCTCGAAAAAGGATAAAATAATGTAGGAGAGAACTCTATTGACCATTATTAGCCAATGTATACCTTTTTCGTAAATAGTCCATTTCAGTCCGAAAAATGGGTAAACCTATACTGAAGGGACGACTGTTCATTTCCTTTAACGAGTTCGAATAGTCAATTACTCGACAATATTTTCATATTTAGAGAGTCTGAAAAGGGCTTGAAAGAGAACTGCAGGGTTTCGCTTTTTCGTAATTTTCAAGAACCCGAAAAAGTGATAAAAGTATACTCATCATTAAAATAGTCCTTTTCACCTGACAATCCCGTTTTCTGCACATAAACTCAAAAAATTAAACATATATGCTTCTAATAAGTAAAAATTTTTGGAAAACAACTTTTTAAAGTGGAAAATAAATAAAATAATATTTTATTTATTCAAAAAATCTTATAAAAAGCACGCAACAAAGTTATTTTTACCTTTTGTGTTCAAAATTGAAAATTGAGAGCTCTGGGCAAAAAATATTCTGGAGGTGATAACGGGAGAACCGGCCAGTCAAATCGAAATCCATCAAATCCAGGTAATCCACAACAATCTTCTCTTCATTTTCATCCATTTGCATTCTCTTTTTTAGTTTTTAAATTCATTTTTTGGGGGAAAAAAGGTTCAAAATTTTGCTCACGGGGGTCTGCGGGTCAACCATTGGTTACCTGCGGACCCTGAAGGAAAATTATCGGGCTACCACATTTTTTATGAAGGATGCGTGCGGGGGTCCACATTGTCTTTATATAAAAACTGCGGGGGCATCGTAAGAAAATGAAATTTGATGAATTCCCTAAAAAATGGATAATTTTTTTTACTCAAGTAGCTTCTAACCATTAAATGCGTCCATTTTCAGGTTATTTGCACAATGTTGGAGTGGCAAGAATGCAAACATGAAGAGGTAGGTGATATGGCCATGAATAATCCGGCCATAATGCGTACTTTGAGAGATTGCGGTTTATACAAATTCTGGGCCATTCAGGGTATGAGGGCACGGGTAAAGCTAATGACCTGGCTAGTGAATAAATGGGACGTTCGGGAACAATGCTTTATCATTGGAGATGACAAGCTAGAAATTGAGCTTGAATATATCTACTTCCTCATCGGTTTACCCAAAAGAGGTGAACCAATCTCTTTGTTCGGGGCTAGGCAAGGTGGCTAGCCTATCGCTAGCTACAAACAAGAGTTTTGTAACGAGGCAACTAATCCCAAAGACAACCGGATAGACATAAAAACTATCATACGTCTTGATCTGAAATTCATTGCATTTACTGTTACCAGATTATGTAAGAGTGCATCTCTACACATGGCTACCAAGTCACAGATGTAGAAAACTGTTGAATGCTACAGAGGTACAATCTTCAATTGGTGTGAAGGGGTGTTGACCAACATGAAGGGTCAACTGACCAGAGTAAAGAACTCAAAGTTGAAAAACTTTGGGTATGGAGCGATATTAGTATCTTTTGCTTTGGAGAGGATTCCGTCGCTTGCCCCTCAGTTGATTTCTGTTGATCCTGGTGAACTCAGAGAGCTTCGCATGGTGCACTGGGTTGCACTGATGGCTCGTCATGGTGGCGACGGTTGTACAATAGTCTGGTTCACTTCATCATACTTCCGTTGGTTAGAGAACCAAATATTTTCTATCGAGGATTTCCCATATGCAGCCATAGAATTTTGAGGAGACCCCGAGATGTCCTTATCTCCAGGGACACAATGGGATGAGTCAGGTAATTGAATTATTTTGATGTGTTTTAATTCTAATTTTTATTTGTTTTTTAATCATCCAATACTGATAACAAAAATTCAAATGCAGATGTTGGTCCACGAAGACCAGCCAATCTCCGCCACTTCGAGAGGAAGCGAACAGATCCTATTGCACTGCCAGAGAACCAGGCAACAGATATTCTCACTGATTTAGAGCAGAATCTGGAGAGGTTGACTAGAGACATCCCAGATACTACAATGGATGATATTGCTCTTCGTCTCCAGAGGCATGTTGGTGGCGTTCCTGGCCAGCTCCGGAGATACTTGCGTAGAGTGGCACGGGCTATAGTATATTATCATGATCATCACCACGTATAGTCGATGATCATCGCAGACTATTGTATTTTTTATTTTTGTATCACTATCTTTCATATCATAAGGTGGTTTAAACCTATTGACCTAGACGATGTAATATTTTTTGAAACACAACTCTATCTATGATATGACTACTTTTTCCAGCTATCTTGTTAAACACATATCGAATGTTGTTTTAATTTACATTTAATGTCGCATATGTCTATTTATAACATTATTAGATAATGCATTAACCAATGTATTTAATATTCTTGGAATGTGTTGATATTCGATGTATTCAAACTGCCTTTCCAAGAGACGAACCTTCAAAAATAATCTCAGTAACACTGGATTTTTAATTGCGTATACTCTGTTTAAATGTAATACAATGAGTTCTGAATCTAACCTAATGATCAAACGTTGAATGCCAAATGAAATGGCATTAGATAATAACTCAATCACTGCGCTATATTCTGCCACATTATTCGTTGTTTGACCAAGGCTTACCCCATGCATAGAAACTAACTCATCGATGGGTGAATAGATAACCTAGGCCGCGGAAGAGATATTCTGTGTACTATGACAGGCACCATCGGCAAAACCAATGTACGCTTGAAGGGATGTCGACATCTGCAATATCAAGAGTAATCAAGATAAGCAGGAATAATAGTCAATGCAAACTTAAACTAGACACACTCATCTAATCTAAAGCAACTAATATTAGAAAAATAACTAATGTATAGATATGATCTTCACACAAAAAATAAAGCATAATATCTCTTAAGATAAATTCCATTTCTGGGTTTATCTAAAGAGACCCCATCATAATCAATCAATTCGTAAGCCCCTTTTGCAAGCACTCACTTGACGATATAAGGACCATGCCACATGGGTTCGAATTTCCCAGCTCCTAGTTTATCGTTAGCTTGGTCATATACCAATAATAGGTCACCTTCCGAAAAAACACTAGGTGTAACACTTCAGTCGTACTGAGCTTTAATCCGTTTTTTCTGAGCTTCAGCTGGTAATGCAACAGTGCACCAAGTTTCATCTAATTGTGCTAAGTACAAAAATCGTTTTTCCTCTTCAGAAGTTGCTGGTAGTAACTCTATGGCTAATTGGAGTGAGGGTATTTCGCATTCAATCGGTAACACAGCTTCTAAACTGTAGACCAATTGAAAAGGAGTGAACCCCGTTGCAGTTTTTGTTGAGGTTCGGTATGCCCAAAGTGCTGAGAAAAGCATAGTATGCCAATTTGATTTATAAATTCTGATTATCCTTTTAATCACAGTGATTAAAAATTTATCGATGGCTTCAACCTGACCATTAGCCTGTGGGTAATATGGAGTAGATCTATCATGGCGCAGGCCAAGTTGGTCGGAAAGTTCGATCATCATGATGTTTTGAAATGACTCCCATGATTAGTAATGATAGCTTGGGGTACACCGAATTGAGAAATTATGTGATTGAATACAAATGTAGATGCAATTTTTCCATCTGCCGCAAATGTAGGCATCACCTCGGCCCATTTGGTAAAATAATCTACTGCGAGAATAATATACCCATTCCCCCCGGCCGAGTGAGGGTTACATGTAATGAAATCAATGCCCCATTTTGCGAAAGGACCGACAAAAATTATGGGGTGAAGAGGAGCTGGTGGTGCACGCATCTTTCGATCAAAAATATTATAGTTGTGGCATTTTCGGACCGCAAGAATGAAATATTTGAATAACAAAGGCCAAAAATAACTAGCGCGCAATATCTTTTGGGCTGTGGCATACCCAGACATATGACCGCCACATGCTCCAAAATGGAAGTCATTCAAAACTTGTTCAGCCTCTTCATGAGTCAAACATCGTCGAAATACAGAATCCGCACCACGACGATAAAGCGTGTCCCCAACAATATTGTATTTATGGGATTGGTAACGGATCTTTCGTCGATATGATCGTGAAATTTCAGGCCGAAAAGTTTGGTTTTGGAGATAAATGATTATATCTCCATACCAAGGATCTAACGTACTGATAAGAAATAGAGATTCATCAGCGATCGGATGCTCTACCACAGTTTCTGTCTCAATATTTGGGAAATCACACATAAGTTCGGCGAACACCAGTGATTTCTTTGATTTAGATTTTTCAAATTCTAAATCAAACTTCTGAAGGATAACTATCCATTTAGATTACTTTCCCCCGAGCAATTGTTTGGTCAAAATGTACATCATCGGGTTACAATTAGAAATCATAGTTGTTTTTCATAACAAAATGTAATGACGAAAATGTTGGATAGCTTGTACTGCTGCCAAGGCCAATTTCTCCACATGTGAATATTTAATCTCTATTGGATTGAGATTCCGACTGAGGTAGTAAATCACATGCTCGTTGTGGAATTCATCCTCCTGAACTAATACCATTCCAATGGTGGAATCAGAGGCTTCTAAGTATAAAAAGTAATCTTGGCTGTAATTTGGGGGATGCAATAACGGTGCATGGGTCAACACATGTTTTAAAGCATCAAAATATCGATCACCAATCTCGTCCCAAATAAAACGAACATTGTGTTTCAAAAGCCTGGTAAAACCTTTGGTTAAATCAACATAGTTCTGGCAGAAATTTTGCTTTCCCCTGCAAACTTTGGAGTTGGCGGAATGTGGAAGGAGGAGGTTAATTGATAATGGAATCAACCTTCGAAGGGTCGACACGAATGCCTTCTTTCGAAATGACAAATCCAAGTAATCGACCAGATTGTACACAGAAAACACACTTGTGCGGATTCAAGCGAATTTTATAATACCTACATCTCATAAAAATCGCTCGTAAATGAGTACGATGATCTTCCATGTGTAATGAATGAGCAGGTAAATCATCAAGATAAGGTTGCACAATGTGTTTAATGTCATGAAAAGCATAGGACATTTCCCGTTGAAAATTTGCCCCAACATTCTTCAATCCAAAAGGTAGTTTACAATAAGCAAATGTTCCCCAAGGACAAATGAATGTTGTTTTTGGTTGATCGGCAGGGAGTATGTTGATCTGATTGTATTCGGAAAATCCATCCATAAATTAATACATTTCATTTCCGGCATAATCGTTAATAATTTGGTCGATATAAGGGGTTGGATAATTGTCTTTAGGACAAGCTTTATTAATATCCCTATAGTCGACACATACTCGTATTGTTCCTTGATTTTTTGTAACAGGAACGATATTAGATACCCAATCTGTTAATGGGATCGGATAAATAAAACCTGCTTTCAATCATTTCTCAACTTCAGCTTTAATAGCGGCAGCTTTTCGTGGATGTATCGGACGTAATCGCTGTCTGACAGGTTTAGCATCCGGGTAAGTCTTTATTTCATGAATGACAATGTTGGGATCGATTCTTGGCATTTCTTCATAAGACCAGGAAAATATATCACAGAATTCTTGAAATAGGGCTTTATATGTAGAAATTTCATCTGACGTACACAAAACATCTATATGAATGTTTTCAATAATTTCTGGTTTAATGGATATGTCAGTGGGAACTGTGGAAGAAATATTTCCCAAATTAGTTTCAGAATCTGAATGTGTAATTGATATTGGACTTTGAGATTCATTGACATAATCTATTGGAAAAATAGATGAAAAATTATTTTCAAATCTATCAAGCTCAGGTAAAAATGATGATCTATGATGGAGATTGTTATCACTCTAGTAATTCCTTAAGTAGTGGGATTTTGAGTTTTTAGTCAAAGAACACTAGAGGTAACCACAAACCTACTTCAAACTCTAGGATCTAGCCTTCCTAGGGTTTAGAGAGGGCTCTCTCTTTAAGATTTATCTTTGTTTTAATTTAAAATATTAGTCTAGTTATGAAAGTACAATTTGGTTTTGGTTTAAAGGTTTTTGTGGGGAAAAATCACTTGGAGGTGAGATAGAGAGAAATCTACATGTCCATTGGGCTATGGAGTCTAAATCAAGCTAGCAGTACTAGAAATCAAGGCTAAAAGGTACAAATATATTCAGGGCAAGATAGATAACCCTAAGAGATTTGGGAAAGTGGTTTTTTGTGAGGTGGTATGATTGGGATAAAGGGCGCTTAAGAATCCTTTGATCCGGAAAATGGAAGTAGGAGGCATAGGTCAAACAAGAGTGAGAGCAATTAAGAATTCTCAGCACCGGAAATTAGAAGAAAACATTAAAATGGCAACTAGTTAAAGACAGGGAGCACTTGACCTATCCTGTAGTAATACTCCTAGTTACACATTTAGATAGTGTTGCGCATATCAGCCCTTCGACCTAAATTTTTGGCTTAATGCTCCCCCATGATCTTTCAAACCTGTTATTATGGCCGAAAACTTCCATATGCTGCCTGTCGTTGACCTCTCCGCCTAAAAACACCATGCATAAAGGTCTAAACTCGCCATTAAAATTTGTATCGGGCCTAGCCCCTACAGTTATAGCCCCTTTGTTTTGTTCCCCATACGACTCAAGTGCTTGACCAAGCGCCAGGCGGAAAGGAGCTAATCATTCAAAGTTTCGGGGGCATTCGTGGCCGTCCGATCAAATCCAATCGACGGAGCGGAGCTGGTTTTCCGTGGTGGTCCCCGCGCCTTTGAAACCGGTGGTTTCATTCCGCACCACCTTTGTCGTGACGGTGGTTTTCCGCAAAACCCAGCGATTCCATTGAATGTGCGCTGCGTGTCTTTTGTATGGGCCCGAAAACCGCCCATTTCACGCGTTATCCTCTAGACGAAAGTTGGGTAGCGGAATAAATGGTGACCGTTGGATCTCGGGGCCTCCATCCGACGGCCATCGTGCCTCGAAGATGCACGCGCTTTACCTCAGGCCTCCGCTCTCCCCGCGCATTAAATTTCGGCCAAAGGTCGGGCAGCGAAATCCATAGCAGCCGTCAGATATGTCAGCCTTCATCCAACGGTGGTCGTCCTCCCAAGTTGCACACGACTTAACTCAGGCTAATCGCGCTCCTGGCCCACCACGCATTGTCCGTTGATGCTATTCTAACCGTTGATCTCGTTCATCGATCGTGTGGCTCATAATTGTCTGCATTTTCCCCCGTTTGACTAGGTCTACAGCCACGACATTCTTCCACCTGTCCTTCGTCCATCCTTGTCATTCACTCCACGTGTCCACAACGTCCTACTTATCCCCGTCGTATATTCTATTTATTCATTTTATTTTAGCGTTTGTATGTTATAAACTTCTATCTATTCACCTTTCGCTATCCCACTGTGTTTTCACCACCACCCTGCGCATTTCCGCCATGCTATCACGTCACTTTGTCGCACAGTCACCTCTTTTAGCATTGCCGCCTCCATGCATTGTTTCCTTTAACGGGTTTGTGGTTTTGCAGGTTTTCCGCGGTAGAAAAATCATCATGATTCACTGCTTTGTTCGCAAAATTTAAGAGCACCACTCTCGACAGTATCCGAGGAAGAAATTTAGGAGGGAGGCCGAGGGTAGTTGTTTTGACATGACCTCATTAATGGGAATATAGATAAGATCCATTGAACCCTAAATACGCCTGTAGAGGGAAAGATTACACAGCAGGAAATATTAATGGGTCAGCCTACAAAAATCAGTGAAAGATCGAGAAATGCCTCGCCCTGCATTAAAGATCTGGCATTTTAATTCAAGATTAGAGGGCCGAAAGTACCATGCACAAAAACAAGCAACCTCAAGGTTTTATTGTAGCAGATCTCCCTCCTCCAGCCAAGTACAAAACATTTGTATATTTTATTCTTTATGTCTTGATTATAAGGAGACTTTCATCTTCATCATTTATTTCATAAACAGTAGCAGAGTACTTGCACCAGTTCAGCACCGTCAAACAGCATAGTCGGGTTTTTCTTTCAAATTTGTTTTAAATTAGATCATTTAATGTATATCACCTACCTCATTTTCTAGAGCTTTCTGTTTCTCTTATAAAAATGAGGAAGAAAGACATTGTAGAGGTTCCAGATTTCTATCAGCAAACTGTGCAGTGAAAGGCTTTTGTATACATCTTGTAAATTTTCTGTATGAAGGCTCAGAGCCCGTAGGGTCTCAGTGAGGAGGAGTTATAACTGTAATGAGGATTCTGGTATTTGGTATCTCACAGTATGTAATTTTCTCTTATGTGTTAATATAAAATATCATTTCATGCTATTCATCTTCTTGTATCATGTTCTAGAATGCGAGTGGCTCACTGGTCTTAAGTAAGGATTCGTCCTAATTGGTGCCCATACTTGGATAGTCAAGCGCTTTAAATAGGCCTAGTCATGATATACTGTTCCATGTTCATTTCATCCATATTTTCTGCTATATTAGTTACTTGAGGAGGGTGCTTTTAAAACGCCATTGTCATGTATGGATTCTTAGTTGGAT
The DNA here is from genome assembly GCA_034641835.2 of Pinus albicaulis. NCBI lineage: Eukaryota > Viridiplantae > Streptophyta > Pinopsida > Pinales > Pinaceae > Pinus > Pinus albicaulis. The sequence continues at coordinate 2,018,326,469 of CM076575.1, read as the reverse complement.
AAGCCCATATGTGGTTTTGTTGTGTATCTGGGTATCAACCTCATGCTAACTAGTATCTTCTTCATGTTTCTTCACTGCATCCACTTTCTGATATTTGATTTCTGTGGCATATTATTTGAACTGGCCCTCTTTGCAGTAAGCTGTCTCTTAACTGTCTGATGCGTTTGTATTGGATTTTTGCATGTTGTTCCTACATTATTCTTATCTTTGTATCAGCTTCTGAGAGAGTTTGGTTCCATTTAAACTAATTTCCTTGTTTTAAAAGAGATAGTAAGAGAGCTTTTGGATTGACACCCAAGCTATATTTCATGTTCTCTTGCTATGATAAGATGTCCTAGGCACTGGTCTATGGCAACTCTAGACTGTCTCTAGGGGATGACAAAATTGTCTACAACATCTTTCTGGCGCCGTTGTCGGGGATCAAATTTAAGAATATCAGTTTCCCTGGGCCTCGACAAACTATATTCACTCTCTAATCAGGTGAGCATAGAGAGTTGAAGAGTTTCATATCTCTCACCTTGGCGACTCCACTGTTATTTATTTGATAAATCTATTGGTAGTCCTGGCTCCTCGCAAGCCACATTTGAGGTCAGATACTGCTAAGCTGAAGACGAATTATGTGCCTGACCCATAAAATATTGTACATAGGATAAGTTGGAGAGAAATACAGTCAGTTCATGCTGAAAACCCTAAACATTCTGTAGAAGACTTCCCATCCTCCTCTTCTCAAGAAGTTCCAGTAGAAAACCCTGATTTCATTGAAGAAAATCCTGAATATTACTCGGATAGCCCACCAAGGGGAAGTGCTAGAGCTAAAGTGAACTTTCATCCTACCCCTGAGGCTGAGGAAGTTAAAGAAGTTACAGAAGTAGCCCCTGTTAATCGTGAATTGTTTCCATCTACACCTCAGGCTTCTGCACAGTATATTCCCATTGTTATCCATACTCCACTTCCTCCCCTTCCTCTCCCTTCATTTGTACATCAGATTGTTGCACAACCCCCACTTCCTCCAATGGCTAATGTTCCAGCTTTCCTATTAAACAAATATTCTCCTTTAGCACTCCCACAAGTGCTGAATGATATGCCACAGGATTATTTGAAGATTCTGCCTAGATTTAATGGAGAAAATGAAATTGATGCTCAGAAACATCTTGAGACTTTCTGCTCCTTTGCAGAGAACTTTAATGTTGAACATTTAGATGTGGTCTTAAGATTATTTGTGCAATCTTTGGATGGTGAAGCCAGAAAATGGTTCAAGACCTTGGGAAACCGTTCAGTGACCACCTGGGATGACATGGAGAATACTTTTCTCAGGAAATGGGGAGAAAAGAAAGATCATGGACAGTGTCTTACTGAATTCAATACTCTTAAGAGGAGACACAATGAAGGGGTGTCGGAGTTTATTAAGAGATTTAATAAGTTATATCTAAATCTCCCTGCAGATATGAAGCCTCATCAGAACACTGCAAAATTTGTTTTCATTGCAGCCTTTGACTCAGATTTTGGTTTCTCCCTTAGGGAGAGAAAGCCTACCATCCTAGATGATGCTCAGTCAGATGCTCTTGAATTGGAAGCGAACTTTGCTTCCTCTGGAAAATTAAAAGGGAAGGCTGAACAAGACACTAGGAGGAGAGGAAAAGAAGAGGTTTCCTCCTCTAACCAGGATAAGGATTCAAATAAAATGGAGGAAATAAGCAAAATGATAAAGAAGATGGTCAAGCTTGAGTTGGAGGCTAAGAATGCAGCTCCCAAGAATTTCTATAATGCTCCAAACAGAGGATACAATCCCCAGTATAAGAGACCACCATTGCAAATATTGCCAAGGGAAGCAAAGCAGCAGCAAGATCAGGTACCACATCCCTTGTACCTGGAAGGTCCAGCAGATGACTCCACTGAAGATGCTGCTTATGAACTAGAAGATTCAAATCTTGCTTTCTCAAACAATGATGAAATGGAATGCCCATTGCAAGAAGAAGAAGAAGAAGCAGAGATTGATCATTATTGTAAACAATTTGCTGATTTCATGCAAGCACACTTCAATAGAAAATATGATCTCAGATCTTCAAGGAAGAGGACCAGGACTCAAGATGAAGAACAGGAGCCACTTCAAAAAGGGGAACCTGCGCAGAGAGAACCATCAGTGCAAAAAGCTGCAGAAAAAGGTAAGAGTCCTCTGAAAAAGCCTTCACAGTCTAATGACCAAGTCCCTTCTTCTTCAAAAATAGTCAGTCCTCCCAATGTTGATTCAGTGTCAAGAGAGGTCAAATTTCCAGCTGAAAATAAAGAGTTTAAAGAAGTTGTAATAGAAAAGCCTCCCCCTGCTTTCAGTCTACAAAAAGAGCTTGAGAAAATTAAAATTCCAGTCCCCTTGACCGAGCTGCTAAAACAACCTGCATATCAGTCTCAAGTTACTTCTTTTATGCTCCCTCCTGAAATATCAATTGTGCCTGATATTTTAAACCTTCAAGAAGAAAGACCCATGGTAGTCTTTGGCCCACATGTTGAGGAAGTAGATCCTTCTACTCCTCCTTTTTATGTTTCTCTAGTCATCCATTACCTGTTGTTACACAATTGTATGTTAGATTCTGGGGCTTCCCATAATCTTATGCCTCTATCTGTCATGGAACAACTAGGACTGCAAATCACACGCCCATATAAAGACCTTTATTCATTTGATTCCAAAAGAGTCAAATGCTTGGGGATGATTAAAGACTTAGTGGTCAATATGGCCCAAATTCCAGCAAAGAGTGTGGTCATGGACATTGTGGTGGCTGATATCCCAGCCCGCTTTGGCATGTTGCTGTCAAGGTCCTGGGGTACAAAAATTGGTGGGTCAATTAAGCTGGATTTAACATATGCTACCATCCCAGTTTTTGGTGGACAGGAGAAGAGGTTATACAGAGAGACTAAATTTGTCAAGGTAGTTACTAAGGCTGATAACTCTGAAAATTCACCAGTCTATAGTAAAGAAGGAGATTTTTCATGTTTTATGCTAGAAGAAGATCAAAATTATGTACATGAATCCTCCTTCAAAATTAAGGATGAGCAGCCTTCAGAAAATTATGAAGCTGGAATCTGGACTTTACATTTTGATGGGGCAAATTCAAGAGAAGGCAATGGAGCTGGGGTGTTATTAATCTCTCCTACAGGAAAATGGGTCCCACTGTCCTTTAAATTTGAATATGAGGCTACGAATAATGTAGCTGAATATGAAGCACTTTTATTGGGACTGCAGACAGCTAGAAACATGGGCATCCAAAGTCTAAAAGTCATGGGAGACTCTGAGCTGGTGGTCAGACAAGTCAGAAATCAATGCCAAACCAAGCATCCTCGTCTGAAAGCATATAGAAATGAAGTATGGGACATGGTGGAGAATTTATTCTTGGAATTTAACATACAGTTCATGCCCCGGGAACAGAATAGAATGGCAGACTCTCTTGATGTGGTTGCAAGTACATTTCGTTCTCCACAGAATCCTCTTTTGAGGTATGAAATTGAAGTACGATACAGACCATCAATCCCAGATAATATTAAACACTGGCAGGTTTTTGAAGATGATGAACAGATGAAGAGATTCTTGGAGACAGTGGGTGAGTTTTCAAATATGGAGATTGAGGATAATGAAGAAGAGGAAGCTGAAAATGTTGTAGAAAACAAATGGGAGGAAAAAATAGCAGGTAATAAAGTGCTACAGCTGAAAGGAAATGTTATCCCTAGAGGGCTGGTACCTCTAGAAAGATTGTTTGACAAAAATGATGTTCCATTGTAGCATAACAAAATAGTAGAAGAAAATCAAGTAGAAGACTTGAATTTGGGCACTGACGCTGAGCCCAAAATTGTAACATTATCTAAGAAGGTTTTAGAGGAATACAAAAGGAAATATTTGAAGTTGTTCTAGTTATATAAGGATGTATTTGCATGGTCTTATCAAGACCTTAAAACTTTTGATGTTGATATAATGCAGCATAAAATTCCTTTGAGGGAAGGTGCGAAGCCTTATAAGCAAAAGCTCAGGCAGATAAATCCTCTGTTGCTTCCCTCTATTGAAAAAGAAATCAAGAAGCTACTGAAGGCCAAAATAATTGTGCCATTGAGATACTCAGAATGGGTAGCAAACCTTGTTCCTGTTCGAAAGAAAAATGGAGAAATAAGGTTGTGTGTAGATTTCAGAAACTTAAATAGAACATCTTTAAAAGATAATTATCCATCTCCTAAGATGGATCACATACTGCAGAAAGTGGTCGGAGCCTCCAGAATGTCAATGATGGATGGGTTTTCTGGTTATAATCAGGTAGTTGTGTTCCCAGAGGATCAGAAGAAAACTGCATTTACAACACCATGGGGAACATTTATGTATGCCAGGATGCCATTTGGATTAATTAATGCAGGAGCTACTTTTCAGAGGGCAATGGACATAGCCTTTGTTGGAGAGCAGGACAAGTTTCTGGTGGTATATCTGGATGATATCACAGTATTTTCAAAGGATGATACCGAACACATTCAGCGCTTGCAGAGAACCTTTGAAAAATGCAGAAGGTATGGGCTTTCCCTCAATCCTCAAAAATATTTATTTGCATTAGATGAGGGAAAACTCTTAGGGCACATTGTAACTAAAGATGGTGTGAAAATAGACCCTAAGAGAGTTGAGGTGATAAATAGTATTTCTCTACCAAGAAATAAGAAGGAAGTACAAGTATTTTTGGGCCGAATAAATTTTCTGAGAAGATTTATTCCTAATTATGCCGAGATAGTTAGGCATATAACTGATATGCTCAAGAAAAACAATGAGGTGAAATGGTCCCAAGAATCTAGAGATGCATTCACAAGGATAAAACAGGCATTTTCTGAAGCTCCTGTGCTAGCTGGACCTGATTCTACAAAGCCTTTTATGATATTTTCATTTGCTTCACCTCATACAGTAGCTGGAGTCTTGTTACAGAAAAATGAAGATGGATATGAGCAACCAATATCCTTTTTCAGTCAGGTGTTGCATGATGCAGAATTGAAGTATAACATACTAGAAAAGCAGGCGTATGCCTTGGTGAAGTCTCTCAAAGCCTTTAGAACATATGTTTTGCAATCCCACATTACTGCATATGTTCCTACAGCAGCTGTCAAAGACATCCTCGTTCAAGGAGATAGTGAAGGCAAAAGGGGAAGATGGATTGCAAAAATACAAGAATATGATTTGGACATCAGACCTACTAGGCTGATTAAAGGACAAGGACTTGCTAAAATGTTATCTGAATCAAATCATCAAGCCTTGGGCATTAATTTATCTATGATAGAAAATGAAGAGCCTGAGAAAAGAGAAGAGAAGCATGGACTGGAGATGGCCACTCAAAAGATACACATAAAATATCTCACTAGTCCTTGGTACAAAGAAATAGTTGAATACTTCTTGACACTTAGCTGTCCTCCCAGCTGTGACAAATCAAAATACAGGGCTTTGAGGCCGAGATCACAAAAGTATATGGTTGCCAATGGTCAGTTATATTGGAGGGATCCTTCAGGCATACTGTTATTGTGCCTCACAGAGAATGAAGTGGAAAGTATAATGATAGAATTTCATGAAGGGATCTGTGGAGGACATTACAGCTGGAGAGCCACAACTCATAAAATATTGAGAGCTGGTTTTTATTGGCCTAAGATATTTGGGGATGTTTTTACTCGGGTCAGAGCATGTGATAAGTGCCAAAAATTTTATGACAAACAAAAGCTGCCAGCTCTACCTTTAATTCATGTCCATGTGAATGAACCATTTCAACAACGGGGATTAGATTTTATAGGAGAGATACATCCCCCTTCAAGTGGCCAACATAAATGGATATTGACAACCATAGACTATTTTACAAAATGGGTGGAAGCCATACTTGCAAGAAATGCTACAGATGCTGTAATCATCAAATTCATGGAAGAGAACATCATATCTAGGTTTGGCTGTCCAGCTAGAATTGTAACTGATAATGCACAGGCCTTCAAGTCCAATAAATTTGTAAATTTCTGCCAGCAGTATAATATTGCATTAAATCATTCAACAGCTTACTATCCACAGGGGAATGGCTTGGCATAATCCTCCAACAAAACTCTGGTGAGGGCCTTGAAGAAAACAATCAATGAGAACCAAAAGAATTGGGACTCCCAATTAAAGTTTGCTTTGTGGGCCAATAGAATAACCAGTAAGAGATCAACTGGGAAATCCCTTTATGAACTGGTATATGGGCGAGCAACTGTGTTTCCTGTGCAATTGGCGTTGCCAGTAGCACGTTTCATGCAAGAAAGTCAGGAAGAACCAGATGACATGGTCAGAAGAATTAATCAATTGGTCGAATTAGAGGAAACACGGAACCAAGTGAATCAGAGATTAACAAAATATCAGGAGAAAATGAAAAATGTATTTGATCAGCATGCAAAAGACAGGAAATTTCAAATTGGTGATCTAGTTCTCAGATGGGATATCCGTAGGGCTGAAAAGGGCAAACTTGCTAAATTTGACCCCCTCCAGTTTGGTCCATTAAAAATTATGGGACAGGGAGGTAATAACACGTTTACATTGGAGAATTTACAGGGTGATTTGCTGGATTCCCCTGTGAATGGCCAATTTCTCAAGCCCTATTTTTAGTTTTGATGCAGGCTTAGATGGCTTGTTGTACCATATTGTATATAAGTCTTGTTTCAGTTTTTGTTTTGAATGTACTGACAAATTATCAGAAGAAATGCAAAGGGATTGAAGCACAGAGTTCACATACAGGATGGTCTGAGGTCTGCGTGTTCTCGACGTGTCCATGGATGAACATGCCGTCCCCAGATGGAGCCGATGTTGCGCATATCAGCCCTTTGACCTAAATTTTTGGCTTAATGCTCCCCCATGATCTTTCAAACCTGTTATCATGGATGAAAACTTCCATATGCTGCCTATCGTTGACCTCTCCGCCTAAAAACACCATGCATAAAGGTCTAAACCCGCCATTAAAATTTGTATCGGGCCTAGCCCCTGCAGTTCTAACCCCTTTGTTTTGTTCCCCATACGACTCAGGTGCTTGACCAAGTGCTAGACGGAAAGGAGCTAATCGTTCAAAGTTTCGGAGGCATTTGTGGCCGTCCGATCAAATCCAATCGACGGAGCGGAGCTGGTTTTTTGTGGTGGTCCCCGCGCCTTTGAAACCGATGGTTTCATTCCGCACCACCTTTGCCGTGACGGTGGTTTTTCACAAAACCCAATGATTCCATTGAATGTGCGCCGCGTGTCTTTTGTACGGGCCTGAAAACCGCCCATTTCGCGCATTATCCTCTGGACGAAAGTCGGGTAGCGGAATAAATGGTGACCATTGGATCTCGGGGCCTCCATCCAACGGCCATCGTGCCTCGAATATGCACGCTCTTTACCTCAGGCCTCCGCTCTCCCCGCGCATTAAATTTCGGCCAAAGGTCGAGCAGCGGAATCCATAGCAGCCGTCAGATCTGTCAGCCTTCATCCAACGGTGGTCGTCATCCCAAGTTGCATGCGACTTAACCCAGGCTAATCGCACTCCTGGCCCACCACGCATTGTCCGTTGATGCTTTTCTAACTGTTGATCTCGTTCATCGATCGTGTGGCTCATAATTGTCTACATTTTCCCCCGTTTGACTAGGTCTGCAGCCACGACATTCTTCCACCTGTCCTTCGTCCATCCTTGTCATTCATTCCACGTGTCCACAATGTCCTACTTATCCTCGTCGTATATTCTATTTATTCATTTTATTTTAGCATTTGTATGTTATAAACTTCTATCTATTCACCTTTCGCTATCCCACTGTGTTTTCACCACCACCCTGCGCATTTCCGCCATGCTATCACGCCACTTTGTCGCACAGTCACCTCTTTTAGCATTGCCGCCTCCATGCATTGTTTCCTTTAACGGGTTTGTGGTTTTGCAGGTTTGCCACAGTAGAAAAATCATCATGATTCACTGCTTTTTTCGCAGAAGTCAAGAGCACCGCTCTCGACAGTCTCCGAGGAATAAATTTAGGAGGGAGGCTGAGGGTAGTTGTTTTGACATGACCTCATTAATGTGAATATAGATAAGATCCATTGAACACTAAATATGCCTGCAGAGGGAAAGATTACACAGCAATAAATATTAATGGGTTAGCCTACGAAAATCAGTGAAAGATCGAGAAATGCCTCGCCCTGCATTAAAGATCTGGCATTTTAATTCAAGATTAGAGGGCCAAAAGTACCATGCACAAAAACAAGCAATCTCAAGGTTTTATTATAGCAGATCTCCCTCCTCCAGCCAAGTACAGAACATTTGTATATTTTATTCTTTATGTCTTGATTATAAGGAGACTTTCATCTTCAGCATTTATTTCATAAACAGTAGCAGAGTACTTGCACCAGTTCAGCACCGTCAAACAGCATAGGCGGGTTTTTCTTTCAAATTTGTTTTAAATTAGATCATTTAATGTATATCACCTACCTCATTTTCTAGAGCTTTCTGTTTCTCTTATAAAAATGAGGAAGAAAGACATTGTAGAGGTTCCAGATTTCTATCAGCAAACTGTGCAGTGAAAGGCTTTTGTATACATCTTGTAAAGTTTATGTATGAAGGCTCAGAGCCCGTAGGGTCTCAGTGAGGAGGAGTTATAACTGTAATGAGGATTCTGGTCTTTGGTGTCTCACAATATGTAATTTTCTCTTATGTGTTAATATAAAATCTCACTCCATGCTATTTATCTTCTTGTATCATGTTCTAGAATGCGAGTGGCTCACTGGTCTTAAGTAAGGATTCATCCTAATTGGTTCCCATACTTGGATTAGTCAAGCGCTTTAAATAGGCCTAGTCATGATATACTGTTCCATGTTCATTTCATCCATATTTTCTGCTATATTAGTTACTTGAGGAGGGTGATTTTAAAATGCCATTGTCATGTATGGATTCTTAGTTGGATAAGCCCATATGTGGTTTTGTTGTGTATCTGGGTATCAGCCTCATGCTAACTAGTATCTTCTTCATGTTTCTTCACTGCATCCACTTTCTGATATTTGATTTATGTGGCATATTATTTGAACTGGCCCTCTTTTCAGTAAGTTGTCTCTTAACTGTCTGATGCTTTTGTATTGGAGTTTTGCATGCTGTTCCTACATTATTCTTATCTGTGTATCAGCTTCTGAGAGAGTTTGGTTCCATTTAAACTAATTTCCTTGTTTTACAAGTAATAGTGAGAGAGCTTTTGGATTGACAACCCAAGCTATATTATGAGCTCCTTGCTATGATAAGATGTCCTAGGCACTAGTCTATGGCAACTCTAGGCTGTCTCTAGGAGTGACAAAATTGTCTACAACATCTTTCTGGCGCTGTTGTCGGGGAACGAATTCAAGAAAATCATTTTCCCTGGGCCTCGACAAATTGTTTTCACTCTCTAATCAGGTGAGCACGGAGAGTTGAAGAGTTGCATATCTCTCACCTTGGCGACTCCACTATTGTTTATTTGATAAATCTATCGGTAGTCCTGGCTCCTCGAAAGCCACATTTGAGGTCAGATTCCTCTAAGCTAAAGACATCCTCTGTATCTGACCCAGAGAAGATTATTCATAGAAGAAGTTGGAAAGAAAGACAATCAGCCCGTGCTGAAGTCCCTGAATATTCTGTAGAAGATTATCCATCCTCCTCTTCTCAAGAAATTCCAGAAGAAAATCCCCAATATTACTCAGATAGCCCACCAAGGGCAAGTGCTAGAGCTAAAGTGAACTTTCATCCTACCCCTGAGGCTGAGGAAGTTAAAGAAGTTACAGAAGTAGCCTCTGTTAATCGTGAATTGTTTCCATCTACACCTCAAGCTACTGTACAATATATTCCTGTTGTTATTCATACTCCTCTTCCTCCTCCTCTTCTTCCCCCATTTGTACATCAAACTATTATAGCCCCACCTCCTCCAATGGCTAATTTCCCTACCTTCCTGTTGAATAAATATGCTCCACTGGAGTTACCCCAAGTGCTAAATGATATGCCACAGGATTATTTGAAGATTCTGCCTAGATCTAATGGAGAAAATGAAATTGATGCTCAGAAACATCTTGAGACTTTCTGCTCCTTTGCAAAGAACCTTAATGTTGAACATTTAGATGTGGTATTAAGATTATTTGTACAATCTTTGGAGGGTGAAGCCAGAAAATGGTTCAAGACCTTGGGAAACCGTTCAGTGACCACCTGGGATGACATGGAGAATAATTTTCTCAGGAAATTGGGAGAAAATAAAGATCATGGACAGTGTCTCATTGAGTTCAATACACTCAAGAAGAGACATAATGAAGGAGTGTCGGAGTTTATCAAGAGATTTAATAAGTTATATCTAAATCTCCCTGCTGATATGAAGCCACATTAGAATGCTGCCAAAGTTGTTTTCATAGCAGCATTTGGCTCAGATTTTGGAGTCTCTCTAAGGGAAAGAAAACCTGCTACCTTAGACGATGCTCAGTCAGATGCTCTTGAGCTGGAAGAAAACTTTGTTTCCACTGGAAAATTAAAAGGAAAAGCTGAACAGGAAACTAGGAGAAGAGGTAAGGAAGAGGTCTCTACCTCCAATCAAGACAAGGACGTAGACATAATTGAATAAATGAGCAAAATGATCAAAAATCTGTCTAATAAGCTGCGTAAGCTAGAATTGGAGGCTAAGAATGCAGCTCCCAAGAATTTCTATAATGCTCCAATCAGAGGATACAATCCCCAGTATAAGAGACCACCATTGCAGATATTGCCAAGGGAAGCAAAGGAGCAGCAAGATCAGGTACCACATCCCTTGTACCTGGAAGGTCCAGCAGATGACTCCACTGAAGATGCTGCATATGAACTAGAATATTCAGATCTTTCTTTCTCAAACAATGATGAAATGGAATGCCCATTGCAAGAAGAAGAAGCAGAGATTGATCATTATTGTAAGCAATTTGCTGATTTCATGCAAGCACAATTCAATGTAAAATATGATCTCAGATATTCAAGGAAGAGGACCCGAATTCAAGATCAAGAAGAAGAGTCCCCTCAAAAGGAAGTACCTGCTCAGAAGGAATCGGCAACAAAGAGGAACACAGAAAAAGGTAAGAGTCCTCTAAATACTCCCTTGCAGCCTAATGACCAGATTCCTTCTTCTTCAAAAGTAGTCAGTCCTCCTAATGATGAATCTGTGTCAAAAGAAATAAAATTTTCAGCTGAAAATAAAGAGTCAAAAGAAGTTGTAATAGAAAAGCCCCCTCCTGCTTTTAGTTTGCAAAAAGAACTTGAGAAAATTAAAATTCCAGTCCCCTTGACCGAGCTGCTAAAACAACCTGCATATCAGTCTCAAGTTACTTCTTTTATGCTCCCTCCTGAAATATCAATTGTGCCTGATAGTTTAAACCTTCAAGAAGAAATACCCATGGTAGTCTTTGGCCCACATGTTGAGGAAGTAGATCCTTCTACTCCTCCTTTTTATGTGTCTCTAGTTATTCATGACCTGTTGTTACACAATTGTATGTTAGATTCCGGGGCTTCCTGTAATCTTATGCCTCTAGATTCTGGGGCTTCCCTTCATAATCCAGGAGGAGCTTGTAAGTTCGTAAGTACAAAGATAATATCTGAGTACCAAGGTAATCTAGAAAGGTTTCACTGATCGTTGGAGTCACCATCTCTTCCTGGTCATCAATCTGAGCAATAAAATTTATGTCTAATGCATTGCAGTTGGATTTAGCTATCAATCTAGCTAATCCTTGTACTTTAATGAGTTTGGTTGGTTTAATTTATTTGTCATATTCTAGGATAGTGGCAATCCACTTACCTCTGCTTCCATCAGGGCCATCCTGAGTAAGAATGTCTTTAACTACAGAATTAGGGACATAGGCAATTATGTGGGAATAGAGAATGTAAACTCTGAATTCTTTTATGGCCTTAACCAAGGCTAAGGCTTGTTTCTCCATTATGTTATATTTTAGAGGTGCATCTCTAAGGGTCTTACTGAAAATGGCTATAGGTTGTTCAAATCCTTGATCATTCTTGTGCAGTAAAACTGCAGCAATGGTATGCTCTGATGCAAAAGAAAAAATTATAAAGTCTTTTTTGAAATTTGGACTAATTAAGACTGGTGTTTTTGTTAAAGCCTGTTTTATGGATTCAAATGATTGTTTGGCTTCAACAGTCCATTTTAGAGTTGAATATTTTTTGAGCATATTGTTCAGTTCTCTAATGATTTTAGCTAAGTTTGAAATAAATCCTCTCAAAAAGTTAATTTTACCTAAAAATGCTTGTAATTCTTTGATGTTTCTAAGTGGATAAATGTTCAGAATTGCTTCTATCCTAGCTGGATTAATTCTAATTCCTTCTTTTGAAATTATATGTCCTAGTAACTTACCTTCCTCTAATCCAAAGAGAGTTTTCCTGGGATTTAAAGAGATGCCAAATTTCCTACATTTAATAAATACATGTCTCAAATGATCCAAGTATTCATTATTTGATTTTGAAAATACAGTAATGTCATCTAGATAAATTACCAAGAAGTCATGAATCTCCTTTGAAAAGGCTATGTCCATAGCTGTATGAAAGGTTGCTCCTGCATTCATCAGACCAAAGGGCATTTTCACATACATGAAAGTGCCCTAAGGAGTGGTGAAAGTTGTTTTAGCCTGATCTTCTTTTTGGAATAGGATTTGGTTGTATCCTGAAAAACCATCTAACAAATAAATTCTAGTGGAGCCAACTACCATTTGTAATATATGATCCATCTTTGGTAAAGGGTAATTATCCTTTAAAGACACTTTGTTAAGATTTCTAAAGTCGACACATAACCTAATTTCTCCTGTTTTCTTTCTTGTTGGAACTAGGTTTGAAACCCAATCAGAATATCTAATTGGTGCAAAAATCTGAGCATCATACATGCATTTTACTTCCTTTTCTATCAAAGGTAATATAATAGGATTAATTATCCTTAATTTTTGTTTGAAGGGTTTTTGATCATCTTTTATGGGACTTTTGTGTTGGATTATGTTTGTGTCATAAGCTTTGAGATCTTTCTAACTCCAAGCAAACACATATTGATATCCCTTTAAAATATCAATGTATTTTTCCTTTTCTTGTGGAGGTAGAGATTTAGACAGTTTAATCATTTTTGGTTTTAATTCTGTTCCAATGTTACATTCCTCAATGTCAGGCCTAACTGGTTCCATTTTTGGCTTTTTAGGTACATCATTGGTGTTGTCGCTCCTAGAGACAGCCTAGAGTTGCCATAGACCAGTGCCTAGGACATCTTAGCATAGCAAGGAGCATATAATATAATGTATGAAGTTGTCAGCTTCAACTCACTTACTATGTTATGTAAACAGGGAAATAAGCTTAGAATGGAACCAGCACTCTCAGAAAGTGTCACAATAAAAGTAATATTGCAGAAACAAGATGCAAAGCTCCAATATTAAAGCATCAGATAGTTAAGAGACAATTTACTGTAAAGAGGGCCGATTCAAGTAATATGTCACAGAAATCAAATATCAGAAAGTGTATGCGGTGAAAGAAATATAAGAAGATATTAACTGTCCTTGGGCTGATACCCAGATACACAACAGAACCATATATGGGCTTATCAATCTAAGAATCCATACATGACAATGGCGTTTTAAAAGCACCCTCCCAAAGCAACTAATATCGCAGAAATATGGGTGAAATGAGTATGGAACAGTATATCATGCCTGAGCCATATTTAAAGCGCTTGACTGATCCAAGTATGGGTATCAACTAGGATAAATCCTTACCTAAAATCAGTGAGCCACTCGCATTCTAGTAACATGATACAAGAAGATGGATGAAATGAAATATTGTATTAAACACATAAGAGCAGGTTACATACTGTGAAATATTAAAGACCAGAATCCTCTAAGACAGATATAACTCCTCCTCACTGAGACCCTACGGGCTCTGAGCCTTCATACAAGAGATTTTACAAAATGTATACACTAAGCCTTTCACTGCACAATTTTCTGATAAAAATCTGGAATCCTTACAATGTCTTTCTTCTCGGTTTTTATAGGAGAAACCGAGAATTCTAGTAAATGAGGTAGGTGGTGAACATTTAATTTACTTAATTAAAAAAAAATGGCGGAACCACTCGCGACCATACTGTTGAATGACTAGGTAATACTGTTTGTACTTGACATCCTGCTAACAAAAATAAATGCACTGGGTAGAAAATCTCTTCAGGAATACGGTATGGGGAGAAATTCACATGAACATTCTGTCCTTTCCTGAAGAGAATTCGGCTGAAATAAACCCTGAGGGCATTGTTTTCTGTGAAAGGATATTTCTAGTGATCTGCAGAGTTCTCGATCTGGTACTTTTCCTCTAAAAGGTCATGTAAAAGCCTCACAGTCCTTAAATGCATTTCTTTAATCCCCTGCTCTTCACTGATATTCTCTATCTGCGCCATTAATTCTTCATCTGCTCAACCTGTGCATTTGAATGACCCGGGAGGGTTTAATAGATTTAAACCCGGGCTCTTTAATGGATGTCATGTCAGCATATCTTCCCGGATCCTTGCTCCATAATTCTGCATTTGATAATTGGTCCTCTGGAGCGTACTCGGCTTCTGTAATGGTGGCCGCGAATTCTGATAGCTCTCCATCGCCATAAACCTGCAAAACCCACAAACTAGTTAAGGAAAACCAGACACAGGGATGGTGGATGCGGCAGTGACCACGGAATGGTAATATAGACTGGGTGAAATGATGAGCAGATGCAGGGTGGCGGAAAACGCAGATAAATAGCGGAGAAATGAAGGGTGGCAACGAAAAACACAGTGGAACGACGATGAATGAACGAGGTGGAGGTACATAACATAACCACCGAAATATGACACATAAATGAGATATATGAATGGTGGAGGGAGAACGCAAATGACACATGGAATTTGTGATGTGGAGATGGACCAGGTCAACAGCTGGGTAAACAAACTATCAGAGCCGTCCGATCTTTAAACGAGATCAACGGTTTAAACTGCGTCGGGCGATGATGTGATGGTGGGCCACGAGCGTCATTAGCCTAGACTAATGTTAATCCAACTTTGATGAATTATCGCCGTAGGATGGAGGCTCACAAATCTAACGGTTCATGCGGATATCGCTGCACGTCTTCAACCGAAAGATAATGCGCGATGAGTAGGCAGTATTCAAATAGTGACCTTGCCACGCGTCGGGCGATTAGTGGAATCGCAGGCCAAAAGGCAATTACCGCCTTCCGCTGAAAAGCAGTGCGATGAAAACAGGTCGGTTTTTGCAATGGGTGCGGGCGCGGGGACCACCGGGCACGGATAGGCTGCGAGCCGTTGATCTCTAGTTTGATCGGACGACTGAAAGATGTTTAGAGCGAGTAAATGGAGTGGGGACCGCGTGCGTGGTGGAGCTGTAGAAGCCGTCAGATCTGTGTAAATCTATGGTCTAAAATGTGCCCGATCTGTATATTGGATAAGCCCCCCTTAGAGTAGCTCTTGGTTAAGCGCTAGGGCTATATGAAGAAAAAGACAGGGGGTGTTAGGGCCGAAGGGGCTAGGATTTAAATATTTCAAAAGTGGGTCTTTCAGCCTTCTACTATGCAATTTGGAGGCGGAGGAAGGCAACGGTAAGCAACAAAAGGATTTCTTAGGCCATGGTAGGAAATTTGAAAGGTTTAAGCAGGGTTAATGGCCAAAATATTAAAGGGGGCTGACATGGTCAACAATTGGAATAAAAAAGGTCTTCCAAAGGAGTTAAACCTTTAGGCAAAAAATTATCTTTTAGATCTAACATGTCAATTTCTTCTTCAATGATTTCATCAATATCTACCTTCTCTAAGCTATCTATGTCAGATTGAGTAAATACAGTAGGTTTATCAAACTTATGTACATTTATGTTATCTATTTCACAATAAAAATCTGGATCTATTTTACAGTCTGTATCTATTTTACAATTTTGAAATTCTTCCTCATTATTTAAGAAATGGTAAATCTGTTCATCTTGAGAGGAAATATGCCAGTACTTGAGGTTGTCTGGGATAATTGGTCTATGTTTAACCTCAGCAGTGTACCCATGAGTTGGTTGGAATGGTAAGTTACATGTACTAGCAAAAGTTGCCAGACAATGTGCTTGTATATTTTTTTTTTCTGGGTATAACAACAAACTTGCATTCCAATAAATCATCAGTTAAATCTATCACAGTATCTCTGTATCTGGCTAGTCTAGGATTATAAAAAGAATAATCTCCATTTATTTGCTTTATGATTAATTCCGAATCTCCCATGATTAGTATTCTTTTTCCTCCTAAGTTTCTGATGATCTAGAGGCCTAGAATGAGTGCCTCATACTCTGCCATGTTATTGGTACATTTGAAGTTGAGTCTGAAGGCATGTCATTCTGAATGATTAGTTTCCATATTCGTAATCCATACTCCTGCTTCTGCTCCTGATTTGTTCACAGAGCCATCAAAGTCTAAGTGCCAAAGGGACTCATGAAATATGTTGTCATTGTTTGGTTTTGGCCTTTTATCAATCAGTTCAGTTTGGATTTCATTGTAATCAGAGTTACATAAAATAAAAGAGTCAAGGTCAGTTGGTGTAGAATAAATGGAGTAATTTATGGATCTCTCAGCACTACTGACCATGAATTTCATTAATGTTTCCCTATATAGCTTTTTGGGTTAACCAAACACTGATATAGTAGCATAGCTCATGTCCAATTGTAGATATCCCTGCAACTTTGCTCCCCATGAGCGAGAAAGAAGCATACCATACTTTGGTGGGATGTCAGCTACTACAATGTCCATTACCATACTCTTACCAAGGTACTGAACTAAATTCACACATAAGTTTTTAATTAATCCTAAGCACTTAAATTTGCTAGAATCAAATGAAAACAAATCTTTGTAAGGCCTGGTTATTTCTAGATTAAGAGTTTCCATGATAGCTTTGGAAATTAAGTTATGGGAAGCTCCTGAATCTAACATAACGTTGTGTAAAACCTGATCATGGATGGTAAGACTGATATAGAAAGGAGGGACTGATCCATCTGAATGCTTTCCATTCACATCAGGGCCAAAAATCAACTCTAGTTGATCATCATTCAAATTAATGGCATCTTCACCATCATTCATATTCAAAGTTTCAGTTATGGTTGATTTTTATAAGTCAATTTTAACCAATTCTGTTAAAGGAATAGGTATTTTTAACTTGGCAATTTTAGACTGAATATTGAATGAGGGTTGAGATTTACTCAGACTAGGCTGCTGAACAGGACCAAATGCAGGTATTTGTATGGTAGGCTGGATTGGTTTTTGAGGTTGATTATAACCAACTTGTTGTCTAACTTGATAATAAGGTACTTGCACATTTGGTTGTAAATTCTGTTGGGCTTGGGATGGATCCCACACCATTCCGGGATATGAGGTCCCAACGAAGGTTGTGCATAAGACAGACCATAACTCGGTTGAACATATGGCTAATAATTGGTTGGATAATTCCCACCTCCTTGCAACATTTTTTGTTTTGAATAGAACTATTGTCCTAAAGGAGGTTGCAATCGTTGAGCTGGGTACTGCCCTTGAGGTTGATATTGACCTTGAGACATGTACTGACCTTGAGGCATATACTGTCCTTAAGGTTGATATTGAACCTGAGGTATGTACTATCCCTGGGGTTGATATTGAACCTGAGGTATGTACTATCCTTGAGGTTGCCCCCCCACGCTGTATTTGACTACTTTGAGGTTGACCCCCAGGCGATAAATTACTACCTTGAGGTCCGGGGTTTAGAATATTTCCATACATCATATAAATTTTCTCATTGTTCAAAGTTCCAGTATTTGATTCATTCGGGCCAGATGATGACATTGGTTTGTTGGGAAGAGGAGATGCTCTTGAGAATGTACTAGAGAGCGACTGATAGCCTACAGGAACAGACGAACCACCATACAAAAATGTTTCTGGTGATTCAGTATACATAGATGACTCACTAGACATGTTTAATGGAGGTCTATAACCTATTGGCGTAGGGTAAAAAGGAATTCGGGGTGGCGAGTACTTAAGAACTACGTTTTGTAGAAAATATATTAGTGAAGAATACCAAGCGTCTTTTCTAAAAGGACTGTAAAAAATTGATTCACGTTCTCTAATATTTAAAGATTCCTGAGTTGAAGGAAGAATAACTTCCTGTTCAGTGTTAGTAACTTCTTCAATACTAATGAGACCAGGAGGAAGATCTTTTGTGATACGATTTCTTACTATGGGTGAATCAGGATAACCATAAGTTGGAGTAGCGAACTCTAAAGTAGGTTCAGACGTGGCAGATTCAGTTTCCGGTTCAGAAATTTCAGGTTTTTCAGCTGATAACTCACTTGTTGCAGGAGCAACTTCAATTAATTCGGATATTAAAATTGTCTGTGGATTATGTTCTGCTATTTGCGGTTGATCTACTTCAGAATTAGGATGAATAATTATGGATGATTCTCTGTGTTCTGTTAATCTAGTTTTGCTGATAACATTTGGTATCAGATATTTAAGTTTTTCTAATTGGCTTGGTGTATACTTAGGGGGTTTCCCCTGAGTTCTACGCGACTGTCTTGGTAATTCTGCCACGATTAAAACTTTAAGCACACACAAACAAAGAAAATTTCAATCAAAATATCCTAAGGTCACTAAGAAAACAATCAAATGAATCACACGCCTATAAAAATCTAAGAGATCAAACCACACACAAACAGTAGATCCCCGCACTAAAAACACTAGTTGGTGATGAAATCCAACACCATAGAATTTTAATGTAGAAATGGTGGTTGGAACAGTTACCCGACAACCTTCTTAATGAAATATACTGGTGCAAGTTTCTCCACTTAAACCATCTCGAGTGAAGATAACCCTCCGGAGAGTTCAAGTGAGTCTAGCCGACGTCTGCTCCAGGTACAGTGGGACCTCTCCTCCACTGTCACCTACGGAAAGAATCCTAAATTTTATGGCCACTAAGGTCACCAATGGGAACACATATACCTAGGGGAACAGTCTATGATCCGATATACACACAAGGGCAGAGTAACAAGCTCAATCCCCTTGAAGGCTCCTTGACATAATCCAAGGTTTACCAACAAGTGACCCCAGGCTCCTCGACAATGGTCTATTTGAGGTTTACCGTTTTTAATATGTGCACATCTTCTATCGTTCCCAATGAGATAGGTATGATTACGTCACTGGTTCGGATATGATCTCGTGCTTGACTCCTTTAGGAGGATCTTCCCAGAGCATACATGCTACAATTGGATTTTCCTAAAGCAAGATCGACTACTTGTTTGTTTTTATTGTCTTGGAGAGTTAACTAAAACCTATTCCAAGACACTAGCCTAAGTTATGTTGGTGGAAAAGAGCCCTAGAAAATAAAAAATTTCTAGATTGATTTTAATTAATCATTACTTTTAATTGGCAGTTTCTTAGGACAATGGGTACAGAAATGAAACTTTGATGATGTTTTGATGACCCGACTCAAAATATTCTACAATGCATCTATATGATAAACAACTCATTTCTTTTCAATGAAATCTAACTAGAGGAAAGAGTTGAGAGATTTCAATAACTTTCAAAATATCAATTCTTTCTTTCCTACATGAGAAATTTTGAAAAGAAGACAATTCGGAGAATTCAATTCCAAAAAAGATCTTTGCTCAAAATGAAATTCCCTATATCATTTAGATCAGAAACAAAAACAAACTTCTTCCAAAAGAAAATAAAAAGTATTAAAACTATAAAATTCAAAACTAAAAGAAATCTCTAATCTTGAACTCTATCTAAAAGTTGAAGGATGTCTTAGCTTAGTTTGTAATCTAACCAAGATATTTATGCTTATTTCTGCAAGAAGATAAAGCATCCAATAGCAATTTTAAAATGAAATTCAGACCTTATTAATCCAAAAGGTTTTCTAAGTTTTCCAATGAAAAAAAATCAAATTTTCATAAGAGTAATAATTGCATCAAGTTCAATGGCTCAACAAAACAATGACATACCAAGTAGCTGAGGTATATAGAAGTTTCTGATTCAAAGCTACGGGAGGACAAGGCAACATTTACTCATAAAAGCAAACTAACTAAAATGATCACTTTAAAGATTGAATTGCTGAAAGAAACTTTTTACAGAAGTCTTTAACAGTCAAGACAAATTGGGTAAAGAACAAAGAATCAAGTAATGGGATTCTAGAAAACATAATTTCTACTTTTTCTAAAATTTTCCAGAGGTTCGCAGTTTTTAATGGAATAAGGTGTGGTACCGCACTGTATTCTACTAAAAGTTGCGGAGTGTACCGCTCTGTTTTTTAAGCAAAAAGTGTGGAAGGCAGGAAAAGTAGAGAAAAAATAAAAATACATATTTACAGCGAGGGATCCTATTGAGTTTTCTACCCAATCCAGTTTTGAGCTAATCTAAGTCAAAGAAATATAAAAAATCAAATTGAAAATAAAAAGAAAACTAAGTTCAGATTATCCCCAGCAGAGTCGCCCTTTTGTTAGATGGACAAATCCCTCTTGCGGACAAGAGCGATCTCCTTAGTATCCTAAGGATATCTAGAAACAAATAGACAAATGTAGACCATTTTCTCTATACCATTGTGCTTAAGAATTATTAATTAACTATGGAGAGATTCTGGGTTCGTTCCCCAGTGGAGTCGCCATTTTGTTAGACGGACAAATCCCTCTTGCAGACAAGAGCGATCTCCCTAGTATCCTAAGGATATCTAGAAAAAAAACAGACAAATGTAGACCATTTTCTCTAGACTATTATGCTTAATAATTATTAATTAACTATGGAGAGATGCTGCTACCTGAAGTCCAACGCTTTACTTGGTCTTCAATCCAGTCGCTCCAGAAGATATTGATTCAACGTATAAGATCTGCAATCAAAGACAAGCAAACAAGATCAAAAGCATCTGCAAGATATGATAATTCAAAAGCAATAATCTGTCTTAGTGATCAAGGAATTCAAGAATTAAATTATTCAAAAGATATATGAACAACTCAATGAGAAAATAGAATCCATTTGTATTAACTTTGAATAAAAGAAGAAACCTTACAACCTTGACGCCTTGATGTTTGTACAGGTTCTTCCGGGGTCCCGAACATCTGTTTTCCTCAGTTTGACAAGAATTCAACTCTTTGAATTAGCATAATAATATGGCTATGAGTATGTAATCTCACTCATACCAATGATGCCAAATGTGGAGAGTATAATTTCTTCAGCAATTCACCTTAAAACTACCAAGTTCTAAGTACCCTTGAGACTGAAACATGGTCTCAATTTATAGCTGAATGGAGGTAGTTTCAGCTCATATAAGGAATGGATAAAGCCCTCTCATCATGGGATTTCAGCTCCAAAAACCAAGGGATAGCTCCATTTATGAAGGGATAAAGGTTCATGAATGGAAGGGGCGAAGCTCGACCAGATAACGCTTCTAGAAGGCCCTAGCTGGGAGAATATTCGACCAACTGGGCTTCTAGAACTTAATTTTCTTTTTATTTTACCTTTTACGGGGGTTCGTAGTTTTAATGAGCAGAACATGTGGGATGTGTCGCAGGTTTTATAGCAATAAACCGCGGTACCGTAAAAAATGACTAGGAAAAGTGCGGAGTTAGGATTTTTAGGATTTTTAAGAGCTTTTCTCCAGTTCCAAGATTTGTTTTTGGGAACTTTATGTTTTTAGACCTCTAAGGGAGCAATAAATAGGTAATGATGAACCCATATAGATAGCTAAATGTCACGGTGACAAATTTTAGTGTAATAGACACAGACCCAACCTAGACGTCAGTTCTGCCACCATATAATGCCGAATATGGGAACCATGATCGGTAACGATGGCTTGAGGGACACAAAACCTAGAAATGATGAGATTGAATATGAATTAAGCTGTTGTATTACCATCGGCCGCAAGTGTAGGCATTTCTTCGACCCATTTGGTGAAGTAGTCAATGATTACAATAATATAAGCATGCCCCCCGGCCGAGTGAGGGTTACACGTTATAAAATCGATGCCCCACTTTGCAAAGGACCAACAGTAATGATAGGGTGGAGATGTGCAGGCGATGCGAGCATCTTGCACTGATAGATCTAGTAATCATGACATTTACGGACAACAATAATGCAGTCCTTGAAAATAAAGGGCCAGAAATACCCAACACGAAGAATCTTCTGTGCAGTGGCATAACCAGACATGTGACTGCCACAGGCGGCACTGTGACAATCATTCAGAACTTTCTCAGCCTCCTCAAGAGTCAAACATTGATGGAGAATGGAATCTACTCCAACGTGGTAGAGTGTATCTCCGACTATACGATAAGGTTGCGATTGATGACGGATGCGTCGGCGAGCATCCTTCGTCAACTCAGATCTAAAGGTAGAAGTTTGGAGATATACAATGATATCACCATACCAAGGATTGAGGGTGCTAATCAAAAAAAGTGTATCATCTGGAATGCGTTCTTCAGAACCAGACAGAGCGGAGTCAGAGGGGAGGGAGCAGATCAAATCGGAAATGACTAATGATTTCTTCGACTTGGCAGTAGTAAATTCCAAATCTAACTCTAATCCATTTTGAGTATTTTCCTCCCAACAATTGTCGAAATCACAGTCATAGTACGCAACAAAATAGAATGACGAAAACATTGAACTGCTTGAACATTAGCCAACGCTAAATTTTTGATGGGGCATTTCAGTATCAAGAAGGTTATGAGAGAGGTAGTAGATAACATGCTCGTCACAGTCATCATCGTCTTGCACCAAAACCATGGAAATCATGCTGAAAGCGGAGGCTAAATAGAGGGAAAAATCACGATGATAGTTCAGAGGACGCAACAGAGGAGTGTTGACGAGAAAGTTCTTTAGTGCATCAAAAGACTTCTAAGCGATCTCATCCCAGAGGAATGGCACGCCATGCTTTAGTAATTGCGTGAATCCTTTAGCCACTTCGGAATAGTTAGGTATAAAATGGCGTAGAAAATTATCCTTCCCTTGTAGACTCTACAGCTGATGTAACGAAGATGGAGGGGAGATTAATGATAGCCTCAACTTTGAGAGGATCGAGGCGAATCTCGTCTTTGGACACGATAAACCCTAAAAGCCTACCGGAATAGATGCAGAAGATGCACTTGTGCGAATTTAGCCTGATGTTGTAGCGTCGATAACGAAGAAATATCTGACGAAGATGGTTTGGATGGTCCTTACGCTTAGCTGAATGAGCCGGAAGGGCATCCAGATAAGGTTGAACGATGTGCTTAATATCGTGAAAAGCATACAACATCGCTCGCTGAAATGTGGCCCCAACAATTTTTAAGCCAAAAGGGAGCTTCTTATATTCGAAAGTACCCTAGGGACAGATGAAGGCAGTATTATGTTGATCAGTCGGGAGAATGTTAATCTGGTTATAGCCAGAAAAGCTGTCCATGAGGGAAAAGATCTCACTTCCAACACAATCATCAATGATCTGATCGATAAAGGGAGTAGGATAATTATCCTTAGGACAGGCCTGATTGATGTCACGATAATCAACACAGACTCGAATGGTACCCTATTTCTTATCTATAGGGACAATATTGGAGACCCATTCTGTCAAGGGAATCAGATAAATAAAACCAGCATTGAGAAGTTTTTCAACTTCACCCTTGATGGCGGGAGCCTTTCTAGGGTGCACAGGATGAAGGTGTTGACGAACAGGATTCGAACCAGGGTAGTTAGAAATCTTATGCACCAATATACTAGGATTGATGCCGGGAATTTCCTCGTAGGACCATGCAAAGATGTCGCGGAACTCGCGAAAAATGCTAGTATAAACCTGAACTTCATCTGGAGAACAATTAACCCTGATATGGTTTTTCTCAACAATTCCCGGTTTGACGGAAATGTTGACTGGAATCATTTGCGTAATATTACTCAAGTTACCCTCTGTAAAAACTTCATGTGTTAGAATAGGCATTTGAAGCGGAGGAGAAGGAACCTGAGACGCAAACCTCTCAAGACACATAGACATGGCCCCGAGACCAGGCATGAACGAGGAACGATGATGACTATCATCCCACGGAAGATCCTTAAGAGACATGGTTTCCATGATGGCTTCATCGGAGGGAAATATCTCTTTCAAGGGATTGGGCGAATCTAAATCGCCGAGCCAAGGGGATTGGGAATAAGCGTTAAGAGACATGCTCAAATGAGAATGATCAGAAGGTGGAGGTTCCGAAGCCGCGATGAGTTCACAATAGTCAATCTTGATCGGACTCAACGACATCGAATCTCCGAAAGAATCGATCTGTTCAGGTGAAGGGATGATCCATGGGTCATCGGACCGAGAGATCATATTGATCTGAACAGTGTTGGGTGGAGGAATGGGAAAAACTCCCATGAGGGCAGGATCTTTGAAGAGACCCAGCCCTATGCTCTCGTAGGGAGTAGGAATCTGATCCACATACAGAACGTTGTTCTTGGAAGAAGAAGTGAAGAATGAAAATCGATCAACAGTAACAATCTTTCCTTCGTGCGAGAATTTCAGGACATGAAAGAGAGTGGACGGAACACACAACATGGTGTGAGTCCAACTGCGACCAAGGAAAATATTGTAATTGAGCTTGGCTTCAACTACTTCTACTTCAACATTGACTGTCTTCCCTTTCAATGTAATTGGTAAACTAGCAAGAACACCTAAAGGTTTTAATTCCCTTCCATCAAATGCTTCAAGTGAATTTGGCGATGAATTCAAGGTCGGAGAACCAATGGCTTTCCAACAAGAAGATGCCTTGATGCACGTAGACGCACCCTCGTCCACAACAGCTCGATGGATATCGAGACCATTAATACCAACTTGTATGATGAGTGCAATTTGGTGCGGGAGTCGTGGAACGAAATTCTCTAAATGAAAAGCGAGAAGGTTAGTATCACCAAGATCAACCCCGCCAATCGTAGATAGCAAAGCCTTCCATTGAGATGGGAAACTCTGAAGTACTTCTAATGAAGCTATTGCAGATGGCGCCTGAGCCAAATCCTCAACAATACTGTAATGTTGAGCAACATGGGTGTTTGGATTGTAAAAAGACTTGCAAAGTACACCTTTGGAAGGTGGTCGTAAAACGGGCTCAATACCGGGCCTTTCAATTTGTAAAGGTCTAGAAGCAGGCGGGGGAGGAGGACCATCAACGATCTCTTTCCCCATTGCCTGATGTGAGTCAGTATAATATTTCGACCGAGTAGCAACAAAAACAGATGCAGAACCGTTCATCATGAACACCTGAGAGCCAAATGGGGCAGAGGACTGAGGTTGCTCTACCATCTGGGTTTGCTGAGATGGAAAAGGTTCTTTAAGAACAAGCATAGTTCCATGGGTGCCTTTGAGTGATCTTCTCACTTCAGACCGTTGAGGACAGTCCTTGGTGTAGCTCTCTTCATCGCAAATCAAACAAGGGTACTTCGACTTGCGCTATGAACCATCATCAACACGATATTTAGACAAATTTGGCTTCAGGGTATCGGCTTTGGCCTTACCTTTACCCTTCTTTTTCCCTTTGGAAGTTTTATCCATCGGATTGGCCTGAACGGCATTGAATTCCATGATTTTACTAGGATTCGGGGTGGGCTGAGAAGCAAAATCATTGGAAGGATTATAATTTTGCTTCATAGGATTTGAAGGAGAAGACTTTTGAAAAGTATGAGACACAGAACCAATAATACCATCAACGGATGGAGTCGCTGGTGCTTTAGAATTTCCAGGTCGAGGGCATTAGGCAAGATATCATACAACGTGCCAGACTGTGAGTACACAAGATCAAGGTACTGGGCACGAGAAATGGCCTATTCTTTGGTTACACATGCCCCCATAGCTATGTATTTAGTGATTTGATTGACAAAGGAGGTGTTGAACCAATCAGATAGAAGTTGATTAGGAATATCAAACTTAATTAAGCAACGATGACGCCTCCATTCATTAATATGATCTGAGATGTGAGTAGCTTGGTCCTGTTTCAAGGATGTGAGGAGATGTGTCCCGGTCTCACAGCAAAATGGTAACTGAAAATGGGTAAGAAATGCCATGGCTAAAGAGTTGAAATCTTGGAAAATGCCACGAGATAACTCAATATACCACTTTGCAGTGGCACTAGTAAGAGTCCGTTGGAAAAGACGGAGTTGGATGGAATGGTCGACCCAAGATTTAGAGGAACACCACAAGTGGTAAGTCATATCATGCACTTGGGGGTCTTCTCCGGACTTGCACTCAAATTTAGGACAATCACTAGGAATCTTAGTCGAAACTGGAGGCCAATACGGATTATGAAGAATCAGATCGTTCGTTAACTTTGACACATTAGGTAGTTCCAACGTAGCAAGAAACGGTAATTGAGGGTTAGAAGGCATTGGAGGTCTCTAATAAGGACCCGTGTTAACATTCCACCCAGTCTGAGAGAAATTTTTCCCCCATATGTTTTGTCCCGAAGGATTCTGACCATAAAGGTTATAAGCTTGATAA
Source organism: Pinus albicaulis (assembly GCA_034641835.2). Lineage (NCBI taxonomy): Eukaryota > Viridiplantae > Streptophyta > Pinopsida > Pinales > Pinaceae > Pinus > Pinus albicaulis. The sequence goes on along the minus strand of CM076575.1, from coordinate 2,018,299,979 downwards.
TTCTGCCGATATTAAGGTTGAGGACCAGGATACTGATTCTGAGCACACCATTGAGGTCCTTGCTGAGAAATGTATGGATTTTTTTGTGGAATGTAAGCATGGCCTTGAGGTTGATTATACATCAATTGAGATTGATTTTTAGGGTAATAAGTGAAACCTTGGGGTGCCCTATATACCAGCTGATATTGACCTTGAGGAGGGTAATAAGCGCCTTGAGGTTGATTAGGTGGACCCTATTGAGTAGGCAGACCTTGCTGAGTAGGATGGACAGGTTGAATCGGCTGTTGAGCAAGTTGAGCAGACTGAATCAACTTTTGGGGTTGGGCAGGCTACCCTTGCGGAGCAAGTTGGCCTGGATACTGGGGGCCATCAGGCTGCCCTTGTGGAAGAGGTTGGCCTGATGGTTGCGATGGACTAGGTTGCCCCTAATAACCAGGTTGACCTAGAGTAGGACCGTAGGGTTGTCCTTGTTGCACAAATTTTTTTCCATACTGAATGTACGGCTGCTTCTGTTATACAAGAGGTTGTACCTGTGGTGGATACATTTTCCCCCCAGGAATGTAAGACTCTCCTGGTTGATATTGATATTGAGGTTGGACGGGAGGACCGTAGGGTTGTCCTTGTTGGACCAAAGGTTGACCTTGTAAAGGCTGGCCTTATGGACCATAAGGTTGTCCCTGTGCACCAAAGGCATATCTCTGCTGAGCCAAAGGTTGTCTGTAAGGGTTGTCCTTGCAAGCCCGAGGGTTGTACCAGTAGAGTTGGTCCAAGATGAGAAACGATCCGATAAGGATCATAAACAACCTAACGAGGATCAACAGGGGGCATGTAAACGAGATTACCGTAGAAATCATAGTGATGCGAAGGATTGACAGGAGCTTGGGGCTGCTGAGAACCATGAGAGTTCTGTTGTTGAATAGCCAATAGATACTCTTCAAAAGTAAGGCCGTCAGGAATCATAGGGGAAGTCCCAGCCACGCTAGAAACAGGTGCGGATGAAGCCACACAAACAGTAGGTTGGACTGGGATGGATGTAACAACGACCGAAGAGCTAGGTGTTGAAGGCGACATCCCTAATGAAGGACAGACCGAACTCCTTGAAGGAGTAGATGTACTGGATCGAGCGATGGATGCAACACTAGAAAAAATCTCACTCAAAGTCCGATAACCGGGTGGAAGTGAGACCGATGGAGGGGAATACTGATTAGAAACACGTGTGAGATCTTCAGCAAAAATTTGATATTCTCCTATAGACACAAGAATTCCTTCATTGCCATTAGGACTTTTAGAATCCATGTCTGATGAAGTTGTAAGATCTTTGAAAAGACTATGAGGGCTAGGAGGTAAAGCAGAGCTAAAAATGGTGATCCCAAAGTAAGAGGAGGGAATTCTCCCTCATCCCAAAAACCAGACCAAGGACCCGGAGGAGTCCAATTGAAATCAACTGACTCTTCAGGGGGAGATCGGGTAGCAAGAGGAAATACGGTTGGGAGGATAGGCTGCGAAAACTCAACAGACCTAGTGGACTGAGGGGTGTCAAAAGAAATGTTGGGAAAAGGACTACCATTAGGAGGTAATGAAGAAGATGACGAAACTGGTGGTTCCACCACTATGACAGTATTTCAACACAGGAAAGAAAACGAGATAGCCAATCGAGGGCTTCCAGATCAAAGTCTAAGGAAAAACAAAAACAAGCCAAGTAACAAAATTTTAACAGGCATGTGATCGTGGGAAATCAATTTTACGACACTGAAACTGAACTTTGTTGTTTCATGTTTTAAGAGTTGAGAAACAGACAAAAGATGACTCTAGTCACTTTCAATTTTAAACGACCATGAAAGGACAAGTTCTCCACGATCTCTTCTCTTTTTAAAGAGTCACGAAAATATCAAAATTACTACTCAGGTAATCTAAGAAAGAGGGTGTACCAAGTTTCCGTGAACTGCCATATACCCCTTGGTGATCAAATGAAAAAGAAATGACCAAGGACTTAACGTATGTGCAGGTAGTCTCCTCGAATGCTGTGTTCGGTGTATCACGGTTACAGGGCGGTAGAATCGGCTTCCTATGGATAAAGGATTTGAACCTATTGGGGTCTCCCTTTATATACTCGATGGTATGGGGAGCACAAGTCCGTACTAGCGCTATCTAAAGCCAGATGGAGAACGAAAACTACTAGGTTTAAAGACATTGGAACGCGTCTCTAGCATAGACCACTACAAATGTTTGCGTTAGGTTTCAATGCTTCCTTAGGTTAATTCAATTGATTTTATAGTTGATATTGAATTAATGTTTCAATTTCAAGGCCCTACCGAATTATGATCTCGAATTTCCTAAATGCAGGCTACATGAAAAAGAACACCATTTTCCATTTGATGAATTCTAATTAAGAGAAGGATAAAGATATTTCAGACAATAGAAAACAAGGAAAACATACAAAAAAGTCTCCTAATGCATCTAATACAATAAAAAAGAGAAGCAAAAACTCTTTCCCAGATGCAAGAGCTAGTTATGCGAAAGATTTTTCATTTCCGATGCAAATGAAAGGATGCAATTTTTTTATTTTTGAATGAGATAAAGCACACAATGTGCTAATTACATTAAAAAAACAAACACTAGTTCTGAGTATTGCGAATGTAGAGAGTTAAACTGAATGATTCAATCAAAGCAATACAAACACAAAATAAAACACTCAAACCAATGACGCACTCTTTCAAACAAAGCGAAAACCTTCTAAATGACCCAAAACAAGCAATGTAATCTATGCTTGAAAATGAAGAGATGAAGAGTCAAACAAATACAAATGGAATCGTTCAACAAACCAAAACTGAAAGGATCAAGAAAGACTCAGGAAACTGATTAAAGAATTGAATTGACAAGAACTAAAAGACTAGACCTTCAACCAGAAGGCTCAGTGAGCGAAAGACACTTAGAACCCTAGGGCTACAAACTGCACTGGTAAGAAAATAGACAAACAATTGAGAAGAGAAATTCTAAAGCAATAAAAAAAACCCCAAAAAGACCAATTGCAAGCCAAAATACAACCCAGAATCAAGCACAACTGACCAAAAACTCAACAGGGAGGTCAAACCAAACTCTACAGGGTTCGGCGCGACTGTAAGGCAGTAATCCACGCCAAACAGTGGTTGGCGCTACTGCATCAAAAGCAATAGGTGCCAATGGGCATGACTGTTCAAACAAAAAGTACGCCAAGCTGGATATCTATGGGAGAATGGGAAAACCAGTGAACAAAGGTCAATCTTGACACTCTGAAGCTAAACAAGAGGATTCTAAACAATCAATCAAGTCATAAAAGACAAACAAGCAAGTAAATGACAGAAGTCTACTCGACAAGCGCGAAAGGAAAAACTCACATTGATCCCCAGTGGAGTTTCCAATTTTTTATGCAGGTAAATCCTCTCTGCGGATAGAGATGATCCCTCTAGCCCTAGAGTGGGTCTAGTAACAAAGGGACAAGCTAAAGTGTAGGTCCCTAATTAATGAATGAAAAAGAACAAGGTAGATTGACCTACCTGGAGTCCAACGCTATTGTCGTGGATGTCGTGGCGGCAGCCTCTTGATCTCTGATCTGACGGGTCACAATCCTTTCGCAACGATGCTTGGATACCTGCACGAAGATAAAAAAAACATGAGCGGCATACGAAAAAATGATCTCATTCATAATTAATAACCAGTCAAGGAGGGTTAAGCATATTGCATCAAATAAAACACATTAATGCAAGATGGGAACCAAACAATAGTCATGTATATGTATTAATAGAAGAAAGAGTTACAACCGGAGCCTTGACGTCGCAACCTCCTTCAGCGGGGTTCAGTTGAAGCACGTCTTGATGAATCGTCGGGGAATTCAGACGGGATGAAGACACAAATCTAAGCTCTCTTAATGAGGGTCTCTTCCATTCTATCTTTTCTGGCAAAATATATAGAAATATCTTCAGCGTTTCAGTTATAATATGTTCAGTTCAACTAGCTTATCAATGGAAGATAGTTATATTTATAGAGGGAGAGGAGGAGGTTGGGATCCCTACAATAGTGGAAGGGTGGCCTTATCCCTTGGGAGGTTTCTCCAAAAGGTGCAAACAAGAGGCCAAAGGAGGAAGGCCGTGGTTATTCAGTCGAACCACTCCATATTGTTAGGTAAACTTGACTCGGGATAGAGTCAAAGTTGACTTGGGTAAATAGTAGTGGTTTTGGGGCACATGGTTTTGGCCCATGGTATTGCATGTAATGGAGCCTATAAAAAGGCTGGGAAGAATTCATTGTAATGTAGGCCTGGAGGTGAGCGATGAAGGCTCACTTGGCCGGATTGGCCAATGTTTAATGAAATTTCATTGGTTGGGTTTTTACCCGGATTTGGGGTTTTCCCGGTTAAACATTGTGTTTATGTGATTTGTTGCTGGCTCTTTCATGGTTATGATTATTTATTCCTCTCAATAAATTATTTATGTTCTTTGGTAAATTCCTAACACATATGACTCGCCCATGAAGTTGTTATGATGGAAAATTCGCCTCTATTTTTAAAAAACATTCCATAAACAGATTGGTGTGGGTAGCTCACTGGGACAGAGCGCCAATGGGCGCGAGGCCCAATGTTAATTTCCTCATCGGCACAAGGGCATAATGGTCTACTAGTGCCAAGGAAAAAACATGTGTTTCTGATGGTCTGTTCAGGAAATTGTCAACAAAATGAATGTTGTCCTGATGGCAAGGGACTCAATGATGGTCTAGGCATGACACTTTGTTTTGGTCACAGAAATGAGCCTCTAATGTTTTGGATGAGGATTGCAGGGATAGTGAAAAAATGTTGTGTAACAATGGGAATATGGAATAAAGGTATCTTGAGCTCACAATCATTTTTGACATTGCTTGACCCCTTATCTTTGGTTAGTAACACATTGCCTCGAGTTCAATTGCATGAAATACCTCCGAGTTACTTGTTTCCAATTTAGTCATTTTCAATAGAAATGTTTGAAAAGGAAAGCTCTCTGAGGTAGGCCCATATATTGTTGTTTGGAGTTTCAATTCAAGTTTTCTAGACTGGTCTAGGGCTCTACTGGGTGCCTTTTCTCTTATTCTCAGACCCTTCCCCCCTGGTGGTTTTAAGAACCATTTGGTCTGTTTATTCTAAGATTATAGGAGAATTGGATATCAATGTAGTCCAGGACGATGTATTTATTTTCCAAGACAACACCAATTGGATATGTGCCCTCAAGCTCTTTCCTGCTCTACCAACTTTGACAGTCCTTTTCTGTGTCAATCTCTTGGGAAGGTTTGTTTTGTCTCTCCATTTTGTTTTTTTTCCTCACGGCTTGCTCCCATATACCAACATGAATTTCGACTCTACCTTTGAATATTATTTGGCAATGATCCCCTATTATCATTTTCAATATGCACATGAAGCTCTCCAAAAGGCATATTATGATTTGCAGGTCAAGTTCTATCAATTATATCACTCTCAAATTTATCAGGTAGACAAAATCATGTCTCTCTAGCATCATATACCACGTTTGGAAGATGAAGTGGATGCACTTAGGGAATTAAATATGGACCTTAAGCTCAGCAAGGACAAAAATTCAGGTCAGGATCAACTTTAGGAGGAACTAGGCAAGAGAGACATTGACCTCAATAGGCCTACTTATGAAAACAATTAATGTGCATGTTGGATTGCTACAGACACCTCGTAACATATTTTGGTTTGGTTGTAATTTCACAAGTTTTGAAATGTCACACCTATCTGTAATAGGTATTGTTAGGGGTTTTTTGGTTGATCTGAATATGGTTCAAAAGTGAAAAATTGAATGTTCTCCTATGTATTTGCTACGACCGAGTGCAGATTTAATGACAATGATACTCATTTTTGTTTTAAAAAAATGCTTACAAGATGGAGTTTTTGGATACCTCTAATGTGTCTAGGGATGGTTTTGATCCCTCTTTAGAGAATTTATAACCTTTAAGGAAGTCATGAATCTACTAGTGATATTCATTTGTAATATTTTATGTATTCTCTTTTTTAAGTTTTATTGCATTTGTCTTTTTTATTGTTCCACGCCTAATAGTATTGATCCATGACCCTTAGGCTTCTTGGATGTTGATTAAGAGTTATATTTATCAGATTGTCCTTGGATGTTAGAACCCAAGTTTGCTTTCTTTTCATTAGGGGACACTTCTTTTCTAGATATGGTTAGATCATGGTCCCTCTCCTTCCCCATATCTTGGGTTGGAAGGGGTTAGATGAATCTGATTGTTGGGGTTATTTTTTATAATGAAAATAAATATAAAATCACTATTGGTTCCCAAGTGGTGGGGTCCATATGTGTATCCTTCCATTATATTAGGACTTCTGGAATGATATATTAACATAATCAATGTTCTCATGTGGCCAGTGATGCCTCCGGTTGTTACAACCAAATGGAACCCTCTGCATCACAATTTTGAATGCTAGTCTAGACTCAACAATTTCACTCCATTACGTTCTTCAAACATGACACATGAAATACTAGGTGAGTTTTGAAGTGGGCTAAAAGGCTCCAATTGATAAGGAACCCACCCAATGTGCTATATCTTTTGATAGGGTCCATAGAATTTTGGTGCTAGATTTTGGGAGACTTTGACTTTGAAAGGGATTTTATTATATGGTTGGAAATAAAGGCACATTTGACACCCTTCTTCAAAAAAATGCTTAGAGGGATGTTGATTGAATTATCAAGACATTTAATTTTAAGCGAAAACCAAGTTTTCCTTAAATGTGCAAAGATCAGTTGCTCTGGCGTCAAGTATGTGATCCACTTCTTAAACCCTGGATGTTCCTAGTAAATATGAAGTGACTAAAGGGGGATTTTGGCCATAGACAACTTCATATGGTGACAGTATGGTGGCACTATGAGGTAAGTGGTGTTGTACCACCTATGGCAAGGGAAAACCACTAAACCCATCGGTGTTCTATGTTTGTTACAAAACAACATAAGTAGGCTTCCATTTATTTGTTGACCACCTTACTTTGATTATATATTTAGAAATGATAGGCTCTGTTCATGTTTAATTGTATACCTTGTAGTTGAAAAAAATCTTGCAAAATTTGTTGGTGAGAGTGGGATTATGATCCAACACAATGGAAGTGGGCATACCATGTAATTTAAAAATATGATCCATGAAAACTTGGGAAACTATGGAGTTCAAATGGATGTGATAAGACACAAAAGTGAGAAAATTTAGAAAGGTAGCCAACTACCACCATGATCACCACTATAAAATCCATCTAAATGTTAGTCTAGATAGTGGCTACAATGAACTGGGAGTCTTCATTGTTTCACCCTTGTTCCTTTGACAAGTTTCACATCTAGTTAAAAAAGTACAAATGTCATTTTCAATGCCTTCTAAAAGAAATAGCACTCAACTTACTGTGGGCTTTCTAAAAGTAAGATTGACCCAATGTATGGATGAATGAAACTAATCTAACACACTTTGTTTTGAAGTAAAATTCTACACCAAAAAAATACACCCTTTATATCACAAGGTAACTTGTTTCTTATCAATTGGATTTAGCTTGGTTGATTGAGAAATGTAGTTACCCTCCTCACTTGGGTTCAATTATTTCATGTGACATGTTGAGTTCATAATGAGTATTTCTTGGAATGGCTTTAAGCCTTATTGTTTGAGCAGTCCCTCATGGTCTGAAACAAACATATTCCTCATATGGAATATAAAGATATTTATCATGAAAAAAAACTTATTTCCAAGTATGGCCTATAGGGGATGGGGTCCTCCTAAAAATATTTGGATGATTTGAGCCACTGTGGCATTATATAACTATTATTGTCAAACCTCTATAAGAAATTATAGTATTGATAATGATAAAGAAAAGAGAGATCCTTACTCCTCATATTTCCTAGACAAAGCATCAACTGCCACATACCCATTTGCACTGCTCTGGTGATGACAACCTATATTCCAAAACATACTTCAAACTTTGATGGTCTATCTTGATATGTAAGAACCTCCTATTGAGATACAAATTTCAAGTATTGACTGCATGAAGGATGGCCATAATTTTTTTTCTCATAGGTGGATTTCCTCAAATTTATGTTACACAACTTTTTATTAGTGACTGCTACTAGGTGCCACTACTTGAAGACCTTTGCCTAAGGTTTCATATTCCAATTCAAAAGTCTTACTAAAATTAGAGGACAGATAAATAGGTGTAGTACACATGGAGGGGGATGAATCAGTTGAACCCTTTCCGCCTATGATCCTAGTTTGTGCCTTTCCTTTGTTCATGACCTGGTCTTTGAGGCTCCTTGTTATGTTGTTGATGTTGTTCTTAGGTGCTATTTTTGGTGGCGTTTATTGGGTGTAGGTTTTTTTCATTTTCATTCTTCTGTCAGGATGTTGTCGAGGTTTATTTTGTCGCAAGTGCATGAAATTCATGGTCCAATTGGAGCTGCCTTCGTCCTTTGTCACTGTCACCATGGGTGGCTTCTCCTTTGGTGCAATGATTTTTGGTTTGCATTGGGGTTTCTTCGGGTTCTGTTGGGGTTTACGCCCTGTTCCTTCTACTGCCCTATCTCTGGGAATTTTTTTTGGGCTACCTAGGCAGCATGTTCCCATGTTATTCTGGATTTTAGTAGGTAGTTTTTTCCATAGTTGCGTGTATGCGCCTCTCTGTCACAGGTTGTCTGTAGGCTTCATTGCCTTTTTGGGGGTTTTGGCTCCTTTTGTTTCAAGTTTTCTGTAGGTGTTTTCACCCAATTTTGTAAATGTTTTGATGCATGTTTTAGGGCATATGACAGATGCTCCCTTCAGGGTTTTCTATGGCAGGCCTGCGTGCCCTAATTTTTTTATTTATTTATTTTTATTTTTTACCTAGGGTTTTCATCCCCTATGATTTCAACTTGTATATAATGTTTTCTTCCATGGTTGTCATTGGAAAGCTTCCATAAATGCGCTTGCACATATACAAAATGTATTTTTCTTCCTCTCCGATGAATAAAATTATGCACTTTTTTCCACATAAAAAAGAAAAGAAAAGAAAGTAAAAGTGTAGTACACATGGATTTTTTTTAAAGATGAAAAGGATTGCTTTGCAACATTGTTCCATAAAATGAATTCCTTTTTAGGGTGGTTTAGGGGGATATAATTCACCCATAGTTATTCACAAAATTCTTGTAGTATCCCACAAATCCTAAAAAACACATAAGATTTTCATAATCATGAGATGTGGCCAATCCTGCATAATTACAATTTTTTTGGGATCCACTCACATCCTATTTGGACGGACTATGTGATCCAAGTATTCCAGTTTATGAGTGCCAAAACCACATTCAAAATATTTTAGAAACAACCAATTATACCAAACTAGATGGAGGGATTTATCATCGTGCTCCACATGTGCTTCCTAGGTTTTTCTATAATTTCAAATTATAATAAAGGAATATAAACTCAAAATTGCACAGGAAGGGCCAAATGCTTGTTTATGAGGTTCTAAAAGGTGAATGGAACATTGTAAAGACCAAAACACATCACTAAAAATTCACAGTGTCCTTTATGTATGTAAAAGGATATCTTAGGAGTTTCCAACTCCTTCATCTGGATTTGGTGGTACTTGTAGCAAAGGTCTAATCTAGTGAATAACTTGGCACCATGAAGCTGATCCAAGAGATCATCAAGAACATGGATGGGAAATATTTCTTTGATAGTCAGGTTATTGAGAGCACGAAATTTAGGACACATGCAGCAATTTCCTTCTTTCTTCAACTATCGGGGATGAGTAAGGGATAATATTGGAAAAAAATGATGTTGGCCTACAATATTTCTCGAATAATCTCTTCAATCTCACATTTTTTATGTAAAAAATTCCCTTTAAGGATGCACATTCAATAATGGCCTATCGATAATTAGTGGAATACTATGATCGTTCTCACCATGTGAAGGGAATAAGCCAAAAGGTGTTTCAAATACCTTTTAATGCTTTATTAGGAACAACTAAAAATAAAGTTGAATCTCCTTTTTAGGGTTGTCCATAACTTAATGACATTAAACTATAAATAATGTGAGTGTGGTATTACTTCAAGATATTTTCCATATGGTGAGAGCTAATATATTGGTTGAGCCAAATCTCACTTCAGCCGATCACCCTCATGCCATATTCCAAGCATGAATGTGGGAATTTATCAAACACGTCAATCAACACCAAACCAGGGCTCCAGAGACCAAACCATATCAACCCCAAACCAGTGATTCCACCTCATGGTCGGACATCACTAACCATCACAGATTGGTCTCCACCCAAGCCGCTCCAGGATTCAAGAGTGTTTGTTCCAACCAAGGCTCCAGGACTAGTAACTCAACTCCAGTTGTTCCCGAGCTCTAGAGCATTTTTCCAACCAAGGCTCCAGGACTAGTAACTCAACCCACCTAGGGCTCCAGAGTGTTTTTCCAGCCAAGGCTCCAGGACTAGTAACTCAACCCAACAACTATCCGCCGGGCTCTAGGGCATTTGTCCAACCAAGGCACTAGGAACTAATAAATCAACCCAAAACTAAATGAATCATGAGAACCAACCAGAATACAATCAATGGAAATGAACCCACAATACCATGGTTGTATAGAAAATGGAAAGGCTAGGAAAATCTGCATGCATACACCATGCATGCCAAAACTAGTGACAAAAACATACATGCAACTCGGTACCTGCAATAAAATCCCACTGTAGCTGTTGATACCAATGTCCACTTGCGCTTTCCTGCTCTTCCTTTACCTTCTTTCTCCAAATCACCAAGTATCCACACTCTCCAATAGTGCTCCAAGAAAACTCTAAGTATCCAACAGTATGAGAGAGAGAGAGAGAAAATAATGAGAGAGCTCCAAAAATGTACTGAAAAAAGCTTACCAACTAATCCTCAAAAACCTTTTTATCAATGAGGCCTCTATTTTCTTCATTTTCCATGATTTCCCTTCAATTTACTCCTCGCATGCAACCTGTGGCCTTTCACCTTCCTTTTATCCTGTTTTCCATTATTTTCATAAATAAAATGCCAATTAATGCCTCATGCGTTTCCAAAGCCTTTGTCATTACCTTTGACAATTTCCTTAGCCATAATAAATCAAAGTGAACACATGCTAGGATGTTTTTCCCACCATTTAGCTTGGAATACGTGTCCCATCAACCGTGGTCTTATATATTGTTTACACGGAATTTTACTAGGGCTATTACATAACCCTCCCCCTTGGGGGAACACCGTCCTCGGTGTTTAATGACACCTACAAACCAACAAACCGCTGAAAATAAAACATACTACCTATGGAGCTTTATAACATAACTTGTTGTAGTATTTACAATGACATCCTGCTGAAACCATGAAAATCATATTGTTTATTGGATCTTTATAACATAGCTCATTACGATATTTACAATAACAAGCACATATACTCATGCACATTTCCTTCAACTATAAAATAACTATATTGTTTGTGGAGCTTTATAAATGTAGCTCGATACAATATTTACAATAATATACACATATACACATATGCACATATACACATTTCCTCAACCAAAAAATAGAAGGATACGATGCCTGTATCAGCAAAAAGAAAATCCAGAGGCTCAAACCTCCACCCTCAAAGTAATACCAGGATTCACCTCCTTCCTAGGAAGTCCATAATCCACTACCAAATTCAAAATATGCATCTAATGTCCAGTGCTAGAATCTTGCGCTACTGTACCCTCAGTGAACAATTACTGACTCATTGTTCTAGGGCGCACTTCCAATGTGCATATGATTCCATCTGGAAATGCTAATGACAAAAAAAATCCATCCATGACCTTCCCTTCTCTGCTACACAGTACCTCGGGAAATCTGGTAATCCCCTTTCGTTCAGTCAATCACTTTCCAAGTTCCACTGGCACCCCCATCTCGGGAAGTCAATCCCTTGGCAAGGATTCCTCGCATCAGAAGATACAAAAACCAAGGCATATCCCTGCCTCAAAACCATCATACCGGTCATAGCATGCTTATGGAAATCAATGGACACTATTGGGTACCAGTGTCCCACAATGGCCCTGCTCATGAAATGCTTTACGAACATACTGCTGCATGTTCCAATTCCTTTTGCTGACGCTGCTAGTCCTTGCAATGTGTTTCAACCATCCAACCAAGAATTTCCGTGCTTCTTGTACCAAGCACATAACTTCTATTAGATTCAAAATAAATTGAAACAAATTCACATCATACCTCATTGGTAGTTCTTCAACAAGGTACACTTGCAATTTTGTTCACTTCCTGTCACAACAAGTCAAACTAATGGTTTGATCAAATCATCATGTATAAACATACCACATCTGGTTAGCTCAAAACGCAACCATCATAAATTAAAATCATGAATAATATGAAATCACCATAAACCATAATAATAAATCACATGTAACCATCATAAGTTAGAATTTTAGATCACATGCATAATAGAACTAAAATAAAATATCGATACTTATCCTTCATGGGTCCTTACTTCTGCCTTTGTTCTTTTTGTACACACACCGGATTGGTTGCCACACTTGGAAAGCACCCAATGCCTTTGCTTCTCTTCAATCACGTACACATACACACATTGTGCATCACAACACGTACATCCACATAAGGTGTACAGCACCAAACAATACATACACCCACAACTAGTGTACAACACAACGCAATACATACACCTATACACAGTGTACAACACAATACATGTATATACACATACATCCAGTGTACAAAACAACACAGTACATACACCTATACCGACATACAACACATACACCTACATCGGTGTACAATACAACACAATACACATACATATACATAGTATAACATAACGCATACACATTTCACGATACCACAGCTACACCAGGAACATACATAGTTCTGCATGCCCGCAACACAACATGTACAATATGCACAAAATACCACATGTATACCAGTACCATATGCACAACATGTACATAGTACCACCTGTACACAACACTACCTGCACAATGTGTGCACAACATCACATGTACATGACACCACTTGCACAACGTGTGCACAACGTCAAATGTACACCGCACCACCTATACAATGTGTACACAATACCGCATGTACACAACACCACCTGCATGACATGTACACGACATCACATGTACACAACTCCACATACGCGACATGTACATGGCACAACCTGCACACAACACCACTTGTACACTATGTACACAACACCAGATGCACACGACACCATATGTACAATCATGCACACAACACCATATGTACAAGACACACACACCACCATATGTACATAAAATTGCATATGCAACATGTACATAACACTATATGTACACAAAACCACATATCCAACATTCACACAACACCATATGTACATAACAACGCATATCCAACACATACATAACACCATCTATACCAAGAAATGCATATGCAATATACACACAACAACATATATACAACATGCATACAACATCATAGGTACACAATACTGCATATGTTACATGTAAACATCACCATAGGTAAAATCAATGAATATACAACATGAACAACATATACACAACAATAGTACTGCACATCCATAGACCACACACAGACCCCACAAGAAACCTTGCGTCTAGTGTCTTTCCACTATCCATGCTTATCCTAGCATGCCGCAGATCACACTACTTTTACTTCGTTGATGTACCCCTCAACATTACCTATCCATAACATAAACATAGGCATAGTGAAAGCATATACATTAACTCATATCCACATGATACTGACCTCATATATATGTCAAGGCTACTCTGCCACTTGATTCCTCATAGCTAGGAACCTCTTCATGCCATTCACCTGCATAAGCAATCATTCCTCCACAAGCATGGTTCTTGAAAACCCTGTCATACAGTGACATAGATACATAGATACATACATATATATATAATCATTAGCATAAAACAATCATTATCCTGTCAGACAATGGCACACATACACACATATATACATATAAAAATTAGCATTAAACAATCATGATCCATGACGACCCTGTCAGATGCGACATACATACATGTATACATATATAAACACCAACATAATCATGATCAAAACACAATTGATAGATATCATAAGGTCTAGGTGAAGAGAACTTCCTTTATTTGTGCACAACATGCACAACTTTGAGAACAACAATTCCTAACATAGACAAGGCATCTAACACCTCAGATCCACTTCCTTTACCTTTCTGGTTACCTTTCTCATTTCTATACTACAACCGATCGTCCATTTACCACAATAGACCCAACTAGTCCAATCGAATGTCATAGTCTTACCTTCTGCTGCACTTACTCATCCACCGAGCTTCACCCCTGTCTCACATTACTTGTTGGGGTTTCATTCAACTCTTCCCGAGCTCCATTAACTTTCCTCTTTCCCAACCAATTACCAAGACTCAAAACATAAAAGGAAATACAAGAAACAAACAAGAGGATAACCATGAAAACCCATAGCAATATGACACAACAAACAAAGTGGCAAGGCCTTGCAACATACATAAACAAAGCTGCAAATAAAGTACAAACAAATCATAAAAGACTGAAAGAACAAGACTAGCAACAAACACCATGACTCAATCCCCCATGGCTTCCCAACACTTCCAAATGAAAGATCAACCTAAGCCCTTTTCAAGATTTCATGGCAGTCTCTTTTTCCATGTAATCCCCTGCATCATAATGCCATAAACACATAACCGTTAGTGCATAAATAAACATAACAAAAATCTAGTTACCTTACCTTGTTGTGCCAAGCACGCACACATGTCAACCATATGTGTTAGCATAAATTATTAACGTATGTGTACGAAAATAGTTCACTTTAGTTGCACGTGACAAACATCCCTGACAAAAAAGATGGCTGCTTAACTTCCTTAGATCTGCAATAGATAATCGAAACAAATGCTACCATAAACTTGATCTATGTAGTAAAAGTAGCTAAATAGTATAAACGAAATAAGAATAAATCTAATGGATAAGACAAGATATATAAAGAATTTTAAATGTATTAACACCTGGGAAGGGAACAAAGAATGATGTTACCAGTCCCCCTCAATGGGATAGGTTCTTAGCTATCCTCAACACTTCAGATCTAGAAGTTTCTCTCTCTCAATGGTGTAGAAAATCCAAGATGTGTTGAACTCTATGGGAGCTTAAGAAGCAAGAAAATAGTAGCAGTAATGAGAATGATCAAAGTGCGACAATGAAAGTGATCAAACTGAATAATGAATGGAAAACCCTCCTATTTATAGATAAATATTGAGTTATCCTCGATAATGGTGAATAATAAAATATTATTAACCGAGATCTAGATCTACTTGGAATATTTTATTATATTTTGTTGGAGGGAGAAGGAATTTAAATTGGTTAAATACCTTTATTTAGAAATAATAAACAAATAAATGATTTATTTATCACTTCAAGAATGGTGTTAAGGAATAATTTAACAAATAATGATTTGTTTAATTATTTCTAGGTGATTTAGTCAAATTTAACAAGGAATACTAACTAAATAATGATTTAATTAACTATTCCTAGAGAAAAATAAGAAAAATAATGATTTATCTAATTATTTCTCATAACTGGCTTAAATATGACCAGGAATATTATTTAAACAATGGTTTAATTAATTATTCCTAGAGGAAAATCAAATAAATAAGGATCTATTTAATTATTCCTCATGGGGTTCCCTGTTTGAACCAGAAATAACTTAACAAAACATGGTTTGTTAAATTATTTCTTATAGTGAAAGCAATTTTACTATGGTAAAATTGGTCTTACACGGTGTACTTCGATCCATCTAATTGTAATTGGTTACATGACCAAAAATTGGTGTAATAGATTGCCCCTCAACGTGCGAGCGTTAGGAGCTAATTGTATGACCGAAGTACGTTGTAAGAACACAATCACTAGACACTAAAGGGGAGTCAAAGAGAGAGAGATACATAGACGGAGTGAAGTGATAGAGGACAATAATCGAGGGGGAGAGACATACAAATGATATGAGTTTCCTTTAATCTTTGGGTACCTGTTCTCAGTGAGGCAGAGGAGGCATACCTATGCCCGCTAAGATGACAAAGTAAAAATTATAATGGCACACCTAGTAAAATGAAACTGAGATATAAAGTACATGATATGCTAGCATAAATTGGGCTAGACAAAAATATAATGGATCCCACATACATATTGTGCTTGGGACAATAGCTAGGACTGAATATAATAATATATGAGTACATGAGACTTAATAAAAACCAAAGAAGCCCTGATAAACAAGAAGGGATTTGAAAATATGAATGGATC
The DNA here is from genome assembly GCA_034641835.2 of Pinus albicaulis. Lineage (NCBI taxonomy): Eukaryota > Viridiplantae > Streptophyta > Pinopsida > Pinales > Pinaceae > Pinus > Pinus albicaulis. The sequence goes on along the minus strand of CM076575.1, from coordinate 2,018,283,616 downwards.
ATCTGAGTGATACATGCATGCTGTGGGCACTGCAAGTGGCTAGAACCGAACCCATCAAATCTGCGGAGCTGCATCTGAGGCTATAGCATAATATGAGGTCATCCGGGCATGTGGGGGGCTACCTGAAGGACCGCCTCCACATGAGGTGTGAAACATCTCACACACACTCGGGAATCACTGGTACACCGCCCTCTAGACCTATCTTTTGTAATGAATGTGCTTATGTCGACAGAAGGAGGTCCGCCATAGGTGAGGCAATAAGGAATCCTCAGCTAAGGCGTGAGGGGTCATTGTAGAGTGACTAATGGACTGACACCAGGGATGTTGATGGAAGAGGGGATACTGAGTAGTGGACGATCGACTTCCCTCATCAGAGCATAAAAAAGCATGGATGACCTGGCAGCAATTGACACGACTCCGAAGGCGATGGGGGACAATATGAATGGAGGCAAGAATGGGTGACATGAGAGAGGTACAAGGAAAAAATGGATGGAATACTGTAACAGGAGGCAAAGGGACTCTGAAAAAACTCCATGATGCGATGGTGACTCAACTCGGATGCTCTGAACAAGGGTGACTCGATGAGGCTACCACAAAGAATAGGCTGGGTGGGGACCATATAAGCATGAGAAAAAGATGGTTACTCATGATGAAAATCAACATACGTGTTGAAATGTATGAAGGCAAAGTGGTGCCCCAATTACAAGCAGCACAAGTGAAGAAATCCAATTTTGAGAGGAGGCGACGTGACCCTTCTTCAAGATGGTTTGTCAAACAGAGCTACGGTTTGGTTGCAATTGGCGAAAGAAAAATTAGGTTTTTTCTTTTAATAAGGCGATTTCCCTCCAATTTGATTCATTTTCTAGTGGAGCTGTGGTGAACTTGGAGAGGAGGAGAAGGCCCTAAATCTTGCGGTGATCATAGCGGACAAACCGATCGTTGGAATCAAGATCTATCAGTTGTAGGTTGGTGGCCTAACCCTACTCTACTTTTTCAGTGGATCAATTTTTAAAATTAGGTGCCTAGAGCCTGGGAACAACACTCTTCCCATCCTCATGACCAACTTGCACTTCCTGGGCCCTGTACTCCGTGTTGGCTCGCAGTTTTGAGAGAAGAAAACTGCGAGCTTGCAAGTACAAGGCTGGAAAACTGCGAATTGACAGAAAGCGTGAGTTTGTCCTATTTTTTGGCTGGGAATTGCGGGTTGATGATTTTGATGCAGTTTTTCTTCCTCTGAGCTGAAAAACATGCTGGGTTTGTGCAGGTATGGAAAAGTTAAATATCATCTGGAGAGAGAGAGATTTGGATGCAATTCATTATGAGATCCGGGGGGACCATGTAATGTTCCTAAATTAGCTTCAGCTAATTTGGAACATTAATTTTGCCTTATTTATTTTGTATTTCATGTTTAATGAATAAATTGTAAGGGAGGATGTCTAATTCTCTTGCAATTCAAGAATAAATCAGGCCTATGTGAAAAGAGACATATTTAGGCCATTGGAATAAAATCTTGCAGGTGTGAAAGGGCCAATACCGCCAAAGGAGATCCTAGTTGACCAAGTCAACAGCGTTGTCTAGGTTCATTGAACCTCCTTGATGGACTGCGCAGTTCTAGAAGAGGTTTCCAAGTGTGAAAAGAACCAAAGGATGAAAGTGGTTTAGGGTTTGCCAAGAGACTCAAATGTTATAAAAGGAGGATGAAGGCTCGTGAGGAGGTTTTTGATCATATTTCATTTTATGAGCTTGCTAAGGCAACTCCATTTCTCTTTGCTGCTTAGCAAGAGAAAGAGAGGATCTCCTGTTTAGGAATCCTCTATCCTTCTTTGAGTAGCTCTTGGAGGGAAGGGTGCTAGATTGAACCAATATCAAGTTGGAGGCCAAGCTATGCTTGCATTGACAGCGCTGGCTCATTGAGGGTTTTGCAGCTACAGCAAGTGTAATAAGTGGAAATTCTAGATCTGCAAGGATCTAGTAGTTTTGAGGGATTTCTCTTAGGGAGGGTGTCTTATGACCACCCGGAAGAGGATCTCTGTTATCTTTTCATTTCAGATCTGTATATTTTACCTATTGTAATATTCAGCCCTAGCTACTACACAGTCTCCTTTGTCTATTGCGTTATTTATGTATTACTTCTACTGCTAGTTGCAGATCTCTCCTTGTACTTGTTTCTGGTGATTGAGGCTTGCCTCTCACCTTGAAGATTAATGAAGTAGCTTGTTGATATCTTATGTTCAGATCTAATGTATATTATGAATAAATTTATCTTCAGAATTTACTGAAGCTTTATGTATTTTTGTGTATAAAAATTTAGATCTACACTTGCTAGTGCATTATTTTGTAAAAGCCCTAAGGGGATCTTGAGGAGAAGGCTGAGTAGTTTCCAGATCTGATATGGATCTGATGTTTCAGCCATAGATCTGCTGTAGATCTAAGATTTAATGTCTAACTTCTGAAGCACACTTAGTAGGATGTTGTTCAGTTATTTCTGCAACTTTTACATATATTGCAGCTCCTAGATCTGAAGATTTCTTGCTTATTTCCTCATGCAATTCATTGTACTTCTTAAGGAACTAATTCAAAGTATGATTTTATACTGCCATACTGTTATATATGTCTGATGGCTGTTTTCCAGTGACTCTCTGCTGAAACTGCGCAATTCTGAAGTGGGTTCTTCTTCATTTCATTAGCTCTCCTCTTTAGCTGATTTTTAACTAGTCAGCTTCGTGGGAGATCTTTTTAAGGCCCTTAAACCCATTTATTTTTTCTTAAACTCTGCATGGAGATCCCACACAGCCTATAATAAGGGAACCCAGCCTTTAGCAGCATTATTTTTTCACCAATTTTCTTATACAACGTTTTCCCTGAGCCTCTTGCAGTTTTGCCTAGTAGTGGAATTTCCCGCTTCTCTCTTGTTTGGTCTTTGCTTCTCTTTGGATCCATTCTTTAGATTTTTAGATCTAAGGTTCCCAAGGGCAGAAAACTCCAATATGAGTGTTTCATTCCCATACTTTTTGTATTTCATCAGTCTTCTACAGACAGAGTCTTGAACGGGCCAGGAAGCCTCTGGTTTTCATCCTCTCCTTAGAGGTGATATAACCAGTAAATGCCCTACTATTCTGTCTCTAGTTTAGAAGTTTCTGGTGTTTTTTCCATACTACTATGATCCCATAGAGGAATATCTTAAGATATTCCCTACTGTGCCTATTTTTCCCCATTTGGAACATTACATTGGTATCAGAGCATGATCTCTGGCTCCGCCTGTGAGATCAAGCTATCAGTGAAATCAAGAGCAAGGGAAACATGAAGAAGATGAGTTTAATCTCATATATTTTTAGATTTAAGAAGAGCCTCCCTAAGGAGGATGTGCAAGAAGAAAAGAGAAGCAGAAGTGAAGCTCCCAAGGAGTTTCAAAAAGAAGATATTCCAATCAGATCTACAAGATCTGTGCATGAGGAACATTCTGAATCCTCATCTCATGGATATGAGCACTCAGCCATATCATCAGAGCTTCAGCATTTTACCAGTGATTCATTCATGAAGGAGGAGAGAGAAGGTGTGAGCTTTATTGATGCATTTCCAAGGGCAAGATCTCCATTTTTTGAAGAGTCCTCATCTCAAGAGGAAAGCATGAAGGTTTCTCCTTCAAGGGTTGATCAAGATCTACTGTCTCTCATTGAAGATGGGACAATTTCAGTTATTGAAGAGGAGGAGAAGGAAGAGGAAGATGAGAACACAGTCACCTCAAGGGAACCTCAAGCACTTCATGAGGAAGAGGTTGGAGCACTTGCTCCAAGAAAGGAGACTCTTGCACCCTTGTAAAGAGTCCCACAGGATCTCATACATGAGGAGTATGTACCATCATTGATTAATGATGAGGTCTTGGAGATAGGGGAGGTAGAAGAGGAGGAAGAGCATCACAAGATGGAGAGCATGAACCCTTCTCTACTTCAAAGCTTGGAAGCACAAATAAGGAAAGAGGACTTATGCATTGAAGGTAGGGACAAATATGTCTACCTACATCCACATTCTACTCTATGCCTTGACACCTCTTTGCAAGGGGATCCTCCACTAGGAGCACCTCTTGATAGGAGGAAATCTAAAGTGTTCTCTCAACTATGGGCTGCATATGCATACTTGGCTAAGGAGGGAGCCTTGGGAGAAGCTAACACAGCGCAGAGAATCTCTCAAGCATTCAGGAGAGAGATGAGCAGTTTCCTAAAAGGGACATTGCAAACTCCCATTCAAATATCTGCGCTGAGGAAGGAGAAATCAGAGATCTATGATGGCATGAGCATGAGGGCACATGGTAAATCCATATCTTTGGGGCAGCCCATGATCTCTTCATTCACAAAGAAGATTTATGAAGATGGAAAGGAGATCCTAAACCTCTTGTACACATGAGCCAAAAAGAGTAGATTTTGGAGAACTAGGACTTTCCAAGGGGAAGTTGATTTCCATATGCTCCAATCTTGTCTTGTGCAAGAACAACTGCAAATGGGGCAGCAAAAGGAAGAGTATGATGCTCCAACATGTGATCTTGATATCAAGGATGTCAAATATGGGAGCCATGATAAGACAGGGGCTGCATTTCAGACCTCTACTACGTTGTCATTCTTGGAGAGCTTGGATCCTTGTTGGGATTCCCAACTCACAATGGAATACTCCAAGGACCTTTTCACATGGGGGGTTCTTGAAGGGGAAGTAAAGGATGAAAGGTTCAAGGTGGTAGATGGAGTTATATATTTCTACAATCTTATTCTTTTGGTTGGTGACTCCAAACTCAAGGAGGGACTATTTGATTCCATCTATGAAATCCTGCTTTCCAAACCCACTGGTTTTGTCAAAGCATATCATACTCTCTTGGGTGGATTCATATGGGAAGGATACAAAGAAGATGTGTACTCTCATATGAAGAAGTGCATGGATTACTTGGTAAAGGAAGAGGAACATAGCTCTCGGGAGGAGCCACCATTCACACCTCCTTGTTCTTTGAGTGTGAGAGGGAAATCATCTATGAGTTGCCCCATTGATGTAAAACAAGTATATAGAGAGGCTCATCCTCTTGAGCATTATTTTTCATGTCCTATATGCTTATATTTTTCTGATACTCATTTGCAGGGCATGGTGCCAAGATGGGGCACTAAGTATGATGGGTTTCATGGGCCATTTAAGGCCATGAACTATGTTGATGCAGACCATTCCTTGGAGAGCCTTGGAAAGCTATTAAATTCCTCATGGTGTGTTTCTCTCACACCAACCATGATGTACATTCTCCAAGCATTCCAAAGACATGAGGCAACAAACAAGTGTTGGGGGTGGCACTTGACATATCTTATTCTATGGCAGTTAAGGGTAAAACTGCGCTGGTTTCACATGAGGGAACATCTTCCTTCTTATCTATCACACATGGCAGCTAGCATGCTTCTAATCATGATCCCACAAGCTGAAGATGTCCTTATCTTTGTTGGGGGCATAGTTGGAGGAAAGGCACACTTGTTGAATGTGCCCTTGGGGGAAGGAGTTCCCCATTCTTTTTACATTGCATGCTTCCATGGGAGCATGAGATTTTGTATGGCCACTATGATAAATCACTTGTCTCCTTGTAAAGTGAGCCATATTTTGGTTGGTGACATGCCTCTCACATGTATTGGGGAAGAGATATTCTATGGATTGCCAAGCTGGGAGGTAATCCACTTCATTTTGATGATAGCATGGGGATGGGAGTCTTTCATGGATCATGAAAACCCCATGATGGATATCACTTCTATCTTGACGAGGCCATTAATCAGCAAGAAGGTTTCCACAACAACCTTCCATTTGTTCATGATGAGAGCCTTTGAGTTTATCCATCAAGGGAAAACTTGCATCTTAAGGAAGGACCATTGGGAAGAGAAAGATATTGCAGAAAATTCAAAGCAATGGAGGAGACTATTTGATGAGGAGGCCTCAAGAGAATAAGAAGGAGTTTGCAGCACCCTTGCAGTTGCTTTAGGACAAGCAACATTTGGGAGGGGGAGACTGTAATGTTCCTAAATTAGCTTCAGCTAAGAACATTAATTTTGCCTTATTTATTTTGTATTTCATGTTTAATGAATAAATTGTAAGGAGGGATGTCTAATTCTTTTGCAATTCAAGAATAAATCAGGCCTATGTGAAAAGAGACATATTTAGGCCATTGGAATAAAATCTTGCAGGTGTGAAAGGGCCAAGACCACCAAAGGAGATCCTAGTTGACCAAGTCAACAACGCTGTCTAGGTTCATTGAACCTCCTTGATGGACTGCGCAGTTTTAGAAGGGGTTTCCAAGTGTGAAAGGAACCAAAAGATGGAAGTGGTTTAGGGTTTTCCAAGGGACTAAAATGTTATAAAAAGAGGATGAAGGCTCATGAGGAGGTTTTTGATCATATTTCATTTTCTGAGCTTGCTAAGGCAACTCCCTTTCTCTTTGTTGTTTAGCAAGAGAAAGAGAGGATCTCCTGTTTAGGAATCCTCTATCCTTCTTTGAGTAGCTCTTGGAGGGAAGGGTGCTAGATTGAACCACTATCAGGTTGGAGCCCAAGCTATGCTTGCATTGACAGCGCTGGCTCATTGAGGGTTTTGCAGCTACAACAAGTGTAGTAAGTGGAAATTCTAGATCTGCAAGGATCTAGTAGTTTTGAGGGATTTCTCTTAGGGAGGGTGTCTTGTGACCACCCGGAAGAGGATCTCTGTTATCTTTTCATTTCAGATCTGTATATTTTACCTATTGTAATATTCAGCCCTAGCTACTACGCAGTCTCCTTTGTCTACTGCGTTATTTATGTATTGCTTCTACTGCTAGTTGCAGATCTCTCCTTGTACTTGTTTCTGGTGATTGAGGCTTGCCTCTCACCTTGAAGATTAATGAAGTATCTTGCTGATATATTATGTTCAGATCTAATGTATATTATGAATAAATTAATCTTCAGAATTTACTGAAGCTTTCTGCAGTTCTGTGTATAAAAATTTGGATCTACACTTGCTAGTGCATTATTTTGTAAAAGCCCTAAGGGGATCTTGAGGAGAAGGCTGAGTAGTTTCCAGATTTGATATGGATCTGATGTTTCAGCCATAGATCTGTTTTAGATCTGAGATTTAATGTCTAACTTATGAAGCACACTTAGTAGGACGCTGTTCAGTTATTTATGCAACTTGTACATATATTGCAGCTCCTAGATCTGAAGATTTCTTGCTTATTTCCTCATGAAATTCACTGTACTTCTTAAGGAACTCATTCAAAGTATGATTTTCTGCTACCATAATTTTCTATATGTCTGATGGCTGTTTTCCAATGACTCTCTTCTGAAACTGCGCAATTCTGAAGTGGGTTCTTCTTCATTTCATCAGCTCTCCTCTTTAGCTGATTTTTAACTAGTCAGCTTCGTGGGAGATCTGTTTAAGGCCCTTAGACCCATTTTTTTTTGCTGAAACTCTGCATGGAGATCCCACACAGCATATACTAAGGGAAAACATCCTTGAGTAGCATTATTCTTGCACCAATTTTCTTATACAGCATTTTCCCTGAGCCTCTTACAGTTTTTCCTAGTAGTGGAATTTCCCGCTTCTCTCTTGTTTGGTCTTTGCTTCTCTTTGGATCCATTATTTAGATATGTAGATATAAGGTTCCCAAGGGCAGAAAACTCCAAGAGTAGTGTTTCATTCCCACACTTGTTGTATTTCATCAGTCTTCTATAGACAGAGTCTAGAACGGGCCAGGAAGCCTCTTGTTTTCATCCTCTCCTTAGAGGTGATATAACCAGTAAATGCCCTACTAGTCTATCTATGGTTTAGAAGTTGCTGGTGTGTTTTCCATACTACTGTGATCCCATAGAGAAATATCTTAAGATATTCCCTACTGTGCCTATTTTTCCCCATTTGGAACATTATAGATCAGGTGGTTCGAGGGAGGTTCTCAAGCTGATTGATAACCCATTAATGAGGGAAGGGGAGCCCTTACTATCCAGGATAGTCAGCTACTGGGATCTAGACCATGAGGCCTTTGTAGTGCAGGAGCACTAGATTGAGTTAACCATACAGGACATCTATTTCTTGACTGGACTACCGCCACTGGGGGTGGTGGAAGATATAATTTTGGTGTTACCACGAGGGTAGAACATATCAAATTTTGTGGAATTCCATTGCAGACCAGATGCTCGTGCTATGGGCACGACCATACTGATCAGTGATCTAGTGAAACTAGAGACACGGGCTGTCACCGTAACAGTACTACGGATCCTGGTAAACCAGGCGTTCCACCACATCACTGGAGGGAAGATGATGTTAGTTGAGAGTGTATAAGTGGGACCTACTATGGGTGGGTCCAGATGATGTTGTCGTTCGTGAAACGACAACTATCGCTATGAAAGAAATGGCTGAACCATGGTTGTGCTTTCGGTACAGTGTTATGATCGTTCTTCTTCAAGAATATCCCCACACTTCATCCTCATGTACAAATCCAGGATGGGGGCCCACGAGATCCCAGGATGCACTGTTGGGGGAAACTACTGCAGAGAGGAGGAGGCGGGGGAGGCGGGCAAGTGTTCCGACCCAAGTTCTACGCACATTGGGACCAAATGCCACTGTATATAGACGACTATCCATATAGTGGTATGAAATTTCAGGGTGACCTTGACTTTCCATTTCCGTCGGGTCGAGCATGGGGACCAAATGGTAACTGAAAGTTGCTATATATTATGGTGCATTTAAATTTTTTAGAATATGTATGTGGTACTGGTTCGTTACTTTTGGTATGCAGATATAGCACCGGTGAAACCGAAAAGGTATATGGGACGAACCACAATGCTAGGGGTTGCAGAGTCTTGTAGAGCGAGAGACGACTAGGGACCTGAGTATGAGGCCCTGTTGGAGGATATACGCCACATGTGCGAGCTGATGACAACTGGCATATCTGAGCGCGGATGGCACGATCTCGAGGACCGGTACATTGAGGGATGTATCAGGCTACCCTATGAGTGGCGAGGGGTCATGCAACTCATGGCGATGGTCGGTCAGGCTATGCAGGATTTGCGGGCAACAGGAGTCGAGCCATTGGCTCGGGACCCTCCAGATAGTGATTAGATGTAGGGGCATGTGGTGCCCCCGGTTTTGATTTTTTCAACATGCTATGGGCATGTCGGATGTATTAGAGTATAGGACTCCAAAACATTTATGATTTTGTGGACACATATTATGTATATGCATATTTTATATATCACGAGTATATGGTTTTCCATTTATTTATAATTATTGTCTTGTGTTAAATGCATGGGATAAATGCCAATCTAGAATATTGTTTGCAATGCTATCTAGATAGTGATCATGGGCTCTAGGTACATGACTGAATGTAATGGTTTCAAATTCGCGCACTAAAAACTTCACTGGTAAATATCTTCTATAAAGGATATGGTTATTCACACGCTACACACCATTCAATTGGATGATAAGCAACAAGGAATCTAATGAAAATGAAGATGAAGGATGCGATGATCAAGGGCATCGACTAAAAAATCTATCACTCCATCATATTCGACCTGATTATTGGTGGCAGATCCAATGCATACGCAGTTAGAGAGGACTAACGAATGCATGGGGGTGAAAATGGCCCGGGCTGCCGAGGCTAGATTCTAGGAGAAGCGGCTTGCACCTTCGGCATAGCCGATATACAGTGTGGATGATGGATCCATATCAAAGGTGCCACAAGACAAAAATGAGATGATGATGAACAATGCAAGCTACCTAAATGCATGACAAAAATAAAACATGCATGTCAATGGGAGATGCTATGGGTAAAATCTCTTAAGGTAGAGTGCATTGCGAGAATTAGGAAGGAGTTGGCCTTCGAAATCTTCTAGAAGGTATGCCCCCTTGCCCAAACATTGGGTGTTAATGTAATGGCCACAAGATACATGTGGATCGAATTCAGGGTTTCGATGTAAGGGGGGACAAAACCAATCGACCTCATTATGGATGAAGTCTTTAGACTCCACATCATACTGGTCATGGGACTGTTGTGGAAGGAAGTACGCACGGTGGTGCATATCATCCCAGGGAAAGTCGGGGGTGGTCATTGCTTCCATAATGTTTTCATAAGAATGTAAGATGGGAGGATTGGCAGAAGAAAGACCACATGATGCGGCGGGGCTACCTGTCGCATCATCATGAGAGATATGGTTCACATACACATCGCTACGGAGGGTAGACGAAGAGCTAGTAGATGAAACATATACTGATGTTGAGCCCAGGGTGATCATCGAAGTAGGTTCAATCGAAATATAAGGTGATGCCCAGAGGGGTCTTCCGCCATGGATCTCATGGATGTTGAAAAATAGAGGATAGTGGTGAAGGTTCTGTCATCTCGACATCGGGGGGAGGTATCACAATAGGTGCAAAAATTTCCTCTGATTCTGCCGATGCAAAAATTGCAAGTAGAGGAGTACAAGATCCACTACGAGCAACCTCTATTTGGCGAACAACCTCAAGGGTGTCGCAAAAATCGTTGAGATGAGGACAAAGATGAGAATAGTGTCCATAAAGATAACACAAAGCACAAGGGTGATTCGTGCACAACGATTTGAGTTTCTTATCTGAATTGGGTAAGGTAACATGGACCTCCGGGATATTAGATTAAGGAAATGTCTCGTTGACCACAGGTTTGAGATGAGGAAGCTCAGGACAATTATGGGTAGCATGCCTAACAACATCACACAAAGCGTAGGGAGGTGACTGCTTTGGAGGCTTAGGAGGAGCAGGAGTTGTTTGAGGTCCTTTTTCTTAGGTTCCTTCTTTTTGGCTTTGCCCCCCTCACTAGATGCTTTCGCAACAAGAGTATATTCCCATTGAGGTGGTTGAGGCACTGAAGCAAAGGGAGAAGTCATAGCGACCGGTTGGACTGGGGTCAAAGTGATATAAGGTTTGAGCTCACCAATCATAGTGTTTGCAGGGGATCAATGTACCAGACTGGGATCCCTAGGGTCAGATTGGGAAGGCTCAACGTAGCCATAACAGTCACTGAAAAGACTCCAAAGGGGGGAGCTAGAAACGATATATGACCAAAAGGGAAATGGCCTGCCGAAATGACTCCCAAGTGGTTAAGGCTAGGGGGAACCGTTCTTGGTTGAAAAGGGGTGGAAGGGACACCAGCAAAGGGAGAAGGCCCTTGAAGAGAAGGACCGGAAAGCTCGATCGAGTGAATACTAATAGGTTGTGGAGGCATAGGCTGCTAGCTGGTCAAACCGGACTGCTTGTGGGTAGCTCGAGACAATTGCGTCATGCAAAAATTCGACGAGATGTGGTCAATGATAAGAGGCGGGAAACTAGGGAATGCACTCAGTAAGGTGGAATCTTTGTATACTCCAGGTGAAACATTGGCAAGAGGTGCGACTGATTTCTTATCAACCATCGAAGATATGATAGGCTCGGGGGAGGTCTAAGACTTCGGTTCGTAATATGTCCACTGATCTATGGTGACGATATTTCCATTGTGAGGAAAGCACATCTTATGGTGAACCGCAGATGCGAAAACAGACATCTCATAAGTATAGCTACAACCCAATAGGATATTGTAATCCAAGGGGGCATTAATGACTTCAATGTCAACAAAAATAGTGTTTCCCACAAGAGTAACATGACAATTGTGGTACATGCCAAGGGGTTGAGAAGGGTGACCATCCCAAGCATGCAAGTTAATGGTGGATGGGGTTAAGTCAGGTGATCCAATTTTATTCCAAATAGAGGCAGACATCACGCAAGTGGATGTGCCCCTGTCAATGATACATCGCAAGACATTGGTATTACGAATCTTGATTGGTATTTGGAAGGCGACAGATGAAGGTAAGGGGGGGATGTTCTGACTTGTCAACATCAAAGATGATCAAACGATCATCTGAAGGATCCATAACATCCAAAGCGTACAATAGAGCTTTTTCGTTGTGAAGGGCACGACTGGAGGATTTCCAGCGTTGACATGGCAGCAGGGGATTGTTCCAAGTCATCTACTATGCTATAAGTGTGGGTGGCTTTGGCAGAAGCAACATTTTGACATGATGGCCATTTGCGGATCTTGGGAATAACCTTTGCCCGAGGCTGAGGGATTTTTAAGGGAGAATTTGGTGTCGAAATGGACTCTGTGGAAACTTTGGTTTGGGACTCGGTTGCAGACGAAGCAGGTGGCTTGTCATATTAGCACGAACGAGTTTGAAGGTTGACATCAGTATTATTGACCTCTTCAGAATTCATCATGAGAATATGGTACTCAGGGGTACCAGAATATGAAGGTTGAGGAGAGACTTGACCTTGAGGGGGTTGGGCAGCCACATATCCTTGATGAGGGAAAGGATTAGTGAACACAACTGGTTGAGGTGGCGCAGTATTTGGAGGAGCTGAAGCAATGGCTTGCTATCCTCTAGATGTTGCTTGTGCTTCCCACAACTAGTGCATCTGGGGTAAGAGGGGAAAATCATGAGTATAATGGCCATGGACACCACAACAAGAACAAGGCTTGTTCGTACGATGAGGCCTGTTCTACTTGGGCTAATCGCCCTATTTTTGGTTGTTAGTGTTAGGCTAGTTCCCTTGGGGAGCGTTTGGTTGAGTACCTTGGCGCCCTTGATTACCCTGTGCTGGTTTATTTTGGTTGCCTTTCCTCTTTTTCTTTGAATTAGGAGGATTAGTCTCAATCTACTACACATATACTTGACCTTGAGGGGGAGGTGGCTACTGTGGTAGAGGTTGAGAAGGAACGGGAGGTTGGGGTGCTGATGCCGGAGGGGCTGGAGAACCGGGCTGTGGATAAGAATAGAAAGGAGGTTGAGCAACATTGGGGTAAACAGGTTGAGCAACAACTAGCCCTGACATCGGTTGATGCAATTGGGAAAATTCGTAAGGCGTGCTTTATCCTAGATACATGCTGCCGGGAGGGGGATAAGTGCTAGAGGAGTTGGCCTCTCCCTAAGGGAAACCATAACCCATGGAAGGATGAGTATACAGATGTGAAAGAGATCCAACGATACCGTTGGCGGCGTGAGATTCCCTTGGTGCGTTGGCACCACCAGGTCTAGGAAGATATGGTAAAATGGTATAAACATAACCAGATTGGGCGTAGATCAAATCATATTTCAATGTGACTTGGAGAGCTTCTTCCCCAGTATGAGGAAAATGAGACGCAATATATTTACCAATGAAGGAACAAGCGTTATGAGAAACCAATAGACACGGTCATCAAATGTAGGAGCTTGACACAAGCTCCTCTTTCTACGCCATTCTTGGACATGGTTAGAAAGGTGGGTGGAAGAAGTTTGATGGAATACGGTTAACAACTCGGTACCGATATCATATTAGAGAGGTAGCTAGAAATAGGACATAAACGCTTTATTAAGGGTCGTAAAAGTGGAATGAGAGGCAGCGTTCTGGTTGACATGCCACTTTGCAGCTTCTCTAATTAGCGTACATTGGAATAACCGAAGACGGATGGAGTCACCAATGATAGAATTGGACGAACAACACATGTGAAAGAAGCGGAGGTGATTAGTAGGGTCCTCTCCAGTGTTTCCTTCAAACTTAGGGATGTCTGGAAGAAGCTTAGTTGGCATAAAAGGCCAACCTGGATTGTGGAGTATAGGGTTGTTAATTAATTGGCTGAAATCAGGGAGGCTTAAACGTGCCATAAAAGGTAGCAAAGGAGTAGCTGAAACTATTTCGGTAGCGGCTCCAGTAGTAGCATCTCCAACATTAGGGTCGGGGCTACCACCAGCTTGAGGACCAGCACCTGCATTGGCACCTGACATGGTGACGAAATGAGGTGGAGGTTAACCGGGTTTAGAATCAGACGAAGGACCCGATGAACTAGAATCAGAGTTGGTATGGGCACTCGACAAACAATTAACTCAGATTCTACGCGGTGGAGTAAGTATCCCTGACAGAAATTGAGGATGAAGGCCTTGGAATCTTCGAGATAAACGCCTTGGGGGTGCAATGATGGCAAGACATAGATGGCACAAAAAGGATGAAGAGCAATAAACAAAGGCTCAGTGAGTTAGATAAATTAAATATGATGTTCATGTCTTGGCTTGGCAGTGTAAACCAAGCACTCTTCGCTTTAGGTGTGCGTGTGTGCAACTTGTGTGTTAATTTTAATTAAGCCCAAATGGTTGTATAAAGAAAAAGAAAAATGTTGAATAACTCTAAATAAAACTGAAACGACAGTAAAATAAACAACTAAAGATGCATAAATTCAAGCCAAAAGAAGGCTTCCGAAACAACTAGCCTAAAAGGCGGGCGAAATTGACTCAAAACACATAAGATGACCAAAAGATACAAAGTCAAAGGGACAAGGATCTAATGACTTAGATATATTGAAAAAGGTGCAGAAAAAAAGCAACAAACTAGAGGGAAAACTGCTGCAAAATAAGATGTGAAAGGTTAAAACCTTAGGGGAAACAAACAAAACCATAAGGGAGATACCTATTGTCACTCTGTAATTCTAAAGGCTGAAGACAGAACTATAGAGGGAAACATCAAACCAACTTTGGAATCCATCACCTAGCCTTCCTAGATACAGAGAGGGCTCTCTCTGTTAGATATAGCTTTGTTTATAGGGGAATTTTAGGCTAGCTATTAGTGCATCGGTTTGTTTGAAGATGTTTGGTTGAGGTAACATAAGAGGGTCATTGGGCTATGTAGTCAGAAAAGTGTGAACAAATTCAGATGGATAAATAACATAGGTCAGGTGCAACCAGGCAAGCTAGCCATGCCAATGGATCTTAACAGCGTGTGAAATGGAAAAGAGGAGGAGATTAAGGTTCAACGGGAAGGCAGAGCAGACCGTCTCTGAATTCTGCATTTTCGTCTTAGAGGAAAACATAACGTACTGTTTCAAGACTGAGTAGGGTACCCCATAGTAAATCATACACAAAAAATTCTATCCGCAGTAAAGAAAAGAAAACAATATGTAAAACAGAAGAATCACAAATTACATTAGGGAAGCACTTCACCACAGAACATGACACAAGAATCTGGAAAACAACATCATTTTTCATTCATCCAAAGAGAGTGCTTACAACCTGATGAGTCTATTACAATGGTTTTTTTCCCCCTTCCTGACCTCTTCTCATACTGCTAATGTATACAGTATTTATAGAAAAACTTGAGTCGACTAATCTGTCTATTGCAGTAATTACATTCAAACAAAACTGGACAAGTGGAAACACATAGGTGGTGATGAGACAAACCTGGCTTCCAACAGTGGCTTTTGACAGTCTGTTATTAATTACAGAGTGGTTAGAGATTGGCTTGAGTAACGCCGAAGAGGCAACAAATCAAGTATTCCTGAGATCTAGCCCTGTTCCTCAGAAAAACGGCATTGGGTAATTAAGTCTGGCGCAATGCTGGCTATTTTCATTGCTAAGTGACTGTGCTGATGTGTTTTCTGCTGTTATATCTCTGCCTTAAAGCCTGAATCAACCTGTTCTGTCTGTTTCTTTGTGGCATTCAGCCTTTCTTTTCCTTTTTCTCCTTTTTTGGGGCTCAGTCTATTATAAGTCCTTTAAACCATGTTTTTATCCCTTTTCCTTCATAAAACAACGTGCAAACCGTAGAAGCTCAGACTTGAAAACCTTTAAATTTTACTCCCGAACTTTATCGCATCCGTAGTAGCATCGCATTTCACACATTTTAGAATTTAAGTTATAAGAAACGGTTTCGGCAATGCGATGCAAAGTACGGAGTCGATGTGGAAGGTCAAGTGGGACCGAACCGCAGCCCATAGATCACAAGTTTTAACATTTAGCAGCGAAGGTAAACTCTGAGGGATGTGAAGTGTGGGGAGGGGAGGAGTGATGTGGAGGAAGGTGGGACCCGACCATAGCCCGCAGATCGTAAGTTTTAACATTTAATAGCGAAGGTAAACCCTGAGGGATGCAAAGTGCGATGTGCGCTGATTGGAGGATGACGTGGCAAGATGGGTCCCGCAGCGTCGGAAAAGTTATAAACGTGTTTCAAATAGCTGTGAAGTGGGGGGCGGAGCTGTTGTGATGGGCCAACCGTTGCGTCACAATTTAAACCAAATAGATTGTGAGCATTTCAAAGGTAAGTTGAAACAAATGCGATGCGATACATCCCAAGTTGGCGATCGCGGTTTTTAAGTTTTAGATGAGATGTGAAAGGTTTATAATATGCGATCTACGATGAAGGGTGGGGAAGAAAGGATGAAGTGGAGGGATGGTCCCACTTGAATTGCAATCGGGGAATAAGGAAGCGGATGGTAAACGAAACCAATGATATGCGATGGAAAAGGTAAAGTAGCAATATAAAGCGAAAAAGCGGAAAATGTAAGGATTATGTTGTAAACCACAGCTACTAGTGGGTGGGCGGAGCTATGAAAATAATATTGCAGACTTTAACATAAAAGGGTTTATAAAGGAATAAGTCCCAAAGATTGTACATGTGGATTTTAGCGTTTGAATGAGATTCAGATCATTTCAGATAATGGAGGAAATAAGGGGGGCAAAGAGGGTGAATGAAATGAAATGGAATGAGAGCAGAAATGAAGTTTGATCCCCAACACCTTCTCAGCAACATTTCCTTCCCTTTACTAGATGAAAAGGCAGATTGATTCCTTTGAAGCTCTTTACAGTCAGGATTTCACTTTCTTCCTCTGAAAATAAGTGATAGCCATGGAATATTATTTTCAGTAAAAAATATAAGTAATAATCAGGCACCTTGTGATACTATAAATTACAGGACTCTAATAGTGGCTCCAGCTGGGGATGGCAGCTCCTTCAGGAGGTGTCAATAACACCGTAGATTAGTGGCCTGATCCCAAATCTGCCACTAAAACCTCTGTGGCTGAGCAGGCTCAGTTTAAAATTAATACTCTCTGCAAACTGAAGTCTATAAAATACTTGTACTGAAAACTGGAAAGCAATCTGAAACTAGAACTGGAAAGATGCTCAGAATACTGAAATTATTCGCACACCTACCTAACCCACTCTACTGAAATTTTTGTTTTTATAAATGATAAAATAATGCCAATGCAGCCAGTCAAGTACCAGCAGAAACATATGGACAACTGTTAGGTCCCTATATTACTAGTATGGTCCCTTATTGTTGTTAGTGTAACCCCCTTATTGTACCCTTGTAACCCCCATATTGTTATTATTGTGCTCTTAAATTATTATTGTTAGGTCGGCTAGGATTACATTGTGGCCCCACTAGGATTACATTGTGGTCCCATGGACTCCTATATATAGAAAGGAGGTTTTGTAATTTGAATCATCCAAGAATTGTTCATTCATGTAATGTATTGGAGGTTTCCCTCTCGAAGTGGATTATTTCTAAGGCGTTGATATCTCTTTTCTTCTCTTTTTGAAGCTGGTTTCACAACATTTGGTATCAGAGCTTTGGATTCCAGGGTTTCGCTGCTCCAAGCAGGTCATCGTGGAATTTTCGCTATAACTTTTTTTCTACGAATTTTCAGAAGCTGAAATTTTTAGAGTGAGAAGCTGAAATTCTGAGGAACATCATTGCAAAATTTCAGAGCTTGGTTCGCAATATTTTCGGAGATATGATATGTGGAAGTTAGGTATTTTTGCAGGCTCCTTAATTTAATATAAACAGGTCATCGCGGAATTTGCGCTATAACTTGTTTTCTACGAAGGTTCAGAATCTGAAATCTTTAGGGCGCGAAGCTGAAATCCGGAGGAAACTCGTCGCAAAATTTCAGAGCTTGGTTCACAATATTTTCGGAGATATGATCTGTGGAAGGTAGTGCTTTTTCAGGCTCCTGAATTTCATCTCAAAGAGGTGATCGTGGGAAAATATTCATAACTCTCTCTCTGAGCATCGGATTGGAGTGCCATAAAAAGTGGTCGTAAGTACACGAAAATTCTGAGGAACATCATTGCAAAATTTCAGAGCTTGGTTCGCAATATTTTTAGAGATATGATTTGTGGAAGTTAGGTCTTTTTGCAGGCTCCTTAATTTAATCTAAACATGTCATTGTGGAATTTGCGCTATAACTTGTTTTCTAAGAAGGTTTAGAATCTGAAATTTTTAGGGCGCGAAGCTGAAATCCGGAAGAAACTCGTCCCAAAATTTCAGAGCTTGGTTCACAATATTTTCGGAGATATGATCTATGGAAGGTAGTGCTTTTTCAGGCTCCTGAATTTCATCTCAAAGAGGTGATCGTGGGAAAATCTTCATAACTCTCTCTCTAAGCATCGGATTGGAGTGCCATAAAAAGTGGTCGTAAGTACACGGACTGTAGTTTCTTTGCTATCAATTTCAGAGCCAAAAGACGAAACAGTGACATGTGGAAAGTCATACAAGTTCGCTCTACTGAACGAGTCCATAATTAGGTCATTGTGGGGGACTGGATATAAATTTGCCTTGGAGAATCCAAATCAAGTCAGACCTGTGGCATTCGAAAGATAATTTAGGATGCTACCTCAGTGCCAAATTTCAGATATTGAAGAGCCGCAATCACAAAGAGAATCCAATTTCAATATCGAGCTCCTCAAAATCAAGAAAAAGGTGTGTATTTTTATTTATTTATTTTTAATTTTTTAAATTTTTTTAAATTTTAAATTTTAAATTTTATTATTATTATTATTATTATTATTATTTTTCGAATTGCATAAGTCTTGTTTGAAGAATGAATTTGAATTGATTCCAAGGGCATATTTTAGAATAGATATATGTATTGGGTTCTAAAAAATGCCCCGTAAAAATAATTCAACACCCATTAAGCCTTTAGAAGGCTCTATTATGACTCATGAAGATGAAGAATTGCAACATGATCTATCAAAATTACAAGAGCAAGTGCACCAAATTTCGCTCTCGCAAAAAATGAAAAAAAATGAAATGGAAGTTTTGAAGAAAGGCGTGGGACGAATGGATGTTTTGAAGAATAATATGGATGGTTTGAAGAAAGGCGTGGAATCTGAATGAATGGCATGGAAGCTAAGATGGATGACATGAAAGACAACATGGAAAACAACATGAAAAACATGAAGAATGATATAAAAGCAGACATCGAAGGTTTGACAAAGTTGATACAAGAAATGTTCCTAATGGTGAAAAGATAGTAGAGGAACCTCATGATGAGAACAAAATAAATGTTAATCGTGATTTCATAAACTCTAATGTTGGCAGGAAGAACCACCATATTCCAAAAATGGATATGAGGAAGTTTGATGGAAAGGATTCTGTAACATGGATACTACAGATGGAGCAATATTTTGATCTCCATAATGTGCAAAACACACAAAAGGTACGCATTGCAACTTTACATTTAGAACAAAATGCATTTGTATGGTATTAATGGCTTTGCTCCCGTAAAAAAATTGTCACTTGGTCAATTTTTACGGAGGAAATGATAGCACATTATGAGGATACAAAGAGCAACACCTTCTTTAGCCAGTTGATAAATCTCAAACAAAAGGGTTTAGTGGGGCAACACATTAAGGACTTCCAAAAATTGAATATAAGGGTAACTGATATTCTAGAGGAACACAGGATTGATCTCTTCATAGGCACTTTAAAGGATAACATCCAACATGAAGTTCGCGTTTTGGAACCTGATTCATTGGAGAAGGCATTCGGGTTGGCAAGAAAAGTTGAATGTAAAATTATGGCGACAAGGAAGCCTACCACTCAATTCTATAAAGAAGGAAGTGTTGCTACGCCTAGATTTCCACAACCTACAAGGTTGATACCACAAAAATTGGAAGAAAAAAGAGCAAAAGGGCTTTGCTACAGTTGTGATAGAAAATACACTAAAGGTCATAAGTGTGCTGAGAAGAAATTATTTTACATAGATTATGAAGAGGAAGAAGAAAATGAACAAGAAGAGGATATACACCAGGAACTAGCCCTAGAAGAGGAAGAAATGAATCCGACCATATCGTGTAATGCACTGGCAGGAATTACCACTCCTCAAACTCTCAAGATAGAAGGACATATCAAGAAGAAAAGAGTAATAGTGTTGATTGATTCAGGTAGCACCCATAATTTTATTCATTGTAAGGTAGCCAAGGAATTAAATTGTTTCCTATACCCAGCACCAGAATGTCAAGTGATGGTTGCAAATGGAGGAACTATAAATTGCTCTGGGAAATGCCATAATATCAAGCTAACCATGGGGAATATGTATTGACTAGTCCAATGCTTTCCATTCCTATGGGAGGTGTTGATGTTGTACTAGGAGTACAATGGTTACAATCTTTGGGGACGGTAGCTTTTAATTTTCAAGAACTTTTCTTGAAATCTTTTTCAGAAGGAAAGGAAGTCGAATTACAGGGTATTTCAGGGAAGCTAGGAAACATAATAAGCTCTAATGTCATGAAAAAGCTTCTAAAGAAAGAACAATGAGGTGTAATTACACAATTATGCTCAGTAGAAGTTCCAACATCAAAATCATCTATTTCTGTAGATCTCCAACAAGTCTTGGACAATCATTCCAAGGTATTTGAAACTCCCAAAGGACTCCCACCTATTCGTGATCATGATCATGCTATTCATTTGATTCCAGGAAGTGTTCCTCCAAACATCGGGCCTTATAGATATCCTTACTTCCAAAAGAGCGAAATTGAACGTCTGATTGCAGAAATGTTAGAGGCGGGTATAATTCAACCTAGTCAAAGTTCTTTCTCTGCTCCTGTAGTATTGGTACACAAGAAGGATGGATCATGGCGCATGTGTACGAATTATAGGGAGCTCAATAAGCTCACCATTAAAGATAAATTTCCCATTCCTGTGATTGATGAATTATTGGATGAATTACATGGAGCAATTTATTTTACCAAGTTGGATCTTCGTTCGGGATATCATCAAATTAGAATGAAGACTGAAGATATTCCAAAAACAACATTTCGAACTCATGAGGGTCATTATGAATTTTTGGTCATGCCTTTTGGCCTTACCAAGGCACCTTCTACATTTCAAGGGTTGATGAATTCCATTTTCAAACCTTTCCTTAGAAAATTTGTGCTAGTATTTTTTGATGATATACTAATCTACAGCAGGTCTTGGAAGGATCATGTTGAACATGTTGACAGGGTGCTCAAACTATTGCGGGAGAAACAATTATATGCAAAAACATCCAAATGTTTCTTTGGAGTACAAGAGGTGGAATATCTGGGTCATATTGTATCTCACGAGGTTGTTAAGGTAGACCCTAACAAAATTAAAGCCATTAAGGAATGGAAAGTCCCCACAACCATAAAGCAGTTGCGAGGATTTCTCGGGTTAATAGGGTATTATCGCAAGTTTGTTAAGAATTATAGGAGAATAGCAGCACCTCTAACAACATTATTGAAGAAAGATGCATTTTCATGGACTCCTGAAGCAACTAAGGCCTTTGAACATCTTAAAGAGGCAATGTGCCTAGCGCCTGTCTTAGCTACGCCGGACTTCACAAAAACCTTTATTGTGGAATGTGATGCCTCAAGAAATGGAATTGGTGTTTTTTTAATGCAGGAAGGAAGACCCATTGCTTTTGAAAGTCATCCAATCAAAGGAAAGTATTTACAGAAACCTATTTATGAGAAGGAAATGTTAGCAATGTTGCATGCACTAAAGAAATGGCGAACTTACCTAATGGGAAGACACTTCAAGGTAAAAAATGATCATGATAGTCTTAAACACTTTTTGGAACAAAGACTATCTTCAGAAGAGCAGCAAAAATGGGTCACAAAGATGTTGGGTTATGACTTTGAAATAATCTACAAAAAAGGGAAGCTTAATGTTGTTGCAGATGCACTCTCAAGAAAGAATTAAGAGGTGGAAGCATTTCTTTGTACCATTTCTATTATCCAACCAGATTGGATAACCGAAGCAAGAGATGAATGGAAGAAGGACAAAGAAGTATGGACACTCATTCAAAAGTTGCAGCAAGATCCTAGTACATCTGATACATTTAGTTGTAAAAATGATTCTTTATGGTACAAAGATCGCTTATATCTTTGTAAGAATTCCCAACTAAAACAAAATATTCTTTTGGAATTGCACACTTCTCCTTTAGGAGGACACTCAGGATTTTTAAAAACTTACCAAAGGGTGAAGAAAGAATTTTTTTGGGATGGCCTTAAATCTGATATTCAAAATTTTGTGGCGGAATGTTTGGTTTTCCAGCAGAATAAAGTTGAGACAATTAAGATCCCGGGACTTCTACAACCTTTATCCATTCCAAGTCAACGTTGGGAGGAGATTTCAATGGATTTTATCACAGGTTTACCTAAGTCCGAAGGAAAGAGTGTCATCATGGTGGTAGTTGATAGACCTACCAAGTATGCACACTTTTGTGCATTATCTCATCCATTTAAAGCAAGTACAGTTGCTACTACATTTATGGACACAATTCAAAAGCTACATGGAAACCCATGGGTTATTGTGAGCGACAGAGATCCCATTTTTACTGGAAATTTTTGGACGGAGTTATTTTCTTGTTTGGGTACTCAATTAGCTCATAGCTCATCTTATCATCCTCAATCCGATGGTCAAACCGAGATAGTAAATAAATGTTTGGAAGGATATCTTCGTTGTTTTGTATCTGATAAACAAACACAATGGGTCAAGTGGTTACCTCTCGCTCAATGGTGGTATAACACTTCCTTCCATACTGCAGCAAAAATGACCCCATTTATGGCACTTTATGGATATCATCCACCATCGATCACATCATCTTTAAGGGAAAATTCGAAGGTTCAAGCAGTGGAAGATCACATCGAGTATCAGCAAGAAGTTCTCCAACTCTTAAAGGATAACCTGAATTTGGCACAAAATCGAATGAAACAACATGTAGATCAACATCGCAGCGAGAGAAGTTTTGATGTAGGAGATTGGATATTTTTACGGCTACAACCATACAAACAAATGTCCCTCAAGCAAGCTAAGAAGGATAATAAATTATCGCCAAAGTACTATGGTCCTTACAAGGTGTTGCAAAAGATTGGTACTATGGCATACAAATTGGAGCTTCTCGCTTCTTCACGAGTGCATCTAGTTTTCCATGTTTCATGCTTAAAGAAGGTTATAGGTGAAAATCTTCCAGTTCAAACAATATTGCCAGAACTTGATGAGGAAGAAAAATCATATTGGAACCTGAAGCGGTCATGGAAACAAGAACTCGACAGCTACGGAATCGATCAATTTCAGAGTATCTCATCAAGTGGAAGAACTTACCCACTGAAGATTCTACATGGGAGGATGAGAATTTTAGACAGAAGCACCCAGAGCTACTCAAGCGTTGAGGACAACACTTTTTTGAAGGAGAGGGGCATGTTAGGTCCCTATATTACTAGTATAGTCCCTTATTGTTTTTAGTGTAACCCCCTTATTGTTATTATTGTACCCCTGTAACCCCCATATTGTTATTATTGTGCCCTTAAATTATTATTGTTAGGTCGGCTAGGATTACATTGTGGCCCCACTAGGATTGCATTGTGGCCCCATGGACTCCTATATATAGAAAGGAGGTTTTGTAATTTGAATCATCCAAGAATTGTTCATTCATGTAATGTATTGGAGGTTGCCCCCTCGAAGTGGCTTATTTATAAGGCGTTGATATCTCTTTTCTTTTCTTTTTGGAGCTGGTTTCACAACAACAACTTGACTTTTTGTAAGGACAATCAGCAATATAACTTGATTATGCATCCTCATAACCAAAGTTATAATATGTAATGGAAATTGCTGATGTATTTGATCTTTATAGAGAATACTTGATTGAAAAATTGAACTAAAAAGAACCTTCATATACTCTTATATAGGATCAATTAAATCATGATGTATAATACATGCTTCTAGGCCTTCCATGACTAGTTGGTCAGTTGTATCCCCAATATTAAACCTTGAAACCTCATCTTTAGTCTGGTAATTGAAATCACACTCATCCTCAATATGTAAGTCAAGAGTTAGTACGATTTCCTCTTGCTTAGGGGAAGGGAGACTTTCCAAGAATTCTTTAAGATCTCAGAAATTGTATGACTGAATTTGAGAATTCAAAATTTCAATACCAATTTCATATATTTCAACAATTATCTCCAGAATACATTTTTTAGCTTCAAGATTAAATTTTCTTGACTTCAAAATGAGAAAGACAACCTCTAGGAAATCTTCATCAAGCTGAAATTCTGATAACTGATTCTTGAATGCATTTAGAACTTCACTAGATAGAAGGGTTGCCACAAACCTTGTCATTTTGTTCAGCATGAACTCTGGTCAGCATGTTGTGGAGTTGTCGTGAATGCTCAAAAGTTGGGTTCTTCAGAATCGTGGAGTCGCCAAGTGAATAATGTAGCCTTCTTGTGTCTGGTCACTGTCTACCATCAGTAATCAGATTTTAACTTTGATGTGCTTTATGAGGAAGATAATTTTTTTTCTTCCCCAGTAGAGTCGCCATTATGTTAGCACTCTGTAATTTTGAAGGCTGAAGACAGAACTACGGAGGGAAACATCAAACCAACTTTGGAATCTAGGACCTAACCTTCCTAAATTAAGAGAGGGCTCTCTTTGTTAGATATAGCTTTGTTTATAGGTCCATTTTAGGCTAGCTATTAGTACATAGGTTTGTTTGAATATGTTTGGTTGAGGCAACAGAAGAGGGCCATTGGACTATGGAGTCACACAAGTGTGAACGAATTTAGATGGATAAATAATAGAGGTCAAGTGCAACCAAGCAAGCTAGCCATGTCAATGGATCTTAACAACTTATGAAATGAAAAAGGGGAGGAGATTAAGGTTCAACGGGAAGGCAGAGAAGACCATCTCTGAATTTTGCATTCCAGCCTCAGAGGAAAACATAACGTACTGTTTCAAGGCTGAACAGGGTACCCCATGGTAAATCCTACACAAAAATTTCTATCCGCAGTAAAAAAAAGAAAACAGTATGTAAAACAGAAGAATCACAAATTACATTAGGGAAGCACTTCACCACAGAACATGACACAAGAATCTAGAAAACAACATCATCTTTCATTCATCCAAAGAGAGTGCTTACAACCTGATGAGTCTATTACAATGGTTTTTTTTTTCACTTGCCAGCCTCTTCTCATACTGCTAATGCATACAGTATTTAAAGAAAACTTGAGTCGACTAATTTGTCTACTGTAGTAATTACATTCAAGCAAAACTGGACAAGTGGAAACACATAGGTGGTGATGAGAGAAGCCTGGCTTCCAAAAGTGGCTTTTGGCAGTCTGTTATTAATTACAGAGTGGTTAGAGATTGGCTCGAGTAACACCGAAGAGGCAACAA
This sequence comes from Pinus albicaulis, assembly GCA_034641835.2. Lineage (NCBI taxonomy): Eukaryota > Viridiplantae > Streptophyta > Pinopsida > Pinales > Pinaceae > Pinus > Pinus albicaulis. Next base: position 2,018,258,353 of record CM076575.1, on the reverse strand, counting down.
ATCAAGTATTCCCGACATATGGCCCTGTTCCTCAGAAAACTGACGTTGGGTAATTAAGTCTGGCACAACGCTGGCTATTTTCATTGATTAGTGACTGTGATGATGTGTTTTCTACTGCCTCTTTGGTTTCTGTTGTTATATCTCTACCCCAAAGCCCAACTCTACCTGTTCTGTCTATTTCTTTGTGGCGTTCAGGCTCACTTTTCCTTTTTCTCCTTTGTCGTTGCTCAGTCTATTATAAGTCCTTTACACCATGTTTTTAGCCCTTTTTCTTCATAAAACAACGTGAAAACCGTAGAAGCTCGGACCTGAAAACCTTTAAATTTTACTCTTTAACTTATCCCATCCGTAGCAGCATCACATTTCACACATTTTAGAATTTAAGTTATAGTAATTGGTTTTGGTGATGTGATGCGAAGTAAGAAGTCAACGTGGCAGGTCAGGTGGGACTGGACCGCAGCTCGCAGATTGCAAGTTTTAACATTTGGCAACAAAGGTAAACTCTGAGGGATGCGAAGTGCGAAGTGCCAGGAGGGCAGAGTGACGTGGATGAAGGTGGGACCCGAACGCAGCCCGCAGATTGCAAGTTTTAACATTTAATAGCGAAGGTAAACCCTGAGGGATCCAAAGTGCGATGTGCGCTGATTGAAGGATGATGTGGCAAGATGGGGCCCACAGTGTTGACGAAGTTATAAACATGTTTCAAATGGATGCGGAGTGGGGGGAGGAGATGTTGTGGTGGATCAACCGCCGCGTCACAAGTTAAACCAAATATATTGTGGGCATTTCAAAGGTAAGTTGAAACAAATGCGATGAGATACATCACAAGTTGACAATCGCAATTTTTAAGTTTTAGTTGCGATGTGAAAGGTTTATAATATGCGATCTGCGATGAAGGGTGGGGAAGAAAGGGTGAAGTGGAGGGATGGCACCACTTTAATTGCAATCGGGGAAAAAGGAAGAGGATGGTAAACGAAACCAATGATATGCGATGGAAAAGGTAAAGTAGCAATATAAAGCAAAAAAGCGGAAAAGGTAAGGTTTATGTTGTAAACCATGACTACTAGTGGGTGGGCGGAGCTATGAAAATAGTATTGCAGACTTTAACATAAAAGGGTTTATAAAGCAATAAGTCCCAAAGATTATACATGTGGGTTTTGGGGTTTGAATGGGATTCAAAGCATTTCAGAATATGGAGGAAATGAGGGGGGCAAAGAGGGTGAATGAAATGAGGGCAGAAATGAAGTTTGATCCCCATCACACCTTATCAGGAGCACTTCCTTCCCTTTACTGGACAGAAAGGCAGATTGATTCCTTTGAATCTATTTACAGTCAGGAGTTCCCTTTCTTTCTCTGACAATAAGTGATAGCCATGGAATATTATTTTCAGTAAAAAAATATAAGAAATAATCAGTCACCTTGTGATACTGTAAATTACAGGACTCTAACAATACCAAGAAAAAATCAAGAGGTGGTTTTGGATGGAATAATAACTAATCTAAAGAGACCTGAAAGAAGGAGAGATCAAACCCTAAACAATGGTTGAAAGCGCTGCAAAATCTCAGACTACCTACTCAGCTAAACCCCTCCTAGAAAGGTGGAAGTGTATTGAAAACCTAAGGGGCTTAGTCCTAGTTCAAGGAGATAAATTGAGCATATATAGGCCTACGACGGGCTGAGACATAGGTCAAAAAACCCTGAACAGTGCTCGTGGAAAACCTTGACTGTCACAGGAAAAAATCCGAAAAAAAATTGCAGCTCGCAGGTACTGACCTGTAAACTGTGGAAATCACAGTTCTTGGGCTGATAGCTGTGAGTTCAGGCATAAATCGCAGATTTCGGGCCAAAAAGTGCGAGTTCCAGTTCCAGGATTCTCCGATGGAAGGTTGTGGAAAATTTTTCTGTCTTTGGCGCGGATAATACCTGTTACTTACGAAAAACACCCGAAAACACACAAGAGTTTGAATTTTTACTGTCTTAGGGCATAAAATGTAAAAACCAACATCAAGAGATTGAAAATAGCTGAATAAAAAACCTAGTTACTGAAGTAATTGGTCATGCATGGATCTGAATAAAACACAGTGGATTTTCCAATTGTTAGTTTAAATTCTTAACGCAAGTGTACGAAAATAGTTCACTTTAGTTGTGCGTGACAAACAACCCTAACAAAAAAGATGACTAACTTAACTTCCTTAGATCTGCAATAGACAGTCAAAAAAAATGTTGTCAGAAACCCGATCTATGCAGAAAAAGTAGCTAAACAATAAAAAAGAAATAAGAATATGCTCCATACATCCAATGGACAAGACAAGATATATAAAGAATTTTATATGCATTAACACCTGGGAAGGGAACAAAGAATGATGTTACCAGTACCCCTCAATGGGATTGTTATAGGTCAATTTGGGCACCATTCCCAATGACCTGGTTAACTGGACATCATCTCCAGGACCAATGAATAGGGTCTATCATCCCCTATCATTTCAGTTTTTATATGCCGTAAGACAAAGAACAAGACAAATCATCCATGAATTTCATATGCAAAGGTTTCCAAGATTTGAAGTTTATAATATATCATATGAGAGCTCACCAACGTTGCCTCTAAATGGACTAAGTGCGTTTCATATGCAAGTAACCCCACTCAAGGGTGCTCTGCAAAGCACTTCCTGACACTATAGGGTGCGTTGGTCATATTGGGAGCGAAATTGTCATTGTTCCGGAATCTCCACTTGGCCAGTGCCTTCTAGAAGAGTTCACATGTGTCAAACTTTGAATCCATGTGTCCATTTGACATCTACAAGGTTGGCAACATGCCTTTCCTATTATTATAAATTCATTGATTGTAAAACTACCTTCAACTCATCTATAAATTGAGCACAGATCCTAGCGCTCGAGAAGGAAGAATTTGAGTAGAGAAATGCTGGTGTAATTTCAATTGAGGAATTGATTTGAGTGACATGCTGCTGGAGAGATGTGTATTGTGATGAGGCTGGGATGCTGCTGGAGATGGTGACACTAAATCAATCACTGGGTTGTAACCTCCCCTTATATCCATTAATAAATATTGCTGCTTACTTTCCCACATATGTATTTGTATAAGCTCATGTTTTCCATATTATGAATTCTTATCTGAAATATATGGTTTATGTGTTATTGATTTAACTAAATAAATTGAATAAACATCTGTATTATTACTATATTTTGTTGTTTAGTGTTCATTCATGCAGGAAATATTTTTAGACATCTACCTTGGATTTGAAGCTACAACAAGAGCGACAAAAAGAGAATAGGAAGTGCTTGGACTCCAAGTAAGTTCTTTGATTTGTTCTGTGTGTCTATTTACAGTTAGGAAAAGTAGTTGCAAAGTCTTTAACATGTTGTTATAGATGAGCACTAAATCTAGGGAAGAATGTTTTGTCCGTAATCCATAATTCGGCATAACAAATTGGCGACTCCACTAGGGAGTTTACCCTTCATCCTTAGTGTATTTTCCTCTCATTTTCTCTTTTTAATCAGCCAGTAGCATTTACTCATAAATATTAGGCTTTTTGAAATCCAAATTTGCATTAGAAGTGTGTTAAACAGTTGTATTTTTCCTTATACACTGCGCCCAACGCACTGTTGGACATGACACAGTGCTTTGCATAGCACTGTCTCCCTTTCAGATCTGAGTTGCAACACACTGTCTCTTTTAGAGACTACGTTGCCTCCTGAAACCATCCAAATTCCATTGAATTTGTCATTGCATTTTGTTTTCACTTTGTTGTCTGCTGTGTTTTAAAGAGCCTGATACCTCAAACTGACCAGTGACCTTACTTACTCCTTCCTCCATTGAAATAAAAGTTTGTTCAATGTTTATTTCAAGCGTTTTTATTTATCATTGACAAATTAATATCAAAGTATTTTCATTGCTGCATTAGATCCATTTGCTTTTGAAAAGGAAATTGTCGTAAATTATTCGTTTCTTGATAGGAGAAATTGTTGTTTAATTCCTCATTTTTCCTTCAAGAGATAAATTGTTGTTTAATTCTTCATTTCCCAAAAGTAAAAGGCATTTGTTTTATTGATTTAATGCGTTTAGTTTCTTTTTTTCATTCATAACATTAAAGGAATTGAAAAGAAAAACCTACATTTGCATGTAGTGGATTGTGTGTTTTGCAAAAGGAACTATTACGAAAGCTACATTTAGTTTGTGCTCTTTGATTTGTTTGCTCTCAAATTGATTTCTCTTTCCCTCTAGTAGCTAGGATTTTCATTGAAAAACTAAAAGTGAAAGATTGCTTATCATTTTAGTTTGCATTTTAGGAATTTCTAATACATCATCGTGGTGAACCTCGGAAAGGAAAATTGATAAACAAGATCAACTTAAAATTTATCTCAATTTACCTAATAAAGCATTGGAACCATAACTATAACATTTAGAAAGTCTAGGCTAGAAACGTGTTCCAGTGTTGTAAAACATAGTAGCTGTCGTTAATTGTCTGCGATACATTCTGAGTGTGATACCTCACTCCATGTACGTAAGTATATTGTAGCTCTTCCACGTACTTTCGAGTATATCGGGCGGTGTTACAGTACGAAAAGTATAAAGGGGTGCTCTCACTGTGCAGTTTCACATTAGACAACTCTGATACAGACTTGGGCCTCCACTTACCTTCGGGTATATTTGGGAGGACAACTTCAGGCGCTATCCATCCATAGTGAACCGAGTCAGCCGCCTTGTAAATTGTGATACACTGAACATGACATTTGGGGATATTGCCTGCTCGTACTTCTTGGTTCATCAGGAGGTATTCTGCAGTTCACAGTTTCTTGGTAAACCTTTTTGCCTAGCAATACCCTTTTATTTTGTTTATTTATTTTTGGTTAAAATTAATCAATAATCATTGAAGAACAAAATCCTTTCCCCTTTCATTCGCGTAGATTAGCATTGAAACACCTTTACCACCGGAAGTTACTCCTGGCCGGCGAAGGCGAAAACACTCTACCGAATCAAGTACTATCCGTACATCTGGTGAAGCATAATCTTCCCATATACCGGAGTTATCTCAAGTTGTTTCTACACATCCCGGTTTGTCTACTATTTTCGAAACAGAGTCCTCACAGCTACCCGTGGTCACAATCCATCCAATCAGTGAGACCATACCTCCTAGACCCGACATTATTCAACCAGAAGTTGATCCAGATCCTGTCTCTTTTTTGCCAGAACATCTGAATCCCGAAGTCGAACAACTGGAAGTTGTTCCTCCATTGGTCATCCCACAAATTTCTGTAGCCATTGAGTCTCCCATATCACACAGTCAACCTCCTGAAATATACTTTGGGCCTGACAGTGAAATATTTCCAACTGGTTTAATTACGATTGAAGAAATCCCACAACACGAGACACCTTTAACTCCAACCCATTTTGGGGAGGAGCTTTACCTGGACAAGTATTTTCCTCAATCACCACCATCTGCTTTTGTTGATCTTGTTCCTATTCATATTCCCGTCGATTCAAAAGGGTATACATTTGGTCAAGTAATCATGCCCGAACCAACATCTTCGGTTGGGCCATCTGTTCCAATTACGTCAGTACCTGCCCTCGATACCCCGTCGATGTTCACAACTTCGCCAGAGTCATATTTTCATGGTGGCCCTATGGTCCCATCAGGTTACAAATCATTATCTGGAATTTTCTCTGGTACATCTTCAAAACCATGGAATTTACTAATGTCATCATCCGGTATTTTAACTGGTAATACTATAGTGAGTACTGAAAGGCTTGATTCTTTATACACATAATCAGGGCAATATCAAGCTGGTCCTTCTGGGACTATTCCATCCATTACTATATCAACTGGACTCCCTGCATTTGGAGAGAAATATTTTTTGTCTTATTATCCTCCTCATGCTGGGGGCAACCTTTGGTCACCCATAATGAAAGTACTCCATCACTTTTTGGTCAACCTAATGCAAAATGAATTTTTTTCAATGGCAGCCCACTCTGCCTATCCAATCACAAACGATTGTACAATTGTATCAACTAGTTCAACTTGTTACACCCACATCATTTCCACTTGTAAATACATCTTTACCCATGTTCCAGAATCAAAATGTTGTACAACAACCTTTTCAGGCGGGTCCTTCAACTCAATACCCTTAAATATTGGGTCCACAGACTCCAAATTATTCGGTTAATTTACAACCACCTGTATCTGGAATCATTTATTCACACGCTGGCTTACCATTTTATGGGATGTCATAGCCACAACCTGGTTATACCTATCAACTGAATCCAAGTTATTCTAATTTGGGTTATAACATTGGCGGACAGACCCCTTGGCAGCCTCAGGCACAAATACCTCAGACTTCATTTCAACAAGTATCATATCCAAGTTTTGGTCAACAGAATCCTCAAGCGTTTTCTTTTCAAAACAACCCCTATCTAGGTTACCGAGCAGATTCCTTATATTGGTGCTCAAAGGCCTGTTGCTCAAGCAATTCCATCTTACCTTGGCTATGCTCAACCTGGCCTTAATAGATAGTTGCCCTTTGTTGCAACTTTAGAGTTACCAAATTTAAATCGGCTAACCAATGATCGAATCAACTATGCTCCTTGGTGGCTGGTGATACCTCACAAATTACCCTCAAATATTTCTAATTTCAATGGAAACACTGGGGAAGACCCGTCGACTCATGTCATGACTTATCATTTGTGGTGTTCATCAAACTCCTTGAATGATGATTCTCTTCGACTACGTCTTTTCTAGCGTACGCTCACAGGTCCGGCTACAAAATGGTATATTGAGTTACCTATAGCTTCTTTTGATAATTTCACTGCCCTAACTACTCTCTTTTTTACTCATTTCCAGTTACCCATCCAATATGAAATTGGAACGAAACTCTTGACCAATTTCAAACAGACTAATACTACTCACATTTCTGATCATATTCATGAGTGGCGTCGTCAACGTAGAATGGTTAAAACATTTGTTCCGGATCAGCTCCTTGCTAAGTGGTTCATTAAGTCCGTGTTACCATCTATAACTGAGGATGTGGCTAAGGGTGGCGTCATCACAGAAGAGCAAGTTATCGCTCGTGCCCAATATTTAGACTTGATTTATACTCAGTCTGGCACGCTCTATGAAAAAATTCCTAACGTGTCGAGATCTAATTTTACTGTTCCTCCTTAATTAAAGGAATCTCATGCCGGAGAAGGTTTGATTGGTATTGTAAGCACGCATCATACTACTGCATCTAATCCTTCACCTTCTTCCGAAATTAATGTTGTGTCATTTGACAAGGGAAAAAGTGACAAGCAACTCGGAAGTAAGAAAAAAGGGAAATCTAAGAAAAATAAAACTTCTAACCCGTAGGAAAGATCATCTGATCAATCGTCTGGACCTAGGAAACCTCGTTATCCATGCATAATCTGTAATGAGTAACACTTTGTTTGGGATTGTCCTCACTGCACTAAAGTCTCAAAGATCATTAAGACTTCTCATGTGTCAACTGTGTTGACAGATCCGTTTCCGAATCCAGACACAAATTTGGCTTGCTATGGATCCAGCTTCTAGTTCCCAAGTACTTATGTTATCTGTCACAAAACCTTCAACAGATATTTTGGTGTCAACGCGTAATAAATATTATGGTAGTTAGGCCATTGATCAACCTACTACCTCGACTACAAATCCATCTACGGAATCAGTACCGCCTACTGCTATTCCTGAATTGACAATCAAACCACCAAAGGGAGTAATTCACAAATCAACATATAATCCTCGAGCAAGAGCTGCACAAAATTATAATATAGTTGAATATTTGGCTCAATCCCCTTCAACTATGTCTGCTCTTGAGGTATTGAAAAATTGTCCCTCCCAAAGCCAGGCTTTATTGTTGGCTATCGGTGGAATTGATCCGACTGATTCTAATCTTGTCGTCTTTAATCATACGGGCTATGTGCCGCAACTACCAGCAGAATTAGCATTCTCCATACAAGTAAATGTTCTCAATAACCTTGTTCATTGTACTATTATTGATGAGGGAGAATCTACATGCATTATGTCTCTAAATTTTTGGAAGTCACTTGGCTCGCTGCACTTATCACAATCATCAACGACGTTTAAGGCTTTCGATGGACATACATATAAGGCTTCTGATATTATTAATAACCTGCATATTGAAGTAGGGGGAAAAACAATGAATGTTGATGTCGAGTTTGTTGACGGACCCCTTGACTATAATATTATACTTGGAAGGCCATGGGAATATACAATGACTTCAATTGTTTCTACATATTTTAGAATGATTGCCTTTCCATATAAAGGTACTATCACAATCATTAATCAGCTATCCTTCTTTGCCTCTGCTTCACAGGTAACTGGAAGTGTTCCATTCATTCATGCACCCAAACTAGCACTTCAGAACATTGGTGTTGGACTCTTAAAGGATTCCACTCTCATGGGAACCTTTGCATTACCTTCGCCAGTGACGTCGGCAGAAATTGCAAGTATAGAGACCTGCTACATGATCTCTTGCACTCGATCTGGCTTAAGGGAGAGTACAGATGATTTTGAAATTGTTATTGTGGATGAGTTTCTGCTACCCAACCCTATTGAGCTGGCATAGAAATCAATCTATTAGGCTTGGGAGGCGAATCCGAAATCAGCATCGCCGATTGTTTGGGTTGATCGTTCCTTAGATTTTTGTACTCCTTATGATTCTTTTTCCTCAATGTTCTTGACAGATGAGAATATTTTGGAAGCCATGATGTCAGAAGGAGAACCATGGGAAGATTATCATCATCGTTCCCATATTCCTGATTATGAAGAAAATAATCTTAGTGAACTATATCACCCATAAATCAATTTTTTTTTCGAATTCCTTACCTATTAATACAATCGATTCCCAGCGAAATCTGTCAAATATTGAAGAAACCATTTCTATCGATATTTCAACCAAACCTGGCATTGTAGAAAATATTCATGTCGGTGTATCTTGTTCTCCATAAGAACTCGAATCATATCGTTCTCTATTTCGTGATGTATTTTCTTGGTCTTATGAGGAAATTCCAAGCATAGATACTAGTATTGTTGAACACACTATTAATATGTATCCTAATCTCAAACCGGTGTGTCAACGACTTCGTCCTGTTCATCCAAAGAAAGCCACTGCCATCAAAGCAGAAGTTGAAAAACTTTTGCGTGCTGGTTTCATTTACCTTGTTCCGCTAACTGAGTGGGTTTCCAATATCGTTCCTGTCATGAAAAACAAGGAACCATTAGAGTGTGTCGATTATTGGGATGTCAATCTTGCTTGTCCAAAAGACAACTATCCTACTGCCTTTATCGACCAGATTATTGACGATTGTGCTGGATGCGAAATATTTTCGTTCATGGATGGATTTGCTGACTACAATCAAATCAATATTCGCCCAGAGGATCAACATAAGACAACATTCATCTGTCCCTGGGGCACATTTTCTTATAGGAAACTACCGTTTGGTTTAAAGAACGCTGGGGCAACTTTTCAGAGAGAAATGGATTAAGGCTTTCAATGACATCCAGCACATTTTTCAACATTATTTAGATGATTTACCTGCGCATTCATGAAATCAAACTGATCACCCGATGCATTTGAGAGCCATATTCTTATGCTGCTGACACTACAAAATACGCCTCAATCCACATATATGTTTGTTTGTATTGGTTCTGGTCGTTTGCTTGGATTCATAGTTTCGAAAGAAGGAATTCGAATCGACCCATTGAAGGTTTAGGCTATTCTTGATTTGCCTGCACCATCAAATTTACTTCAGATACAGAAACTTCAAGGAAAGGCTAACTTCCTAAGAAGGTTCATTCCAAACTACGCTGAAATGGCTAAAGGATTTACTCGACTCTTGAAAAAGGGGGTTCCCTTCCATTGGGACCAAGTTGCGCAAGCTTCTTTTGATGCTGTCAAGGATACTCTTGTCCGAGCATCATTAATGTATCTCCATGATTATCAACATGATTATTTCCTATATATCGCCGCGGTTGAAATGACCATTTCTATGGTATTGGTCCAAGTAGAAGATATAATTGAACATCTGATCTATTATTTGAGTCATAATCTCAATGATACGGAAGTTAAGTACTCGTAAGTAGAAAATCTTGCCTTGGCAGCTGTTCAAGCTGTCCAAATATTTCGCCACTATATCCTGCTCCAAAAGACCACTGCCGTTTCAGATTGCAACCCCATGACTTATATCTTATCAAGTCAATTGTTGGGGGTCAAATATTCAAAATGGATTGTCATTTTGCAGGAATTTGATTTGGAATTCATCAAATCCAAGTCAAAGAAGTATTTAGTTTTGGCTGAGCTTCTCTGTGACCTTCCCTCTGATAGTACTGCTACTACGTCGAAACCATCAATTCTTGACGAGACTCTGTTTCTGATTGGATCATCTGATCCTTGGTATGGAGATTTCATCATTTATCTCCAAACTCAAACTTTTCGGCTTGATACCTCTCGCTCTAAACATCGACGTATTCGATACCAAGCCAAAGATTATCTGATCGTCGGTGATACACTTTATCGTCATGGTGTTGATACTATTTTAAGAAGGTTCCTCACTCATGAGGAGGTTGAAAAGGTTTTAAATTATTGTCATGTTGGGGCTTGTGGTGGAAATTTATCTGGATACGCTACCGCGCAGAAGATACTCTGCGTCGATTACTTTCGGCCTACAATATTTCGCGACTGCATCCTCGCGGTCAGAAGTTGTCATGCGTGCTAGATTTTTTGTCGTAAAATCCGCAAACCGCCAGCGCCAATGCATCCTATTGTCTTTGTGGGACCATTTTTGAAATGGGGTATTGACTTCATGACCTGTAACCCTCGTTGATATGGGGGGCATGGTTATATTATTGTCGTAGTCAACTACTTTACCAAATGGCTTGAAGCGATGTATACATTCAACAACACAGGACATACAACTGCATTGATTTTCTTTAATCATGTTATTGCACGGTTTGGGGTCCCACAGGCTATAGTTACAGATCATGGGAAGCATTTTTGCAACCACATGATGGCTGAATTGACTACCAAGTTAGGATTGTCACATGATAATTCTACTCCTTATTATCCACAATCAAATGGACAAGTTGAAGCTATCAACAAGATTCTTAAACGTATGCTTCAACGAATGATAGGAGTTCATAAAAGAAACTGGCATTTTATCTTGTACTCCGCCTTGTGGGCATATTGAAGCTCAGTGAGAAACACAACTAGATTTACCTCCTTTTGATTGGTGTATGGTCTGGAAGCTATCTTACCAATCCAATGTGAAATACCATCATTAAAACTAACAATCGACTTGTTACCTAACGCCTTAAAAGATGAAGCGCGTCTTTTTAACCTCATCCATCTTGATGAAACACGTCGTGAAGCCCAATTGGCCAACGAAGCACATAAGAGGCGTATAAAGGCGCAATACGACACAAATGTCCAGCCTAGCATTTTCTCAAAGGGCGACTTGGTCCTTCTTTATGACCAGGAAGTTGATGTAATATGTACAGGGAAATTTGAGCCATTATGGCATGGCTCCTATATTTTCAAAAGAGTTCTTGCTAAGGGTGCCTATGAGTTAGTTGATTACGATGGAATTCCATTGGCGCATCCCAGAAATGGGTCGTATTTGAAAATTTACTATGCTTAATCATAAGTGTAGTGATTTTTGTATGACATTGTGTATATATGTTGTTGATTTGCATTCACTATCTTAATTTGTTTTTTAGAGTTTTCTTGATGTTAGTAATCCACTTTAAATTTCATCGCAGATGTCTGAATCTTCATAACCATTTGTTGGATATGCTAATGGTGCTAGTCGGAGTACACAAAATCTATCCTCTGCAACGTGGGCCATTTTTGCTCCAAACGACGAGTTACTGAGTTTTCAAGGGATCAACAAACAATATCGCTGAGTATAGCACGTTGATCGAACTTCTCTCTGATGCCATTTCATTTGGTATTAATCGCATTATCATAAGGTTAGACTCACAACTTGTGGTATTATAACTTACTAGTGTTTATACTGTTAGAAATCCAACACTGCATAGATTGTTCCTAAGAGTTCAACTTTTGGAAAGACACTTTAATTTTATTCAATATCAACACATTTCCAGAAATTTGAACACGTTAACTGATTCTTTGGCTAATCAAGTTTTAGACAGACATTTGCAACACATGTAAAGAAAATATTCACATCATTGAATAGGATTGCACAATAAACATAAGAAAAACACTGAAATCAAATAGATAGATAGTTGTAGCTTTTTACAAAAAATTGTGCCCAAGGCACATTGGTCATTTGACCTCAAAATGTATGAAAAATGTCAAAAGTAAACTAGTGGTGCTTGTGGTAACATGTTATAGATCTAGCTATCCTACGTAGTAACCACATACAACGGTTAGGAACACCTATAGTGTGATGCTTCACTCGCATGGGTAACTCTTCGATTCGGCAATCCGGAATCCCGAAGGTCAACTCCTCTATGTGCTGCCAAAGCTCAGCCAGAGTCTCAGCCATATCAAGATCCTAAAGGACTGCTCTCCCGACAACCCTCTCTGTTGGCTCATCTGCTACACGCTATGGTTCTTCCACCAGTTGAACTCGACCAACATCTGCATTACATAAAACATTTAGTTTAGTCTTGGGAAAACATCAAAAATACAAAACATTGTATAAACCTTAGGAAAATAAAAAACATGATCAAAACATTCTTACCCATTGCACCCCACTGAGCACCTTCTGGTAAAGCTAGATCTGGATCTCCCTGAAAATCAACGCCTGTGTATGCATACTCATCGATGGTGACAATCTATCGCCGGAACTAGGCAAAGAACGTAGTCGTGAACACAATGGTCGATTGGCCTGCATGCCTACCCATTAGTTCTACCCATCTCTGCATCCATGGATCTCTAGGATTAGACACATCTAGTGTTACATGTTGTGGCTGCATCAGTGGAATCTGTTCTAAGGCAAATGATATGAGGATTGAACCATAATTGAAGTTCTTCTTTGTTCCTCCCTTTGCTTTTTTCAGTTGTTCTTTTATCTGAGAAAGTAAAACTTCATACCAGTTGAAGACTGTTGGTTCCATACACTCTAGCACGTACTACATATACGATCTATTCACTACATGTAGTGTAACGGTGCCAGCAAGTTTTGTGATCGTGAAAATGATAGTTCTCAAAGGCAAATATCTAACATCCCGGATGTTTATCTTTCCATCTTTGCTTGGCTCTGCCCCTGGATAACAATGTTGCAAAACATAATCTCTCACAGTCTCTCCTCCAACAATAGACCCTGAGAGCAAAATAGGCAAGCCTCTCCTCGACAAACCTGTAAGAAAGTATACATCCTCAATTGTTATGGGAACCACTTGGTTCTTAATATTAAATGCCTCGATAGCTGGATCCCATGCTCGAACTAAGAACTATAAGAGTTCTATTTGTTGCCTCATCCCTGACAACTGGAAGTACTTTAACAGTCCACAATCTCTTAGGGCTCTTACTGTGCCCGAATCATTTAAGGCAATCATATCCTATTCTTCATGTTCTCTTTCCCTCCATGTAGTCGTCATTATAATCCGATGGAAATCTGAAATACAACCATAAGAACCATTAGATTCCATTCAATGCAAAAAATTGGGTAAATTTTGGGCATAATGCAAAAAACAAAAATGTAGATTGCGCCCAACACAAGCTCTAGCAAGGGATAGTGCGTTGTGTATTAAAGTACCCTTCAATTTAGCTGCTATGCAACACACTTTTGGAGCATAATTTACCCTAGGGACCCCAAAACCCTAAAAATTTGCAGAAATTGGAAATGAAATGATTATTGAAAGAAAGAGGAGGATCATGGCACTAACCTGGATCAAACGTCAACGAAATCCGTCCACAGAAATGATCGCAATCAGTAGTTGAAGTTCGGGGGAAAAATTAGGTTCAGAGCTCCAAAATGCAAATGGTAATTATGGAATGGTAAAAATGAATAGAAAAAACTCTTTTTAATAGTCATTTAATTGTTTGCAAATCATATTTATTGCTATGACTATGGTTTTATTATGTTTTTATCATGAAATAGGTATTTTTAATCCATTTGATGTTGTTCTGAACAGGTCTTACAACTGATGAATAGATTAGTTGTGCAGATTTATTTCAAGAATGATTTGACAACAAAGCATACTTTTTCTCCTTATTTTTCGAGCTTTGTTAAAAATGAAAAAGGATTTGAAGCACACTTTTGTCTCTTTTTCAAGCTTCCATAACAATGAAAAAATAACCCCTGGAGTCTTCTTTCAGCTCTTTTCAGACTCTGATAATGTGAAAATTTTGTTGAGCACTTTTCTTTTCGAGCTCATAAAAGTAAATGAATTGATATCTACTCAGTATAAGTTTAACCCTTTTCTGGACTGAGATAGATTATTTATGAAAAAGGAATACCTTGGTCAAACATGACCAAAGAGGTTCTCTCAGATATTATTTTACACTTTTTCGAATTTGAGTGAAAAATTTACGAAAAATTACTTATGGAGTTTTCTTTCGTCTTCTTTTTCAAACTCTCTAAATATGAAAAAGGATCGGGCTGTCACTGTCGTTAGGCTCGTTAAAACATAAAATAGCGACAGTCTTGTCGATCATGGCAAGAATCGAGTTTCATTCATCGCTAGACTCGTTAAATTATTAAATAGCAATACTTTATTCACCCGAAGGGTTGAATTATAGATCAAGCATATGTTATCCTCCTCAAGCTTGTTAAAAAATAAAGAGGTACTAGTCAACAAATGACCGGAGAAAATTTGGGAAAGTGAACAAAACTTTTTACAGTAGCAGGTCACTCTTGAACATGACACTTTACTCCATCACTGTGACTGTTTGGGTTGGGTAATCTTCTTGACGGTTCATTCATACCTATGGTTCATCATACCTTCATTTCGGTTTTGGGTCAATGCTACCATCTCATCTTAGTGTCGTCGATATGTTCAAGAGAAGTCATCCAGTGAATACTCATCCTTCTGCAATACTCATAAACCTTCATTCTCATGACAGTCATCCCTGAAAATTGCTATATCAATTCATACCTTTGTCTTCGAAATCAGTAACTCCCATTACGTAATAAGGTGGCTTCCTGTCGACGACAAATAATTATCTAGGAAGTTCACCTAGAAAAATTATATTCCAGTACCATGAGGCTTCTTACAACATCGACAAGATCCTCGCTTTTGGACTTTTGACCGAAATATTTTTTTTTGTGTTCGACATCAAATCACTATTCACGCCTTACGAAATGTACTATAGTACCTTGAGGGCCATTGACATCAATGGTGGTTCTTTTTCATTTGTTAACAACTCACATCATTGGCTGGTAATCAAACGATGTCTTTCAATGTTCGACTACAAATCATATATTCGCATGGCTAGACTTGTACCCGAATGATCGAGTGAACGAGATAAGAAGATCCCAGATCTAGTTTCATCCATCCAGGCTGTGATTTTAGGATTGTTGTACACATCATCTGTATAGTGACCTTACATGCAGATCATCATCCGAACATGGGCCTATATCTGTAGGCATGTCTGCATTGGGCAAAATTCCAATGAAGACGACTTTCTGCACTATGTACATGTTATTAGATAGTTTATGCGCTGAACATGGGAATGCCTACCCTTAGAAATTTATGATCAAGAGGATATATCATGATGTAATGTATTGTAATATTGATGCAATTTGCCACTCTGCTTAATCTCCAACCCATCACAGTGTAAAGCATCTCAATAAAAATATTGTTATTATTATTCTGACTTCATGCTTTAGGGGGCAATTGTTATAGGTCAATTTGGGAACCATTCCCAATGACCTGGTTAACTGGACATCATCTCCAGGACCAATGAATAGGGTCTATCATCCCCTATCATCTCAATTGTTATATTCCCTAAGACAAAGAACAAGACAAATCATCCATGACTTTCATCTGCAAAGGTTTACAATATTTGAAGTTTATAACATATCGTATGAGAGCTCACCAATGCTACCTCTAAAGGGACTAAGTGCATTGCATATGCAAGTAACTGCACTCAAGGGTGCCCTGCAAAGCACTTCCCGACACTATAGGGTGTGTTGGTCATATTGGGAGCGAAATTCTCATTGTTCCGGAATCTCCACTTGGCCAGTGCCTTCTAGAAGAGTTCACATGTGTCAAACTTCGAATCCATGTGTCCATTTCACATCTACAAGATTGGGAACATGCCTTGCCTATTATTAGAAATTAATTGATTGTAAAACTACCTTCAACTCATCTATAAATTGAGCACAGATCCTAGTGCTTGATAAGGAAGAATTTGAGTAGAGAAATGTTGGTGGAATTTCAATTGAGGAATTGATTTGAGTGACATATTGCTGGAGAGATGTGCATTGTGATGAGCCTGGGATGCTGCTGGAGATGGTGACACGAAATCAATCACTGGGTTGTAATCTCCCCTTCTGTCAATTAATAAAGATTGCTGCTTACTTCCCCACATATGTATCTGTATAAGCTCATGTTTTCCATATTATGAATTCTTATCTGATGTATATGGTTTATGTTTTATTGATTTAACTAAATAACTTAAATATACATTTTTATTATTGCTATCTTTTGTTGTTTAGTGTTCATTCTTGCAGGAAATATTTTCAGACATCTAGCTTGGATTTGAAGCTACATCAAGAGCAATACAAGGAGAATAGGAAGCACTTGGACTCCAAGTAAGTTCTTTGATATGTTCTGTGTGTCTATTTACAGTTAGGAAAAGTAGTTGCAAAGTCTTTAACCTGTTGTTCTAGATGAGCACTACATCTAGGGAAGAATGTTTTATCCGTAATCCATAATTCCGCATAACAGGGATGAGTTCTTGGCTGTCCTCAATGCTTCAGATCTAGAAGTTTCTCTCTCAATGGTGTATAAAATCCAAGACGTGTTGAACTCCATGTGAGCTCAAGAAGCAAGAAAATAGTAGTAGCAATGAGAATGCTCAAAGCATGACAATGAAAGCGATCAAAGTGAATAATGAATGGAAAACCCTCCTATTTATAACTAAATATTGAGTTATCCTCGATAATGGCGAATAATAAAATATTATTAACCAAGATCCAGATCTAACTGCTTGGAATATTTTATTATATTTTTTTGGAGGGAAAAGGAATTTAAATTGGTTAATTACGTTTATTTAGAAATAATAAACAAATAAATGATTTATTTATCATTTCAAGAATGGGATTAAGGAATAATTTAACAAATAATGATTTGTTTAATTATTTCTAGGCAATTTAGTCAAATTTAACAAGGAATAATAACTAAATAATGATTTAATTAATTATTCCTAGAGAAAAATAAGAAAAATAATGATTTATCTAATTATTTCTCATAATTGGGTTAAATATGACCAGGAATATTATTTAAACTGTGGTTTAATTAATTATTCCTAGAGGAAAATCAAATAAATAAGGATTTATTTAATTATTCCTCATGGGGTTTCTTGCTTGAATCAGAAATAACTTAATAAAATATGGTTTATTAAATTTTTTATTTTTTATTTTGTTTTTTATTTTTTTATTTTTTTTCACGAACAAAGTTCACGGGAAACCCGGGCGTACTTCCCCAGAATTTTTGGATGGTACGTGCGCTAAACCGTTTGGCGCAATAAGCGGCACCTGACCCCAAAGACTCAAGGATCGAACCCATGACCTCCCACAACGGAAAGGACCACGTATTGGCTCACTACCACTTGAGCTAACCCTTGGGGCTATGGTTTATTAAATTATTTCTTATAGTGAAAGTAATTTTACTATGGTAAAATTTGTCTTACATGATGTACTTCGATCCATCTAATTGTAAATGGTTAGATGACCAAAAATTGGTGTAACAATATGTATCAACATCAAGACAACATATCTATCAATTCGAAATCAACTTTTACCAAGACTAATAACCATGGCATAATCAACAATCAATTCCCATTCATCAATCATAATACATAATGCTACAACTATCACCTACTTACACTGAAATATATACCAGCTATCTCAGCACATATGTGTTAGCACGACCATATTAAAACAAGATCATTCCTTCATGCAATATTATAGGTAGATACTCATATCATGTAAGTAATTGAACGTTCATTCAACAGATAATTTCCATAATAGACACAAAACACTTTAACACTGAATAAACGGCATAATCAAACAGTCAAGCACCAAGTAGACGACATAAGCAAGCTCATACCTTAATGTATATTAGGGGAGGCTATCTTGTCTGCACAATCAATCTA
Organism: Pinus albicaulis; assembly: GCA_034641835.2. Lineage (NCBI taxonomy): Eukaryota > Viridiplantae > Streptophyta > Pinopsida > Pinales > Pinaceae > Pinus > Pinus albicaulis. The sequence continues at coordinate 2,018,240,020 of CM076575.1, read as the reverse complement.
GATTAGCATGACATAACTTCACAGCATATCAACTCAATCATAAATAAGATAATGATATACATAACAATAACTAACTAACATGTTCATGTCATAATCTCATAAACAATTGTCCTTCATGCATAACAATCACATATGCAAAGTCAACCTAGATTAGTATGACATACTATCACAAATAAGTCGACTCATACCTAAATGTCATAATCCTAACCATCTTCCCAGGCCAATCCAAATTAACATGATATACATAACATCAAAATCTTAATGTAATAACCCTAATCATCAATTTAACTAACATATAGCAACAACAAGTTAACATATAACATGCTCATCAACAACATATAACATAATCACTAAGTTAATAACATGCCTCACTAACCAACACATGTAGGAGTATGATCACACTAGTCAAATAACATCTATCATAACATCAAAGAGGCATACATATAACCATAATGCATATGACTACACTGATCAACCAACATTTATCACACATGTAGCCATAATAACAATATAATTCCAAACACATAAGTAACCCTAATGCTTACAACAACCATGAATCACATACTTGCACGCCAAGCATGCAAACTTGTATGACGGTCTGCTCTTGCCTCGAGGTCCATTGTTGCAACTTCAGCTTGATGGTCTATATCTCCTACCCTATCTTAGCCAACACATTAGAATCATAACATACCAATATCATCATGATGACCTAATTGCGTACAATGACCTTATGCACAACAACCTCACTCAAACCAATGCAAACTTGACCACATGCACCCACTTGAAATGTATAACCAATCATGAACGACCAATGCATGTCCCACATATAGCATCACATAAGCAAGCATACACAGACAACACATAATCGTGACAAATATGTGACCTAGCATCAACAAGCAATGCATACATTACATGTAAGCAAACATGCACAAACAATACATAAGTGTGAACAACACATAACCAATCATACACTCATGACAACATGTTGACAACCACAACATCAACACTTCCATGGTGACACCATTGCCACCATGGCCAACAAAACATGGATGCAACAAACACATATGGATCACAAGCATACTAAACACACATGCAACCAACATAAATGCATGATCAACACACTATCCATCCAGGCCAAGGGTTGAACCATGCCCTGATAGCACTCTGTAACACCCTCTTCCCACATCTACCCAAGTAACCGACCAACCAGGGTAAACGTGCGACGAGAGGCTACTAATATGAGATTCAACCTCATAGATGACCTTAAGGAAGTGGAATCGACAAAAACCTAACAAACAAACCTTACACAACATCAACAACACCTCGAGGAGGTAACCTATGTTGAAAAGTCAACAAGAAATGTGGTCTAATTTAATTTTCCCTTAATTAAATTGGACAATAAATTGTAATATTATCTCATAATCACTTGTAATAATTAACTGAGTGCGATAAACTCAGATAGCTCATGAATTTCGAGTTGAGAGTGGTTGGTGAGGCATGCAGGGTGATTCTATTAGTTGTTCAGTCCAAGTTGCAGTTAGTGCATTAGTTTAATGCATGAGAAATCAGTTAACTTAATTAATTGAGTTAAAATCAGTTTAACTAGTTGTAACTGATTGTTGCACTAGTTATCATATCAGGGTAACTGGAGGCATTTATTTACCTTATCAAACACAACGAAGATCCTCCCATAGGCAGAAGAGTCAAAAAAATTTGTGGAAGGTGGTGTTACAAAGATGCTACAAAAATTACGCTACGAAACTACCTAAATGCTCTGTTTTTCAGCGTTCTAAATTTTTGGTCTTTTTGAAGCATTCAATGCATTTCAGGAATGATATAAGTCATAAAAAGGAATTATGAAATGTCATTGGGACATCTGTTGATGAAGACAACTCAACAATACACTTAACAGGATTGACATGGCTAACAACACATCACTTTTGCCACCTCACCAATGGACAACTCATCATCAAATTCCATATATCAAGACCTGGAATCCAGTATGACAGTTTGCCACCTAAACATGGTTGTTTGGTTCGGTAGCCATCATTAGCATGGATTATTAAAAGTTTTTGTTGATGTAATTAATAGTTATAGGGTCCTTTTTTACTACAAACTCCCTCAAACATAATATCTCTATTTTTTTCTCAATGTAATGAAATCCTTTTTGGATTAGATCTCCAGATCAGGTTTGAGAGTTTAGCCCAGGTAGAAAACCTATGTAAAAGAGATCTCACTCTATAAATGAGAGGTTTTTAGAATTAGAGGGGGTTGATGGATGAAAATGACCAGGCTACTATGTAATTTTATTTCACTCAGTTAATACACAATTGCATAAGTGTTTGTTCATACCGAGATTCATATTGATCTTTTATGTGTTTGTGTCAATTTATCTTTTGAATACTGATTCAACTTGCTTATACATGATTACTTGGAATTCTTAAAATCTTATGCTCCAACTTCCTTTATGTATTATGTTAGTTGTCATAGTTATTGTAAAATATCATGTGCCTTATTTTCCATAAATAATACTCATTTGTAATTGAATTTCCATGATGACTCCATTCCCAATGGTAGCCCTCACTCATATTCCACCCGCAAAAATCATCTAAAAACATATAAGAGTTAGCCATCTTCATTATAAGCTTGTTTCTTGAATATCTTACATTTTCTTGAGAGAGCTCTATCTGGTTGGAGGGGCTAACTTCCAACCACAAGTGGTTTGAAATAGTGACATCAAATTGAATGTTGAACAACCCAATTAGTCCGAGTTTGGTGATAACACTTTCTACAACTGGTCACCCTCGAGCCCTTAATCAACTGATACTACAAGGGAATCATTTGTCTCACAACACTTTCCTTCGAAAGGAATGAATAATGAATAATGTTTCTCTTCCCCTTTTCCTCCATTAAATAGAAAAAACAATTATAAAAATGGAAAGAGATTGGAAAGTAATCCACATGCACACAATCCATGTGTCAACATGCCAATTTTTTATTATTTTTTTACTTAATTCAATACTTATCTTAATTTAAATTTTATTATTTTATTCATTTTTAACCTTTTTATTAACTTTACTTATTCTTACTATTTTTATAGTTTACTTTTATATATATTTATTTAAAACTATGGTTTATTACTTATTATTTATTATTTTATTTTATTTAATATTATTATATTCTCTTATTATTTATTTACTATTATTATATTTTCTTTATTATTTATTATCTATTTAATTATATATTAATATTAATATTATTTATTTATTATTATTGGGCATTACAAACCATCAAAGTAAGAAATGAAGAAATTGACAATTTCTCCAAATTCTATGGAAGATCGTAATGTTGTGAGCCCCTATTGTACTCTTTTGGTTTGTTCTTGTATTTAATAGTATACAAATCTTGTAAGGACATGGCTACATTAAATTCTTCACCAAGAACCTTATACTCCCTCAAATGATTACATGACCCTTCACTTTGTCCTTATTGTCCCTGATTTCTTATTGGTATATTGGTCGTTCTTCTAAGAATTGAGGTAAGAGAGGTCTAGGAGTCGTTCTACGCATTGTATGCGGGTTATTCTAAATTGGGATATGGGTGTTGCTCCCTTCAACATGCTTCCCATTCTTACCATTTGACCTTCTTGAACCATTGTTGATGCAATTGTTTTGATTCCCTTGATTATTTGCTATAAGTTGGGGTGATAGCGTGAACAAATTGTTGTTGCCCCCTTGCAAGGTCATTTAGAATATTCATAGTGCTTCCCGGGTTGTTCTTTCCTATCCTCCATGTCTTCCTCTTCTTCTAATTTTGAGTGAAGATCGTTATCACCCTTTCTTTATCTCCTATAGGTAACCTATTCCATGTCCTCCAGAGACATCAAGATAGAGTGCACTCGCAAGTTGACAAGAAAACCCTCTCTCTCATACCACTATAAAATCCCTTCTTTCTAGACAAGAAACTCAACCAATATACCCAAAACAAAATATCGCAACAAATAAATTCAACTAAAATAACAAATATGTTTATTAATACCATAGTAAAATCCCTTCCCGCTAAACAAATAACTCAATTGTCATACCACAACAAACAAACATAGCTAATATATTTTGATATGTTTTATTGATTTGGAATCACATGTTGGAGCAACCTGTGAGTTACAAAATAGATTTATGGAAGCCCACAAACAACCATGGATAATGACATGATTTGTTGGGTAAATAGGACATGATGACAATTGAAATATCCCTTTAGATCGTTGTAAATTATTATATAGGAGAAAATTGGATGGTTGGTTCGACACCCCCTTTTGATGCCATGACCCAACAAATTATGGCTCAAACTACTGAAAAAAAGGGTGTTGGATAAGGTAAAAAAAATAAGGGCTGAAACTACCCAAAAAAATATACCATCAACATGTTGATAATAAGTGGCACGACCTCCTCATGTGATCCCATGGTTTGGAAATGAGTGAGTCAACACCCATTTTCCCGCACCAACTGCAGATAGAAAAATATGACTTCCAAAAATCCCATGATCCCTGGTTATACCAACGACCTAATAATGAGATGAATCTTCAATAATAAATACCTATGAAAGATCTGAGTGATATTTCTGTTTGATTAACAAGGGTGGATTTCTTTCACCACTGAAACTAATTTGCTCAAGGGTTTTGCCTTTAGAACTCCAAAAACCATAAGGTCTCTCTAAAATTATATGAGGAAATGATTCTGCATGTCGAAAGAGTGAACTCCAATCTCTCTTTTATCATCAAAATACCATGGGTCTCTCTTTTATAACTTGCTTATTTACTTATTCATTATTTGATTATTTTATTTATTTTTATTTTTAATTTCCTTTTACCTTTTTGACTAAATTAATGTCACCTTCACATGTTGCTTTTTCACCCATATTAAATTAATTCAATCCCTTTTTGACTTACTATAATCTACGAGAATCAAATAATCTACTAAGTCATTCTCTTGGAATGATCATTGAAAAAAAGACATTACAATCACTCTTTAAGAATCCCCAAAGTCACATGCTCAATAAATCTTAAAACCTAAATTGAATCCAATTATGTATATTAAATGAATCCAACTATGTGTATTTAAATGACATAATTGTGAATTTGATTTATTAGGTGTTATTAACCTCTAAGATATTTTTCTAAAGCAAAAGTAATAAGATTTTTCACATATTGAATATTGTTAACCGTAATGTAAACGCTTTACCATGCTCCATCTTAAATACCAGTTCGTGTCCATGTCACGGTTCCTCTAATCCTTTGACATAAATCAAAGCACAATTTAAACAAGTTACATTGATTAAATTATTTGTGTAAAATCCTAAACAAAAGTAATATGTGCCAAAATCAATTTAGAATGTAACAATGTTTTCATCACTATGTAAATGTTTAGTACAATAATTGATCCAAAGTTTAGTGACATGACAAAGAGTGACAAAAAATTTAATTGATCCAAAGTTTTTTAACAATTTAATGTAATAGTATAGTAGACATATTGTAATATACTATAATGTAATTGTCATCACTACACTATTGTTACACGCCAATTTTTCACCATGACATTTGACTGTCGATATGGATCTATCACCATCCATATTCATGCTTCCATAGAAGTTAAAACACTAATATTCCTTAAGCAAGCCTTGGGAACTGGGAAAAAGCTCTTAAAAACTCTTCAAGGTTGCCTATGCGTTTTTTGCGGTCACTTGTTGCGCATGTGCTAATATTCCTACCCTTACTTGCGGACATATGTGCTCTGTTTTCCCATAAAACCCATGCACCCCATTTAAAAGAAAGTAAAAGCAAAAAGTAACTTCTAGAAGCATAGTTGGGCGCATATTCTTCTAAAATCCTCTTGAGTCGCACTAGTTCGAGCTATATCCCTCCAATTATGGAACTTATTCCCTTGGATGAAGGAACCCTAATCCCTTCTTTAGAGGATCTCATCCCTCTATTGATGGATCTGAAACCTCCTAAATTTCTCCTATAAATTGAGCTGAAACTTCAAGATTAAGGGTACTTTTTACTTGGTACATTGGAAATAATACTTTGAAGATTGTACATTGTACATAAGAGTTCACTAAAGATAAACCTATGTTGGTCATTCTAGAGAGGAAAGCTTGTCAAACCAAGGAGCACGATTGTGAAGGCATACGGGAGAAATCTGTATGACATCAAGGCTCAGGTTGTAGGATTTCTCTTTATATTATTGATAATATATATGGATACCTTTTTCTAATTGTGTTGTTTTTAGATTCATTAAAACAATGACAATTCTTAATCTCCTTGATCATTAAGTTAAACTGGTGTTTGGATTATTATACACTACAGGTGCTTTTGATTCTTTGCATGTTTATGATTGCAAGTTCTTCTCAACATTGAAGGACATCTTCGGGACAAAAGGCAAGGTCTACATCGAACATCTCGTTGAAAGGTAGGAGTATTACCTTCTCTTTTCTAAGTTTTGATAATCTGAATGCTAATAGTTTAGGGAAAGAGATATTCAGATGGTTGTTTGTTTCTAGTTATCCGTTGGAATACTAGGGAGATTGCTCTTGTCCTCAAGAGATATTTATCCATAAAAAAAATTGGCGACTCCACTGGGGAAAAAGCTTAGTTTTCTCTTGATTATTTTGGTTTAGCTTTCCAATTTTTCTAGTTTGCCTATGTATGAGTGTTTTTGGGTTTATGAATTTTTAGATACTCTAAATTAGAATGCCTTGTGTTTATTTCTTTAAAAGGTTCTCTACCCTGTGTGGTTTTCTGTGATAAACAGAGCGCAAACCTACCCAAGTTTTCAGTTTAATACAGTGCGCATGAGCATTGGTTTTCACTGACAACTTGCGCACCCCTGAGAATTTTTTAAAAAATAAATATTTTCTCTCACAGAGTTTGATAAAAAATTTATAGAGGTTCAACCTGACTTATACCAACTCTCAGATTTTGTTTGTGAACTGTTTATAATTACCTTAGAGTCTTTTTTATAGATCATCCTTTTTTCAATTTCGGTTAGGGTTTGCCCTGGTTATATGAATTGATTTCTTTGGGAAAATAGATTCACTTCCTAAATCATTGTTTTTCTGTCATTTCCCTCTAGAGCTACCATGTGTCTTGTTAGTCCTACTTGTTTGAGTGATTTTTTCTTACTCATTTGCAAAAGGAAAAATTATAGATAAGTGAAGTGTTATTTGTCTCAAAAGTAGCCTTTTATGAAATTTTTTCTACTTGTAAAAGTGAAAAAACGATTTATTTTGCTTTTAGCTGAAAGAAATCATGAAAGTACAATCATAGGTATCTTTAGTTATATCATTAGTTAAGAGCTTTCATTTTTGAAATTTTTTTACATTTTCTAGGGTTTTTCTGGTTGTTTTTTATTTTGAAGAATTGAAGTTTGTTTGCTCATAAAATTGTATATTTTGGCTTTAAATCAACGAAGATTTTCATTAAAAAGTGATATTGGTTATGCTTCAAAATGAAATTGATTTCTTGATGAAAAAGAATTTTTATGGGATGTTTTAGGAAATTTGTGCTTCTTTGAGTTCAAAAAATCCTTCTACTTTCTCTTAAATAGGAATTCATCGAAAAAAATAATTGCATATTCATTGTTGGTGCATTTAGAGTCATTTTTTGAGTCGGTCACAACATCATTGAGTTTCATTTCCATACCGCTCTGCGTAAACAACATCCAAATTAATACAACGCTTAATAAAATTGATCTAGATATTTTTACATTTTCTAGGGCTCATTCCACCAATATAGCTTAGGACTAGTGCTTTGGAATAGGGAGTAGTTAACTTTCAAAAGCAGATGAAACAAACAAGTAGCATCTTGCGGTAGGGGAAAACCCAATTGTTGCAATTTTTCTCTGGGAAGCTCTTCTTAAAAAAGTCAAGCACGAGGTCATGTTGGACCTAGCTGAGTAATCTTACCTACTTCATTGGTAAAGATAGAATATGTGCACGTATTACAAATGGTAAACCTTGGATTAACCATTGTCGAGGAGCCTGGGATCACTTGTTAGTAAACCTCATATTTACCATGTTGAGGAGCTTTCAAGTGGATTGAGCTTTGATACTCTTCCCTTGCGTGTATATCGGGCCACATGTTGTTCCCCCAAGTTCAATTGTCTTAGTTGGTAACCTTAGTGGCTATAATATTTAGGATTTTTACCAAGGTGACGGTGGAGGGAAGGTCCCACTATACCTGGAGTAGACATTGACTAGACTCACTTGGAATTTACGAAGGGTAATCTTCACTTCAAGATGGCATAGTGGAGCAGGTTGTCAGGGTAACTGTTCCAACTGCTAGTTTTCCACATTAATCTCTGCGAGGTTGGATTTCATCACAAACTAGTGATTTTATTGTGGAAACATATTATTTGTGTGTGGATTTTTTCTTAGATTGTGTAGCGCATGTTCATTTGTTAGATTACTTTTAGAGGCCTTAGGTGTGATTCTTTTGAAATTTTTTGATTTCGTGTGTTAAAGAAATTAACCGTGGCTGAATTACCGAGACATTCACGTAGAATGAAAGGGAAACCCCCTGAATATACACCCAGTCAATTGGAAAAAATCAAAACTGAAAGGTTTCAATCATCATGAACTAGGTATTCTGAAAAAGGAGAATCATCTATCATAATACATCCTAATTTCGAAGTTAATCAACCTCATATAACTGAAATAGAACAAGAGCAACATAAATTTATGAAGTAATTACAATTGAATCTGTCATTGGTGAGTTTTCAGATACACAGCTCACTAAACCTAAAATATTTGAACGTGAGTCTGATTCTACTTCATCTGAGTCAACTTTGCATGTTATAGCCCAGAATCCTAGTCGTCCTCGTTCACCTCGAGTAAAGCTCCTCATCACTGAGGATCTTCCTCCTCGCCTTATTAGCATAGAAGAAATATCTGACGAAGAAGAAGAAATTGAAATTCCCTCCCATCAAGAATATTTAGATTTAAGGTATAGTGAGCCAATATACCCTTTGGATTTACCTTTTAGTCCCTTTAAATTGGATCCTTGGTATCTCCAATTCACCAATTTTTTACATAGTTCTAGTTACGAACATCCACGACACTGAATCTATTCTACTCTTTACCCAGCTATAGTAACATGGCTACTGAGAGCATGTCTACTGAGTCATCCATGTTTTCTTCTTCACCAGAAATATTTTTGTACAGTGGTCCTTTTGCTCCTATTGGGTACTAGTTGCTTTATGGGACTTTTTCCGGAGCATCTCCTTTCTCTGAAACTTTTACTATGTCAACTGGCCTATTTGAGTCTACCACCCAAACTTGGACTACAAAACACACACACACACGCATATATGTTTTCCAGGAATACCCCTCAAGCTAGCTCACAAGGTGGCTATATAGCGCCTAGGGGCAACAGCCTCTTCAAGGGCAACAAATTTTTTAGGGAGGACAACCTTTTACTGGAACCTATCCAATAGTTTTAGGGCAACATATTCCTGGTAATTATCAACCTTATGGTCCAATGCCTCAAATTGGTTATGGTCAATGCTATGCGTCACAACCCTCAATGGGAACTCCTTATCTAGGGATAAACACTATGTGGAACCCCTTGTTTACTCAATAGTCTTTTAAACCTACCCCGCAAATGCCTTATAATCAACCTGCTCAACCACTTGGACAATTTTGTTACACCCAAGTACAACAACCTGTTCAAGTTGCACTTCAAATTACCCCAAGGGCATCTGTGCCAAGTAGTTATCAAGATGGTATGAGTACTCCTAGTACTCCTATCCAATCTATTGTGCAAATATATTTTCAAAAACCAAGTACACCTATCCCGAGAGTTCCCCAAGTCTTTATTGCTATGGCCCTTCAAATGTCAACACCAATTGTTACACAGGCTATCCCTCAGACTACTACCAATCAAAACGTACCTAAAATCTAGTGGATTCCTCAAACATATTTGGGACAACCTAGTACAAAAACTTTGCAAACAAGTCAACCTTTTGTAGGTCAATCAATTGAAGGACAACCTTTTGTAGGTCAACCTATTCAGGGGTAACCTTTTATAGGTCAAAATATTCAGGGACAACCCTTGGTAGGTCAACCTCTTCAAGGTAAATTTGTTCAAGGTTAGCCATTTCAAGGCCAATTACAATATGGAAAATTGGGAAAAAATCCATCTTTCCAGAGCCAACCATACCCTGGTTATACATTTCAGATACCAACTAAACCTCAACTTGGTGTGGCTACACTGGATACCCTCGAGGTGTGCCAATTCCAACCACTCAAGTTATCCCAAGTTTTCCTGGATACCCTCCTCCAGGTACTGGTTTCGTCCCTCAGAGTTATCAATTCACTCAGCAAGATAATAACAGGTGGTTACTTTTCGTAGCAACTTTAGATTTTCCAGATTTGTCTCAGCTAACGAATGACCTAATTTACTATCTTCCATTTTGGTCGGCCATGCCTACTAAGTTGCCCAATGACATTCCTAAGTTTAAAGGAAAACCAAGAGAGGACCCCTCAAACCATGTTATGACTGATCAGTTGTGGTGTGCATCGAACTCTTTGATCGATGATTCCATCTTTTTAAGACTTTTTCAAAGAACTTTCATCAGCTTAGCCGCGAAGTGGTACATTTAGTTACCACGAGGCTCTTTCAACAATTTCAATGCCTTAGCAACTGATTTCCTTACTCATTTTCAATTACCAATCTGTTATGATAATGGCACAAAACTTTTGACTTCACTTAAACAAAGTACATCTACATTCATTTCATATCACATCCACGAAGGGCGACATAGACGTCATTTAATCAAAGTTTTCATCCCGGATCAAATTCTGGCTGAATGTTTTATCAAATCATTACTCCCTAAGATTATTGAAGATGTAGCTAAAGGAGGCGTTGTAATAGAAGAATAGGTTATCGCTCAAGCCCAATATCTATATCTTGTTTACACACAGTCTAGTACTTTGTATGAAAAAATTCATGATTTACCTCGTCATGGTCAACCTACTACAACTCCTTCTGTTTCTCATGCCGTAGACGGTGTAATCGGTAAAGTTAATACATCAAAGAATAAAAAGAAACAATCCAAATGTACTACTCAAATCATAACTTTACCTGATTCACCCAAAGGAGACTCTTCTCTAGAAACTTATGCTGAAATCCATGTCGTAGACTCATCTACTGCCAAAACCAAATCGATGGGCAATAAGAAGAAAGGGAAGGGTAAAAATAAAATAAACAATTATCCAAAAGAGAAAGCAGAAAAAACCGAACCATCTTATGAAAAAAGGAAACCTCGTTATCCCTGTCTTATTTGCGATGAGGATCACTACATAAAAAAGTGCCCACATCAGGTCGAGGTATCTAAATTTTTCAAAGTTTCACCCACACCCATTGTTCTTAAAGATCCTTTCCCATCACAAGACAACAAAATGATCGGATCTTCTTCCAATTCATCGACATATATCCTAATGATGTCCCAGGTCATGGTTGCAACACGATCTCAAGATTATGAATCTAAGATTCCTGTAACTAGAAATGAAAATGAATCATCCAGTCAACCTCCGGTATCAACTCCTCTTATTTTCAAACCATTACACATCGAGAAACCTAGCCTTGATTTAGTAATTAAACTGCATGCCAAAGGTGTACTTTGAAAATTGGCTTTCAATCCACATGCAAGATCCACTCAGAACTACAATATTGTTGAAGATATGGCCATGTCACCTTCAGTAACGTCGGCCCTCAAAGTGTTGCAATCTTGTCCAGCTCAGAGGAATTTACTATTATCCACTGTTGGATCGATTGACCCTAAAGATTCTAATCTTATCTTCTTTGATCTCAAAAACTTTGTACCTAGACTCCTGCACTGAATGGCTTTTCAAATACTCGTTTTAGTCAAATATAGGCGATTTTTTCACACAATGATTGACGAGGGAGCATCTATGTGCATTATGTCAGCTTATTGGAAAAATCTTGGTTCTCCACCAATTAATCAGTCACCCAAAATTCTGAAAGCCTTTGATGGAAGAGGTTTTTGTCCATTTGGAATACTCCAGGATTTACCCATAGAGGTAGAAGGAAACACCGTTATGCTTGAGGTGGAAGTCGTTGATGCTCTCCTTGACTACAACCTTTTGTAAGGTCGAATTTGGTCTTATGATATGATCGTTGTCATTTCATCAGTGTTTTGATTAATCATGTTTCCTCATAAAGGAAATATTGTTAAAATTGATCAGTTGTCTTACTACACTTTTGATCCTACCTCTACGGATAATATCCAACATGTTGGAAAGACAGTTATCCCTTATGAAGATGTTGGGGTAGGACTAGTTAAGGATTTTGCTCTTATGGGAAATTTCACTATACCTCCTCCTAACGTGCATTGAAATATTACTAATATAAACATGATTACATCAATCGCAATGTCATTTTATGACCCATGGATTGTGCCTTCATAATATGAATTGGAATACTATGGAAATAAAATGCCTTTGAGTCCATATGAATTGGCATATGTAGCGGTGCAATCGCTTTCTGACATTTCATCAACTGATACTGATCAAGTGAATGTGATTAGTGATGAGTCTTCTTCTCTACCAAGTTCAACCACAACATCTTTTTTTGATCCTGTTAAACACATATTTTCGAGTGATGAAAATATTCGAGAAATTTTGTCAATAGATGAGTTACCTTGGGACGATATTCATCATCGATCCTCTTTTCTACCAGACCTGGATAGAGTTGAAAATGACTTTTCAACGATCTTTCTGATTGACTATGTTAAGGAACCTCACAATACTATGTCAATCCTTCATTCGGATTCTGAGACGAATTTAGGAAATATTTCCCAACAGTTCCAATTGACATATCAATCAAACCAGGAATAACTGAAAACATTCATATAGGTGCTTCATGCTCAATTGATGAATTTAACATGTAAAAAGCCCTATTTTAGGAATTCTGAGACATTTTTGCTTGGTCTTACGAAGAAATTCCAGGAATTGATCTTAAGATAGTGATTCATGAAATTAAGACATACCCGGATGCTAAACCTATTAGACATAGATTACGTCCAATACATCTGCGAAAAGTTGTTGTTATTAGAGCTGAAGTTGAAAAACTACTTCGTGCAGGATTCATTTATCCTATTCCATTAACAGATTGGGCATCTAACATAGTTCCGGTAAGAAAGAAACAAGGAACTATCAGAGTATGTGTCGATTATAGGGATATTATTAAAGCTTGTTGCAAAGACAATTATCCCACCCCTTACATCGAGCAAATTGTTGATGATTGTGTCAGAAATGAAATATTTTCATTTATGGATGGATTTTTTGGTAACAATCAAATAAACATACTCCTTGCCGATCAGCCCAAAACAACATTTATATGTCCATGGGGGACATTTTCATATTGTAAATTACCTTTTGGATTGAAAAACATTGGCACAACTTTTCAACGAGCTATGTCTTACGCATTTCACGACATCAAAAACATTGTGTGCCCTACTTGGATGACTTACCTGCTCATTCTTTGAGCAAACAAGATCATCCTACACATTTACATGCCATTTTTATGCGATGTAGGCATTACAATATTCGTTTGAATCCACACAAATGTGTATTTTGTGTACAATCAATACGATTGTTGGGTTTCTTTTTTGCAAGGAAAAATTTTGTAATTTTTCATTATGTATAAGAAAAATTACATGTTGTATCATCAACATAATTATCTATGCATAGAAAATCTAAATACAAAATACTTGATAGAGTCATATATCAGCCATAGAAAATAAACATAAGTGTCTTGTAAAAACAGGAAATGCAAGAAAAATAAATACATAGTTATTTACAAAGCACAGTTATATAGCAGCGAGCCCACAAAAAACTAAAAATGTGCAGTCTGGCTAGACAACCCCTGGTTCCTCCATGTCCTCAATGAAGGGTCTATGGTAGTATTGGTACTCCAGCTATCCAACCTATTCAAAAATGTGCCATCGTCCCATGCTAGCCGCGATCCTTCTTTGGATAATTTATCAGCCAAATAGTTCTTCTGCCTATAAATGTGAGTAACAGATATAAAGTCAAAATAAATTTTAAGAGCCATTACTTAATCCAACAATGATCTAAGAGTATGAGCATGACAGTGAGCCGCATTGTTAAACCAATTGATAATGATTTTTGAATCCCCAAAGATATGAATCCTGTTGCAACTTTTCTCTCGGGAAAAAATGAGGAGGAGTCTGAGGCTGTTTAGTTTAGCATAGTTGTTAGTTCCAGGTCCAAGTCCCATCTTGAGATGATAGCAGTGAGAATCAGAAATGTGAAGAGTTGCACCCCCACCACATCCCGTCTCATTGGAAGAACCATAAAAATAGGGCCACGGGATGGATTTATCAATATATTCAAGTTGTATAATTCTATTTAGAGTCGATGGAGCATCATTCAGGATGAGATGATAGATGGAGACTATGTTGCTACTGATGCTGATCCAATCGGTGACCTTACCCGGAAAAATTGCATGGTTGCGAGCTAGCCAAGTCCCCCATGTAATAAGGAGGGGGATATTGTGGTATTTGGGCCTAATTTAAACCTACCACCAATTATTCCAAGCCTCGGATACCGAGGTGCCATGCCAATGTAGGATGGTGCCCAAGGACTGTGTCGTGATATGCCAGATGTGTTTGCTTGCGGGACAATTTAGAAACAGATGATCCACATCCTCGGCATGGATATTGCATAAGCTGCATCTGGAGGGCCCATGAATTTCCCGTTTTCTAAGGTTGTCCTTCGTGGGAGTGCAATTAGAGAGGATGCACCACATGAAGAGTCTAGCTTTAGGAGGAGCCTTTAATTTCCATATATGTTTCCACCACCATTGTTTCATCTGTGGTTCCTGTACCTCGCTCAGTGAGGAATAACCTTCCTTTGGTGTATATCAACCCCTGGGAGAGACGACCCATAAGATTTCGTCCTCCCGATCAGTTAGCCTGATGTTTGTAGTCCGAAGAGCTCTAAGGTATCTATTCCAGATAGCCTGCCAATTTTAAGGGATAACAAGTTCTTGAGCAGTTTTCCATGCCTGAGATGCCCATGTGGAGTTGAGTGGGTCTGCAATTTGTGAGATGAAATGA
Organism: Pinus albicaulis; assembly: GCA_034641835.2. Lineage (NCBI taxonomy): Eukaryota > Viridiplantae > Streptophyta > Pinopsida > Pinales > Pinaceae > Pinus > Pinus albicaulis. The sequence continues at coordinate 2,018,224,862 of CM076575.1, read as the reverse complement.
AAACTAGTATGAGCCAGATGTTGCCTGATTCCCAATGGAAATTGATAATCTTGTCCACTACCCGGCCATACATCCACTCCAATCTTGACTTGTTCACCTGATCCAATTCTCCAAGCCAGTCCTTTTTTAATGATGTGGATGGATCTAGTTATGGATTTCCAAATGATGGATGATCCAGGAGAGTGTTGAATGCGACCTCTGATCAATCCATAGTAGTCTTAGGAGAAATGTAATTGTAATATGTAACCTCTTGCCACAGACTCTTAGTAGTGGTCAGGTGCCATCCCATTTTATCAACCAGAGCCAAGGTGAAGAGGTTGAGGTCTTTGAGTCCCCACACCCCAAACCTTTAGGCTTTTCAATCCTCTTCCAAGTAATCCAAGCATATGTTCTGCCATCTTACATACCTTGCCAAAGGAATCTTCTACATATTTGTCGGATCCTAGCAGTCACACCTTTGGGGATCTAGTCTAGTTCCATTTAGTACACAGTTATGGCTTCAAGGACAGATTTAATGAGCATCGGCCTGCCCGCTTTGGAGAGCCATATTTGCTTCCAGATGTTGACTCTTCGCTCCAATTTGGGAATTAACCAGTTCTAATCATTTATACGATATTCATTTGGTTTCAGGTGAAACCCAAGATATTTGATACCATCCACCAAATCCTTGCGCTCAAAATGAAAGAGGCCAAGGGCATGTCTGAATTCAAGGGCAGAGCAACGAACCATCATAATGGTGCATTTACTGTGATTGGGGTCCATACCAGTAGCTTTGCAAAAAAAATTGAATAGATTGAGGAAGATTTTATTATCATGAAAAGTTCCATCAAGAAAGATGAGGACATCATCCACAAACAGCAAATGGGTCAGTTGGATGAGATCTGATATTTTGAATCCATTAATGGAGCCATCTACTTTTGCTTTTGCTAGGAGAGTGGAGAGTCCTTCCATAATCAATAACAAAAGTAAAGGGGAGAGTGGGTAGCCTTTTCGAAGTCCCCTACCTTCATGGAAGAAATCAAATGCTGCACCATTGATAAGAATGCTGAAAGATGCATTTGTAATACATCCCACAATTCAGTTAATGAAGGAGTGTGGAAAGCCAATATGAATTAGGATGAGTTGCAGGTAACTCCAATTTGCACAGTCAAAGGCTTTTTCAAGGTCAATTTTGAGAATGGTACTCTTAATCTTGGAAATGATCTTATAAATGCAGTTACAGAGAGAGATCGGGCGGTATTAATTGAAAGATAGGGGTTTTTCAGTCTTGGGGATGAGTGCGATGAATGTTGCATTAAACCCATCATAGACTTGACCAGAGATCCTGATAGCTTCAATAACCTGGAGAAGATACTTACCAATGAGCTCAAAGAAGGTAAGATAGAATGATATGGGTCATCCATCAGGTCTCGAGATTTTATCCTTCTTAAACCATTTCAAAACCTCTTCCACTTCCCCCAAAGTTACTGACGCTTTAGGGTCATCCAAGTTATCCTCCTCTACAAATATGTGCAACGTTCGAGCGATCTGTAGGATCTCCGAAATATTTGCAGTCCCGGGATCCCTGTATTGATTGGAGAAGTTTCTGATTCCCATATCCGCAAGCTGAGAGTGATTTTTTGCCACCCTGCCATTATGATCTTTTAGTTGCCAAATGGTGTTTATAATCCTTCTGCCTTTGGCACATTGTTGAAAAAATATGGTGTTATCATCCCCGACTTGTAACCAGATTGCCCTATTTTTGAGTCTCCACTCTTCCTCCTATTTCATAAGAATATTTGCCTTCTCCAAATCTAGAGATATGATTTTTTTCCTTGGTCTCCAAGGATATAAAACCAAGTCTGTCCGAACCCATCATATTCCCAAGTTCTGTCTCAAATTTATTTAACGATTCCTCCTCCACTATCTTCTTCCTTCTGTCCCAACTGATGGTGAGGGCCTTTAGTTTAGACAAGTTGTTGTAGAGGACCCGAGCAGGCTCCAAATCAAGCCTTTGACCACAATGAGTCCATTCACTCTTGACCAAACAGTGGAATTCAGGCTCCTCCAGCCAATTTGAGTTGAATTTAAAGGGGGAGTGGGGCTTTTGGTCTCTGATATGAAATTCAAGATAAATGGGGGAGTGATTCAAGGAGCCGCCCACCCCGACCAATTGCCGCTGCTTTTTCAAATTTATCATACATAGGAACCTGTTGACGAGAACAATTGTACCACCAACAACAAGGGGGTCTCCTCGGTGAAAGGTCCCAATTAGACCTCACATCGTTTGGGATATGAACCCCATCCAGTATGTGGGCTTGTATGCCACCATAAGTGTTTCCACTCTTGGTTTTCGGATGAGAAGATGACGCAATAGAGGCAAGGGTGAAATGACCAACCAGTGAAGCAAAATAAACCCAAGATTGACGAACCACATATAGAGATATAAGCAAGTCTAAGCAACAAATAAAAATGGATGCGCCGTGAGAGGGATCGGTGAGCCAAAACCTAGTTAGACGTACATGAAAGAGAACATGCTAAAATTTAACTGCAAAGTAGCTCACAATAGATCAATGACATGGCAAGAAACAAACAAACACTGATTCGAAAGAAAAACGTACATGCAACCACTATGAATCAATCCATAACTAATTGCGTGTATAAAATCACACGTACAAACAAAGTGAAATATTAGACAGCTAGTACTACCACCATAAGAAAGCATGTGAATCAGTGCCGAAAAAAGAGAAAATATTATTAATGTTGTTGCAACTTCAAATACATATTTTGCAACTCGTCAAAACCCAATGGTGGAACATGGGTTGTTCATCTCAATGCATGATACCAAAACCCTAGCCTCACTACCACTCCCTCTCCTTGATACCAAGAGCTGAGTGCCTTTAGCTCTCAAGCATGAATTCCCTATGATGTCCTCGCTTCAACTCAAGTGCTAAAAAGGTCCTTGGTGTCATTTCCCGAAGTTGTACATATAGGCTAGACGACTCTTGAGTTTCCCTTGACTCTTGGTCTTCCTGACTATTGGGTTGGCTTGCAACTAGGACCACTTGCGACCCAAGGCTATTTGTGACCTGCGACTTGAGGTTATCTGCGAGCTGAGGCTATCTGCGACCTGGGGAGTCTGCAACTTGAGACTATTTGCGACTTGCGACCTGAGGTGGTCTGCGGCTTGAGAGGTCGCGACCTAGGGTTTTCCTTCTACACTTCTCTTTTGGTGATCTCAGGCTTTGGACGACAAGATGCCTTTTCCTGCATATCAATCTTGTGCAAGTGACTGAGTGCCTTTGAGCTATAATTGTCCACCTCGCTCGACGGGGAAAACCCTAGCTTTTGCCGTGCAAATTAACAACTTCTATCTACAAACAAATAACATGGGAACATGTCTTTATAATCAAATAATGATGTTGGAAGCATATTCAATTAATTGAAAGAGTGATTTAAACAAATGATGTTAGTTTAGACCGTTGTGTGGTCTGTTGTCATGTCTCAGTAATATCAGTGTATGTGGTTTGTGTATGGTGACCCTATGCTCTTTTACCCAACACTTCCTTCTTCTTTGTGGCATGGCACCAATGAAGGATCAAATAAATCTTATTTTCACCTAGCGTATATCTCAAACATTTCACGTGGTGATTTCTTGGTCAATTATTGTACATTCTTTGCATGGCTTTAAATACAATGTGCCATTGCATCCTTGACATAGCCAATATATGTATACGACATGTCTCCTTGGTGCATCCTTTGTGTGTGCTCAAATGTGCACTTATAAGGTATTACACTTCATGCAAAGGTGGGTCTTTTCTTATTCTCATAGCACCTTGACCATATGTTGTTACATAAGCTCAATGACCAATGTTCCCTATCTCCATACAACCTCGCATCAAATGACAATGCACTTTGTGTGTAACATACAACATTCCCTTTTCCTTTCTCAAGGCACCCACCACCTCCTGTAATCTGAGTGCATGCCCATCTTATGCGGTTTGAATGCTTGAGAGTGTGACTGACCATTTAATGGGCATAGGTGTTGAATTTGCATGAGGTCGCAATCCTGGTGCGGAGGTTGCACATTCGGAGAGTCACGCCAGTTGTGGGCTCTCTTGGGCGCTATTTTTTGCGACCTTGCGACCTGGGAGAGGTCGCATAGTTGCGCCGAGGTTGGGTTGCATCTTCTGACTAGTGGCATAGGCTGTGACTTGGCGATATGGATTGGTGAAGTGTTTTTCTGCGACCATGTGTACATCCTTCCCAGGTATTATCGTATGAGGCATACCCTATCGTGAAGGCTCCTGTCGCACCATGCGTGCATCCTTCAGCAACCATGGTCGTGGTAACACCCGTGACTGTGTGACTTCGGAAGAGGCTTCATGGGGGAAGTGAGACTTACCAGAGTACCTTTGGACAGCCAATCTTAAATCCGCGAGCCAAGAGCATCTTCAATAGATTTCGCAAGGCCAAAAAAAACAAAACAACAACAAAAAATGCGTTTGAAGAAACTCGAGATACGAGCTAGCACTGAAAATGTATTCAGACCTTCATTTAGCATTGCGACTTTGGAGAAGTTGATGGATGCCCACCACAAATTCTTGCCTGAAGCTAATTTGGAGGTGGGACTTGACAAGGGGAGACCGGGACAAAACCTCATCACTGCTCTTCGTAAAGAAACTTACATATGTCACGTTCTCTTAGATCCTTCAGAATACGGGAACTCCTATTGTTGTGCCTACGTCAAATATGGTCCTCGTATGCATGCTGATGCCACACACGACTTCAGATATGGTTATCGTAGAGTTGTACCCGTGGTTGAAGCTATGGTGGCCCTTGTGTTATCTGATAAATCAATACAACATTATGCTCGATGTGAGTTATTTCCCATGGGCTCACTTGTATATTCATTGGATTCGTAGAACGCACATGCAGTTGAACTAGTCAATAACTAGGGAGGTTGATAAAGCCGGAAATCGTTGTCTTGTTTAGAGGTTGAATCTTATGGTATTTTCCAAATAAAAAAGATAGTATGCAAGTTAAATGTATCTCCACTTTGGTCTCACGACTTGGCCGCATGGTCAGAAAACACGTCATGGATGTAGTCCCCAGCAATGCGACTGAACGAGGTTGCCGAGTCGCACTCCCGGTCACTCCTTAAACGTATGTGACTTGGCAACTAGTAGATCTAGTCGCATTCCTCATCTTGAGCTGGTCGCAAATGGCCCTCAGCGGCCAACGTGTTCTCTCTTTTGTGTGGCTCAGAGTCACAATAAACTAGAATGTCGCGAATGTCTCAAGTGTGAACTTTCTAAGAATTTCCCAGGCATATTCAGTGGAGAGCACAATCCCATATAATTACATTTGACCATATGGCCTCCCAGTTAATAAGGTTTCACGGCATGCATGCACTCATGTCATGCAACGGTCTTCAGGACCTCATGAAATATGACTCTTTGGGTACTCAATAAGGCGCACAATTTTAAGGAGTTGGCTTCATGCCCATGTTGGCTCATGGCCTTTAAAATATTTCATAACGTGTATCCATTGAAATCCATCCTTTATACTTTAAGCATGGCTTTCATATGCATGCCAGATGAGATCGTCTGTTTGGTTTGAAATACAATTCCAACATTAAAGAAGTAATTTCCCTATACTAGCATCTCCTTAGGAATGAGGCCATACATATGGAAAAGATGCGACTCAACCCTGATTGGAAATTCCCCCAATTAGCGCATTTTTTTTCCCTTGCTTATAGGTGTCACATATCTTCCACTTTTTATATCTCAGCTCGAAATACTCTTACCCTTGTCATCTGCCTTGACAAGGTCTCGAACATAGCCTTTGTTCTCATCCCCACATGGAAAGGTGACGAGCCCTTGTATTTTTAGTTCCAATTTCTTTCCTTAAGTGTGGTGGTGATATTGTTGGGTATATAATTCATGGGCTCAACCTGCGTGACATATTATAATATTAATTAGTACATGGTTACTTTTAGAGAATGATATCCCCAAATTTGAAGATAATTAACATGGGAGCATAAGCTTGGTGGAATACCCAAATAGCATGCCTAAATGATCCATGGTGAAAGTGCTTCTAATGGAAATACGTCATGTACTTAACGCACAAACAAAATTCCACTCAAAGACATGCATGATCTCGGTTGTTGTACAAGATACCTCTTCACATGACATGATTGCAGCACAAGTATATTGTCATGATGGTGAGAAGGTTTGTGGGGGATTGGAAATAGGTCAAGCATGTTTGAGGCTGCCACCATGACAATTGAGGGTTTCCAATGTATTCAAGAAAGATGGAAATTTTTAGGAACTTCAATGTGTTTGAGGGGATGAAGACTGTGGCAAGGCATGGCTAGTGTTGTGAAATATTACTACCAACCCGAATGCACATGTTGAGAAGGGGAAACCAATCACGAAACCAAGGGACCTTGATATTGGATTACTCTTACCATGATGCCATGCAATGATGGCGAGAACGCGCCCATAGGGGTATGAAAATTAGGTTAATATAGGAATGGGGCCACTCCCTTGCGAATTTAGGGTTTCATAATGCAAGCTAGACTGAATCGTTACCTACCTGAGCTCAGTGCCCCCATTGTTTGGTGATGAACACTAGGGAAGCCTATCTTTGAATCCATGGAGGGACTCTCAATCCTCTTTGAAGCAACAAATCCCCAAACCTTAGTGCATTTGTGAGACAGAAAGACAAGTGGGTGATGTGTGCATCGTATGAATGGGCATAGTGACAGGGTCTGACAGGAACAGGTCATGGGGGAGATTAGTCGATTGAAGGCCTGGTTGAAACCTTAATGGGCTAAGAGAGTAGAGGGGGACCCGAAATTTTGAATATACCCAAAATTTTGGGTGGTGTTGTAGCAGCTACAAAAATTGGCGAACCATTGGTAGAATCCAACATCTCTGTCAATGTCCCTAAACTCACTCGAGTCTAGATAGTGACGCAAGGGAATATTGGATAGTCACTGTGGGTATCTCCTAGGTTGCTACATATATGCCTTCCCTTTGTGCCTCAGCTAGCCCTTGTTAATCAGTAAACACCCAAATATAAATTCACACATGCCAGGAGTTGATGATGATGTAAGGACCAGGCATAGGGCTTATTATATTCATAATTTTTAAAATAAGTTTCTGGCGTTGCTCCGCTATCAGTAGGCTTGAACAGTACCCTGGCGGAGTCACTTCAAGAAATCACAGACGTTGCTCTGCTACCAGTGAGCCTGGTCAGTACCCCAGTGGAGTTGTTGCATTACCTCTCTGCACAGGAAAACTTTCTCAATCCTTTACCCTTATGTGTTTCATGTGCTTATAGAATTTATTTGCATGTGCTCATGGAACTTATTCTTTGTGGAGACTATTTACTTAGGGCGGATGAGGGATCCCGACTTACTTTACTTTGCAAGAGAGGTTGTTTCTTGTTTGACAGAAACTGAAAGATATCCTGATTTGTGTTTGCCTTCATGCAAAGACTTCACATCCCATCTCTAGGTAACAGGTGAAACATGTGACACGTCATTGAGATATCCAAGACTATGTTAAGCACAAGGTTCAGGTTATTATTCTAGGTCATTTAAAATGATTAGGGTTCCCCACAAGCGACTTGCTCGTATCTCCCTAGATAATGAATTAGATTCGTAGGAATGATGCCAAGAATGTGAATTTGATGACCAGTTCTGAGAGAAGCTGCCTCTGGGCGCAACCACCACAACCCCACACAAACAATAGGGTTAGGGTTTTAGCAATTGTAACAAGGAAAGCAAGGAATACCATTAGGGTTTCATTGCATGCAAAGAGGCGAAAGCAATCCATCCAGCTTCAAACATGTGCAAGGAGGAGTAAGAAGGCTAGTTAGGGCACCAAAGGTTTGAAGGCTGCGGGTTCGATGAAGGCTCATGCAGTGGCATTCAATATACAAATAATTTCCAAGATAAGTCAACAACCAGTGCATATGATGTGAGGAGGCAAGGGTACAACATGATGCAATAGACAAGGCTTATGACACAATGTAATTTTATGTGCGAGAGAAATCAACTAGTTGCAGGTGAAAAAAAAGGCAAAGCGCATGCAGTGATTATCTGAATATTATGCAGCAATGAGCAAAATGAAAGAGCATGAGTGCGAAATAATGGAAAATTATAATGCATTAAGCTACTGACCGTAAGAAAAGACAAAAAATATAATTTTAAACCATAAAGAAAACCCTAGCAAGGAAACCCTAATTACCAACTTGAACCAACAAAATTTTATTAACATATCCTAGCTAGCCTAAGCCTAAAACCTTGATTTAACCGGAGAGGCGGTCGGGTTATGTGAAATCATATTTCCGGTGTAGCCATCGCATTAGTTCCCAACCTGCAAGAACAACAATGTTCACAATCAGAGCCAACATACAAAATTGTGCACTGACAACAAGACTTACTTGAAAAGCATATGCAACAACAAGAAGGTCATGGCTAGTTACCAGAGAATGTTCTAGAATAGATTGTTCAAGCTGAATTGCAATTTCATCCTGATACACAGAAAGATGTACTTGAAACCTAAAATCATTTATAAATGATACACATCCATTCATGCAAAACCCTAGATTCGACGAAAGTGGGGTAAGACATTGCCTACTTGCAGATATATTTGTCGGATAGGATCCGTCAAACCAATCGGAAATATCATCATGATGTTGAGGGTGATCAATTTGATAGAATGGGAAAAATAAGTGTCCACCAGGCGAAGTTGAGATGATCGAGAATACAAGTGCAGAAACCCTAATTTTGAAAACCCTAGTTAGAAGTTGTCCCTGGATTTTGTCGGGGACGTGAGGACCTGACGTAACCATCAGTGAGGGCTGAAGTGCCTCACCATCCTAGACAACCTCTGGACCTTCCAACAGGGAGCTTTCAAACTTTGATAGTTTCGTGAGATCAACTGGCGAATGGATGTGATCATTATTTGTGGTGACTTGACAACTGTCTGTGAGCATATTATTAATTTGGTCAAATGTTTGTGAATTGACAGATTGATAGTCCAACATATTAGATTCTTTATATTTCCCAGGATGAGATGAATTGACCAGGATATTTTCAGGCAATAGAGAGGTTTGTAAAACATCACATGCTTGTCCTTGACTGCAACCTGTACTGGTTTGGAAACAACCAAAAATATTAGAGACAATGGTCAGTGTTTTCCTTCTAGTGAATAAATTAGGGTAGAGAGGTCGTTGCATATCAGCTATCAGGGGACAGAAATACGTGCTAAGAGAAACATCACTCGAATCGAAGGCTTGCCTAGATGAGCTGATATCCGCCATGGTTATGCTAAGAGGAGTGTGGTGCGCTGGAACCGTAATTTCAGAAACCCTAATTTGAGAAACCTTAGTTTGACTTGTTTCAGGGGTCCCATCAGGATCATGAGAACCTGAGATAACCGTCAGTAGAAGCTGAATTGCCTCAACTTCCTAATGGGTACCTGAATCATCAAAAAGCGAATCATCGAATTTCGGTGGCTTCATAGGGTCAACAGACGGATGCAAATGACAGTCACTAGAGGTGTTAGTGAATACGTTTTCAGCTAAATAACAATCATTGGAGCCAACAATTTGATCAGGTTGGGTACCTGATATATTAGGCTCTTCTAGGGTTAAAAATGGGGATGAATCAGTAAGAGAAACATCTTGAGATTTCCGATACATAAGGTCAATTTCTCAGCTATTTAAAGATTGTGGATGAAAAAGATCAGAAATAAGAGATTCATCAATTTTGTAATGTGATTGTGAAACACCACCCGCGTGTTCATGACTGCCGTCAATACTAGTACAAGACAACTCTGAATGATTTGAAGAAATTACTGGTGTGGAAGACTCAAGAAATGAATCAGGGAATAATGGATGAAATGATTAAGATGCGGGGGTATCAATCGTACAAGACTTTCATCTCGCACATCAGTGTCATCTAGAGAGGCCAATGATCCTGTATGCGCATCACGGTCCAAGGATTTTGCAGGGAAATCAACTTTATTCGGGACAAGGCCCAATTCATTGTCGGTAGGTGAATGAGATTTAGAACTGGACCCAGGCACATTTTCAGTGGACTTGAGATTGGTTTCATCAACAGGGAGAGATGTTAGGTCAATCTAGTTGTCAAGTTTTGATTTGACAGGGCGTGTGAAAGATTAAGAGGTGATACGACCTGTTTCATTTTCCTGAAAGCGTCTATCATCACTTAAACCTTTTGTGACCAAAACGCCATTACGCGACAATTCAGGAGGAGGAAGAGGAATGTCACACTCTTAAAGGTTGCATGTGCGCTTTTTGTGGTCACTTCCTACGAATGCGTTGATATTCCTACCCTTACCCACAGACATCTGCGCTTTGTTTTCCCATAAAACCTGTGCACCCCATTTAAAAGAAAGTAAAAGTGAAAAGTAACTTCTAGAAGCATAGTTGGGCGCATATTCTTCCAACTATAAGCCTCTCGAGTCGCGCCAGTTCGAGCTATATCCCTCAAATCATGGAACTTATCCCCTTGGATGAAGGAACCCTAATCACTTCATTAGAGGATCTCATCTCTCTATTGATGGATCTGAAACCTCAATTTCTCTCATAAATTGAGCTGAAACTTCAGGGTTAAGGGTACTTTTTACTTGATACAATGGAAATAGTACTATGTAGGTTGTACATTATACATAAGAGTTCATTGAAGATAAACCTATGCTGGTCATTCTAGCGAGGAAAAATTGTCAAACCAAGGAGCACGATTGTGAAGGAATACGAGAGAAATCTGTACAACATCAAGGCTCAGGTTGTAAGATTTCTCTTTATATTTTTGGTAATACATATGCATACCTTTTTCTCATTGTGTTGTTTTTAGATTCATTAAAACAATGACAATTCTTAATCTCCTTAATCATTAAGTTAAATTGGTGTTTGGATCATTATATACTGCAGGTGCTTTTGATTCTTTGCATGTTTGTGATTGCAGGGTCTTCTCAGCATTGAAGGACTTCTTCGGAACAAAAGACAAGGTCTACATCAAACATTTTTTTTTTTTTTTTTTACAAGTGGTTCATGAAATCGTGTGCCCGCACACATGAACCTACTTACATCCACAGTCTGAAAATCTTGATATACCCTCCCGAGGGGATCTAAATCGTCAGCCTTACACGTGAGACCTAACCCCGTGGGCGTCAAGGAGATTCGATCTTGTGACCTCCCAACCGGCAAAGTACTTAACAACGAGGACTCAACCAATTGAGCTAACCCTTAGGGCTTCATCGAACATCTTGTTGAAAGGTAAGAGCATTACCTTCTCTTTTCTAAGTTTTGATAATCTGAATGCTAATAGTTTAGGGAAAGAGATATTTAGATGATTGTTTGTTTCTAGTTATTTGTTGGGATACTAGGGAGATCGCTCTTGTCCGCAAGAGAGATTTATCTAGAAAACTACACATAAATTATATGCTGTAATATAATGTAATGTTTGTGAATATTTTGACTTGGTCAAAATAAAATAAATTAAAATAATTAATAATTAAACCAGTTTAAATCTATTTTAATTCTAGATTTACTAAGAATAGAAAAAATCAAATCTCTTAATTTACAAAGGAGTTGTCTAATGAGACAGATGAATAGTCCGGATGGCCAAAATTGGCCGAAATCGGGACTAAAAAAAATTAAGAAATCTTACAGTAACAACGTTTGAATCATGATTTTGATGGAGGAAATGGATTCAACACCATCAAAAACCCTTAACGCACCCAAAATATTAAAGTTTGATAGTTATAACATGGATTTACAAAAATCCCTACCAGATTTTCTTAAAATCTTATCGAAATTTCCATAATTTTCAGGATGAAAAAACAGTCTAGTTAGACTACGACATTTACAAACCGATAAAATATTTGATCAATTGAATCTTGTTACGTTGTAAGACGTTCTTATTTGAAAACAACTTCCCTAGCTGCCATTGTGTCTATGTCTGAGCCATTGGATCAAATGTCAGACGATTGAAATGTTTTAGGCCATTAGATCCACAAGTAAATAGTTTTATATATGTTTTTTTTAATGTTAGTTTTTTTCTTTTTAATAATTATTTTTGTGTCACCATGCTCTCCAACAAAGTATGATAGAAATGTTGTAATGTCATGTTTAACATTTTTACTATGTCAAATTACACAAAATTAAAAATAAAAGTAAAGTAAATAAAGAGATTGACATAATGTAATGAACATTTTATCAAGGTTAAAATACAATAAAAAATAAAAAAAATAAAATAAAATAATAATAAACTATAAAAACAACCCATGGTATTCATGTGGAATGTAGTTTATTTAAAGGGAGAAAAGAAGATGGCCTAAAGAAAACGGCCAGCGCGCTAGGTCTCTAGCTGCCGCCCCAACACCGAACAAGAGCAATTAATTTGGTTATAATCATTATTCTTTACAAAATTTACTTAATAAAATGCAGCTAAATTTTCATACATCCAAATATACATAGTTTTTCTTGTTCTATATTATTTTTGTTACAACTATTTTATTATTCCAAAAATACATTTTTTTTTGTTATATATTATTTATGTTACATATGTTTTATTATTCATAAGTAGAGTTTCTTAAAATATAAAATATTAAATTAATAATGAAATTTTTTAGAATATGTGATTTTTTTTAATTTCCAAATTAGACATTATTTATCTTGAGCAAATAGTTTGTAACTACATAACAATTTGTAACTACGTACATACTCTTTTTTAATTTTTTTGTTAACGAACATCAAATTTCTTCCCTTAAAAAAAAACTATATACATATCTTTAATTACCTAATTGTATCTAAAAAATCTTACATGTTTTTCACTTTATAATCATAAACAATTTTCATATTATATGATTTCAAACTTGCTCAACTTTTTATTCTGACATTTGAAACAATTTTTTTCACTAAATAATTTTAGCTTTTATAATTTTTTTATTTTTCAATTCCAAACAAAACTTACAAAAGGAAAAACCCACTTACTCCTTACTGAAAATTATAGTTTTACAAAATTAACGCTATGTGATTAATAATAGAGTAAGTTGAGACAACCCTAAGGGGTTTTGTTTACAAGTTTTATAATAACCTTTCCATCCATCCAATATATACTATAGAGTCTTCTAAAGAGAGAGTATATTCTAGTTTATAACTTGATCCATAATCAAAGAAAATGGTTAGGGATTTCACAGATTATTAGTTGATAACTTGATCCACAATCAAAGAAAATGACTAGGCATGTCACAAATTATCATTCTCACAGTGATGTATTAACGTTCTCAATTGAAATGGATCCTAACAATAACTGCTCAATTTACTCTCAAACCATGGTATTCATGTGGAATGTAGTTTATTTAAAGGGGGAAATTAAGATGGCCTAGATAAATCTTAACTCTTGATCTTCCAATAGCCAAGAGGGATCAAATGTCTTGATATGAAAACCTCTTTTAGAGTGAAAAGATAATTGATCTCTTGATTAATAATATAGATCTAAACTAATTATTTAATAAAATTATTTTTAAATGTTTATAATCATTGTTCTTTTAAAATTTTACTTAATAAAATGTATCTAAATTTGCATACATCCAAATATACATAGTTTTTCTTATTCTATATTATGTTTGTTACAACTATTTTATTATTCCAAAAATATTTTAGTGCACACAGAACACCACCCTAAATATTCTATACTCTTGATCAATTTAGAATAACGTAAGATGTCTAGATTGGATGATGACGTGTGTCATTATATGTAGAATAAAGATAGGAATAAAGTTTGATGAAAATGTTTGGGTGGAAGTCTTAGAAACATGAAAAAAGGAATTCAATGAAGTTTGAATGCCAACTGAAACATTAAGAATAGTTGTGATGTACAAGATATAGAAAAAATATAACAGCATATTTCATTTATAACTATAAAGTAAGGATTTTCCCCAATAGGGGTGATAATATCTGAGCATGTGGCAAATTGAGTCCCACGACTGCAAACAACTGACATGCGGGTGGAGGACATGCCTCCCTATCCTCTCGTCTAAATGGCTTACTAGGGGGTGTAAAGGCATTCGTCTAAAACATCGTATTTTATCGACGAGTGTGGACGACAAAGATCTATGGAGTGTGATGGCTTACTACTATGGCATTTGTGTTAGCGTTTTGTTCTAGTGCTCTGCTCCTGGTTGTTATTATGCGATCAAACGAAAGAAACAATGGTGGATTTTCAGAGCAGGGTGGTGGCTGTTGAATTTCCCCTCCGACTCTTGGCAGTGTAAATTTATAATTGTTGTTCTCCAAAGGCAACACATCGTGCTTTTCTGCAAATGCACATTGCGACCTAAAGTGATTGGGGTAATTTGGTATTTCTAGTTACGCTGGAATTTAGAAGGTGTAACTAGTTGGTCCGCCAAAGGCGGTATATTTGGTGGTGTTGTTAGGGGTGGCGATGGTTGTGCTTGGGATACTCCGTATCTAGTGTTTGGGCTGAGGTTGGCGCGCCTTGTGTCTTTTTATGTGTTTCTGTGTATGCATTGGGGATTGAGGAATCTCCTCCCTTAAGGTTATCATGACAGTATTTTGGTGTGGTTTGTTGTGCGAGGCCCCTTGGGGAGTGTCAGCCACAGGTGAGATTAACCTGCCCATTTGATCTCTATTTTATCATGCTCTCGGTGTTTTCAAGGGATGGGAATTTAGAGTGATCAAATTATGGAGCGGAAGTAGTTAGGATGTTGCACGTGGCTATCTGTGGAGTAGTTTGCGGGACGAGAGGTCTAGGCTCTGGGCGTGGCAGTTTTCTCTACAAATGTGTTGGAGTTTTTTTCGCAATAAACTTGTTTTTACTGCTCTTAAGTGATGAAATCCATTGTTGTTGCATATAGGAGCATTTAGCTCTAATAAGAAAAGTGTGATACTCTTTTATAATTTTCTCTACAAATGTGATGGAAAGCGTGCCATGAATGTTGGAAATTTAATGGTTAATGTAATATAAGCTAAATACAAATTCATTTCTTCTACACAAGATCAAGAAAGTTATGCCAAGTAGCCAACACCACAGAACAAGACATGTTCGCCAATTCCATAAATGGTACCGAATCTCTCTCGGTGTTGGAGTTGTTTTCTTAATAGCCTTATTTTTACTGCTCTTGAAGCGATGAAAGCCACCTATCCATACATTTTTTACTATCTTCACAAAAAACAAAAGAAACAAACTTCATATCAACTATACTGAAAAAAAAACAAGAACATGCAACACAGGACAAACTTCACTTGTTTTATTTGGACTTGTTGCAAGCTGACATTTACTGTTATACAAGTTGTGCATTAAATTATTATGTAACAATTGTGCCAAGAAGTTTTTAAATTGTTGCTCTTCAACTATATCTTATTAGTTTAGTATGTTTTCAATCAGGAAGAGGCTTTAGAGTTTAACAAATGCATCTTTCTGGTTGATAACTCTTATCATCAATATCTTTGAAACCTCCATGACGTGCTTCCATGGTAGCAAAATTTTCCTTTCATTCCTTCACGATGGCTCCTTCTCTGCAACATCTTATTTCTTTTAGGCTACTCTTTCCTATGCTATTGCCTTACGACGTTTCTTTTGCAACATGCGGTGCAATTACTAATAAATCCAATGTTCAAGTGAACCTAGCGTGCAATGGATATGAAACCCACACATAAAAGATAAAAATACCATTTACCTTTGAGAAATTGATCCACAAAAGATTTTAAAAGGGGAATATTACCTTTTCCACATCACCAACCAATAAAAACATTCCACGTAGATTTTTAATTTCAATATTTATTTTTATTGCATATTAGTGTGTGCAAATTTGCAAATGTGTAGTTGTCAAGCACTTTCATCATTGATGATCTGCGGCGTCGAGCAGCGGCGTCCAAAGAATCTCCTCGCAATCAAATCCCCCCGAAGTCCAACAACAGACATCAGAGAGAGCATCCACCACGTGTATGTCCAGGCTGGCCGTGACAGTGACCTTAGTGATTACAACCGTCTGACGATCACATGACTACTTTCCCCTAAACCGTCAGCGGTTACGAGATCTTGACGGACGGAATGCTATGGAATGAAAAGCCCCGCCGGCGGCCCTACCGTCGCCGGGAAACGGGGATCGGATGGGCCGAAACTTGAGAACAGGCGCACATATCTCATTATAAGCAGGCAATTCAGTTCAATCCGGCGTCCGGATCCTCACAGATATCCGCTATCTCGGCTCCCAATAGCCAGGATGGCCCAAAGGCAAGCCCATAAGCATCTCTGTTCTTCCTGCTTTTGATCGGCCCAAAACGATGAGGATTCGGCCATATTTGGAGCAAAAATTCTGGATTCCAGGATTCATTCGATTATAACAGTTAGAATAGAAGACTGTTCACACAGTAAAATGCGAGGCAAGACAAGGCTCCAGGGAACGGTCATATAGAGTTTGATTATAATAAGATCAATAAGTCCCTGGTGATGACTCCACGGTGCCGGGGTGGGAAGGTGTGGATTATTCGTGCCAGCACCAGCATTGTGCTGTGGACTTGCATGGTGCAGTTGGTGGCGTTGGGTCATGTCTGGGGCCCTCGGGTGCTTAAGAGCTTGCCCGCTTGCTTCACTGCCGCCAACTCTGGTTCTAGATCTCCTCCCCCTTTAGCAGGAGGAGGAGGATTGGATCTTGCAACCTCTAAAAATAAAGCCAAACTCTTCGTCCTCTCTCCCAGGAGTAAGTGGTAGTAATAGTAGTAATTCTAACTTGGATTCTTGTCGTTTAGTACTTTTTTCTGCTATTCTTATAGATGTGCATGTGTTTGAAGTTCTTTAGGATTTGGGTTTCTTGAATTACTAATGAACGGGCTCAGAAGTGTTCTTTATCTGTGGAAACTTATGCTGGGTTCTGAATGTGCATGAAGAAGTCACTCTGTCTAGGCATTCACTTCTTTAGTCATGCATAAAATATGTTGTGACACATGCTGATAATTCTGTTTGTATTGTTTCCATGCTAGAGTTTATCTGTAATTTCAGTAACCAGAACAGGGCATCCTTTTCAATTTTCCATTTCCCTTTATCTATTTCTTCTGTTCCCATTCTCATTTCAGTTCTCATTCCCTGTGACACTACATCTCTACTTTACTAATCAATTTTATATGTATAATGCACATGGGGAGTGGGATTGGGGTTCTTATACCCAAAACCCTCCAGCTACCTCATTGCATTAATTCTATTCCGTTCCCGTTCTTGTTCGGATTTTCATCTCCACGCCACATTGGTACATTACTAATCAATGCTATATATACACTGTATGCTGGGGTGAGTCTGTTTCTTATCCACGGAAACTCTTTAGCCCTGTTTCTTGTTGCATTCCTGATTCACATTTCCACCAGTCATTTCATGGTCCATTCCCTCGCTCCTTTTTGTTTCTTTTGCATTCCAGTGTTGAACTTCATTTGCAGATTACTAGTCCACTTTATATGCATAATATAAGCTAGGAGGGAGGAGGGGAGGGGCTGGTGTTGTGCTCACTTTTCTTATCCCCCTGAAAACCTCTAACCTTTTATTTTATTTTTTTAAAATCTCATAGCCCATTTTTCATACCAGTCCCACATTGTTGTTCCCGTTTCTATATTGATATTACCATATACACTTACTAATCGATCTTATATGCATAATATCTGCCAAGAGGGGTGGTGGTTTCATGCTTCTTATCCTTCAAATTCTCCAGCTCATTTTTTATTTTGTTAACGTCTCACGTTTCATTTTCCATCTCTGGCAACAAAAATTTCACCAACAATATTTATTAATTCTTGTTTCAACTGCCTTTGGCATTGGTTTTTCACTGTGGGAAATACTGAGTGCACATTGTGAGCTACACATTGTTGTATTCTTTGAATTGATGAGTAGGCAGAGTCCTTGCGTAGAAAATCTACGAAATTCTGATCTGCTAATACGAGCAATCTGAAATAAAATTTATTTTCACATAAACACATAATTTCTCTACTAGATGCAGCGGAATAGGAACAGAAATAAAAGCACAATCATGCAATAAAATCACACTGTTTTTCTAGGGAACCCAACTGGGAAAACCCTCTGCTTGATGAGATTTTTTTTGATAAGAAAAACTGAGCAATTGATCTCTTACAAAATAAAACTGTTTCAATCTGAAAGACACACTTGTCTTTCCTGCTTGTTCCAAGCTTGATCCCCTTGCAAGACTGCTGATCTCTGTTGCCCCCTACCAACCTGTGCATACGCTTCTCTTGCACACTCTTCCTCTCACAAGCTCCACACACAAACTCATGCTTCCTATTGCTCAGTCTCACCAACTCATGCTCACCAAAACAATGATTAAACTTGTGCCTTCGTTTCTCCTTTTAAAGGCAATTTGAATGAGTAAAATTAGTGAGTTTTCTAATTAAGGAATGATTTTGTGATTGATTGAGTTAGCATGAGTTAATTGCTCATGCAACTCATCCTATCTCTTTGAGACTCAAACACAAGTTCATTTCCTCAATTAACTGACACTAGAAAATCAAGAACTCAACTTTCAATTTCAACGCATTAGTTAACTGCATACTAAGTTGTCCTATTTTTTAGGGACTGATTCCTAAATTATAGGAACTCGTCCTAATTTATAGGGAATCTCCTATTTTTTAGGAACTCGAGTCATGCACAAGAAGGAACTCATTATGACTCCTATGATTAAGGCACAAATCAACCCTTTTCTCGCTAATATTTTCAACGCTCCCTCTTAGCGAGGAAGGTGTTCTTGGAGGAACCTCGTCCACCTGGGTCTGTCTTCAACTCTACCAAGTTCTCTGCTGTTGCAACTGCTCTCTCTGAACTAGATGACTTCTTTGCTTTCTTCTACGAAACCTGATCTGAAGACCTATTCTTTCCCACCATGCTCTGCGAGTCCACCACTTTAGTCATAACTGCCATGTACCCTATGTACCCTGTGGCTGCTTCTTGATGTTGGGAGACTCAATTCTCTTCTGATCTCTCTTAAGAAAATCCTTTTCCTACTTTGCTCGAACTTTCCCTATACTAGAAGTATCTGACTGAGTGGCTACCTCCACTAACCCTGGGCTATGGTCCTCATCATCATCATATTGGTCAGCGCAACTGCGAACTAGCTTAAACTGAAACTGAGATACTGGTTGAAGCTCCATCTTGAGAGCTATATCCTGCTCTTGCTCAACCAACACTTCTTTACTTTGAGTACACCCTATCTTGTTGCTTAAGGCTACACCTTTCTCTACCTGCAACTTGTAGAGATTCTTCACCCTCAAACCTATCTGCTTCTTACATCCAGAAGCTAAGTGTTGGAGGTAAGCCTTACCTCTGCTAAAGATGACATCATATCCCTTTGTCTTCAAGGGTAGCTACCGAAACAAGATTCTGCCGCAATCCTGGAACATAGAGAACATCTTTGAGTTGAAGAGGATTACCTGATTCCCTTTGAAAATTGACAATACCAACTCCTATAGCTGCATACTGACCATCATCTCCTAGCTCAATCTGAAACTGCATGTCCTTCTCCTTCTGGTCATTGAAACTCTTCTTGTTCTTGGTCATGTGGAAGGAAGCCCCTGAATCAATATACCATATACTGCTATCTATCGAGCTTTCCATCCAAGCAATCAATGAGCAATCTTTCTCAAAGTGGGCAGAAAAGTCATCTACCTCCGTTGATTCAACAACATGATCCTTCTCGACCCCCTTCTTATTACTCGGACACTTAGAAGCATAGTGTCCAAACTCATGGCAATGGAAGCACTTGATCTTACTTCGATCCTTCTTCTTGCCCTTCTCATTGGACCCAACCTCTCCTTGACCCTTCTTGCCCTTAACCTTGCTACTCTTGCTTGCCAGGGCACAATTCTCCTCGTCCTCTATTGATCAGAATTTGGATCAGGGCCTAAAATTAGCTAAAATTTCAAAGTGCTAAAAAATGCTTCAAACCAAGACGAGAGCGTAGATATCAGCACCAGGATTCCAACGCAACTCGTTTCATCAAATTTTGAGTTCGTATGATTGAGTTATGGCTCGCTGTTCGCTTTCCAAAACAGGTTTAGAACCGGATCGGCCAGCAAAGTGGGATCTGAATTGGTGGCTATCATGGAGTCTTGAACTCTGCATATAGAATCGGGGATTGCACAGCCACGAAAATGTTGCAGGTGGAACGGACGACCGTGATCCAGTCAACAACGAGGGTTGAACGGTGGTTGAACGGTGGTGATTAGATCGTAGAAGCAACAGTGGGAGATCAATGGGAGAGATTTCATCGCAGTGGAGAAACATCGCACATTGCACAAAACAGATTTTACCGTTAAAGAGTTTCACAAAGTTAAATTGTTTAACCTACGATGCGAAGTGAGGAAGTGGAGAGACAATGAGGATCGTTAGATTAAGGACCAAACCAACAGTGGAAATCGTAGCGCACGGGAAGCGACTTCACATTTCGCAAGGAATAAGGTTTAATGGTATAAAGTTAAACTTGTGAAGTGCGGCGAGTTATATGTGCGATAAGCCGAAGAGCGATGGGTTAAGATTTCCGATATGCGAAATCTTAAATCCTGCAATCTGCGAAAAGGTATTTCGGCCAAATTGCGATGTGGCGATGCGATCGCAACTTCGCATCGACACTTGTATTGTTTAAACGTTAAGGGTATATATTATATTCCGCGACGTGCGATCTGCGAGTTTGTATGTCTCCCGATCTGCGATGTACCTTGTATTACGGTTGCGAATTTGTTTGATGTTGCGAAGTCCTGTAAAAGGGATCCGACGTTGATCGCGAACGTATGTACGTTTAATGAAACTCCGATATTGTATTCTGCTGTTTCCGCTAATGTATAAGCCACTTAACGATTGGGGGTGTGCATGTGGCCATCGCCCTAACCATAACTTTTAATGCACGGCTTTATTGGCGGAGCAGATAAGGGCGCGCCAAATTTGGCGGTCAACCCTAATTTAACTCCAGTTAATTGGAGTTCTCCACATTTAGTGGAGTTTTCCTAGGAGATATTGGGAAAAATTGTAGAAGGCTCAATTTTCAACTATTCTGAGTGAAGGAAGAGTCATTCTTGACTAATTGGAGCATTATGAAGCCATTGAAGCAGGTTGCAGAGGCAAAAAAGGCCATCTTCAGGTGTTTTTTGTGCATTTGAAGATTTTTGAGGGCTAGGGCCATCAAGTGTTGGGGCCATTTCCAGAGCATCTTGAGTCCATTTCCAGCAAATGAATAGTCATTTTTGACTATCTTAGACCTTCTGAAGCTAATGGTGCAACTTTCAGAGGCATTTGGAGACTTCTAAGTGCGTTTTTTCCATAGAGAAGTTTCATGGCACCTAGAGCCACCAAGTGTTAGAGGCATAGCCAAGGGAGCCAATGGTCATTCTAAGTGAATGAACAGTGTATTTTGTATGTTTGACATCTTCTGGAAACAATGAGACATGTTTCAAAAGTAGATGAGGACTTCTAAGGGTGTTTTGCCACAGGATAGCTCAAGGAAGCATTAAGGCCACCACAAGAAGAGGTCATGCCCAAGGGAGCCATGGTCCATTTTGGATGATTGAACAATCAATCTAGGGGTATTTTGGTATTCTGAGCCCATTGGTACAATTTTCAAAACCAATGGAGTTGAGCAGCAACTTGTAAAATAATTTGACCATCTTAATCCCAGAGAGCCTAGTCCATTGATGGAGGCTCAAGGAGACGTAGCCCAAGTGTTGAGGGTGAACTCCTTTATTATTTTGTTGTTATGTGTTGCTGGTTATTTCTCTGCAATTTATGTTTGCTGTTCATACATTTAATCAGCTAAAAACAATTGATAATTGCTCACACATAAAGCATGTGAAAAACACATAAACTTGATACAAGGATTCAATTGCACAAAAGGAGGTATAAGCACGATCCTTAGAATATTTAAATGGAATAGAAGGTGCTTGCATAGCAAAACAAGTCAGTCACCGATTTTAGATCATTTGTCATAACTGATCTTCCTTCTATGGTTCCTCTCCGGATCTCTTCCTATATGGAGTGAGACCAAAACCTTTCCCAATTTGGGAAGTTCTCTCTCCCACTAACAACATCCTGACCTTTTCCACGACTTGTGAAGTCCAAGCAGGGAAAAACTCACAAGATCATGATCAAATACAGCCTCGCCCACCCCACCTAGTTCATCTTGTAACTGAGTGAACCTTGAAAAATATGGGACGATGGGATCATCCATGCTCATTTGGATACTCCTCAACTTCTCCTTAAGAGCAAGCTTCCTGATATCACTGGTACATTGATACAACTTCAGGATTGTAGCTTACATTTGGTATGCTATCTTCTTCTCATGGATATGAGGCACTATATGATATTTGATGCCTTCTAGAATGATCCTCTTTGCCTTGATATCATTCTTATTATGTTGGGCCAATTGTTGGGCATCTTGTGGTGGTGGGATAGCCTACTTCACGAATTCTCCCACAACATTATCTTCCAACACTATCATAATCCTACTTTTCCAAGCTATGAAGTTCGATGCTCCCTCTAGATAGTGATCTTCTCTCAACCCTTGGTAAGCCATCCTGCTTCCCTTGAGAGCTCTCTAAAACCTTGCCCACTAACAGTCTTGTAGTCCTTCACAAGAACTGTACTTATGGCCTCTAAAATTGCCTCTCCTAGTAGATCTAATAGTCCTTCACAGTTTGCACTTAGGGCTCCTTTTGACACTTGCTAGCAGCCCTCCTCATTGCTCTTAAGATGCCAAACGGACATTGTTCAACTTGAACAATATCCACTTAGTAGAACATCAACATGAAACCCCAATCAACATACCTCTAGTTTTTATGCTCCTTCTCAGCCTGTGCTTTCCTTCTGTGATTCTCAGCCCTAGTTAGGACTACCTATAGCTACTGCTACAACCTTGTTCTTGACCCAAATTTCCTCACAAAAATTGTGGCTTCCTGTTCTAGGCAAACTCCTTTACTCGGTAATCTTTCTGTCCTCCTATAGCCACCTGTAATGTCTTTCCAGTGCTCAAAATTGTCTCTACAAGACTCGACCTGAACTAGGGCACACACAAAATAGATCAAACATGTTTACATGAGAAAACCAACCTTCAACTTAGCACAAAACTGCCTAGAACTGCTCCTTCTAGCCTTAACTCTGCTCCTCTTCTTGAATTTGCCCAAACAGTCACAAGAAACCACCTAAACCAAGTCACCTTCTCTTCTTCGTTGAGCTCCGAGAGTCTGCGGCTTATTTCAGATGTCTCTTTGATGTGCACTTTGGATGTGCTATGTTTATTTTGAGCTGGGTAGTGATACCATGTAGAAAATCCACGAAATTCTAATCTACTAATATGAGCAATTTGAAACAAAATTTATTTTCACATAAACACAAAATTTCTCTACTAGATGCAGCTGAATAAAAATTTCTCTACAAAAATAAAAGCACAGTCACACAATAATTTTTTTTTGTTTTTCTAGGGAACCCAACTAGGAAAACCCTTTGCTTGATGAGATTGTTTTGATAGAAAAAACTGAGCAATTGGTCTCTTACAAAATAAAATTGTTTCAATCTGTAAGATGCACTTGTCTTTTCTACTTGTTCCAAGCTTGAAACCCTTGCAAGACTATTGATCTCTGTTGCCCTCTACCAACCTGTGCATAAGCTTCTCTTGCACACCCTTCCTCTCACAAGCTCCACGCACAAACTCGTGCTTCCTATTGCTTGGTCTCACCAACTTGTGCTCACCAAAACAATGATTAAACTCGTGCCTTCTTTCCTCCTTTTAAAGGCATTTTGAATGGTTAAAATTAGTGAGTTTTTTAATTAAGGAATGATTTTGTGATTGATTGAGTTAGCATGAGTTAACTGTTCATGCGACTCGTCCTATCTCTTTGAGACTCAACCACAAGTCCTTTTCCTCAATTAACTCACACTAGAAAATAAAGAACTCGACTTTCAGTTTCAACACATTAGTTAACTGCATCCTAACTCATCCTAATTTTTAGGGATTGATTCCTAAATTATAGGAACTCGTCCTAATTTATAGGGAATCTCCTATTTTTTAGGAACTCGAGTCATGCACAAGAAGGAACTCATTTTGGCTTTTATGATTAAGGCACAAATGAAGGAACCCTTTTCTCGCTAATATTTTCAACACCTTAATCTAGTTGGCTTCTTGATAGAGAAATGTATGCATCGTCTGCATTTTTTCTTTCTTTTAGTTCAAAGCTTCAAGGCGCTGCAGTGCATAAAGCATACTTGCTTCCACATAGGTGTCAACCAAGGGGTAGTTCCACTGAAATTGCTAGGACTTGCACCTGGCCTCATCCCTTTCAAACTTGTGCCATTTGGGTGAGGTAGACCAACGAGAGTGGAAACATGGTAGACAGCTAAACACACTGTCAATCTCATTAAATGGAAAGCAAACTTTATATGTTTATCTACAAACTCACACTGCATGGTATATGATGAAAAGAAAACATACTTGATATGTCCATCTACAAACTAATTCTGGATACGGTATAATGGACAACAAAAATAGAGTACAATAACATTGCAACTAAATGATATTAGTTTCCATTCTGTTTGGTTCTTTGGAGAAAAGTGGTGTGTTGTGATCAAAGGCAGAGTGAGATGCTTGTAGCATGGAATAAGAAAGCAAGTCTATCTCCATCATCAGTATGCCAGAGGACACACTATATAAAGCTGCATTGGCTCGTGGGTGTTCGCAAGCATCAAATCCTACCAGTAGAAACCCGTTAGTGATCTATGATTTAGTGAGCTTTGGAACCAGGCTCGTAGGGATGGCTAGCTTGAAGTTTGCTGGAACAATTTTTTCCACGAGGAAACAACTTAAGCAATTGAATTATGGTTACCTAAGTTAGAAGGTAAGGTTATAACTTACCTGAGTGTACCAACACCTTGTTGGCATCTATCTATAATCATAGTTTAGTTCTTATTAGGCATTCAACCTTACCAGAATGTCTTCTAGCTATTATCTTCATGCCTTGTGTCCTTGCCTTAAGAGCAAGGAATGAGAAGCAAAGGCATGGCTAGGAGTGAAGTTGCAACAAGGTTGTTGTACTAGAAGGTGCAATTGAATCATTACCTTTCAAGGAGAGCCAATGCTTGTGCAATATTTTGGTTTTGTTGAGCCTGTACCTCAAAGGAAGTTACAACTTGTTGGATTTTCACACTCACCTCGTTGGGAATTGATCACGCGGACTAACCGCCACTTTGGGATTCACCCTAGGACCACTTAAAAAGGTAATAATAATGGTTTGGAATTTTACTAATGCCTGCGGGTTTTGGTGTAACGGAAAACCTAACATGTTATCAGAGCCTTGGCCCAGGTTCAATTCCCCGATTTGCATTTGAGGGGGGGTGTTGGATTTTCACACTCACCTCGTTGGGAATTTATCATGCGAACTAACCGCCACTCTGGGATCCACCGTAGGACCACTTAAAAAGGTAATGATAATGGTTTGGAAGTTTACTAATGCTTGCGGGTTTTGGTGTAATGGAAAACCTAACACAATTGATGGAAGTTTTCTTTCCCTTCATATAGGTGCTTTTTTGTCCACTGCACACTCGATTAAGTTTGAAATTCGATTGTCAAAAAATCCCTCTATAGATGAGAAGTGAAAATCCATTCTTATTTTTGCTAGCTTGTTTAGTTTCAAAATGATGTCATCCACTTTACTTTGTCGATTATCAAGATTCATATCTTGCATTGCTTTAATGACACCAAGAGTAACATAGATTATATTTGTAGGCTTTCATTGTTAATTGCACCTGTAGGAGGTATGCTATCACAGTAGACAAATATCAACTTTTACCTACTTCTAGATGACCAGGGTTAGAGATACTGCCTCGACAAGTTTAACTTTTAGCATGCACTTATAGTCTTCCAATGATAACAACAAGCTCTAAAAACAATGAAAATGATTGATTAGAACACCATCCTCGCCATAAGTAAACTACAATTAGTAAATTATGAATGAATGACTTGAATGTGCTCATGTTATGTAATTGAGATTTTTGAAATTGAAAACAAATCGATGTTTTATGCCAAACTAAATGAACAATCCTACATAGAGTAATGGCTAACTTCTTTGTTTCTTTATAGCGCAGAGAACTTTTGAGCTTTTAGATAAGCCAGTGTTCCATGGGGATGTGTCCCCTAGGGTCAGGTGCGTGCACCTCCCACACCCCACGCACCTAGGAGGTTGGGACGAGGGGACGTCAGGGGAAACGTTTCCTCACTTCCCCCTTTTGGGGAGTCACAAGGAGATGCAGGGGGAAACGTTTCCGCAGTGTGGGGGATGTGACCCCCCAAAAGAGGGATGCCTAGGCATACCCCCTCAGAAAGAGCTAGGAATGCCCCCTTAAATTTGCTTGAAAACAATAATTTATGAGTGGGGAAGCTTGATATTCAACCCTATGGCCTTACTAATGCTATGTAATTCATGGTAATGTTAAATTCTTAAAGTAAAAGGATGAAAATAAAACCTTTTACGTAAATTTATAACATTACCATGAAATGACTCAAGATGTTTGAGAGTGATTCCAACCTCATCGGACTTCATATGGAGAAAGTAGAATTATAGATCCCACTCAAAACCCACCAAACTTAACCGTTTTCAAGATTTCAGGATTGGGGGATTGCAATGTTTCCATTGGATACTATCATGTATAAGGGTCTAGAACTAGCATTTAATCAAGAGCTCCAATCCTAGAAACTCTCCTTTTGATGGGGGATGTGTCCTCTTCAATTTTGTATAATAACCCTTGAAATTTAAAAAAAATTAAAAAAAAATTATAACAAAAAAAATACATAAAAAATATCAAATCCTAATCTAATTTGTAATCCATAACTCACTCATTCGACTTACCAAGCTTACCTCTACTTGGCTTACCCCACAATGCTATCTGACTTACTATTCAACTATTGTCTCTCGTCCCCTGTGACACTCCAATGCTCATTGTCTATTTTCAATTTTCAGTGTTATCTTTTGAGTCTTGACTCTAGATATCGATGACCTTAGACTGATTTTTTGACTCGTCACTCTTTACTATTCTTGAGTTTGAGTTATATCAATTTACTATTCCAGTTCTCAGCCTTTAGGGTCTACTATAGTCTATTTTGCTTAGTACTAGTCAAATTATAGAATGATGAATGGTGAATTTAAATTTTAAATCCATTTAGAATCTGGAATGACGAATGATGACTTTAACCTTTAAATCAATGTAGATTCTAGAATGATGAATAGTGAACGATAAATATGGATCAATGTATTTATGCTTTTTCATTATATATATATATATATTAAAAAAATTATATACCCTGATGTCCTCCCGTCCCCCCTAAATTTCTCTAAAATTTGATGGTACTCCCACACATCCCCCTTGTGCATATCCCCGTACCTGTGTCCCCCTGTCCCAGAGTCTTGGTGGAACATAGAGATAAGCTTATTGCATTTTCATGGTTTTCCAGATTAAGTGATAGTTGCTGACCTAGACTGTGAGTAAACATGAATTGTTTTAGGCATCATCTTGTTTGTACCTATAAATTCAAATGAAATCGAATGTTTTCAAGTAATTACTCCATTATTTCTTGTAATATCAAATTTCTCTGGCCATCAGTTTGCAAAGAAAAACATTCTCTTCTTTCAGTTAATTTTAGTTTTTCCTTCTATTTTAGAAGATCTTGTATATTAAACTGAAATTCTTGAATATGAAATTGCTGGCAGGAGTATATAAAAGCAATGGATACCTAATGGTCTCTTGCAATGGAGGCCTGAATCAGATGCGAGCTGCGGTATGCAAGTTGGTTTCTCTCCACCTTTTAGAATTAGGCACGATTCCCCTTTAGCTAGGACCTTGATTATGGTTCTTCAAACTCCGTAATTATTTACTTCATGTTGTCACTGTGTTTGCTGCATTTTCTTTTGTGATATATTGTCATTTGATCAAGGTCAGTGTTTTTTTCATGTTAGATATGTGACATGGTTACAATTGCAAGATTTCTCAATGTGACTCTGGTTGTCCCAGAGCTGGACAAGGCTTCATTTTGGGCAGATCCCAGGTGTCTAACTTGCTCCTGTATATTAACAGATTTTCAGTATGTTTTATTACTTGGGTATTGGGTATTACCTGTGGGGGTGGTCCATTCTTCATGTTTCCTTTTGCAGAAATTAATCTTTATTTTTATGTGAACAGTGAATTTGAAGACATATTTGATGTGGATCACTTTATCACATCTCTCAGAGGCGAGGTTCGGATAGTCAAGAAGCTTCCTTTAAAGCTGAAGGCAAAGGCAGAAGATGGGGCAGTCTTCAACATGCCTCCTGTGAGCTGGTCAAACATGTCCTATTACCTGCATCAGGTTGGGTATTGAAGACTATCATTTCATACTTTGGGCTTTGCACAGAAGGATGCTAACAAAGTTTCCTACCATGATACAGATCCTTCCCCTTATAAGAAAGCACAAAGTTCTGCATTTGAATAAGACAGATGCACGTCTGGCAAATAATGGCCTGCCACTTGAGCTTCAAAAGCTACGCTGCCACGTTAATTATAACTCTCTGCTTTTCACTTCAAAAATTGATGCATTGGGTCAAAACATTTTGAAAATATTGCAACAGAATGGTCCTTTTGTGGCTCTTCATCTTCGTTATGAAATGGATATGTTGGCTTTTTCTGGTTGCACTCTTGGCTGTACTGATGAAGAAGCTGAGGAACTCACCAGACTGAGGTATATTACATGTTTATAAATCAAAATATTATCATGGTCAAATCATAATATTATCCTGGTCAAATCATAATATTATCATGGTTAACAATGTTGATCCTATTATCTTGCATTATTTATTTCGTAGGCATGCCTACCCATGGTGGAAGGAGAAGATCATAATTTCTGAAATGAAGAGGAGGGATGGACTGTGTCCCCTAACACCAGAGGAGACTGCATTAGTTCTGAAAGCTTTTGATTTTGATAGAAATATTCAGATATATATTGCTGCTGGAGAAATCTATGGGGGAGAAAGAAGGATGGCCGCCCTCTATTCAGCTTATCCAAATATTGTAAGTTGACCGATTCACCAACTTCAATTCATTTTCCTTTGAAGTTGGCTTTTCTTATGTCATGTACTCATGCTGATCAACGAAAATCTGCAGGTGAGGAAGGAGACTCTTCTTACTCCTATGGATTTAAAGCCATTCCAAAATCATTCATCTCAAATGGCTGCACTGGATTACATGGTGTCTTTGGCCAGCGATGTGTTTATTCCTACATATGATGGCAACATGGCAAAAGTTATGGAAGGGCATCGCAGGTAATCTTATATTGTTTTGCATATATCTGACAAAGAGAATATAGTGGTTACCTGGTAGTACGTGTTATAGTGGTGGCAAATTTAGTTCTCTTAGAAAATATCTTTGTTCTCACAGTACAACCATCATCATGAAACCATTTTCTGATATGCCAATAAATGGGCGTGTTGGGCAGCACTACCTTTGGGAGCTCAGCTTACCATGGTTTCCTTGTGTTCTTGCATTTCATCTTAGCAACGAATAAATTTTCAGAATATAGAGCCTTTTTTTCACTTTCGGTAATTTCATATATATAGCCAAATGTTTGAATAAAATCTGCTTGAATTGTATGTATGATGATGATTGAACTGGTTGACAATGAGTGTTATCTATTTTCAAATTTAGCAACATTGTGTGATATGTTCATTGTTACATTACGTGTGGCAGGTTCCTTGGATTTCGACAAACAATTTTGCTGGATCGGATACGTCTGGTTGAACTTATAGACCAATATAATAATGGTTTACTGTGCTGGGAAGAATTTTCCCTTGCTGTTAAAATTGCACATGCCGATCGTATCGGAGGACCAGCACCTAGATTAGCAATACCTGATAAACCTAAGGATGAGGAGTACTTTTATGCCAACCCTCAAGAGTGCTTGCAGCAGAGATTTGATGGCAAACTTAGTTCCTTTTAGTTCTTTATTATCACCACTAGAAGTATAATTTTTGGATCAGTATCCCAAAATTGAGCACCATAATATAGGTGCTAAGTTATTTTCATGATCAAAAGAAATAGCTCTAACAGAGTATACCGACATCCAAGCATGGCATACTCGTTAACATTCATTGAAACACTGGGAGATATGAGATTGCTTGTATAACTATTGATGAGTTCTTCCTTGTGGAACCCAACTATCTAGAGAATCAGCCATATGACAGTTTCAAGCGTCTTGGTCTATTTCAGTGCAGATACTGAAAATAACTGCAATAGTCCAAAACTTTATGTAACATGACTAGTCTCATCTTGTATAGTTCTGTTCTGGGGCCAAACCAAATAATGAAATTTGTCTGAGATGTAATCACATCTTCTTACCACACCTATCTTCTGTAGGATAACCACCAAGTGGCATGATGGAATGTACACAGATATTTATTCATTGTTGGATTACGCCCCTAGTAATGCATTTTTCTATATGGCCAAGGCCCAAGATGGAGTTGTACTAGCAGAAAAATTGAGGAAATTAATCAGTTGTTATGTTTTATCTGATATATGATGACTGCTGGATCTTTTGTTCTAACTATGCTATTTCTCTTTTTATGGGCATCTTATATTTCATTACTTAACAAAAAAAAGTACATATACAAATTACATCATTAGACTGGGGCTTGGCTGTGCAACTTTCCCTTTCTATTGTCATAAAAAAATCTGTATATACATTGCTGGTGGAGAAATCAAAGGGGTACAAAGAAGGATGGCTGCCCTATATTTGGCTTATAAAAATATTGTAACTTGACAGATTTAATTGGACTTACTTTTACTAATTTCAAGCTAAGGGCCGGATGAGGGTCAGTCCAGATCAGAGCTGGCTCAAACCAACTGGTTCCGCAACCGAAGGTTGAATGGTTACTGAACCGTCTGGTTTGAGAAGGAACCAGCCAACCGTTTTGGTTCAGAAATCGATTCTGGATGGAATCTGCCAACCAGTCCGGTCCAAAGACTTGTTGGGGTTGAAATCAGTAACCTAAACCAGTTTGGACCTTGTGTGTGGTGAACCGGTCCGAGGTGGTTGGTTCCTGTTACCGCTCAAACTAGCAGGGGTCCTAGGAGTGGATTCTATAGGGGCTACTACTAGGTCAATGGCAACAATGGAGCGATAGCCCACTGTCTCCTTGACTAAAGCTCCCTACTCTTTACGTACTTTCAATGATGGGAGGAGACCTGTTATGATAAGGATCATGAAATGAATGGACCAAGGATAGGGTAAGAGGTGATCCTGGAAGCCTATTCGCAAGAGAGGCTCAAATACATGGCTTGCTTGCTTGGAAGGCAAGGTTGAAGATTCTCAAGGAAGGGCTTGGGGAGAATTTCAAGGTTTAGGTTTAGGGTATGTATCTTATATTGGAGGTCCTTAAGGCCTTAAATTCTTGTGAATACTTGGATTCCAAGTGATCTTTGAAGAATTATCCTTAATAGTGTATGGGACCACACGAGACCAAGTGGACCTGAGGTTAGGTCAAGGGGGTAGGGTTTAGCAACCAGTGATATGCTTGACCTAATCCAAAGAGAGAAAGGGACCAAAGAATGAATTTTCAATGCAAGGCAATGTGAGGATCATAATGAGGTTTCTAGCCTAAGGAAACAAGGGCAAGATTCAATCTCGAGGCTAGGGCTTGGGATATCTCAAAATCCCACCGTCGGAATTTTTTCAAAATTGGAGGGCACCTAGGAGACACTTCAACGCAGTAGGGGTGAAGAGATCGAATTTTTCTTATGGGTGGTTTGCAAGATTAATGATGCCCTAGGAGACCTAATGGACTAGGCCTCGAAAAGAAGAGGGAGGAGAGGAAGTAAGATTTAAGGTGATCACCTTCTGGTGGGACCAGTACCTAATCCTTTGGGGAGATTGGAGTCAGGTAGAATTATGACTATGGACTTTCGGATTTTCTAGGTCAGGGAGACCTCAAAGCCAACTTCTATTAGCATTAGGGCAACAACAAAAGCAACTTCGAAGACTTTATACTTCACTTTGCAAAGTAGATGGCTTATCAAGATGAATTTCAACAATGAAACATCCCTAGGAACAATCGTTCATTATACATGGCCAATACATGAAGCAACACAATCTAGAAACATAATTTCCACAACTTCGCATAAATGGATGCAGTAAATTAGCCCTAGTATAGCAAAATCCCAACAACAATGTATGTGACAAAAATAGAAAGGAAGAATAGCATTAAATTGCACTTACATGTATAAGAATATATCCAACCATCCAAAATTTGCCATTCAAGAAGCTCCAAGACATGAGAAAATAATCCAAACATCAAAATTCATTCCATGCTCCAAAATTTGTCCTCCAAGAAGGACAGAGAAAATCTCTAAAGAGATACAAGTCCAAATCCAAGTGATGATGCTAAAATGAACTCAAATCACTTGTATTTATACATGTCCAAGTGAATTCGATTTGCCTAATGAGGCCTAATACAACCCCTAAAATAAACTAATGTGCAAAATAACTAACTTTTAGTGACAAGCCCATCAAACTAGTTCATAATCAAAAGAATAAGCCTTTCAAGAGGTCTAATGATCAATAATACATGTCGTTGGGCATTAGAGGAGGCTTGATGAAGTCCATAGGTGCCAAAATGTGAAATAGGACTCCCAATAGTAGTGGACGAGGGGTTGGCCCCTTGTTCTCCAAATAGTAAATCTATGGTGCTCTCAATGGGTGTGGGGGGCACACAAGTGTCCTCATAGGTCTCCAAATAGATCAAAGAAGCTTGTAGACCATCTGCAAGAGCTTGGATGATGGTATAAGTGATGCCACATCATCATACAGGTCTTGGGTCATCTGCCAAGTGCGTGATATAACTATGGAGTCGGTTGGGCATGGTAAACCAGGTGCATCTTCCTCATCCAATAGGTGAATCTCGAGCAATATCTGAATATCTCTAGGGATCCATGGAATTTCGTATATTGTTGTGGAGACCCATGGCTTTCTATACACACCCTACATATGCTGTAGCCCTCTGGAGGGTTAGGACCTCGTATAGGGAGACCAAACCTAGAATGGAGACCATCTGCAATCCTGTATAATATCTAATGCATCCCCTCGCCTTCCATTACAACAAGTCATCAAGGAAATCAAGTTAAAGTGTTTACAAATCATGGATAACAGGTGGGCACTTCATAATGGCATGCCCTTCAATAGTGGGCTTTGAAATGTGCTAATGCCTCCAAGCCCCAAGGTGGGTTAATCAAGTACCCTATTAGGTAGTTTCTATTTTTAAATGGGACAATATATTCAAGGTACATCCTTCAAATGGTGGCGGCATGTGATAAAGTGATGGAACGAAGCAGGGGATGAGAGGGGTAATCCTGGGTCACATGCCAGGGTACAAGGGTAGCTAATAAAAGGGAAGCCCACACTTGGGTATATAATGTATAGGAGGGAGCAGTCGTGGTACAAGAGACACCTCGATCTTGATTTTTCCACCCTTCTTCATACGACTTTATCCTTTTGTGATTTTTCTTTGATTAACTGCTTGGGGCTCAAGGAATAAGAGCATGATGTGTAAAGTATAGCAGTGGATACCCCCTTTGAGGTGGGGCGGTTCATTGCCCACTAGGGGTTGGGATAATTATGTGTTCTTGAATGATAGAGGAGGCTCATCTAAGGCTTATAAGAACCAGGGTGATGACCATGGGAATGGGGTAGAGCTCATGCATTTGCTTTTCCCATGTGTTAAATGTGTTTGTCTCGACCATCTTTTGCATTTTGTGGTACATTTTGCTGTTGAATGTGACCAATTATGCTTTTACTTTTCTTTTTAATTGCATCAACCTTCCGGGTATTGTTCCAGGCTTGATCCAAGGTGTGGGCAAGGGGAAGGGGAGGTTAACCCTATGTGGACCCAGTGGAGGAATATGGACCTTGGTGGGAGAAATGATGAATGGGGTTATAATGAACGGAGGGGGAGAGATAAATGTGGATGAGGGAGCGGGACCACGCAACCAAAATCATGGTTTCCCATGAAGTACCATCCCTAGAGCCCAAAGGTCAGTAAAAGAGATCCCATGGGACTAGGGTCCAAGGGTAACATCCAAAAGAGGTCTAGGGGATGAGCACAGACCTAGCCCACTCTTTATGCCTAATCCCCCCATTAATTCATGCCCAAACATTTCCATGATAGGTAAACTATAATACTCAATTACCAAATGAGAATGCATACCTTTAGGTTTGAGAGGCCCACCTTCAAACATACGATCATGATAGATGGGTGAGGGACCACATGGCTCGATCAGGTGGCAGAGAAGTGGCACAACAAGCTAAGTTGTGGCTGCTAGCTGAGGACCATCTTGGAGAAAAAAATTCTCTTGGGATGTCACCCACAAAATGGTGGGTAACATCTGGCTCCAACTGGGACGTGATCTCTTGAAAAGTGGGCAAAACTACTTGAACGAGGGGTCACGAGAACACCAACAATCTCTTGGTACATCGTAGACCTGTTACCTGCACATATCATAGATGAAAAACACGGGGTAACATGCTTTCACAGTGTCTCATGATCACATATTCTTGGATTAGACCCATGAAATCGATTCATAAAAGTAAACTTTCAAATGCAATTTTAAATCTAAATGTAGCTAATATATCATGAGAAATATCATATGACATTAGTTCTAATGCGAAAATCAATATGCAATGCATCCTACCCTATCCTACAGTACAATGTCAAGTATCAAGGAAAGGGGTGATACAACTTAACTTGACCGGTTGTGGCCAAAGTTCATCGTTGAGTTTAGCAATGTAATAATAGTCCTCCCCAACTTTTCCATGGATCTTGACAAACATCATGTATTTATCAACTAAGGCCAAGTTCCCGACCTTATATTCTTTCTTAGACTTCCACTTTTTGCTTGTTTTATGATTTGGTCGTTTGCGGATGTAGACTTCTTGTGAAGGGAGAATGGGAGAAGGATTTTCGACCTCATGTGTCTCATAGTATGGGGTTTGTCTAGGTTTGATTACGTGAGAAAGGGAAGTCAGCTCTCTATAGAGGATACAAGGAGTTCCATCAGATTATGGGATAGTGGCATATGATAAGTCCATTTGAACATGAAGCCTAACAGTGGCTCCCCATTTCCTAGACAGGAGCATTCCCCATACATCAGGAACATTTTTGGCGACAACATCCATGAGAAGGGATATTTCGGGGTTCCTAGCCAAAGAGACCTTAAGATCCTTTATGAGAACTTCCACCTCTACGAGATTAGAATTAAAACCACATACCTTCTTATGTGGTTGAGTGATGTTGATACTCAATTGCTTCATAACTTTTAAAGGCATGATGTTGGCAGAAGCCCCCGAGTCTAGCATACAATTATGCAATAAGAGGTCATTGATAGCCAAAGTGAGCATAAATGGTTTGTACCTGGGGTTACGATCGGGAATATGAATGTTTTGCAAGTCTTCAGGTAATTCTTCCTCCTCAAAACCTAAGGACTTCTTAATTTGTTGTTGTTGTTCAAGAAGTTTCACAATCTATTTCAAAGGAACAGGTATAATTATTCTCCCTATGGTAGTCTCTAAGTCAATGTTAAGTCCAACTTGTTTGCCCTTCTCTTTCTTCTTAATGTTCTCCTTCCTTTGGGGATCCTTTTTAAGGTCAGCTTTTGTTTGGGGATCCTTTTTAAGAGGATTTTTAGGGTTAACATCCTTCATAGGGGCTTCCTTGGGAGGCGATTCATATTTGTTGGGTTCCTTAGAGGTTTCAAGGTCCTTATTGTTATCCTTTCGTGAATATTTCACCCTTTGAATCTTCCACTATTATCAGCAATAAGAATAGGCTCCTCCTTTTCTTCTTGGATTGTAACCTCACTAATGGGAGGACGAGTGTATGAGCCTCCCAAAAAAATGTTGAAGACATCAGATTCTACAAGGTTGGCTTGCTCATCTGCCTTTTCATCATCACTCTCCTCACTCTTACTTTGCTCATCTTTGGAAGATGAATCTTGCTCTACTACATCGGTTGGAGCCAAAGTGTTTGGGACTTGAGATGAGCTTGGCTTATCTTCATCACTTTGCTTTTTAGGAAAAGGTTTACCCCTTGGAATGTAACAAGACTTTTGGGCCTTCTCTAATGCAGTAATTTTATTCATAACTACCCTATCCCGTGAGTGGAACTCTTCACTAAGCTTTTCCATCTTTTTAAGGATGGCCAGAAGGGTTTCTTCATGTTGATCTTTGGACTTTTCCTTCTTGGTCTCGGCTTTGGCCTTAGGAAGGTCCTTGGAATCCATTCTCGAAATACATAGGTTCTCTTTAACCTCAATTGCTATTTCTTTTCCTTTATCCAAGGTAGAAGGTTTCTTGTCTCTCAACGTATAGGTTAGGTGCCCCCCCACAACATTTATGAATTTGTCGAGGATGTTAGTATCAGAGGGCTTCAAGTGATCAGGGATGTCTCGGACTACCCTATCAAACTTTTGAATGAATTCCCGAATGTCTTCCCTTCCCCTATTTATTTGATAGAACTTTTCGATGTTAAAGGTTCCTTTGACATTACTTGACCACCTCTTCATGAATAGGTCCACAAACTCATCAGAATCCTCGATGCATGATGGGGGAAGACTAAGGTACAATTCTCTTGCTTGTCCTTCAAGTGATTAAGCAGAAAGCATCATGAGCCTATCTTCATCAAGGATCATTCTAGAGGACATGTGCCAATAGAATTCTTCAACATAGTCACGAGCACTCATGGTAGAATCCCCCTTGAATTTGGGTAACCATCGGTTATATTTCTCGAGTAATGGTTTAGGATCATCACTCAACTTCAAAGGGGCAAAGACACTAACCAAATGTCTTTCACCCTTGGTCATCTTAGGACGGTCAGTGGTAGAACTAGTTGCCATATTTGGGGTAGGATCATTGACCTTCTCAAACTCAGGGAGAAGAGCTGTTCCAATAGGTGATGGAGCTCCTTCCTTCCTTTTTGCAGCAACCCTAGTTAAAGGAGGAATATTGTCACTCTCAAGTAAACTAGGGGATTTGACAATGAATGGAGTCGCCAGAGGAATACTCAAATTGTCGTCAATGAATAAATTCCTCAACGATTCACTAGGGAGGCATACCTACTTCCTCCCTGGCAGCGACACCAAAATGTCACCGCGCAAACTGGCAGGGGTCCTAGGAGGGGATCCTATAGTGGCGACTACTAGGTTAAGGGCAACAATGGAGCGATAACCCACTGTCACCTCGACTAAAGCTCCTTACTCTTTACAAACTTTCACTGATGGGAGGAGACCCATTATGATAAGGATCACGAAATGAATGGACCAATGATAGGGCAAGAGGTGATCCTAGAAGCCTATTCGCAAGAGAGGCTCAAATACATGGCTTGCTTGCTTGGAAGGCAAGGTTGAAGGCTCTCAAGAAAGGGCTTGGGGAGAATTTCAAGGTTTAGGTTTAGGGTATGTATCTTATAATGGATGTCCCTAAGCCCTAAAATTCTTGTGAAAGGGAGAAAGGGACCAAAGAATGAATTTTCAATGCAAGGCAATGGGAGGATCCCAATGAGGTTTCTAGCGTAAGGAAACCAATTCAATCTCAAGGCTAAGGCTTCAGATATCTCAAAATCCCACTGGTGGAATTTCTTCAAAATTGGAGGGCACCTAAGAGACACTTCAACGCAGTAGGGGCCAAGAGATTGAATTTTTCTGAACGGTGGTTTTCAAGATAAATGATGCCCTAGGAGACCTAACGGACTACGCCTAGAAAAGAAGAGGGAGGAGAGGAGTAAGGTTTAAGGCGATCACCTTCTAGCAGACCAGTGCCTAATCCTTTGGGGAGATTTGAGTCAAGTAGAATTATGACTATAGACTATTGGATTTTCTAGGTGAAGGAGGCCTCAAAGACAACTTCACTTAGCATTAAGGCAACAACAAAAGCAACTTCGAAGACTTTATACTTCGCTTTGCAAAGTAGATGGCTTATCAAGATAAATTTCAACAATGAAAAATCCCTAGTAACATTCGTTCATTATAGATGGCCCATACATGAAGTAGCATTATCTAGAAACAAAATTTCCACAACTTCACATAAATGGATCAGTAAATTGGCCCTAGTATATTGAAATCTCAGCAACAATGTATGGGACAATAATAGAAAGGAAGAATAGCATTAAATTGCACTTACATGTATAAGAATATATCCAACGATCCAAAATTTTTCATTCAAGAAGATCCAAGGCATGAGAAAATAATCCAAACGTCACAATTCATTCCATGCTCCAAAATTCATCCTCCAAGAAGGATAGCAAAAATCTCTAAAGATATACAAGTCCAAATCCAAGTGATGATGCTAAAATGAACTCACATCACTTGTATTTATACTTATCCAAATGAATTCGATTTGCCTAATGAGGCCTAATACAACCCCTAAAATAAAATAATGTGCAAAATAACTAACTTATGGTGACAAGCCCACCGAACTAGCTCATAATAAAAAGAATAAGCCTCTCAAGAGGTCTAATGATCAATAATACATGTCGTTGGGCCTTAGAGGAGGCTTGATGAAGTCCATAGGCACCAAAATGTGAAATAGGACTCCCAATAGTAGTTGACAAGGGGTTTTCCCCTGGTTCTCCAAATAGTAAACATGTGGTGCTCTCAATGGGTGTGGGGGCACGCAAGTTTCCTCATGGGTCTCCAAATAGATCGAAGATTCTTGTAGGCCATCTGCAAGGGCTTGGATGATGGTATAAGTGATGCCGCATCATCATACAGGTCCTGGGTCATCAGCCAAGTGCATGATATAACTGTGGGGCCGACTGGGCATAGTGAACCAGGTGCATCTTCCTCATCCAATAGGTGAATCTCAAGCAATCTCTGAATATCTCTAGGGATCCATGGAATGTTGTCTACTATTGCGGAGCCCCATGACTCTCTACATACACCCTACATATGTCAATGTAGCCCTCTGGAGGGTTAGGACCCCGTATAGGGAGATCAAACCCAAAATGGAGACCATGCACAACCTGACGTAAGATCCATTGCATCCCCTCGCCTTCAGTACAACAAGTCATCAAGGAAATCAAGTTAAAGAGTTTACAAATCATGGATAACAGGTGGGCACTTCATAATGGCATGCCCTTCCACATCGGGCTTTGGCATGTGCTAATGTCTCCAAGCTCCAAGGGGGGTTAACCAAGTACCCTATTAGGTGGTTTATACTTTTAAATGGGACAATATATCCAAGGTACATCCTTCAAATGTTGGTTGCATGTGATAAAATGATGGAATGGAGCAAGGGATGAGAGGGGCAATCCTGGGTCACATGTCAGGGTACAAGGGTATCTAATAAAAGGGAAGCCCACACTTGGGTATATAATGTATAGGAGGGAGAAAACGTGGTACATGAGATACTCCGTCCTTGAGTTTTCCACCCTTCCTCATACGCCTTTTGCCTTTATTGATTTTTCTTTGATTAACTATTTGAGGCTCAAGGAATAAGAGCATGATGTGTAAAGTATAGCAGTGGATACCCCCTTTTAGGTGGGGTGGTTCATAGCCCACCAGGGGTTGGGACAAACATGGGTTCCTGAATGATATAGGAGGCTCATATAGGGCCTATATGAACCAGGGTGATGGCCATGGGAATGGGGTAGAGCTCATGCATTGTCTTTTTCCCACATGCTAAATATGTTTGTTCCAACCATATTTTGCATTTTGTGGTACATTTTCTTGTTGAATGTGGCCAATTATGCCTTTACTTTTCTTTTTAGCCGCATCAACCTCCCAGGCATCGTTCTAGGCCCGACCCTGCTGAGAAATTAAGGTGTTTAATTCAATTTCTCTTCTTGATAATTACTTATGATTTCATTATACTTCTTTCACTTACATCTTATCTTCGTTAACTTATTATGTCTTTCATCAAGTTAATTATGAAAACACAAGAGACACAAAGTTTAGGCTCTTCAAGCTAGGGCCAAAACCTCTCCCTCTTGGAGAGGAAAACCCGAAAGTAATTCTTCTTATAGATCTTCAATTGATGAGTACCCAGACCATGACACAAACCCTTGACACCAGTATGCCTCCAAGACCTTGTCACTGCTCTTCTTTTCTCCTTAGGTTGATTTCCCTTTTTCTACACTGTACAACACCAGTACTAGGGAGACTCGGTCCCTAGTCTAGCAGTCCGAAATGATGCACTATCCTTGCTGCCTTCCTTTGATCTAACTTTGGCCTCCTAGAGGTACCTTCTTTCTACACCCAAGTCTGAGATCCTTTGCTGTAATATTTCTCCTTTGCACTGCAGTCACCTTTGTTTCATTTATGAGTTATATTCGGCTCAAAACATATATACATATGATTCTCCTTTTACCCAAGATCATACTATGGTAATCCTTCTCTTAATGTTGTGTATTACTTCGGCCCTCATATGAGATATGCGAGACCTTAACACTGAACCTTGTAGATCCTGTAGCCACACAGACTTTGCCTTATTAATCTTCTCTCCACGCAGATTATCCTCTACGCTTCACATTGTACCTTGCATTGTACTTTGCATCTATTACGGACTTGTCCAAGCTTTTATTACATACATTTATCCGAGTTGCTTGGTGTCATATGAGGCAGTTGTCCTGTCTATTTATAGGGACTGTCTCCCTCTTCTTGGGTCGACATGATCTCTTATTATTAGGCAGACTTAACAAGGAGTGTCTTCAACACATTTGAGCCGACTCATTCGAGGAGATCTTCCAGCATCTTCTAGAGCATTTTGACAAGGTCTTTGGAGTATACAATCACATCAATGATTCTCCTTTACAAGTGTAACAACACTTCATACACATGACTCTAAATTATACATTTATGACAAGATGAAAAACCCCTAAAGACATCAATAGGTCTTTGACCTATAATAAAAACTCATTTATCATGAAACCCATGATGCAAGTATTACAAAATACATTTTATTATCTTTGTCTTCATTATATAAATTCCTAATTATAAGTCATTATGAAGACTAGAACCTAGTTACACTTTCCAACAGACCCATGGTGTGGGCAAGGGGAAGGGGAGGCTAACCCTATGTGGACCCAGTGAAGGAATGTGGACCTAGGTGTGAGAAATGATGAATGGGGTTATAATGAACGGAGGGGGAGAGATATATGTGGATGAGGGAGCTAGACCACGCAATCAAAATAAGAGTTTCCCATGAAGTACTACCCTAGGGCCCAAAGGTCAGTAAAAGAGATCCCATGGGACTAGAGTCCAAGGGTAACATCCAAAAGAGGTCTAGATGAAAAGAGCAGAAACCTAGCCCACTCTTTCTTCCGAATCCCCCCATTAATTCATGCCCAAACATTTCCATGATAAGTAAACTACAATACTCAATCAGAAAATGACAAGGCATACCTTTAGGTTTGGGAGGTCCACCTTCAAACATATGATCATGACAGATGGGTGAGGGACCACATGGATGGCTCAGGTGGCAGAGAAGTGGCACAACGAGCTAGTTGGTGGCTGCAAGGGGTTGTTGGTTGGCGGCTAAGGACCATCCTGGAGAAAAAATTTCTCCCGGGGATATCATGCACAAAATGGTGGGTAACAGTTCTAATGACAATGGGTCTAGCATATCCATTTTGGCTCCAAATTCAACAAAGTTAACATCTTTTCTAAAGATGCCATCCTTCTTATTGCTATATTTGATCTGAAAATTTAGACGTGTGGGGCTAGCATATCCTTTTTTTATTCAAAGTCAACACAATTTATATCTTTTCTAAAATCCCATCCTTGTTAGTGCTAGATTTGTTCTGAAAACATAGACTTTCCCCGAATGATGCAGTCGACAATATGCCATTAAATAACATTCTACATCATCTCTTAGGCCAAAAGGAGATGACAACCGATTTTATGGTGTCTTACATGGTTAGAGTTGCATTCTTGAGCATCCATTTGCCTCCAAAGATGACCCCTTTCTAATAAACGCAGGCGGCAAAGATAATGTTGTACAAGGAAATATGACACATTTCTTGAAGGCTGTAACTATGCACTCTGGAAGTGACCCATTCCTTGAAGACTACAACTTTGCATCCCTACAAAGAATGTTTTGATTCATGAATGGTATATTTTTAAGGAAAAATGTGTAATAATCATCTTTTATCCCTTTGCAGTGGATCCCTTCTTTAACGAGTGTTGGCCACCCAATGAATTTAGACTAAAAAGACAAGTGGGCTTTCCCATATACTGTGAAATCTTGAAAGACATAGAGTAGTTAGCCTCATTTTCCCCAAAAAATCCAACCTTTGTTGAGTTGATGTGCACGTGAAAAACTTTGTTCGATCTCTGGACAAAGCTCACTAGTTCTATGGTCAAAGAAAGGACCATTTCCAATCTCTTTCAAATGGGCCGTGAGCATCCAAAATTATTTTTGAACAAGCGAATGTCTAGAATGGATTTCTACAATGTTGTGAACGCTGGTCCGTGAATGGTTTGTAGTCTTCAAATGTAATTACTAGTTCTCCATGGCAACCAATCACCGAACTACTTGGGCCACAAATTACCCCTCCATGCATGACACCATTTCTTTGGCAAGTGTCTTTCTTGTTAAGTAAAGTTGAAACCTAGTGGCTTTCGCTCTTGCGCACTAACTTCCAAGCTTTCCACACTCTTGAAAATAGTTACACAATTGCTAATGTTAGACCAAAACTCATTCATAACCCAAAACGTGGTTATTTGGTTGGATTTAATCACCGGTTCTTCATAACCAAAAGCGACCATTTATGCTATTGAGATGGATGGTTATTTGGAGATAATCACGAACAATAAGCATCTAAGGTGTGTCCTCACACATAGCCCTTGCAATCTCTTTAGTTGTTAGGGTCCAAATCTATCCAATGAGTTCGAAAATCAATTAAACCTAAGTCTAATATCTATAGGCCAAGAAGCAAATATCCCAAGCAACCACATCTCCAGGCCAAGAAGCAAATATCCCAAGCAACCACGGTTTATCTTATAAAGTTGTTTTCTCAAAAGGAGTTTTTTTTAGTCTTATTAGGTTGTTTTCTAATAAAAGTTTTTTTTCTTCTTCTTCTTTCTCTAGAGAAATTTCTTAAATCTTTTAGGGTTGTTTTCTCAAAAAAAGTTTCCTAAGAAGTATCCTAAAGTGGTAGGAAAAAAAACGAGAGGAACAAATATGTGTTTTGGTTTAGTAGTCTATCTATTATGGCAATGAAATATCTCAAGAAAAGTACTCATTATGCTCTTAATGTTGAAATCTATTTAAACCCCAATCACACATATCTTTTGCCGACATATCAATTTCAAATGGTATCCTCAAACTTCTTATTATTTGTGCATTGACTAGATGATCAAATTTCTTTTGCATTGGCAAGATGATCTTTCATTTTTTGATGGGCCAAAAAAAAATTCTTGTTCAATAATGATAACATGTTTGGTCCTCATTAATCTATCTAATTTAGTGAAATTCCAAACCATCCAAAGTTTCCTCGATGTGATTTTGGAATTATTTAACATCTAAAACTATCATATGACTTTTTAGTCTTGAGATAATTAGATGAATTTTCCTTATTCTAAATTGATTTGAACTTTGATTCGATGTCTTTTCAACCACAACAAAGAACAATTAAATGACATTATCAAATAATGCATTAACATAATACATGGAACATACACATTAACATAATATATATAACATATACGTTAACATAATGTATAAAACATTTTTTCAATGTTATCATCTAACCATCTCCTACATGCAATGTGAACATGGGTCTCATCCAAGAGAACCCGGGGCTTTAACCAAATGGCTTCACCATTGTTTCCTCGAATGAAATTCGTTATTCCTTTTCGTTATTTTTTTCCATGGATACATGTGATTTAAGTGCCTGCAAATCATTGGCTACGTAAACATGACACAGTGGTCTTAAAATCAAAATAGAATAATGTAGTAAAGTATAATTATCACTTATTAATTTCTACGAGGATGATATAGGTTTAAATATTAAATCAAAGTGGTCTTAAAAATCAAAATAGAATATTGTAGTAAAGTATAATTATTACTTATTAATTTCTATGGGTATGACATAGGTTTAAATACAAAATGGGTGTTTTGGGCATAATTAATGTGGTTATGGTTATAAATTTCTACTAATCATGCATAAATCACGAGGCCAAATATGATTATATTAAGTTCAAATGTAGTGGATGTACACTGGAAATCATGTTTGTGCTAGCGAAAAGATACCTTGTTAGATGTCTCTATTGGTTGGTTGTGTAAACATAAATATAAGCACATTCTTTTCATGACCATGATTATGAAGTGGAAACCTACTAGAGCTTGAATTATGTGTTATCGGCTTGTTGTGAAGTAATACATGTCTAAAGATGCGTGGGTAGCATTTATTAGTTTTTGGTTATTGTAATTTGTTGTTCTACTAGTAACAATGCACATGCATGTTGGAGGGGATTCCTTGTAGGATGGGTGTGTCACATGGGAGAGAGATTTCTGTACACCCCTGCAACATATTCCTTACAGTTATGATGTTTGGCATCTATTTTTGGCCAATGTGATGTTATGAAAAATTCTATGCTAGTGATGACTAATTTCTTTATATAGATACTTATGATAGTGTTATGACATGGGAGAGAGATTCCCTTACACCCATGCAACATGTTCCTTACAATTATGATGCTTAGCATCT
Organism: Pinus albicaulis; assembly: GCA_034641835.2. NCBI lineage: Eukaryota > Viridiplantae > Streptophyta > Pinopsida > Pinales > Pinaceae > Pinus > Pinus albicaulis. The sequence continues at coordinate 2,018,180,072 of CM076575.1, read as the reverse complement.
TCTATTTTTGGCCAATGTGAAGTTATGAAAAATTCTGTGATAGTGATGACTAATTTCCCTATATAGATAGTTATGATAGTGTCATGATTGATTCCTTACACTTATAATTAAAGGCTCTAGCCAATAATACAACTATGATGATAAAAATGTAATAACTCAATATCTAGGACTTATCATGAGGGTTTATTTTTAGCATGGGGTTTGTCTAGGGATTAACATGCACCTTCCCTTCAAACAAAATGTTCCCTCAACAATTGATTAGTTGCAAATGTTTCTGTGTGAAGTACTCATCTTTCCATGTCACCTCTTCTATTGGTAGGTTATCCATTTTATAAGATGATCAAGAATTGCTCAATTTCATGACTACTTAATCCAAGTTTTAATTATAGTTTTCTAGTTCTAGTATGATTTTCCCTTTGTAACACACCCAACCCCCTCTAATTGAGGGTATGGGGTATCAATTTTTCATCTTCACTATCTTGATGAATACCTCTTATACCACTCTATGACAACACCTAGTCCCTTAATGCATAAATAAGGATACGGGGAATCAAATTTATTTTCTTTTTATTAAACTCAAAGCTCTTTTGTGATATCGTTGTGGCCTTACGCTTGTCAATATCCTTCCAATGTTATACAAATTATTAAAATTCAACTTGGGATTGTCAAGATATGGGCATTTAAAGGTTTTCACCCTTAACACCATGTCAATGTATTGCTCAGCTGACATGTGGCATATGACATGACACCCTAATCCATGTGTCAGCCTAGGGGATACTGCCAAATTAGCATCAAGGCCATCTAGCCTTACCATGTCATCTGTTTGCTCCAATTAATTTGCTTTACATATATTTACATGAGAGAATTAAATAAAGCTTTAATTCATCAATCCATGTATACATAGATTTCATCATTGTTATATAATAAATAAATAGATCTCACCTCAATTTCCATATGCTAATTTCCGAGGTGTCAATGGCTTCATCAACTATTGATAAAGTCCACTATTTGTCCATAGTAAAACCAAAATAATTCCGTAATAGTTAATGAGGTCAAACACTTTTAGATAAGGTGAACTGCAAAATTTGTATTGTTGATGAGGTAAAGCACTTTTAGATAAGGTGAACTCCAAACATTGTTGTCAATTCCCATTGGCCATTGATGAAATTTAATACTCTGTCGATAGTTAATACTTTTGCCTCTAAAAATTGGTCAAAATCGCTGATCTCCGATGACATTATTAGTCATCGGTGAAATTTAATATTTTTACCTTTTGAAACCTTTAAGGCTCAGTGCATTCCACAAATCTTACCACTCTTTGATAGTTAGTGCCCATGAAACAAGTCATAAAGAAGTTTTAGGAAAAAAAAATCCTCTCTCTAGACACCAAGCAACCACCTTGAGGGAATCGTCTCCCACTCGGAATCCATTGCACAAGGGATCCTCAATTACTATGCTCCTTGCTCAAACATTTTGGATATTGGTGACTTTATAAGGAAGTATTTTTTTTATATGTGGGTAATGTTGTCTCTATTATAACAAGGATTCCTCCTATTTATTTCCAAAAAGCTTCCCTCACTCGATCGGTTCCTAGCCAAGCCAGACTTGTCTATAAACCTAGGTAAGCCATGTATTTCAAAAACTTGAGACATTTCGTTGAATTGTAGATTGGGAATTTTTTTGCATCAAATCTAAGAGAATTTGCATTAAACATTAAAAAGTATGATCTCTATTGATGAAATCAATTAAATTTAAGAGGAGAGAGTTTCAAAAGATCATAGTTTGGGTAATTTTTTTCTCTTTCCCTTCTTCATGTATGAAAAATCCATGAATATAAGTAGTACATTAGGGAAAATTTCACTCCTTGAATGGATTATCACTAAAATTTATCATATTCAATCAAGTAAACAATTTTTCTACTAGGATTTACTAATCCCAAAATTTATGTAAACATTGCTTAATAAACACATGAACTTATATTGTTGAGATTTCAAATTCAATTTTGTATACTCATGTAAATAAATATATTTATCAAGAGTTCCTTCCCACTATAATTTAAGCAAGTCTTTGAGCCAAAATAGGTAAGATACATACGTAATTAAGCATACTTACTAGGATTCATTTTCCACCACATTTCTGTATTTCTTAGCACATAAACATGTAGGAGTAAAAATGTAAATGTGCATACTCAGTGTTTACTTCCCAGCAAAATTTATGCAAGTCCTTACTCATGAATAGGAAAGAGGATTAATATTATCGCTGAGATATATTAAACTCAAACATGACTCTAGATCTTTGTATGAATATGCAGATCCACCAAAATGATATAATCACAATGCACACTTTCACTCTTCCCTCATAATAACCAAGTTCTACCAAATTTACCATGCCTCCATTACTTATGTTAACTTTTGGTATACAAGTAAATATTTGGGTTATGCATTAATGTTTTTTTTTTTTCTCTAGATATGTACTTACACTTATATGAGTCTTAGTGGGATTTATGTTAGGTCCCTATATTACTAGTATAGTCCCTTATCGTTATTAGTGTAACCCTCTTATTGTTATTATTGTACCCTTGTAACCCCCATTTTGCTATTATTGTGCCCTTAAATTATTATTGTTAGGTCGGCTAGGATTACATTGTGGCCCACTAGGATTACATTATGGCCACATGGACTCCTATATATAGAAAGGAGGTTTTGTAAATTGTATCATCCAGGAATTGTTCGTTTATGTAATGTATTGGAGGTTGCCTCCTCGAAGTGGATTATTTCTAAGGTGTTGACATTCTTTTCTTCTATTTTTGGAGCTGGTTACACAACATTTGGTATAAGAGCTTTGGATTCTAGGGTTTCGCTGCTCCAAACAGGTCATCGTGGAATTATCGCTATAACTTTTGTTCTATGAAGTTTCAGAAGCTGGAATTTTTAGGGTGCGAAGCCGAAATCCTGAGGAACATCGTCAAAAAATTTCAGAGCTTCGTTCACAATATTTTTGGAGATATGATCTGTGGAAGTTAGGTCTTTTTTAAGGCTCCTAAACAGGTCATCGTGGAATTTGCGCTATAATTTTTTTTCTACGAAGTTTCAGAAGCTGAAATTTTTAGGGTGCAAAGCCGAAATCCTAAGGAAAAATTTCAAAACATTTCAGAGCTGTTTTCGCAATATTTTCGGAGATATGATTTGTGGAAGGTAGTGCTTTTGCAGGCTCTTGAATTTCATCTCAAAGAGGTGATCGTGGGAAAATATTCATAACTCTCTCTCTAAGCATCGGATTGGAGTGCCGTAAAAAATGGTCGCAAGTACATGGAATGTATTTTCTTGGCTATAAAATTTTAGAGCCGAAGGACGAAACAATGACACGTGGCAAGTCGTACAAGTTCACTCTACTGAACCAGTCCATAATTAGGTCATTGTGGGAGATTGGACACAACTTTGTCTTGGAGAATCCAAATCAGGTCAGACCTGTGGCATTCGAAAGATAATTCAGAGGGCTATGTTGGTACTGAATTTCAGATATTGAAGTGCTGAAATCACAGAGATAATCCAATTTCAATATCGAGCTCTTCAAAAGCAAGAAAAAGGTGTGTATTTTTTTTTTCTGAATTGCATAAGTTCGATTGAAGAATCAATTTGAATTGATTCCAAAGGGTATATTGTAGAATCGATATCGGCATTGGGTTCTAAAAGATGCTCCCGTAAAAATAATTCAACACCCATTAAGCCTTCAGAAGGCTCTACTATGACTCACGAAGATGAAGAATGCAACATGATCTATCAAAATCACAAAGATAAGTAACAAATTTATACTTTAAAGAGGCAACAAAAATGAAATGAAGTTTTGAAGAAAGGCGGGAAGCGAAGAACGTGTTTGAAGAAAGTGAAGTAAGATATAAAGGAAGCTGGCATGGAAGCTAAGATGGATGACATGAAATACAACATGGAAAACATGAAGAATGATCTAAAAACAGACATCGAAGGTTTGACAAAGTTGATACAAGAAATGTTTCCTAATAGTGAAAAGATAGTAGAAGAACCTCATGATGAGAACAAAATAAATGTTAATCGTGATTTCATAAACTCTAATGTTGGCGGGAAGAACCACCATATTCCAAAAATGGATATGATAAAGTTTGATGGAAAGGATCCTGTAACATGGATACTACAGATGGAGCAATATTTTGATCTCCATAATGTGCAAAACACACAAAAGGTACGAATTGCAACTTTACATTTAGAACAAAATACATTTGTATGGTATCGATGGCTTTTCTCCCGTAAAAAAATTGTCACTTGGTCAATTTTTGCGGAAGAAATGATAGCACATTATGAGGATACAAAGAGAAACACCTTCTTTAGCCAATTGATAAATCTCAAACAAAAGGGTTTAGTGGGGCAGCACATTGAGGAATTCTAAAAATTGAATATAAGGGTAACTGATATTCCAGAGGAACACAGGATCGATCTCTTCATAGGCACTTTAAAGGATAATATCCAACATGAAGTTCGCGTTTTGGAACCAGATTCATTGGAGAAGGCATTCAGGTTGGCAATAAAAGTTGAATGTAAAATAATGGCGACAAGGAAGCCTACCACTCAATTCTATAAAGAAGGAAGTGTTGTTACGCCTAGATTTCCACAACCTACAAGGTTGACACCACAACAATTGGAAGAAAAAAGAGCAAAAGGGCTTTGCTACAGTTGTGATAGCAAATACACTAAAGGTCATAAGTGTGCTGAGAAGAAATTATTTTACATAGATTGTGAAGAAGAAGAAGAGAATGAACAAGAAGAGGATATACACCAGGAACCACCCCTAGAAGAGGAAGAAATGAATCCGACCATATCGTGTAAAGCACTGGCAGGAATTACCACTCCTCAAACTCTCAAGATAGAAGGACATATAAAGAAGAAAAGGGTAATAGTGTTGATTGATTCCGGTAGCACCCATAATTTTATTCATTATAAGGTAGCCAAGGAATTAAATTGTTTCCTATACCCAGCACCAGAATGTCAAGTGATGGTTGCAAATGGAGGAACTATAAATTGCTCGGGAAAATGCCATAATATCAAGCTAACCATGGGGGAATATGTATTGACTAGTCCAATTCTTTTCATTCCTATGGGAGGTGCTAATGTTGTACTAGGAGTACAATGGTTACAATCTTTGGGGACGGTAGCTTTTAATTTTCAAGAACTTTTCTTGAAATTTTTTTCAGAAGGAAAGGAAGTCGAATTACGGGGTATTGAAGGGAAGCCAGGAAGGATAATAAGCTCTAATGTCATGACAAAGCTTCTAAAAAAATAACAACGAGGCGTAATTGCACAATTATGCTCACTAGAAGTTCCGACATCAAAATCATCTATTTCTGCAGATCTCCAACAAGTCTTGGACAATCATTCCAAGGTGTTTGAAACTCCCAAAGGACTCCCACCTATTCGTGATCATGATCATGCTATTCATTTGATTCCAGAAGTGTTCCTCCAAACATCAGGCCTTATATATATCCTTACGTCCAAAAGAGCGAAATTGAACGTATGATTGCAGAAATGTTAGAGGCGGGTATAATTCAACCTAGTCAAAGTTCTTTCTCTGCTCCTGTAGTATTGGTACACAAGAAGGATGGATCATGGCGCATGTGTCCGGATTATAGAGAGCTCAATAAGCTCACCATTAAAGATAAATTTCCCATTCCTGTGATTGATGAATTATTGGATGAATTACATGGAGCAATTGATTTTACCAAGTTAGATCTTCGTTCGAGATATCATCAAATTAGAATGAAGACTGAAGATATTCCAAAAACAGCATTTCGAACTCATGAGGGTCATTATGAATTTTTGGTCATGCCTTTTGGCCTTACCAATGCACCTTCTACATTTCAAGGGTTGATGAATTCCATTTTCAAACCCTTCCTAGTATTGAAAATTTGTGCTAGTATTTTTTGATGATATACTAATCTATAACAGGTCTTGGAAGGATCATGTTGAACATGTTGACAGGGTGCTCAAACTATTGCAGGAGAAACAATTATATGCAAAAAAATCCAAATGTTTCTTTGGAGTACAAGAGGTGGAATATCTGGGTTATATTGTATCTCACGAGGGTGTTAAAGTAGACCCTAACAAAATTAAAGCCATTAAGGAATGGAAATTCCCCACAACCATAAAGCAGTTGCGAGGATTTCTCGGGTTAACAGGGTATTATCGCAAGTTTGTTAAGAATTATGGGAGAATAGCAGCACCTCCAACAACATTATTGAAGAAAGATGCATTTTCATGGACTCCTGAAGCAACTAAGGCCTTTGAACATCTTAAAGAGGCAATGTGCCTACCACCGGTCTTAGCTACGCCAGACTTCACAAAAACCTTTATTGTGGAATGTGATGCCTCAGGAAATGGAATTGGTGCAGTTTTAATGCAGGAAGGAAGACCCATTGCTTTCGAAAGTCGTCCAATCAAAGGAAAGTATTTACAGAAACCTATTTATGAGAAGGAAATGTTAGCAATACTGCATGCACTAAAGAAATGGAGAACCTACCTAATGGGAAGACACTTCAAGGTAAAAACTGATCATGATAGTCTTAAACACTTTTTGGAACAAAGACTATCTTCAGAAGAGCAGCAAAAATGGGTCACAAAGATGTTGGGCTATGACTTTGAAATAATCTACAAAAAAGGAAAGCTTAATGTTGTTGCAGATGCACTCTCAAGAAAGAATGAAGAGGTGGAAGCATTGCTTTGTGCCATTTCTATTATCCAACCAGATTGGATAACCAAAGCAAGAGATGAATGGAAGAAGGACAAATATGTATGGACACTCATTCAAAATTTGCAGCAAGATCCTAGTACATCCGATACATTTAGTTGGAAAAATGATTCCTTATGGTACAAAGATCGCCTATATCTTTGCAAGAATTCCCAACTAAAACAAAAGATTCTTCTGGAATTGCACACTTCTCCTTTAGGAGGACACTCAGGATTTTTAAAAACTTACCACATGGTGAAGAAAGAATTTTTTTGGGATGGCCTTAAATCTGATATTCGAAAGTTTGTGGCGGAATGTTTGGTTTGCCAGCAGAATAAAGTGGAAACAATTAAGACCCCAGGACTTCTACAACCTTTATCAATTCCAAGTCAACGTTGGGAGGAGATTTCAATGGATTTTATCACAGGTTTACCTAAGTCCGAAGGAAAGAGTGTCATCATGGTGGTAGTTGACAGACTTACCAAGTATGCACACTTTTGTGCATTATCTCATCCATTTAAAGCAAGTACAGTTGCTACTACATTTATGGATAGAATTCAAAAACTACATGGAAGCCCAAGGGTTATTGTGAGTGACAGAGATCCCATTTTTACTGGAAATTTTTGGACAGAGTTATTTTCTTGTTTGGGTACTCAATTAGCTCATAGCTCATCTTATCATCCTCAATCCGATGGTCAAACCGAGATAGTAAATAAATGTTTGGAAGGATATTTTCGTTGTTTTGTATCTGATAAACAAACACAATGGGTCAAGTGGTTACCTCTCGCTGAATGGTGGTATAACACTTCCTTCCATACTGCAGAAAAAATGACCCCATTTATGGCACTTTATGGATATCATCCACCATCCATCACATCATCTTTGAGGGAAAATTTGAAGGTTCAAGCAGTGGAAGATCACATCGAGCATCAGCAAGAAGTTCTCCAACTCTTAAAGGATAACCTGAATTTGGCACAAAATCGAATGAAACAACAGGCAGATCAACATCGCAGCTAGAGAAGTTTTGATGTAGGAGATTGGGTATTTTTACGGCTACAACCATACAAACAAATGTCCCTCAAGCAAGCTAAGAAGGATAATAAATTATCGCTAAAGTACTATGGTACTTACAAGGTGTTGCAAAAGATTGGTACTATGGCATACAAATTGGAGCTTCCTTCTTCTTCGCGAGTGCATCCAGTTTTCCATGTTTCATGCTTAAAGAAGGTTATAGGTGAAAATCTTCCAGTTCAAACAATATTGCCAGAACTTGATGAGGAAGAAAAATCATATTGGAACCTGGAGCGGTCACTAAAACAAGAACTGACAACTACTAATCGATCAATTTCGCAGTATCTCATCAAGTGGGAAGAACTTACCCAATCAAGATTCTACATGGGAGGATGAGAAGTTTATAGAGAAGCACCCAGAGCTACTCAAGCATTGAGGACAACACTTTTTTGAAGGAGAGGGGCATGTTAGGTCCCTATATTACTAGTATAGTCCCTTATTGTTGTTAGTGTAACTCCCTTATTGTTATTATTGTACCCTTGTAACCCCCATATTGTTATTATTGTGCCCTTAAATTATTATTGTTAGGTCGGCTAGGATTACATTGTGGCCCCATGGACTCCTATATATAGAAAGGAGGTTTTGTAATTTGTATCATCCAATAATTTTTCATTCATGTAATGTATTGGAGGTTGCCCCCTCGAAGTGGCTTATTTCTAAGGCGTTGATATCTCTTTTCTTCTATTTTTGGAGCTGGTTACACAACAATTTACGAGAAGTGAGGCTTACTCCTCATACAAGCTCAATACTTCAACTTATACTAGACCCCTTTGTAATTGTGGAAATATAGAAAGCATTGGTGATATACTTGTACACCTTTAGTCACCATACTAGATTTGTAACCCAATTTTTTTTCAAGAAATAGATTTGTAGGGCCTTCACACACACAACAATATTTTGAGACCAATTTGCCTTTACTATTCTAGTATTCCACAGCTCTATATTATAATAAGGAAAATCTCAAAATCCTTCCTAACAATTGGAAATTTTGCTAAGGATCCAAAGCATACTTGCATAGATTAACATTTTGAGGACAACCATTCATTAATGAAGATTATAATCTATTTCCTTTCAATGCTCTATGAAGACTTACAACACTTCATCTTCCTCATAAATCCAAGGATTCAATCAGGTTAAGAACTATGGTTTAGAGGAAAAAAGCCTTAAGCTCAACTCCACTTAAGGGAATTGCATGCGACCATTAAAATCACAATTATAGAAATATTGAGATTATATGGCACTTAGTGAATACACTAATTATGTAATCTCATACCCACAAGAGAATATTTTTAACACCTTGTACCCATAAGAAAATCCTTTTAACAAACATACACAAATGATCTGACTTCATTATGTGTATATGCAAAAATCTTGTTGTCACCAAATCCAACCCTCCTAAAAAAGTTGGGCTACCTTTATGGATTCTCACCCGCACAAGTCTTTTCCTGTTTCGGTCAACCTTATTCCACTTCCACGAATCATATTCAATTCCTTATAGTTGACCCCTAGTCATACAAAAAAGTAAATATAGATTAGAACAAGTTTAAATGGCGTTAATGACATAAGTGACGTTGTTCAAAGAATGTCACATGTTCATAAAATATGTATTATTTTTTCAATTATGAATCATATATAAACAAAAATACAAACAATTAAAATATTAACATCATTAACTAGCACATGTAAGTAAACATACTTAAGAAACTATTACCATAACTAAGAACTCCACAAAAAATGGGAAAGTTGTCCACAAAAAGGGGCGTAATGTCCAAAAGGGGGGAAAATACAAAGATTTAACCCAAGTAAATAGTGGTAAAAATCATATGGGATTAGATTGAAATAAAAAAGGTGAAATTAATTCCACATCAAAAAGTAATTTCAAAGATCATTGATTTGAAATCAATCAATATCTATGAAATATTACCATACAAATGAAATTGCTCAACATACAAATTATTACTAGCAATTGCACCACATGTTGCAAAAGAAACGCCATAAGGCAATAGCATAGGAAAGAGTAGCCTAAAAGAAATAAGATGTTTCAGAGAAGGAGTTATCGTGAAGGAATGAAAGGCAAATTTTGCTTCCATGGAAGCACGTCCTGGAGGTTTCAAAGGTATTGATGATAAGAGTTATCAACAAAAAAGGTACAATTTTTAAACTCCGAAGCCTCCTCTTGATTGAAAACATAATAAAATGATAAGATATAGCTGAAAAGCAATAATTTAAAAACTTCTTGGCACAATTGTTACAAAATAATTTGATGCACAACTCGTATAGAAGTAAATCTTAGCTTGCAACACGTCCAAATAAAACAACTGAAGTAAATACTATCAGTTGGTTTTCAATGCATTTATGTAATTAAAATAGAGTTAGAAACTTTTGAAGACTACTTCATTGAAAATTAGAAGAATCTCCATGCCTAGTTTTCCAAGCTAGCAGTGAATAACTCTTTGGATCACTTGGATCAGCACTGTATTTCTTTCACCATTATCTAACAATCTCGAGACAAAATGATTAAGCAATTTATGAATGGAAACACCTACAGATGTGTCACAAACATCATTTGGTTTTCAATATCAATTTATTAGATTGATATCAATGCTTGTAAACTATTATAAACATAAAACTAAAAGGATTACTAAACAAATGATAAAGTAACTTGTCATCAACGTAAAATTGAAATGATTAGCATATATCATTGCATACATGGTTACAATTTTTCAAGGATTACCAATTTTTCATGGATTAGGTGGTATGTATCGGCAAGAAAGTTTTTCATGGATTAGGTGGTATGTATCGACAAGAATTGATATTAAATTTGTTATAAGTAATGCAATTGCTACATGAAATATTAATAGTCCTTAATGATATACTCAAATTTCTTCCACAATACTAATCAAGTGTCTAAAGAAGCCATCATCACTTCCAAAATCATATATTTAAACATACAAGTTGTAACAATTGAATTTGTTTCATAAATTTTAATAGAATCACGTGCTCAAATCTAAGATATAGTTCTTAAACTCCGAAGCCTCTTTTTGATTGAAAACATACTAAACTGATAAGATATAGCTAAAGAGAAAGAATTTAATAACTTCTTGGCACAACTTGTATAACAGTAAATGTTATATATATATATATATATATATATATATATATATATATACAGAGAGAGAGAGAGAGAGAGAGAGAACTCCGAAGCCTCTTTTTGATTGAAAACATACTAAACTGATAAGATATAGCTAAAGAGAAAATTTAAAAACTTCTTTGCACAACTTGTATAACAGTAAATGTTATGTATATATATAATTAAAAAAAAAATTTGAATACATCAAATTAATAATTATTAATTTAACAAATAATTATTAGCTAAAATTAGGTAATTAAAGATATGTATATAGTTTTTTTTGAAGAGAATAAATTTGATATTCATTAAAAAAAAAAAACAGAAAGAGTATGTATGTAGTTACAAACTTTTGAAGACTACTTCATTGAAAATTAGAAGCATCTTCATGTCTGGTTTTCCAAGCCGGCTGTGAATAACTCTCTGGATCACTTGGATCAACTCTGTATTTCTTTCACCATTATCTAACAATCTCGAGACAAAATGAGTAAGCAATTTATGAATGGAAACACCTATAGACCTGTCACAAACATCATTGGTTTTCAATAACAATTTAATAGATTGATATCAATGCTTGTAAACTATTATAAACATAAAAACTGAAAGGCTTACTAAACAAATGATAAAATAACTTGTCATCAACAGAAAACTGAAATGATTAGCATATATCATTGCAGACATGGTTACAGTTTTTCATGGATTAGGTGGTATGTATCAGCAAGAAATGATATTAAATTCTGCTATAAGTAATGCAAATGTTACATGAACTATTCATAGTTCTTAATGATATACTCAAAGTTCTTCCATAATACTAATCAAGTGTTTAAAGAAGCCATCATCACTTTCAAAATCACATATTTAAACATACAAGTTGTAAAAATTGAATTTGTTTCATAAATTTTAATAGAATCATGTACTCAAATCTAAGATATAGTTCTTAAACTCTCAAGCCTCTTCTTGATTGAAAACATACTAAACTGATATGATATAACTGAAGAGAAAGAATTAAAAAAAAAACTTCTTGGCACAACTTGTATAACAATATATATATATATATATATATATATATATATATATATATTAAATTTAATTTAAAAAAAATTAATTTATTTGAATACATTAAATAAATAATTATTAATTTAACAAATAATTATTAGCTACAATTAGATAATTAAAGATATGTATATAGTTTTTTTTAAGGGAAGAAATTTGATTTTCGTTAACAAAAAAAAATCAGAAAGTGTATGTATGTAGTTACGAACTATTACAATTAAGTAATTAATGGTAAATTTAGTGTTATTTAAGAAATCAGAATTATGAACATTCATCATTATTGCTCAAGATAAATCATGTCTTATTTGGAAATTAAAAAAAATATCACATATTTTAAAAATTTTCATTATTAATTTAATTTTTTTATATATATTAAGAAATACTACTTATGAATAATAAAACAGTTGTAACATAAATAATATATAACAAAAAAAACCATGTATTTTTGGAATAATAAAATAGTTGTAACAAAAATAATATAGAACAAGAAAACTATGTATATTTGGATGTATGAAAATTTAGATACATTTTATTAAGTAAAATTTTAAAATAATAATGGTTATAAGCATTTAAAAATAATTTTATTAAATAATTAGTTTCAATCTATATTATTTATGAGATGGATCAATTCTCTTTTCACTCTAAAAGAGGTTTGCATATCAAGACATTTCATCTCTCTTGGATTTTGGTAGATCCACAGTTGGGATTGATCTAAGCCATCTTAATTCCCCCTTTTAAATAAACTACATTCCACATGAATACCATGGGTTGTTTTTATAGTTTATTATTATTTTTATTTTTTATTGTATTTTGACATAGTTAAAATGTTCATTACATTATGTCAATTTTTTTATTTAATTTACTTTTATATTTGTGTAATTTGACATAATCAAAATGTTAAACATGACATTACAACATTTATATCATACTTTGTTGGAGAGCATCGTGACACAAAATGTAATATTTAAATATACAAATAGTTATTTTCCTTTTTTGTATTGTTTTTTATCCATGTAATTTAAATTAATTGGTTTGTGTGGAGTTTAATTTTATGATATAAATTTTATTTAAATCTAACAAATTTTTAATAACAACATTTTAACTTAAAAGTCACAAAAACCTAAATACTTATTAAAAATTAAAAAAAAACTAACATTATAAACAACATATATAAACTATTTACTTGTGGATCTAATGGCCTAAAACATTTCGTGTGGAGTTTAATTTTATGATATAAATTTTATTTAAATCTAACAAATTTTTAATAACAACATTTTAACTTAAAAGTCACAAAAACCTAAATACTTATTAAAAATTAAAAAAAAAAAACTAACAATATAAACAACATATATAAACTATTTACTTGTGGATCTAATGGCCTAAAACATTTCAATCGTCTAACATTTGATCCAATGGCTCATACATAGACACAGTGGCACTTATGGGAGTTGTTTTCAAAGAGGAACGCCTTATGACGTAATTATTGCACAACTTATTTATATTTACAATGTTAAAAATAAAACTTAAAACTATTTGACAATATAAACCCTATATAAATCTAAATTTGTAAGCAACATTTAATCTTCCATTGACGATATGCATAATTTATACTGTAAACATAGTAAACAAGGAATTCAATGGTTCATATAGTATTTGAAATCAAATCAAATTTCATTATTCATATACCAACCTAGATTCATCTTAACCCCAGATCTATCAAGCGTCGAGAGATATTAAATCTCTCAAGGTGCAAAACTCTTCTTTTTTTTCTGTGCAAAACTTGAGGAAAGGTTTGCACCTCGAGATATTTGATCCATATCAGTGCTTGATAGATCCAAGGTTAATATGGATCTAAGTTGGTTATATAATAATATATAATATTTATATTTGTATCTATGTATCTATTTCTTATTCCCTCTCTCTATCTCACCCCCCAAACATACACACACTCTCTCTTTGTCTATCTTTCTCTCTCCCTCACCCTTCTCTGTCTTTGTCTCCCACTCACTCTCTCTCCATCTCTCCCTTGTCACTCCCTCTCTCTCTTCACCTTTCTCCCTCTATGTATTTATTATTCACTTCCTTTCTCTCCCCCTCCAAATCCATCTCTCTCCCTCTCTCTCTCTCTCTCCTTCTCTTTATTGAGTTCTCTCCCTCTTCCTGCCTCTCTATGTCATTCTCTCCCACCTCCCTCTGCCTCTTCCCTCTCATCACTCTCTCTCTCTCTTCAATATAAGGCGCTGATCTCTCTTTTCTTCTATTTTTGGAGTTGGTTTCATAAAATTTGGTATCAGAGCTTTGGATTCTAGGGTTTCGCTGCTCCAAATAGGTCATCGTGGAATTTGCACTGTAAATTTTTTTTTTTTCTACGAAGGTTTAAACACTGAAATTTTTATAGAGTGAAGTCGAAAGCCTGAGGAACGTTGTGTAGAAATTTCAGATCTTGGTTCACAATATTTTCGTAGATATGATTTGTGGAAGTTAGGGTTTTTTTAGGCTCCCGAATTTCACCTAAACAGGTCATCGTGGAATTTTCGCTATAACTTATTTTCTCCGAAGGTTCAGAAGCTGAAATTTGTACAGAGCGAAGCCGCAATCCTTAGGAACTTCCTGTAAAAATTTCTGATCTTGGTGCACAATATTTTCAAATATATGATCTGTGGAAGTTAGAGATTTTTCAGGCTCCCGAATTTCATCTCAAAGAGGTGACCGTGGGAAAATCGTCATAACTCTCTCTTTGAGTATCGAATTGGAATTCTGTAAGAAGTGGCCAAAATCACACGGACTGTAGCTTCATGTGTATCAATTTTAGAGTTGAAGGAGGAAACAGTGACATGTGGCACGTCGTACAAGTTCGCTCTACTGAACCAGTTCATAATTAGGTCATTATGGGAGATTGGGCATAACTTTTCCTCGAATAATCCAAATTAGGTCAGACCTGTGGCATTTGGAAGAATATTCAGAGGGCTACTACAGGGCCAAATTTTAGTTATTGAAGATCTGAAATCACATAGATAATTTAGTTTCAAAATCTAGCTCCTTAAAATCAAGAAAAAAAAGGTGTGTATTTTTTTTTTTCGAATTGCATAAGTCTTGTGTGAAAAATCAGTTTGAAGTGATTCCAAGGGAATATTGAAGCATGGATATCAATATTGGGTTCTAAAATGCTACCTAAAAATAATTCAACACCCATTAAGCCTTCAGAAGACTCTACTATGACTCATGAAGAGGAAGAAGCGCAACATGACATATCAAAATTACAAGAGCAAGTGCACCAAATTTCGTTCTTGCAAAGAGCAACAAAAAATGAAATGGAAGTTTTAAAGAAAGGTGTGGAAGCTAAGATGGATGGTTTGAAGAAAGGCGTGGAAACTAATATGGATGGTTTGAAGAATGGCATGGAAGCTAAGATGTATGGCATGGAAGCTAAGATGGATGACATGGAAGCTAAGATCGATGAAAAATGAAAGACAACATGGAAGACATGAAGAATGATCTAAAAGAAGACATGGAAGGTTTGATGACTGTTGTGAAACCAGCTCCAAAAATAGAAGAAAAGAGATATCAACGCCTTAGAAATAAGCCACTTTGAGGGGGCAACCTCCAATACATTACATGAATGAACAATTCTTGCATGATACAAATTACAAAACCTCCTTTCTATATATAGGAGTCCATGGGGCCACAATGTAATCTTAGTGGGGCCACAATGTAATCCTAGCCAACCTAATAATAATAATTTAAGGGCATAATAATAACAATATGGGGGTTACAGTAACAACACTAAGGGACTATACTAGTAATATATGGACCTAACATGCCCCTCTCCTTCAAAAAAGTGTTGTCCTCAATGCTTCAGTATCTCTGGGTGCTTCTGTATAAAATTCTCAACCTCCCATGTAGAATCTTCAGTGGGTAAGTTCTTCCACTTGATGAGATACTCTGAAATTGATCGATTCCGTAGCTGTCGAGTTCTTGTTTCCGTGACCGCTTCAGGTTCCAATATGATTTTTCCTTCCTCATCAAGTTCTGGCAATATTGTTTGAATTGGAATATTTTCACCTATAACCTTCTTTAAGCATGAAACATGGAAAGCTGGATGTACTCGCGAAGAAGCAGGAAGCTCCAATTTGTATGCCATAGTACCAATCTTTTGCAACACCTTGTAAGGACCATAGTACTTTGGCGATAATTTATTATCCTTCTTAGCTTGCTTGAGGGACATTTGTTTGTATGGTTGTAGCCGTAAAAATACCCAATCTTCTACATCAAAACTTCTCTCGTTGTGATGTTGATCTGCCTGTTGTTTCATTCGATTTTGTGCCAAATTCAGGTTATCCTTTAAGAGTTGGAGAACTTCTTGTTGATGCTCGATGTGATCTTCCACTGCTTGAACCTTCGAATTTTCTCTTAAAGATGATGTGATGGATGGTGGATGATATCCATAAAGTGCCATAAATGGGGTCATTTTTGTTGCAGTATGGAAGGAAGTGTTATACCACCATTCAACGAGAGGTAACCACTTGACCCATTGTGTTTGTTTATCAGATACAAAACAACGAAGATATCCTTCCAAACATTTATTTGCTATCTCAGTTTGACCATCAAATTGAGGATGATAAGATGAGCTATGAGCTAATTGAGTACCCAAACAAGAAAATAACTCCGTCCAAAAATTTCCAGTAAAAATGGGATCTCTGTCGCTCACAATAACCCTTGGGTTTCCATGTAGCTTTTGAATTGTGTCCATAAATGTAGTAGCAATCGTACTTTCTTTAAATGGATGAGATAATGCACAAACGTGTGCATACTTGGTAAGTCTATCAACTACCACCATGATGACACTCTTTCCTTCAGACTTAGGTAAACATGTGATAAAATCCATTGAAATCTCCTCCCAACGTTGACTTGGAATGGATAAAGGTTGTAGAAGACTTGGGGTCTTAATTGTCTCAACTTTATTCTGCTAGAAAATCAAACATTCCGCCACAAAATTTTGAATATCAGACTTAAGGCCATCCCCAAAAAATTCTTTCTTCACCCTGTGATAAGTTTTTAAAAATCCTGAGTGTCCTCCTAAAGGAGAAGTGTGCAATTCCAAAAGAATCTTTTGTTTTAGTTGGGAATTCTTACAAAGATATAAGCGATCTTTGTACCATAAGGAATCATTTTTCCAACTAAATGTATGAGATGTACTAGGATCTTGCTGCAACTTTTGAATGAGTGTCCATACATCTTTGTCCTTCTTCCATTCATCTCTTGCTTCGGTTATCCAATCTGGTTGGATAATAGAAATGGCACAAAGCAATGCTTCCACCTCTTCATTCTTTCTTGAGAGTGCATCGGCAACAACATTAAGCTTTCCTTTTTTGTAGATTATTTCAAAGTCATAACCCAACATCTTTGTGACCCATTTTTGCTGCTCTTCTGATGATAGTCTTTGTTCCAAAAAGTGTTTAAGACTATCATGATCAATTTTTACCTTGAAGTGTCTTCCCATTAGGTAAGTTAGCCATTTCTTTAGTGCATGCAGTATTGCTAACATTTCCTTCTCATAAATAGGTTTCTGTAAATACTTTCCTTTGATTGGACGACTTTCAAAAGCAATGGGTCTTCCTTCCTGCATTAAAACTGCACCAATTCCATTTCCTGAGGCATCACATTCCACAATAAAGGTTTTTGTGAAATCTGGCATAGCTAAGACTGGTGCTAGGCACATTGCCTCTTTAAGATGTTCAAAGGCCTTAGTTGCTTCAGGAGTCCATGAAAATGCATCTTTCTTCAATAATGTTGTTAGAGGTGATGCTATTCTCCCATAATTCTTAACAAACTTGCGATAATACCCTGTTAACCTGAGAAATCCTCGCAACTGCTTTATGGTTGTGGGGACTTTCCATTCCTTAATGGCTTTAATTTTGTTAGGGTCTACTTTAACACCCTCGTGAGATACAATATGACCCAGATATTCCACCTCTTGTAGTCCAAAGAAACATTTGGATGTTTTTGCATATAATTGTTTCTCCTGCAATAGTTTGAGCACCCTGTCAACATGTTCAACATGATCCTTCCAAGACCTGCTGTAGATTAGTATATCATCAAAAAATACTAGCACAAATTTTCTAAGGAAGGCTTTGAAAATGGAATTCATCAACCCTTGAAATGTAGAAGGTGCATTGGTAAGGCCAAAAGGCATGACCAAAAATTCATAATGACCTTCATGAGTTCGAAATGCTGTTTTTGGAATATCTTCGGTCTTCATTCTAATTTGATGATATCTTGAACGAAGATCCAACTTGGTAAAATAAATTGCTCCATGTAATTCATCTAATAATTCATCAATCACAGGAATGGGAAATTTATCTTTAATGGTGAGCTTATTGAGCTCCCTAAAATCCGGACACATGCGCCATGATCCATCCTTCTTGTGTACCAATACTATAGGGGCAGAGAAAGAACTTTGACTAGGTTGAATTATACCAACCTCTAACATTTCTGCAATCATACACTCAATTTCGCTCTTTTGGACATAAGGATATTTATAAGGCCTGATGTTTGGAGGAACACTTCCTGGAATTAAATGAATAGCATGATCATGATCACGAGTAGGTGGGAGTCCTTTGGGAGTTTCAAAAACCTTGGAATGATTGTCCAAGACTTTTTGGATATCTGCAGAAATAGATGATTTTGATGTTGGAACTTCTAGTGAGCATAATTGTGCAATTACGCCTCGTTGTTCTTTCTTTAGAAGCTTTGTCATGACATTAGAGCTTATTATCTTTCTCGGCTTCCTCGCAATACCCCGTAATTCGACTTCCTTTCCTTCTGAAAAAAATTTCAAGAAAAGTTCTTGAAAATTAAAAGCTACCGTCCCCAAAGATTGTAACCATTGTACTCCTAGTACAACATCAGCACCTCCCATAGGAATGGAAAGCATTGGACTAGTCAATACATATTCCCCATGGTTAGCTTGATATTATGGCATTTTCCAGAGCAATTTATAGTTCCTCCATTTGCAACCATCACTTGACATTCTGGTGCTCGGTATAGGAAACAATTTAATTCCTTGGCTACCTTACAATGAATAAAATTATGGGTGCTACCTGAATCAATCAACACTATTACCCTTTTCTTCTTGATCTGTCCTACTATCTTGAGAGTTTGAGGAGTGGTAATTCCGGCCAGTGCATTGCATGATATGGTCGGATTCATTTCTTCCTCTTCTATGGCTGGTTCCTGGTGTATATCCTCTTCTTTTTCATTTTCTTCTTCTTCTTCACAATCTATGTAAAATAATTTCTTTTCAGCACACTTATGACCTTTAGTGTATTTTCTATCACAACTGTAGCAAAGCCCTTTTGCTCTTTTTTTCTTCCAATTGTTGTGGTGTCAACCTTGTAGGTTGTGGAAATCTAGGTGTAGCAACACTTCCTTCTTTATAGAAGTGAGTGGTAGGCTTCCTTGTCGCCATAATTTTACATTCAATTTTTCTTGCCAACCTGAATACCTTCTCCAATGAATCAGGTTCCAAAACGTGAACTTCATGTTGGATGTTATTCTTTAAAGTACCTATGAAGAGATCAATCTTGTGTTCCTCTGGAATATCAGTTACCCTTATATTCAATTTTTGGAAGTCCTCAATGTGCTCCCCCATTAAACCCTTTTGTTTGAGATTTATCAATTGGCTAAAGAAGGTGTTTCTCTTTGTATCCTCATAATGTGCTATCATTTCCTCCGTAAAAATTTGTAGGTTTTAACCCTGAACAAAAATTATCTACACATGAATCTTATAACAGAAAATAAACAATAGTGAGAGCATAAAACATAAAACGGATAAACACAGAGATTTTCCCCTGGATCCCAAATCGGGACGACCAGCTTGATTTTTCATTATATTCCTTTTAGTGTTACAACACATATATATACATGCCGAAGCATACATAAACCACAATCCATTAACCCTGGATTAGAACATAACCGTAGTTCCCTTGACCGGATCTACAAAAATACCAGGGGCCGAAAACCATCGTACCCCAATACCATGTGCAAAACCATGCACAAAACCATGGACGCGGACTACCGCCGGAAATTAAGGACCAAAAAATTTTAATAGGGAGGCACACCCGGTTCCCAGAATGAGAGGGGGCTACCGCCCTAACTGACCCCAGATTGCGCGTGCTTAGTCGTGGAAAGAATATAACACATACCCAACAAAATTGACCAAGTGACAATTTTTTATGGGAGCAAAGCCATCGATACCATACAAATGTATTTTGTTCTAAATGTAAAGTTGAAATTCGTACCTTTTGTGTGTTTTTCACATTATTGAGATCAAAATATTGCTCCATCTGTAGTATCCATGTTACGGGATCCTTTCCATCAAACTTCCTCATATCCATTTTTGGAATATGGTGCTTCTTCCCACCAACATTAGATTTTATGAAATCACGATTAACATTTATTTTGTTCTCATCATGAGTTTCCTCTACTATCTTTTCACCATTAGGAAACATTTCTTGTATAAACTTTGTCAAACCTTCCATGTATGATTTTAGATAATTCTTCATGTTTTCCATTTTCTCATCGATCTTAGCTTCCATTTCATCCATCTTAGATTCCATGCCAGCTTCCATGCCAAATATCTTAGATTCCATGCCATTCTTCAAACCATCCATATTAGATTCCACTCCTTTCTTCAAACCATCCATATTAGTTTCCACGCCTTTCCTCAAAACTTCCATGTCATTTTTTGTTGGTCTTTGTGAGAGCGAATTTTGTTTCACTTACTCTTGTAATTTTGATATGTCATGTTGCCATTCTTCGTCTTCATGAGTCATAGTAGAGCCTTCTAAAGGCTTAATGGATGTTGAATTCTTTTTAGGGGCCATTTTAGAATCCAATACTGATATCTATTCTACAATATGCCCTTGGAATCAATTCAACTTGATTCTTCAAACAAGACTTATGCAATTCGGGAAAAAAAATACACGCCTTTTACTTGCTTTTGAGGAGCTCTATATTGAAATTGAATTATCTCCATAATTGCAGATCCTCAATATCTGAAATTCTGCCTTGTAGTAGCCCTCTGAAGCTTCTTTCAAATTTCACAGGTCTGACCTGATTTGGATTCTTCAAGGCAAAGTTATGTCCAATCTCCTACAATGACCCAATTATGGACTGGTTCAATAGAGCGAACTTGTACGACTTGCCACATGTCACTGTTTCCTCCTTTGGCTCTGAAATTGATAGACAGGAAACTACAGTCCATGTAATTGTGACCACTTCTTATATCATTCTAATCCGATGCTCAGAGAGAGAGAGAGTTATGACGATTTTCCCATGATAACTTCTTTGAGATGAAATTCGAGAGCCTAAAAAAGACCTAACTTCCACAGATCATATCTCTGAAAATATTGCGAACCAAGCTCTGAAATTTTGCGAATATGTTCCTCAGGATTGTGGCTTCGCTCTCTAAATATTTGAGCTTCTGAATATTCATAGAAAAAAAGTTATAGCGAAAATGTCGCGATGACCTGTTTAGGTTAAATTCAGGAGCCTGTAAAAAGCCCTAACTTCCACAAATCATATCTCCGAAAATATTGCGAACCAAGCTCTGAATTTTTGCGACGATGTTCCTCAGGATTTCGGCTTTGTACTCTAACAATTTCAGCTTTTGAACCTTCATAGAAATTTTTTTATAGTGCAAATTCCACAATGACCGGTTTGGAGCAGCGAAAACCCTAGAATCCAAAGCTCTGAAACCAAATGTTGTGAAACCAGCTCCAAAAATAGAAGAAAAGAGATATCAACACCTTAGAAATAATCCACTTCGAGGGGGAAACCTCTAATACATTACATGAATGAACAATTCTTGGATGATATAAATTACAAAACCTCCTTTCTATATATAGGAGTCCATGGGGCCACAATGTAATCTTAGTGGGGCCACAATGTAATCTTAGCCGACCTAAAAATAATAATTTAAGGGCATAATAATAACAATATGGGGGTTACAGTAACAAAAATAAGGGACTATAATAGTAATATAGGGACCTAACAATGACAAGGTTAATACAATAAATTATTCCTAATGGCGGAAATATAGTAGAGGAAACTCATGATGAGAAAAAAATAGATGTTAATCATGATTTCATAAACTCTAATGTTGGATTGAAGAACCACCATATTCCAAAGATGGATATGAGGAAGTTTAATGACAAGGATCCCATAACATGGATACTACATATGGAGCAATATTTTGATCTCAATAATGTGCAAAACACACAAACGGTACGCATTGAAACTTTACATTTAGAACAAAATACATTTGTATGGTATCGATGGCTTTGCTCCCGTAAAAAAAATGTCACTTGGTCAATTTTTTTGGAGGAAACGATAGCACATTATGAGGATACAAAGAGCAACACCTTCTTTAGCCAATTGATAAATCTCAAACAAAGGGTTCAATGGTGGAGCACATTGAGGACTTCCAAAAATTGAATATAAGGGTAACTGATATTCCAGAGGAACACAGGATTGATGTCTTCATAGGGAATTTAAAGGCTAACATCCAACATGAAGTTCGTGTTTGGGAACCTGATTCATTGGAGAAGGCATTCAGGTTGGCAAGAAAATTTGAATGTAAAATTATGGCTACAAGGAAGCCTACGACTCACACCTATAAATATGGAAGTGTTGCTACTCCTAGACTTCCACAAACTACAAGTTTGACACCACAACAAGTGGAAGAAAAAAGAGAAAAATGGATTTGCTACAGTTGTGAAAATACACTAATGGTCATAATTGTGCTGAGAATAAATTATTTTACATAGATTGTGAAGAGGAAAAAGAAAATGAACAAGAAGAGGATATACACCAGGAACCAACCCAGGAAGAGGAAGAAATGAGTCTGAACATATCGTGTAATGCATTGGCGGGAATTACCACTCCTCAAGCTCTCAAGATAGAAGGACATATCAAGAAGAAAAAGGTAATAGTGTTGATTGATTTAGGTGGTACCCATAATTTTATTCATTATTGGCCTTCAAGAATTGAATTGTTTCCTATACTTTCAGCACCAAATGTTCAGTGATGGTTGCAAATGGAAAGATATAAATTTCTCTGGAAAATGCCATAATATCAAAATGAAAATATGGGGGAATATGTATTGACTAGTCCAATTCTTTCCATTCCTATGGGAGGTGTTGATGTTGTACTAGGAGTACAATGGTTACAATCTTTGGGGAATGTAGCATTTTATTTTCAAGAACTTTTCTTGAATTTTTTTTCAGAAGGAAAGGAAGTTGAATTACGGGGTATTGTGGGGAATCCGGGAAAGATAATAAGCTCTAATGTCATGACAAATCTTGTAAAGAAAGAACAACGAGGCGTAATTTCACAATTATGCTCACTAGAAGTTCCAACATCAAAATCATCTATTTCTGTAGATCTCCAACAAGTCTTGGACAATCATTCCAAGGTGTTTGAAACTCCCAAAGGACTCCCACCTATTCATGATCATGATCATGCTATTCATTTGATTCCAGGAAGTGTTCCTCCAAAGATCAAGCCTTACATATATCCTTATGTCCAATAGAGCGAAATTGAACGTATGATTGTAGAAATGTTAGAGGCTGGTATAATTCAACCTAGTCAAAGTTCTTTCTTTGCTCCAATAGTATTGGTGCACAAGAAGGATGGATCATGACGCTTGTGTTCGAATTATAGGGAGCTCAATAAGCTCACCATTAAAGATAAATTTCTCATTCCTGTGATTGATGAATTATTGGATGAATTACATGGAGCAATTTATTTTACCAAGTTGGATGTTCGTTCAGAATATCATCAAATTAGAATGAAGACTGAAGATATTCCGAAAACAACATTTCAAACTCATGAGGGTCATTATGAATTTTTGGTCATACCTTTTGGCCTTACCAATGCACCTTCTACATTTAAAGGGTTGATGAATTCAATTTTCAAACCCTTCCTTAGAAAATTTGTGCTAGTACTTTTTGATGACATACTAATCTACAACAGGTCTTGGAAGGATCATGTTCAACATGTTGAGGGTGCTCAAACTATTGGAGGAGAACAAATTATATGAAAAAACATCCAAATGTTTCTTTGGAGTACAAGAGGTTGAATATTTGGGTCATATTTTATCTCACGAGGGTGTTAAGGTAGATCCTATCAAAATTAAAGCCATTAAGGAATGGAAAGTCCCCACAACCATAAAGCAATTGCGAGGATTTCTAGGGCTAACAGGGTATTATCAAAAGTTTGTTAAGAATTATGGGAGAATAACAACACCTCTAACAACATTATTGAATAAAGATGCATTTTCATGGACTCTTGAAGCTAAGGCCTTTGAACATCTTAAAGAGGCAATGTGCCTAGCACCAGTCTTAGCTACGCTATAATTCACAAAAACCTTTATTATAGAATGTGATGCCTCAGGAAATGGAATTGGTGTTGTTTTAATGCAAGAAGGAAGACACATTTCTTTTGAAAGTCATGTAATCAAAGGAAAGTATTTACAAAAAGCTATTTATGAGAAGGAAATGTTGGCAATAATACACAGACTAAAGAAATGGCGACCTTGCTTAATGGGAAGACACTTCAAGGTAAAAACTGATCATGATAGTCTTAAACAATTTTTGGAACAAAGACTATCTTCAGAAGAGCAACAAAAATGGGTCACAAAGATGTTGGGTTATGACTTTGAGATCATCTACAAAAAAGGGAAGCTAAATGTTGTTGCATATGCACTCGCAAGAAAGGATGAAGAGGTGGAAGCATTGATTTGTGCCATTTCTATTATCCAACCAGATTGGATAACCAAAGTAAGGGATGAATGGAAGAAGGATGAAGAAGTGTGGACACTCATTCAAAAGTTGCAACAAGATCCTAGTACATCTGATACATTTAGTTGGAAAAATTCTTCCTTATGGTACAAAGATCATTTATATATTTTCAAGAATTCCCAACAAATACAAAATATTCTTTTGGAATTGCACACTTCTCCTTTAGGAGGACACTCAGGAATTTAAAAAAATTACCACAGGTTGAAGAAAGATTTTTTTGGGCGGAATGTTTGGTTTGCCAGCAAAATAAAGTTGAGACAATTAAGACCCCTGGTCTTCTACAACCTTTATCCATTCCAATTCAACGTTGGGAGGAGATTTCAATGGATTTTATCACAGGTTTACCTAAGTCCGAAGGAGAGAGTGTCATCATTGTGGATAGATCCAAGGTTAAGATGGATCTATGTTGGTTATATAAAACTATATAATATCTATATTTGTATCTATTTATTATTCCCTCTCTCTATCTCACCCCCCAAACATACACACACTCTCTCTTTGTCTATATTTCTCTCTCCCTCACCCTTCTCTGTCTTTGTCTCTGTCTCTCTCTCTCTCTCTCTCTCACTCTTTCTCCATCTCTCCCTTGTCACTCCCTCTCTCTCTCCACCTTTCTCCCTCTATGTATTTATTCTTCCCTCCCTTTATCTCCCCCTCCAAATCCATCTCTCTCCCTCTCTCTCTCTCTCCTTCTCTTTATTGAGTTCTCTCCCTCTTCCTGCCTCTCTATGTCATTCTCTCCTACCTCCCTCTGCCTCTCCCTTCCCATCACTCTCTCTCTCTCTCTTCAATATAACTTTGTCACTATCTCACTCCCTCTTTATTTCTCTCTCTCCCCTCCATCTCTGTGTCCCCCCCTCTCTCACTTCCCCTTCTCTCCATATCTCTCTCCCCTCCAATTCTATCTCACCTCTCCTCTCCCCTCTCCCTCACTCTCTCCCCACCTCTCCCTTGTCACCCCCCCTCTCTCCACCTCTATCTCTCTATGTCTTTGTTCTTTCCTCCCTCTCTCTCCCACTCCAACTCCATCTCTCTATCTCTCTCCCCCTGTCTACTTCTCTCTCCCCCCATCACACACACTCTCTCTTTCTTTCTCTCTCTCTTCGCCCTCCTTCCCCCCCCTCCCCCCTTAAATTTGATTCCATTATATTGTATTTAATAAAGTATCTAAATTAAACCTATATTTGGGATCAATCATGTCAAATAAAATACAATAATGAAAAACTTAAAAAATCATGCACTATCTTTCCTCTATTATTATTGTTATCCAAATTGCTTCCTCTCACCACTTGGATCCTTAGGTAAGATGGATCTATGTTGGTTCTTAATAATTTTATTTATATTATTTATATTATACTAGCATAGATGCATCGTAGTGTGAATATAACATGAGTCCAGAGGGATCAAATTTCTTCATGTGCAAACTCTTTTAGAGTGCAAAATACAAGTTATTTTTCAATGTTTAAAAACTAATTTAACCATAAAAACTACTTTTTTTTTCTATATATATGAAGTTGATTTCGACATAAATTAGTTAGCGTAGATCTTCAAATAGTTTTTTTTTTTTTTTAAGGATAAAATTTGAACATCTGATTCACACCTTTTTTTACTTCTAATTACTTTACATCATATTCATTTTTTTAAAATGATAGCCGACATTATTTTTCTATTTAGAACATAATTTTACTGGGTTGTAGAATGAAAGCATTCTCATTTTTAATTTTATTAAAACCTCGATTTAATTTCTATGGAAATATTTTTAGTAGCCATGAGGATAAAGGGTTTAGATTAATCTCAAAATTAATGATAACATTTTTCCTTTTAAATTTAATTTAAAAAGATGTTCTAAAATTAAATTATCTATAAAATATTTTGATTGTGAAATAAGTTTTGTTTTTCTGGGCATGTGGTATTTATAAGCCATAGTATTGGCCCATGGTATTGTAACAAAGTCTATTTACATATTAATAATATCACCATAAAGTGGGGGTGAATATTTATGGTTAAGAATCATGTCATATTGTTATAAAATATTTTGATTGTGAAATAAGTTATGGTTTTTGGGCATGTGGTATTGATAAGCCATGGTATTGGCCCATGGTATTGTAACAAAGCCTATTCACAAGTTAATAACAAAATCAAAATATAACAAATTGACTTTACTTTTAACTTCTTATTATTAATTGAGCCAACATTTAAATGTTTACACACATCAGGCTTTGTATTACTTTTAATTTTTTGTTTATTATTTTTAATGTTTTTTATTTTATTTTTAAATGAGTTGAAATATAAATGTTAAATGCTAAACATTTACACCTACACATCTACTCTATATTGGGCGACATTGATTGACTTTAACGTTAACCTCTTATTATTAATTGAGCCAACATTTAAATGTTTACACTCATCGGGATTTACATTACTTTTAATTTTTTGTTTATTATTTTTAATGTTTTGTTTTGTTTTTTTTATAAATGAGTTGAAATATAAATGTTAAATGTTAAAAATTTACACCTACACATCTACCCTATATTGGGCGACATTGACATTAGATTAAATTTGTTAACTGTTAAATGTTAAACATTTACGCATCTACCCATACTGGGTTGTAGAGCGTCTCTTGGTGCAATTATTTACTACTCACGTTTACATGGTTAAATTGTCAATAATTTGAATTACAAGACTAGCTATTTATAGTCTAGCCATACAAACTATTTAGAGTGGTAAAAATATACGAAAGAAAATATTAAGTATTAAAATTTACAACATATTACAACAAGTAATGAGATTATAATCTCTTTGAATATTCAATTTTCTGCCCAACCTGTTTGTAATCCAACATATAGTTCTTGTAGAAATTTGTTGAATAATGATTAATTATCCACCTATTCATCCATCACATACAATTCGACCATATGCAACACATAATCTCTTCCACTCAGATCATCAAACATGCGGAAATAAAATCAAGCGATAACCCATCAAATCATCATACACATTAACACAGTATGTATGGGGAAAGCTTATATCTGAAAACCCCGCAGCTATTGTGTATATTATAATGGATAAATAAAGTAACTAAATCAGTACAATACTCCTCACAAGTACTCAGTACTTTCTCATACAGTTACTCACAATCTAGCTCAGTTTTGAACAGGTTACTGGTTCAAAACTCACCGCCAATTGCCTTGCCTCTATTGCGCAATCCAGGCTTGTCTATATAGAGATCCAAGGTTCGAATCTCCTTGGCTTGACAGCGCAATCATCATGGGAAATTCCTCCAAGTGTGGTGCAAATATCATGCACAACTGATGTCGCCACTGATAGCTAACTCCACCCTTTCATCTACCTCTTTCACTGGTCTCCACTGAACTGTCCATGCACTGTAGTGAACTGATGTATTCTTGAGTTGAATAATGAGTTACTAATTAATGAATTAAATAATATTTAATTCACTCCACTCATAACTAATTGATTAGCTAGTTAAACTAATCTCAATCAGTTCAACTAAAATAAACAGAACACAACTCCACTATCTATCTCATTAACTCCTCCAAACTTCTGCCACTGAAGTCCAACCGAAGTCAACCATGCATGATGTCATCAAACCCTTGGGAACCACGTGATTCCTCTGTCAGATGCATGAGCCACTTCTGTAGCTCGAACTGAAGTCCTCCAAGAGAGTAAACTGCTGTTTAGAGTCCAAATATTATTAAGGGTAAATAATATTTGACTTCCCTATTTTTAGGAGAGTGCTACTAAAAATAGACTTGACTCTTCGACCTAAAAATAAGAGTCCCATCTATTTTTACCAATACACCAATGTCTACACCTCAAACTGAATCCCCCGAACCATGCTCCATATGTCTAAAAATAGACATAGTCTAAAATAGATTTGCGCGTAATTTGCTCCGCGGCCCACTTTGGTGAAGGCGACTTCACTTTACTAAGCTCCATCATCTTGTCAGCATTATCAACAGCTTCCTCTAAAGAATCTCACATAGAAAACTAGAAAAGAACAAATTAATTACCATGGAGTTTTATTTCCTTTTCAATTGTATCCTCAAGAGTTTAAATCTAAGTAAATCCACATATAAATTGAAACATGATCAGAATAAAAATGTAACAACTTTGATTTAAAATATACACATAATTACATTATTTTATATGATTTATAATCAACATACAAACTATTAACTAGCTAGCATAGAAATTTTAGAAACACGAGCAAAGATGACTTACACGATATTCCTTACTTGAGACTCCAAAGTTGAATGCTATTTGAATCTCGCTAACCGCAACAAAGTTTATATTTCTACAGTTGGCCACCCCGAAAACTCAATCAACGTACTACTGCCAAGTAATCCTTCGTCTCACAATACCTTTCTCTCAAGAGAATAAATGAAGGAATGATGAATCTCATCTTCTTCAACATCTATTAAATAGATCAAACAATGGAAGGGAACTGCATGCACACATTCCCTGTGTCAACATGCAACTTTTAATTCTTTATTTTAAGTTTTACTTAATTTAATGTTTTTCTTAATTTAAAACTTTGTTATTTTATTCCATTTTACTTTTTGTTAACTTTACTTATTTTTACTATTTTTATAGTTTTCTTAGTTCAACTCTTCTTATTTTATTCCTTTTTACTTTTGTTAACTTCACTGTATTTTTACTATTTTTATAGTTTACTTTTATATATTTTTATTTAGAACACGGGTTTATTATTTACTATTTTATTCAGAACTCCAGTTTATTATTTACTATTTTATTTATTTATTATTATTATTCCCTTTATTATTTACTATTTATTTAATAATATTATATGATATGATATTATTGATTATTATTATTATTATTTGGGGACATTACATACTCCCCCTCTTTAAGGAACTTAATCCCAAAGTTAAGTTGAATAATTTAACATTTTATTTATTTAGTTATTTAT
Source organism: Pinus albicaulis (assembly GCA_034641835.2). Classification (NCBI taxonomy): domain Eukaryota; kingdom Viridiplantae; phylum Streptophyta; class Pinopsida; order Pinales; family Pinaceae; genus Pinus; species Pinus albicaulis. The sequence continues at coordinate 2,018,150,257 of CM076575.1, read as the reverse complement.
TACTCCACGTTTGCCCAACACCCTCTTCTAAACTAGTATAACCAGTAGACATCGAAAGTTTCCACAACACTCGGGAAATATCAAAGAATCTTTGTCCTTTTTCCCACTTTCGAAACTAGGCATAGTCCTCATCGGTTTGTACCATAGCCCAAGGTTAGCCCTAAGGCTCGCGCTCGACTTAGACCTCATCTGCCTCAAGGCATGCAACCGAATTTGTACTCCATGCAATAGTACTCCAGGCATCTCGAAAGGCTGGCCGACTCCCTCCATACTCACTAAGGTGCACAACCCCAAACATCGAAGTCGTTACACCCCCACCAGACTTTGGAATCCCAATCCAATACTAGGCACTTGGCCCACAATATCAGGCACTTGGCCTCCTCAAGATGGTCCCATAGCCCCTCAAGAGCTATCCATCAAGAGCTATACAAGACAAAGGAACCACTGGCATGTGTAGTGTTTATTGATTTTGTCCCCAACCCATATGGTGTTACATATTCTTCCTCATAGGTATGGGCTCCACAAGATCATCAAATAAACTGGCCGTCTTAGCTCATTTGTGGATTTCTTGCCAATCACCACATCTTAACATGCATCCAATGCATTAGTTATAATCATAACATCATAGAAAATAATTCACATGCCAACTCTTGCATTTCATCATGATAATACAACATCATTGTTAATAACCACATTCTAAATAGCAAAGAACTGCATACTCATGCATGTCACAAAATATGTATCGATTCCACATGCTTTACATCATGAAATACCATCATAAGTTATAACATCAACATATATGAATCATGAAATCACATAATAAATGAACAAAATGCCAATATACATCATATCATAACATTATGATCCCTATGCATATCTTATTCATCATTAGCATACAACATCATTATCATAACAAATAAATAGATAACCACCACATATGCATCATCAACCTCTCATCAGAACTGTATCCATTTACCACATGCCATCACATCATGAAACATCATTAATATGAGAATCATCTCGATACTTATCAAATATAGAACAACAATACACCATAAACATTTTTATCATGAATTAATTTCATTTACTTATATAAACAATGCATACTAACTATGAATTAAGATTATTCAACATCCCTCTAGGATCTATGTTATATACATATTATGCTTATCCAAATGACACATTTACACGAGATCATCCTTATTTAAGCCTTATGTTATGCTTAATCCATACACATGAGGGATTGTTGTCCCTTAGTGATTTATCCATCACTCACATACTTGTCATTGTTCATCTTAAAATAATTTCTTATCTCATCAAGTTCCCACTTGATTTCTTTTATTGTAGATTCACCCATCTTCAAGTTGGACTAGGGATTCTTCCAACTTAATTTTCACTCTTTAAATATTTATTTTAGAATTTGAAATTCTTGTAGCCACTACCACCATTAGCATCCATGAATGATTTGGTGTGCTTAATGTGTTTGGCATTAACTTCTTTCAATACTAACAACACACACTAATAAGTTGTTCAAGTACACCCTTTATTAGTTGAATCTCACTTATTCTACCAATTTATGTGCAATCATTCTCAAGTCTCATTATAGAATTTCAAATAGTATTTATTCTCATTAGTTTACATAGTGCATTTATTTTTCCAAGAGTTAAACAATCATTATCCTTAAAATAGTTTCCTAGTTTATCACAAGTGCTCAAAACTTCCTACCTTGACATTTCTAAATTTATAGGTCATCACTTTGACCCTTACCAGTCATTTTTATCAATCCACTCATAATATTTTTAAGATAATTTTCTTCTCGAATGAATCGCTCCTTCACTTCCTCGTATTGAATATTCATAGATATACTTTATTTTTCCCCTAGTCTCAATTACCTAATATTCCATGTCTACTAGCTTCAACAATGGAAACTTCTTCACTTGGTTCAATTTTAAAACATATTATCAAATTGTTACTACTTCCCAACTAAGAATGTTGTTCCTATTCATCATCATCCTATAGGAATTCATGGGTTAATTACTTCCTTAAACCAACATCACTGTATTATTTTTTTTACAGTTTCCTTGAGATGACTTTTATCAATATCATGATCAATTAACTTCATCCATGGATTGGAAATATTTTCTCCTTAGTCGGAATCATCCTCATTTAGACTTCACTGGGATCCTTATCACATTTTTATATGAAATATTTTGTAATTCCATGTCCATTTTCCATCATGTGAAACAAAATCTTTCTATTATGCTCCCAAATAGGCTAGTTTCTCATGTTGATTACTTACACTCATTTGTGAAACTTCTACCCACTCCTTTGTAGTGTTTATCTATTACTCATTTCCATTCATCTCCCTATTCTACATTGGTCATAGTACTGAAGGTTACCATTTGTTAGCTTCATTACAAAAATTACAAGTTCCTACTTTGCCTTTATTCCATAGCATAACTTTATTAAATCTACATTGCTAATATTGGGAGTTAACTTAGAAACTTTACTTCCTTTCTTAAAATTGTTCTCTTTATACTTAAAATTCTATCATCTCATTCTTGTTGCATACTATCTTTAATTATTTTTCCTTCTAGTTTTAAATTTTTTTGATGTGTATCTTTAGTGAATTGTACCATTATTATCTAAATTTGGCCTCTTATAATTTCTTCACATCTTGCATTAATAGCTAATGCCTTGAACTAGTTGAGCATATTATATGATTATATATCACTTCATATCTAATGGCCTTGTCTTAATGTCCATAGTTATGATTTCATTACCATTCTTCCCTCTTTAGATGCAACATCATGAAAACAAAGTCAACTAAATAATATTTTAGTATGCATGAATAAGTTCCATAAATATGTTTTACTTTATCCTTTCATCATATCCCTAATAAATTATCCTAGTGTGATATAAGACAACGTAATTTTATGTCAACTACACTATTAATTGCAGAAAAAATCTCACTATGTCAACATAAATCTATGTCATAATCTAGTAAGCATCACTAAACTAACTATATATAGTGAGTCTCATCACTCTTAATACTTATATTGCAACTCTTATTCATGACTTTTCTCTTTGATATGCACATTCAAAAGAAAATTTAATGAATGACAACATTCCTATTTTATATACCTAAGGTATTTAATTCTACTTAAGAAAACACATAATGATTGATTTTAATATTGTATTTTCCACATTGTATATTTATTAAAAATATACACTCAATTGATGTATATGCTTAAATATATTTAATTTGTATTTAAATAATTACTTTTATCAATCCCATCTAATATCTTATATAATTATATAATATTTTAATATAAATTTTCAATGTGTTTTGCATGATGTCAGTGTCACTGAAGTTATATGCTTAAAAACACAAAAAAATTAATTATTACTTAAGCATTGTGATAGCTGGAAAGAATCACTAATTTAAGTTCACAGTGTAAAAAATTAATAACCACTAATTTTGTAATACTCTAAATATTTTCAAAACAAATAAGAATTAAAACAAACATTTATAAGAATTCATAAATACCTATATAAATAATACACAAACACTTGTATTTGTCTCTACCTGAATGCTTTAAAAGTAATATTACATAGTATTATTAAGGGATTTAAAATTTTAAATGAATTGATAATTTTGAATTTTGAAGGTTTGTGTTTGGCCTAGAATCTTTCTCACTCGTTTACAACGTTGTATGGACCATTTCAGATCAGCCCAGTGCTTTTATTAGTTCAGAGGATGCCTAGAGATAATATAAGCTTGGAGCATTGGGCTTTCACACAGCCGTATTTTCAACATATCTCTTAAAATATGTATCTATTTTCCATGAAAATTTTACAATAGATGCATGGAGGTGAGACGAATCAACTCATTTAATTTCAGGTCAAAATGATTCTCGGTTTTCGAGAAACAAGCCACTGTCATCTACAACCATTTTTGGATTTTCTCGAGATCCATGAGTCTTGTTTAGCTCAATTTTTTTGTGGAGAAGGCTTCTAATGATATTCACTTTGTGTCCACAAATTAGCTCAATATGGCTTACCATTTAGGATATATTCTAAAAATATCAGTTGCTGTGATTTTGGATAGTTTCACTTCATGATTAATTTATGACCAAATGAGGATGAATTTTGAAAAAGTAAAAGAGGTTTTTGTTAAGAATGAGCCAAATAACAAAAACCTCCTTCAATTTCTTTACAGGTATCATATATTGGAATATTCTAATGAATATTTACAACCTATTTTTCAGATTTTTTTTTTCTTGTTTTAGTCATGATTGTTGGGCGCATATTTCGAGGAGCTGGAGAGGAATTTTCAAAAACTAAGAGAGGCTTCTCCAAAGAACATTGTAATATACAAAAACCTCCTTCGGTTTTGTAACAAATATCATGGCTCAAGATATACGAGATAGTATTGGACCCCTATTTTCCATAAATTCGGTCCATATTCCTAGCAAGTAGTTCAAAATTTAATGTAATTGATTATATATATATATATATATATATATATATTTTGTAAGTCAACACCCATGGGGGGATTGGAACCGGTGACCTATCGATTGGAGTGCCTTAACAATGCACCCTTCATCGTCGAACCAAAGCCCCATGGGCTGTAATTGATTCTATCTTCAAATTATTATTTTTTCAAATTTATTTGATCAAGTTCCTATAAGAATTGTTTTTGATAAATTTGATGAAGTACTTTTCTCAAATTTTTACCTAGAAGTCACATAGAGTCGAAACCCACTCCGATACCATATGAAACAACCCCTATTTTAAATATACACATAATTACATCAATTTATATGATTTATAATCAACACACAAACTATTAACAAGCTAGCATAGAAATTTCAGACTCCAAAGTTGAACACTATTTGAATCCCACTCACTACAAAGAAAAGACCCTCTAGCAGAGGTTATAAAGGAGGTTTTTAGTGTTATAAAATTGGCCAAAGTTGTCAAAAAAACATTTGTTACAACATTCATTTATGGTTACGGAGGTTTTGGTGGAGCTTTTAATGGAAATTCAACACAATTAAAAAAAAATGGGCCGCCGGAGGTTATTACGGATTTTTTTTTTTATCGGTGCGCTACTCTGGCTTTAACGCACCGATGCGTACATGTAGAAGGTGCCTCAGAGCGGTCGAAGGAGAATGCACTGGGCCGTTAAGGTATACAACCACACCGGGCGTAGTGTTGGTGATACAACAATACATGGGGCCATTCTAATTGGTATTGGGATTTGTGCGGTGCCCATAGGTCATATCAACACATCGGTGCGTAGACTTATAGAAACGCATTGGTGCACAGTATCACACAAATGCACCGAGATTTATAATTGGTATCGATATTCGTGTGGTTCCCATAGGTCGTACAAATGCACCAGTGCGCCGTACTGCACAAACGCATTGATATTTTTAATTAGTTTTGGTACTTGTTCAGTGCCCATAGGTCATAGAAACGCACCGATGCGCTTCATAATACAAACGCACCGGTACAGTTACTGACACGCATCAGTTTTCATTTTGTATTTTTTAGAAACATCGACCTGTGACAAGGCAATTATTGTGATTGTTTTAAATTCATTATTCATCAAAAGTAAACACATATATATCTTATAACAATATTCATATGAATTAAATTTGTTGAGATTCAACAAGATGATGAGCTTAGTGAAAAGAGTCGCCTTCACTAAGTGGGCCTGCAGGCTATTTTTGGCGCAAAGTCTATTTTTAGACTATGTCTATTTTTAGACATGTAGATCATATTCTGATTTATAGGATGCTATTTGTGGATGGTTGGTCAAGTTGGAAAAATATATGGACTTCTATTTTTAGACATTTTGGGCGGAGTCTATTTTTAGACTGCTAGTCTAAAAATAGATATGTCGAATATTATTAGCTCTTAATAATATTTGGACTCTAAACATTATCTTATTCTCATGGAGCACTTCAGTTCAGTGCACAGATGTGGCACAACAAATGATAGAAGGAATTATGCTATTCCTGAGAGTTTACTGGAGCTATTGCATGGAGGACTCAGTTAGAACTCAAGTCGCAGAGTTATGACATAGTTGGAAAAAGTAGTTATGGAGTTGTATTTAGTTTAACTCAGTTAGACTCAATTGAGCTAGTTGTATCTAGTCTAACTGATTGATACACTAGTGAGAGTGGAGTGAATTAATTAGTTAATTAATTCACAAATAATAACTCATTAATCAACTGAACAAGACATCAGTTAACTACAGTGCATGGCAGTTTCAGTGGAGACCAGTGGAGAGATAGGTGAAAGCGCAAGATAGACTATTAGTTGTGACTATAGTGATGCATTGATTGCATCCAACACTTAGTGGAGATGCCAATGAAAATTGCGTGAGCAAGGCTGGAGCAATTCGAACTCATTCAGAGCCATTATTCAGCAGGGATTGCGCAGTAGAGGCAGGCTAGCAGGTGGCAAAGATCGGTGCATGGATTTGCAAGATCGGGCCTGATTAGTGTGTAGCGATTGTATTGTACTGAGAGATTGATATGATCAGCTTTGTAAGAGGATTGTTACATGATATCTATGACATATATTATATACAGATAGTTGGAGTTTTCAGCTTCAGGATTTCCGTTAAACAACTGTGTTAATGTGTGTGAATTTTTATTGTTTCATGTGTGCATTGCAATCTTGACTTAATTTCCGCAGATGATCAATGGTGGAATAGATTTTTTATTTTGCATGAAGTTAAAATAGTGTGAGATCAGGAGAATCTTGGACATATAACAAATAAGTTATATAATTTCTACAAAATTTTACATAGTGATCATCATTCTTCGCTTGAACTACTGTCACTGCTAGAGCTACTTCCATGACTTGGGTTATTTTCAAGAATGTTTTGTTCACGGTGTTGATTGTTTTCTTCTTCTTCACCTTCCATCTACAAATAGAAAAATAAACTAAAATGAGTTTATATACATTGGTGAGAATAATGAAAATTGCAATATTAAATAATATATATCAATGTAAATTGAAAAGAAAAATGACGTACCATAGCAAAAATTGACTCATAAACTATACACATTCTTTCAAAACTATGTACCATGCCATCTTTCAAAATTTCATCTGTTGGGACAGTTCCATACTTTGTTTCATGCAAGTTTTATACCCAATAACAAATCATATATTTAATATAAAAGAGTTTTTTGTTCTATTAATTATAGACGGAGCTAAGTAAAACAAGATTGATAGATGCTTACAAATTCCACAATTAATTTATGATATGCCAACATATACTCACAACCCATATTTAACCTAATTTCAATCAATTCGTCTGATGGTTATTCTTTGTATGTTAGCACCTGTTTGAAGACATTCAATGATGATTTTTGTAAAACAACTTCAAAAATACAAAAATGAAATCTAATTAAGTTGTTATAAGGAAGTAACAATTACTCACAAACTTAGATATCAAACCTTTTCTTCCTTGTCGTCCTTTTTTATGTGCTGAATGGGTTCCATTTTTTCTCTTTTCTGCAAGAAAATTCTTGAAAATTAATATATAATGCTAAATTGTTTATTTATTGTACCTAATGATCGAAAAATTCAATGATTACATATTACATTTGAAGCACGTTGTTGTTGAGATGGCTCCTCCTGCGATGCAATTTTGTCCATTTCTTTGACCATCTCCTTGTACACCTTTTTGGACATTCCTACTGGCATATTTCTGATATCAGCTCGTTCATTTTTTGAGATTTTCATAATCTTCCTGAAAATGTAACATGACAATAAAATATTTAATTTTTATATTGATATATGAAAAGTAAATATAACAAAAGTGATATTTATAAATAATTCTAGACAAACATTTAAAGAAATATTACTTTTTCATTCCTTTTTTTTGTTGTTGTACATTTTTACTATTAAAAGTATGACATGTCTCATTGACCAATTCTTTGGAAACTCTTCCCGTAGTTTAGATAAAATTTGGTTCTTGGAATCATTGGATTGATTTTTGTATTGTAAGTGGAAAGAATGTCTATACATTCGTTCCACTAGATCCCTTAAACTTTTGAAAAAGTTTTTCCCCCTTTTGTTAACCTCCAGCACCACTCCAGATGAGCTAAGGAGCAATTTATTTTCATTTGCAAGTTATATTTTTTTCTTTTTTTAGAACAACATTCCTTTTCTAAGTTGTTGGTCCCTGTAGAACATTAAACAGATGTGAATTAATAGACTGTTTGACACATATTATCTAAAAATTTTAAGTATATTATTAATGATAATTAAAAAAAGAAACTCATATTGGATCGATAGTATTTTTTCATTCACCTAATTCATCCTTTTGCAATTTTTCCATCAAGCTTTTACGCTCTTCTGGTCCTAGATCAGAAATAATATTATCGAGCTTCGTCATTTTGTGGCTCTGCATGATACACAGTAAACAATACATATTAGTTAGACTTACATATAGTTCAAAAATAATATTTTTTATAAAGAATTTACAAAGAACTTGACTTTTTTGCTTTTCTTGATGTGTTATCAGTATTTTTGTTACTTGATCTCTTGTCAGACATTTCTTTATCAATTTGAATCTGTACCATATTATTCATTAATATATTTATAAATAAGTTTTTAACTTTTCAGGTAAAAAATAAATCTCAAGAAACCGACGCTCTTTTCATGATGTACGCACCGCCATCGGTGCGTGGGGGTATTAAAAACGCACCACAAAAATGTATAATAGACCGTACGGTGCGTGGGGGTATTATAAACGCACCACACAAACATTGTAATAGACCGCACGGTGATATCCTCGTAACATGGAGCACCGGTGCACTATTTCAGATATGGGGCACTGATTTTAAAAAAATTGTTTTCGATTTTTTTATTACAGTACTTGCGCGGTGTGCTGTATAATACATCGCACCGGTTCGCTAGGTTACGCAGGGCGCAACGATAAAAAAAATCATATTTCGTTGCTCCATAGTGCTCTCGTGCTCTCTTGCTCCAGGTATGTCTCCTGCAAATCTCTGGCTAAAATTTTTAGCAAAAATAGTGAAATAATGAAAAATGTTTTGTATTTAAAGCATTATTTTATGAAATTAGATTTTTGAAAATATTTTGCCGCCCATTTTTTAATTTGTCACTTTTTTTTTTCACTTAAAGAAAATAGAGTTGCGCTTTTTTTATTTGCGTTTATTCGTCATTGGTGCGTCACTTAATAGAACCGCACCAGTGCGTCCTTAGGTAATACCAACACCGGCGCGCAGTAACTAAAACACACCTTTGCAGTTATATGTACAGTAGCACCAATTTGCAGTTAAGGCACCGAAATTACTTTTAGGTGTGTACAAAAAAATTTAGTGAACTCCAACCATAGAGATTGAGAATTATAATTTTGTTTATTCTTGAGAATTAGAATTAGAATTAGAATTGAGAATTGGAATTGGATAAATTCTTGGTGGAAAAAACTATTCTTCCAATGCATTTTGTTTATTGCAGGAGGTCCCCACTGATTATGTGGAGAGAATGCAATGTGGGGCGTATGAAGATGCAATGCTACAGAGCCCAAGTGGGAAATTGTGGGATGTGAACCTGTGCTATGCTAAGACGTGGGAAGTTTTCACAAATGGTTGGGAAAGTTTTATTTCTGAGCAGTTTATTGAAGTTGGAGATATTTTAGTTTTTACACATGCTGGAAATGTACATTTTGGTGTGAAAATATTTGGGCCATTTCTTTTCAAAACTACACCTCTTCTTCTTTCAGAAAAAGAAACTTGAACCTTTCTGTAATAGCCTATTATCGGCCTGTATGTCTCTGTAATGGGCGGGCCTGATGCCCGCCTCAACAATCAATGCACTGAGTTGGTCACCCAATTCCATCCTCTATTTAGTATCAGGTCGACCGCACCTAGCAAAAGGCGATACCGGCGCACCAACAGGAGCATGTCTCTCTGCACCGACCTCCTGATCATGATCATCGGCATCTGTCATGCCCTGATCGTCATCAAGATCCACACCTGGATCATGTGGTGGTTCTGGCATCTCATCACCATCAAAAGAGCCAATGTCTGCAAAATATATATAAGTACATAACAATAATTAGACAATTTCATTACACAATTTAATAAAAACAAGTTAAAGAACATGTTAGAATAAATATAAATAAAACAGTAATATTACCTCTATCATCTGGCGGCTCATCATCTGTGAAGAGGATGTTGGCACACCCTCGCCAATCCAATCCAGCATAAGGACAGGGGACCATAATAAAGGGATGCAGCTCGTCAACACTGGCTAGTAAGTCTAGTGCATCATGCAATATCCTGACTGGAAACATAGTCTCTCCCCTCTTGGGCATCATCTGCCTGCACATGTGCATCCGGGCCTCCAACATCGGCCTACGAGGCTGCCGAACAAAAGTAGGCCTCATCTCTGGAAACCTCTCAAAAAATAAACAAAAAATCTCTGAAGCAAAAGGGAAGTTGAACCTCCCTTGTGCATGAACACGACATCTATCTAAGACCGTACAAAACTGTCGCAAAAAAATAGCAGACCACCTGACAAGTCGTGGCTCCTGTACTAAAGAATCAACATAATATAGAAGTGGGCAACTAATGCATTGCTCGTCACTGGTGTTGTGTGAAATGGTCGAAATGAGAAGTGAGAGGCACTGCACGTCCTGTCTACCAAATGCACCAATACGTAACTGACCTCCAGGGACTTGAAACTCTGAAGGAGACATTACATCTGCTCCAATGTATCTCTAGGAGTAAACTAACTGACTCCTTGCTACACAACCGGCTAGAACCTCTGGGAACGAGGGAAAATACACCCCTCTCCTCGATAGCCCTGTAATGAAATATATATCCTCCTCAGTGGGTGTGTACCATTGGTCAGGACCAACCTAGAAAGTCTTTTGGTGGGCATTCCACCTGTGGATAAGATGTCTCAAAAACAAACTATGGACGTTCAGGGAAGTAGCTTCCTCATATAACTTGAGGAGGCCTGCCTACCTTAGGAGACCCTGGGTATCTGTTGTAATAGGGCTAGGGTACGCATCTCTCTCCCTCTCTCGTGCCTACCACTAGCGAAGCATGTCATACTGCTTTGCCCGTTGTTGTTATTGTTCCTCCTTTTCTCTCTGAATCATTGACATATTAAATAATTTTTTTTTATTAAATTAGACATTTACTTAGGAATATACATATATAATTTTTTTTGGCAAAAAAAAAAAAAAACAGACCAGTCAGTGCGCCACAACAACAATCATGCATCGATTCTGGTGCGGCTTTTGTTTGTAGTGCACTGGAGGCAGTGCCCGAGATGACATAGTACGCACTGTATGCGGTGCACCTGATTTTTTTTCAAGCACCGTTGACTATATATGGTGTCAGAAGAGCGGTGCGCTGACTAAAATATACGCCCCGGCACGTATAGTCGTGTCAATGCACCAACTTCCTGACAAATAAAATAGTCAATAGTGCGGTCTTTTACTCGGCTGCACCATTGACCTTGTCGGAATGCCAATTGCGGTGCGCTGATAGACACCGGGGCAGATATTTCTGTCAACGCACTGCGTTGCTATTCCTGTGGTCAATGGTGCGACCGGCTAAATGACTGCACCACAATTTTTTTAAATTTTAAAATAATGCGGGGCGCCTTTTGGCACCATCCCGGACCCAGTGCGGATACTGTTAGCACCAGTTGCGGTGTGACTTGTAAATTTTACAGGCATCACTGCTTATTAGTGCAAGCCGAATGGCTTGTGAGCACTGCGCGAAGAAAAAGAAAAAAGAAAAAGAAAAAAAAGAGGAGGGGTGTTTTTAGATGGTTAATTTTAAGGTTATTTCAAATTCTAATCCGCTAAAAATCTTAATTATGGAAAAACAAGAAAAATGCCTATACATTTCGCCGTTGAGGAGGCATATTGGTTGTAGAATTTGTAAAAGAAAATTTTCCCAACGTTTTGCAAAATGCAAGCTGGAGATTGGTGGCCAATGCACAACAGCAGTGTGTGTAATGGGTGCAATGGGAGCACCGATGTCAGGGCGGCTCAAAGAAGGAGAAATTGCACTGGTGCTTGAGAGATCTGGAGCATTGAGAAAAGTGAAAAATGCGGTTTTTTGGCCGTAATTTTTTTTTTCATTTTTTTTTTTTTAACCCTTTTCCGGTGCGCAGGGTTTTATAGGCGCACCGGTGCAGTTTCTTAAGACCGCACCGGGTGGTTTCAGATTTGGCGCGGTGTTTTATGATGCATCAGGGCGGTTCCTTAACATCGCATCGAGTTGTTTGTGTTTTGGCACGATGTTTATGATGCTTTGGGGTGGATTAGTTGTGAAGCACCGGTGCTTTATAGTAATAGGATGCATGGGGTGGGTGTGTACGGAGTGCACGGTGTCCAGTGTGCCGATGTTTTTAGTGGCCAGTGCTTTCTCTTGTAGAGCGCATCAGTGATTGAGAGCAGAAAAGTGAAAAATGCGGTTTTTTGGCCGTAAATTTTGTTTATTTAACCCTGTTCCGGTGCGCGCGTTTTATAGGCACACCGGTGTTGTTTCATACGAACGCACTAGTTCGTTTCTGTTTTGGCGCGGTGTTTTATGATGCACCGACACGGAAGAGTTGTGAAGCACCAGTGCATTACAGTAATAGGACGCACCGGGAGGGTTTGTACGGAGCATAGGGTGTTCGGTGTGCCAATGTTTTTTGCGCACCAGTGCTTTCTCTTGTAGAGCGCACCGGTAATTGAGAGTTTTGGAGCACTGAAAAAAGTGAAAAATCTAGTTTTTTTGCCGTAATTTTTTTATATTTAACCCTTTTCTGGTGCACGTGGTTTATAGGGGCACCGGTGCTGTTTTTTACGAACGCACTGGTCGGTTTCTGTTTTGGCGTGTTGTTTTATGATGCACCGATGCAGATTCTTAATAACGCACCGGGCGATTTCAGTTTTGGTGTTGTTGTTTATGATGCACTGGCGCGGAAGACTTGTGAAGCACTGGTGCTCTACAGTAATATGATGAACCGGGTGGGTGTGTACGGAGCACACGGTGTCCGATGTGCCAATTTTTTGTGCGCACTGGTGCTTTCTCTTGTAAGGAGCACCAGTGCGATGTTGGATGATAAGCGCACTGAGCGGAAAACATCCGCAAAACACTCTGCCCGCCAACCTCCTCTAGTAACCTCCGCTAGAAACGGATGTATGGAGTATTTTTATAAGGGGTTCCTAAAAAACATCTGCTAGAGGGTCTTTTCCTTGTAGTGACTGACCGCAACAAATTTTTGGGGACGAGTCTCCACCCAACCGTAGGCTCAAATGCACGTAATTTTTGTACAGTTAGCTACACCTCAGCCCTCAATCAAAGTACTATTTCCAGGGAATCCATTGTCTCACAATACCTTTCTCCCAAGAGAATGGATGACGGAATGATGAATATCATCTTCCTCAATGTCCATTAAATAGACCAAACAATGGAATGGAACCACATGCATACATTCCCTGTGTCAACATGCAACTTTTATTTTTTTATTTTAAGTTTTACTTAATTTAATGTTTCTCTTAATTTAACTCATTCTTATTTTATTCCATTTTACTTTTTGTTAACTTGATTTATTTTTACTATTTTTATAGTTTTCTTAATTCAACTCTTTCTTATTTTATTCTTTTTTACTTTTGTTAACTTCACTTATTTTTAGTATTTTTATAGTTTATTGTTATATATTTTTATTTACAACTCTAGTTTATTATTTACTATTCTATTTATTATTATTATTATTTTCTTTATTATTTATTATTTATTATGTGTTTGCTATTATTAACTTATTATTTATTTAATAATATAATTTTATATTATTTATTATTATTATTAGAGAACCTTATAAAAAATATATATATATTAAAATTAGAACCTACCTTTACTAGACTTTATCAAGCCTCATTAATTTTTTAAATCATGTAAGAGTATCTCCACGTGAAATTCCCTTTGGATCTCACTTAACTTTTTAAGTCTCCTCATACTCTAATGGCTTATATCATGTTGGTTTAAAAAAATATCATTTAAAAAAATAAAAAACCTTTTTAAACCATAAACTCATTAAAAACCTTCTGTATAATATGTGGATCATATTAAACAAAGGTTGGTGTTAAAATATTCTAAATACATTAAACAAAGACCTACGTTGAAAACATTTTATCATGCCATAGTATTAAATTTAATAATTGAGACCCCACTCCACTCATGTGGATGTCATCGATTCAAAAGGAGGAGGTTAATTCACCATTAGCTTCCCACCCGATATGAAATGACCATCGTTCAATTAAAACACCTCATCGTTAAGATTTCATCGGATCACGTGAGGGTCATTATCCTCCCTTCAATTCTCCACCCGATATGACATATCAATCGTTGATTTAAAGTAGCTCTAATCCCTAAGTTCCACCAGACTTGCACTCTGGCTAGGGATTTGAAGGCTTTTCATGCCAAAATTCATTTATTTTTATGAAATAACTTATTCGAACTTCGTTGATGTTTTAAGTTTTACCTGCATAAATTCGTATGAGCGAAATGTATTCTAGGAACCAAGGTTTTCATTACAGGTTGGAGAAGTTTTACTGGTAATTATTGTAAAAGATCAAATGGAGAAGCAATTAAATAAATTCGCATGCATTATGTGAATTGATTTTAAGGATTTAGGATTTGTTAAAAGCTTGTTGATTTCGTTGGTTGGGGATTTATTCTAAATAAAATTCACCATGCAAGAATATTTCATAACTTAAGGATGGAAAAGATTCACCAAAATTTATTTGCAATTTAGGGTTTTGTTATATTTTGAAAGAGATTAATGTAAATGACATTTACTCATGATTTTTCCTCAACCATTTTGAAAATGAATTTAGGAAATAGGGTAAAAGGTTCAGTTATTTCAATGTGTTGTGAATATTATATAATTATTGAAAAGACTAATTCTTAGTTGTGATGCAAGACATGAATTTCGAAGGGATTAAAGATCTAGACACATAATTTAAAGACTTATACATGAAGTTTAATATTAAGGAGAAAATCACTAAGTCAAGGAGTATACGAAAATGGACATGAATTTCAAAGGGATTAAAGATCCAGACAAATAATTTAAAGACTTATACATGAAGGTTAATATTAAGGAGAAATCACTAAGTCTAGGAGTATACAGAAATGGACATGAATTTCGAAGGGATTAAAGATCAAGACAAATAATTTAAAGACTTATACATGAAGGTTAATATTAAGGAGAAAATCTCTAAGTCTAGAAGTATACAGAAATCATCCCACGGTCTTCGAATAAGAAAACAAAATTCAAAATTAATTTCATCTTTCTTTTAAATATGTAAACGATATTTATAAAAACAATTATTGAAACAATTATTAGAATTTTTTTATAAAAAACTTGATTTCTCATTCGAAAGAAAGAGGTTAAGTGGCTCGAAAAGAGGACGCTTAGGTTTTAAAGGCCTAAATGCACGTGGCGCACTCATTGAACCACAATATTTTTGTAATATGTGATTATGCAATGTGAATTGAATATTTTTGCATTTTTCTTTCATTTCAAGTTCGTGGACATATGTTGGTTTACGTTGGTGGTTTAAATGTATGAACTAATCGATTATTTAAACTGTTTTCTATTATTCAAAATTATCTCCCCTCAGCTAAAGATATTATCAAGGGCTGAAAGACTGAACTATTTATTTGATTTGTTGTTTATGTGAACTCCAAAATGCATGACATTATCAGTTCTATTACAACAATTTGTGCAAATACCAGTTACATCAATTATATACTCCTTTTATTTCCTTTTATTTTTTTAAGTTTGTTGTTTTTGTATATGCTTACATCTTAAATCTATTAACAAGATAATGCATCAACATGATCTTGGTTATATTGTTGCAACCTATACAGGATTAGTTTATCATCTAATATACATATTATTAGTTTATAATCTTATTTTTAACACCCATCTTTTGCAGCGTGAATGTGGAATGATAATACATAATGTTATAGTGTATCACGCTTTGCACTATGATGAGTTACCAATAAATGGGATATAAGAATAGCTAACATTTAATTGTTTTTATTTTCACTTTGATCATTTCTTTTCTTTCATTTTAGATTATTGCGGAGTATTATTTTCTTGTTGAATAATTAAGGTTTCAATTTGATATCACTAACTACATGTTGTATGTAAGTCTCTCCCACCTAGAGCTTCACATTTTACACTCCTTTCTTAGATATATGTAATATGGTCATATATATTTTCCTATATTATATATTTTATAATTTTATACATGGAATACTCCTTGAGGCGAAGGGAGACCAACCCTTTTAGCCTAAAATTGGAGAGTTTTTAGACCCTCAGTGAATGTCTTTCTAGGTTTTCCTTTGTTGCTGAGACAATTTGGTAACCAACATTCTTCTGGCACCATTGTCGTGGATCAAAATGTCTATATTTCATTTTCCTAGTAACTAAATTAACAATCAAATCTATGACCCATTAGTGGTCAGCGTTATAGTTGTATGCACCTTAGAGAGTTTCGAACAAATATTTCTCAGTTTAACAGTTCATCTAGCAACTCCTTTGTTCCTTAAGTGGATTTTTATTGCATTGCTATATCCAAATGATTTGCTCCACTTAAATTTTTTAATATACCATATTTTCCAAATGAAATGTCAGAGGTAGATGTGTGGGATACCTACCTGTCTCGCTTTCATGAGGATGAAGAAGATGATCTACCTCAACATATAATTGAGTTCCATGGCTACATTCCCAAGATTGGGGTTTATCATGTGGATGTACTCATGAAAATGTTCATGATGTCATTAGAGGGTAATGCACGACAATGGTATAAGAGGCTTACTCATGGTGTTATTTCATATTTAAAATATTTTCAGGCAATTTTTTATGAACATTATAGAATTATGTATCCCTTTGAATTGCTTCTTGAAAAATGTTTCCACTTAAATGAACATTATAATAAATATAATTTAAGGTTTCAAGAAAGGAAGTCTTATGATAATGATGAATTTGTTTGTTGGCATAACGAATCTAATAATTATAAGAAAATATGTTTACCCTCTCTTGCTTCATAGAATGAATGTTTAATTGAACATGGTATTGCATCTAGTCTTGATTTCTAAGATAACCCCAAGGAATCAAATGATTTGGTTACCAATCTTGATTTTGGTTCTTTTTTATTTTGTTCTCCTAATTATACTGATAATTTTTGTGAAGCAAGCCATGTGGAGGAGGAAACTATGTCTACGACAACAACAATAATTTCCATTAATGATTATTTGAAACAACCTTCAACTATGGAATACATTTTTTAAACAAATGAATAGGTATTTGGTGGTGTTTTTCAGTAATTTTAAATTCGATTAATTTCACATTCATGTTGATTATTCTAAGTCGCCTATATACGATGTGTATGACCATGAGCAATTAACCCTTGGACACAATTTCGAAATAGAGGATGCTTTATATATAGATTTTTGTTCTCAATCATGGCATGATTATGAATCCTTCAATAGATACACATGAATATATAAATGGTTTAACATCCTTCCATAGTAATCAACTTGTTTATGGTGATATTGTAGGGAAAACCCACCATCCCCCATTTTTTAATTATTTACTTCAATTAATGGGGACCCTTTACATTAAATTTTGGCTAAACACCTTTTATGATTTTCATTAAGTTAATTATCCAACAATTTTGCCTTTTTTTTTGTTGGATTCCCATTTTTATTATTCCATTGAAGTCAATTTTTAGCAAGATTTCCATAGATACTTTCTTCGTCTCATTTGGTCAACCGGTTTGTAAATGCCACTCTTTTGAAGTTTGATCATTTGTGTTGAGATTCAACAAGATGATGAGATTAGTGAAAATTAAGCACCTTCACTAAGTAGTGCCCAAAGGCTATTTTTAGGTGTATGTCTATTTTTAGACATGGCGGGCATATTCTATAAGTTTCAGGATGCTATTTGTAGATGGTTGATCAAGTTGGAAAAACATATGAGATTCTATTTTTCGAAGATTGGGCGAAGTCTATTTATAGATCGCTAATCTAAAAATAGATGCATGTCAATTATTATCAGCCCTCAATAATAATCCGACAATAAATATCAACTTATTCTCTTGGAGCACTTTATTTCAGTGAACAGATTTGGCAAATTAGTGGGCTGAAGGAATTACGCGATTCCTAGGGTGGTTGGTGACTCATGCATGGAGGACTAAGTTAGAACTGAAGTGGTAGAGTTGTGACAGAGTTGGAAGAGTAGTTATGTGAGCTATTATTTAGTTTAACTCAGTTAAGTGAGTTAAACTTAGTTGTGCTAGTTGTATCTAGTTCTAACTGAAGATACACTAGTGAGAGTTTAGTGAATTAATTATTTAATTAATTCACAACTAGAGACTCACTTGCAACTGAACAAATACAACAGTTAACTACTTGCATGTCATTTCCAGTGGAGACCCAAGGGAGAGATAGGTGAAAGGGTGAGATGGAATATCTGTTGTGACTATAGTGATGCATTCAATGCATCTGACACACATTGGAGATGCCAGAGAGGATTGCACAGTCAAGGCAAGGCCAATTCGAATTCATTCAAGGGTATTCTTCAGCAGGGATTGTGCAGTGGAGGCAGGCTATCAAGAGGCAAGAAATTGGTGCATAGATATGCAAATTTTTGCATGACAGTGTGTAATGATTGTTGATTATACTGAGAGCTTGATGTACTAAACTTTGTATGAGATTGTTACATGTTCCATTTATATACATAATATATGATAGTTGGGGTTTTTAGCTTTAATATTTCTCGTTAAACAACTGTGTTTATGTACGATTGATTTGCTTCATATGTGTTTGCAATTGGTGATTTAATTTCCGCAAAGAATTAAGTGGAAGGATTCTATATTTAACATAAGATTAATTTGTTAGATCAGGGGAGTCCGGTAATAGACATGCATCTTGTATAATTTCTACATGGTATCAGAGCAATGTTAATCATTGGAGATTGCAATATTGAAGCGGTGCTGATGTACAATTCGAATTTGCTGCAAAAATTTCTTGGTGCAACAGTTGAGTATTCATTGAAATGGCTTTCAATGGGTTGCGGTTGGAGTATGCCCTTGAGGGTAGCTTGAACTACATAGCCTGGAAGGACATAATGGAGGCGGTGCTTGAAGATAATGGTCTGAAGGAGTCATCGATAGCAATGTTCCTAAGCCTACTTCTAGTGATGTTGCATTACTTGACGCCTGGCAAAAGAAGGTAGCGAAGACAAGAAGAATTCTGTTGGAAGGTGTGAATGACCATATTGTGTCAAGCCTTCATGGGATAGCCACTCCATTTGCAATGTGGAAGGCTTTGATAGATATTTTCCAAAGCAGCAACGACCATAGGAAGTTGGCGCTGAAAGATAAGCTCAGAAAAATCAAAATGGAGAAGGGCGACAATATTCCAAAATATCTCACGAAGTTTGTCCAATGTAGGGATGAGCTGGGGAGTGTGGGAATAATAGTTTTGGATGATGAATTGGTGAGCTTGGCTCTCCTTGGGCTACCAAAGAGTTGTCACAGTTATCAGGACTCTGTCAATGGACGGGAGAAACTGCCAGATTGGGAGCGACTTTGGTTGGATCTAGTGCAGGAGGAGATAAGGCGAAGTACCAGGGATGGCTCTTCATAGAAGAATGATGATGAAGAGAATTGTGCTTTGGATTCCAAAGCAAGGAAAGGGAAGGGGAGAAATCCCATCCAAAATCTGAGGCTAAAGGCAAGAAGTTGGATTTGTCCAAGGTGAAGTGTTTTCACTGTCACGAACATGGGCATCTCGCCACTAACTGCCCACATAAAAAGAAGAACAAGAAGGTTGCTGGAGCTGCAGCAGGTGAGGCCTTAGCCTCGCAATTTGAACTTGATTTTTCTTTGATCGCATGCTTGGTTTCAAGTGCAATGGGATCGACGTGGTATCTTGATAGTGGTGCTTCCTTCCACATGACGGGAGACAAAGAGTTGTTTAGTGACTTGGAGGAGAAAGATATCCAAATGTATATAGAGATGGGCGATGATGGTAGATACAGTGCAACCGACATTGGAACCATTACCTTTGAGAGGGAGTCAAATAAACCATTTCTGCTGAAACATGTTATGCATATTCCAGGTCTGAAGAAGAACTTGGTCTCTGTCGCAATGTTGGAGGACAGAGGTTATGACGTTGTTTTCAGCGAGGGAAAAGCTTTCCTGCGACATGAAACAACGGGTCAAACTAAGAGGATAGGGATTTGAGTTAAGAATATCTACAAGCTGGAGGTAGATGGCTGCGATGAAAATGGGAAAAGCAGAAGAAGTGGTGAGCCGGGATGAGGGCGAATTACGACACAAGAGATTGGGCCATCTTCACCATGGTGCCTTGAAGATTTTGCAGCAGATTTCTACTGGACTTCCCAAGGGTACTCTTGCACAGTCATATCAATGCAAGGGATGTACTATGGGTAATTTTGTGAAGACCACCTTTCATGAGAAGGATAACCATGCTTTGGTGATCCTGGAGAGAAATCACACAGACATGTGTGGACCTTTCTTGGTTGCTTCAACAACAAAACACACGTATTATGTTATATTTGTTGATGACTATTCTCGTAGATGCTAGATCTTCTTCTTGTAGAAGAAGAGTGAAACATTCTCAAAGTTATATGAGTTTAAAGCATTGGTGGAGAAGGAGTCGGGGAAGCAAGTGAAGGCTCTGCGGAGCGATAATGGTGGTGAATATATCTCGAAAAAATTCAAAGACTTCTCTAGAAAAGAAGGAATTCGAAGAGAAATCATAGCGCCTCATAACCCACAATAGAATGGGGTCGCGGAGAGGAAGAATAGAACAATCTTGGGTGCTACATGAGCTATGCTGCATGACCAGGGCCTACCGATGCACTTGTGGGTGGAAGCATGCAAAACTACGGTTTATGTGCAAAACCATTGTCCTCATAGAGTACTTTGCATGAGTACACCTGAAGAAGATTTTACTGGTAAGGAGCCTGAAATTTCTCATTTGACGATTTTTGGCTCATCTGTTTACATTCATGTGACAAAGGATGCCAGGAAGAAGCTGGAGCCGACTGTAGAAGTTGGGATATTTGTGGGGTACACAGAAACACCCCATAATTATTGTGTGTATTTGCAAAATAGTCGGATGAGTGTGGTGTGACGGGATATAAAATTTAATGAGGAGAAAGCCATGAAGTTGTTGCTTGAGAGGGAGCTACACTTGCATTCAGAGGAGGAACTTTTTATTCCCAAAGATGAGCCTTAAGATGTGGATCAGCCACAGGAGGAGGATCATGGAGTGGAGGAGTCCACTCACGCAGAGCCAAACATCAAAACAGGTAGAAGGCGTACCACAGAAGCTGAGAGGTTGAAGCTTGATGCGGCACAGAATGTAGGAGTCCCTACATCACAGCGCAGACAGAGACAATCACATGACCGATTCACTGGATACATGGCTCTCATGAGCAAGTGTATCGTGAAAAATCCATCTTCCTTTGAGGAAGCAACGTAGGAGCCCACATGGGTAGATGCCATGGTGGAGGAGTATGACTCCATTGTCAGAAATAATGCTTGGGAGATTGTTCCAAGGCCGGTTGGTAAATCAGTGGTAGGTTCAAGATGGATCTACAAGGTAAAGCAAGCTGTTAATGGGAGAGTCGAGAAGTATAAGGCAAGATTTTTTGCCTGGGGCTTCTCACAGATCGAGGGGATTTATTATGAAGAAACCTTTTCACCTGTCGCACGATATTCTTCCATAAGGACCATCCTTTCTCTCTCAGCGCAGATGGGTTGGCACATTCATCATATGGATGTGAAGACTGTGTTCCTTAATGGGATCATTGAGAAAGAAGTGTACATTAAGCAGCCTGAAGGATTTGATATCTTCAGCAGTGAGTCGCATGTGTGCAGACTTAAAAAAGTGTTGTATGGGCTAAAGCAAGCACCCCGTGCTTAGTACACACAAATCGACAAGTATTTCACTGGACTTGGCTTCACCAAGAGTGAGGCGGATGCAAACCTATACCAAATTGTGGTGGAGGGTAAGATTTTAATCATTGTTCTTTATGTTGATGATTTAATACTAATTGGTGATGAGTAGTTGATACACTCATGCAAGGAATATCTTGCAAAGGAGTTTGAGATGAAGGATTTGGGCCTCCTTCATTATTTCCTTGGATTGGAAATATGGCAGCGAGAAGGTGAACTGTTTGTGTCTCAAGGCAAGTATGCTTGGGAGATACTTGGTAAGTTTCACATGTAGGATTGCAAGCCCATGGATACTCCTCTTCCAGGAAATTGGAGGAAAGAGGATGCTACATCAGCAGAGGTAGTGGATGGTACTGTCTATCGACAGTTGGTGGGTTCTCTCATGTATTTAGTTAATACAAGACCATACATATGCTATGCGGTGAACCAGCGTAGTCAAGCAATTGTTAAGCCTACCAAGATCTTTTGGAAGGCGGGCAAGCATGTCCTGAGATATCTTAGGGGCACATATGAGTATGGTTTATGGTATAGACATACGGATGAGGTGAAGTTTCATGGCTTCACGGATGCAGATTGGGAAGGAAACCCAACAAATAGAAAGAGCACATCAGGAGGGGTTTTCAGTATCAGATCTACAACAGTTTCTTGGTATAGTGGGAAACAAATATCCGTGGCACTCAGTTCATTGGAAGCAGAATACATGGCAACAAGTCAAGCTGCATGTGAGGCTATCTAGATGAGGAAGATCTTGGTCGGTTTGTTCCGTTCTCATTTAAATCCTACAGTGATAAATTGTGATAATCAGAGTTGCATTAAACTCTCGATTAATCATGTGTTTCATGATAGATCTAAGAATATAGATATCCGGTATCATCATATCAGAGATTGTGTGCAGCGGAAGATCATGTTGCTTTAGTACATTCCTACGGAAGATCAGGATGCATATATTCTGACGCAGGTGCTCACCAGGAACAAATTCGAATACCATAGAGGCAGGATCAGGGTGAAGGATAATCCCTATCTTGTTGAGAGGGAGTGTTGATATTCAACAAGATGATGAGCTTAGTGAAAATTAAGCACCTTCACTAAGTGGGGCCCACATGCTATTTTTAGGTGTATGTCTATTTTTAGACATGGTGAGCATATTCTATAAGTTGCAGGATGCTATTTGTAGATGGTTGATCAAGTTGGAAAAATAGATGAGATTCCATTTTTAGAAGATTGGGCAAAGTCTATTTATAGATCGCTAATCTAAAAATAAATGCATGTCGATTATTATTAGCCCTTAATAATAATCCGACAATAAATATCAACTTATTCTCTTGGAGCACTTTATTTCAATGAACAGATTTGGAAAATCAGTGGGCTGAAGGAATTACACAATTCCTAGGGTGGTTGGTGACTCATGCATGGAGGACTAAGTTAGAACTGAAGTGGCAGAGTTGTGACAAAGTTGGAAGAGTAGTTATGTGAGCTATTATTTAGTTTAACTTAGTTAAGTGAGTTAAACTGAGTTGTGCTAGTTTTATCTAGTTCTAATTGAAGATACCCTAGTGAGAGTTTAGTGAATTAATTATTTAATTAATTCACAACTAGAGACTCACTGGCAACTGAACAAATACAACAGTTAACTACTTGATGTCTGTTCCAGTGGAGACCCAGTGGAGAGATAGGTGAAAGGGTGAGATGGACTATCCGTTGTGACTATAGTGATGCATTCAATGCATTTGAAACACATTGGAGATGCCAATGAGGATTGCGCAGTCAAGGCAAGGCCAATTTGAATTCATTCAGGGGTCTTCTTCAGTAGAGATTGCGCAGTGGAGGCAAGAAATTGGTGGATAGATATGCAAATTTCTGCATGATAGTGTGTAATGGCTGTCGATTGTACTGAGAGATTGATGTACTAAGCTTTGTATGAGATTTTTACATGTTCCATTGATATACATAATATATGATAGTTGGGGTTTTTAGCTTTAAGCTTTCCCGTTAAACAATTGTGTTTATATGCGATTGATTTGCTTCATATGTGTTTGCAATTGGCGATTCAATTTTTGCAAAGAATTAAGTGGAAGGATTATGTATTTAACATAAGATTAATTTGTTAGATCAGGGGAGTCCGGTAATATACATGCATCTTATATAATTTCTACAATTTGTGTCACATGGGTTAAAAAATGTATAAAATGTACCAATATTTCAATTTTTGTAACTAATTTAGTTCAATAATGCATTTAGTGTAAATAAGCTTTTAGTTAATATTTTCAATTTATTCACTAACAATCCTACAAAATGATGCAGCCAAATTGTAGAACAGTTAAAAATCACATTTTTAAAATCTTGGTAATTTAATCCAATTTGTTATTTTAAAATAAATTGCCAAAGCCAAAACCCAAAATTGTAAAGTGGTTGTAGTCAAATTTGTAGGATTGTTAATTAAAGCGGGCCCCATTTCACTTCTCTTCCCTTCCTCCCTAAAAAATTTTGTGATAAAAAATTGCGATTGTGATATCGCATATCACATATCGCAATGTCACCGAGATCCTCAATTATTAAACTCATAATTTTGCGTTTCAAGAAATGTGATGAGGTTCTTTGGTTTTATTATAAATTTTTTAAATTCCTTATAACTCCCTGGCCTACGTCACCTCACCATCACCTTCTTGCATGGCAAAAATCATAACGAACATGTTTTAAAAACCCCGATGGGACTCTTCTTTGCGGTATGCGATGACATAGTTAATTAAACTTCTTATACCTCCAACACACTCCTTAACTCCCTCATCCCTACATGGCATATACGTAACCTTGATTTGTTTTAAAGGTTTTGGATTGATTCTAATGGTTTGTATATTAAATTTTTTAATTTAATATTATATTAATTATATTATATTATAATTTTTTTTAAAATAATTTTTATATTAATTAATTTATGTTAATAACTAATTTGTAATTTATTTTTTAATTATAATTAATTAATTAAAAACTATAATCTAATTTAGGATTAGAATTTAATTAAAAAATTCTGATTTTTAGGCAAGGCAACAAAATTTTCAGAATTCTGAGTATTTTTAATATACCAACTTTAGAAGCTCATAAATTAAGTTTTACTTGGCCAAATGAGGCCGAGAATGGCTCATTCAAAAGATAAAATTATAGAGAACATTTCTGAAGAGGTTGCATTACCAGATTTGATCATTTAATGGGTGTAAAATTCAACAGAAGGTCAAGCTTTGAATTTTTAATAAAAACTAATTTCTTAGTTTTTTTTCTACATTCTCATTTTCCCACAGCTTCTTCTGAGTATATATCCATTCATATATGTTCCCGTTGACCAATTAAATATACACATGCATAAATTGAAAGCTCAGATTTATTTTTCATTTAATTATTTAATTAAGTTTGATTGAAGATATTTTATTTCAGATTTGGTATTTTGATTTGATTTTTCATTTTAATTTAATTTTGGATTTGTTTTTGCAGGGAAACAGTTGAAGAGATGAGAAGAGAAAATCTCAATCAATGAGAATGCTCTAGCAAGAGAAGAATGGGATTTTGGGCCAATGAAAGTTGATGGAGCAGATTTATTCTTCAACAAACTTTCTTATTGAGAAATCCTTTTGCAAATATTATAAATAGCATATTGTAGAATGTAATTAGGGGCTTCTCTTCTCTGCAATTCAAGAATTCTTGAAGGCATTATTGTAATGAGGATTTTAGAGTTATAGGTGAGAGGAGAGAAAACTTAGGTCTAGATTTTATTGATGATTTTGCCTTTCCATTTTGAATTATGTATGATGGGTAGAGTATGCACTACTACAACTCGTGTTTTAAAAAAAAGTTCAAAGCATTGTAAAGGACTATTAGAGATTAGATCCAGAGAAATAGATTCAATAAATTTGTATTTATAATACTATTATTTTAAATGCTAGTTTCATTTTATGATAGCAGGAATGTGTCATTTTACTCATATTTGTGCACTATTGTCAGCATGAGTAATTTGCCTCAATTATATGTTATTATTTATCTATGCTTTTGTGGGTTGAATTATGATTTCTGAGTAACTATTTACTTAGAAATTTGTCTTTTAATATTGATTTTAAAAACAATGATATTTTATGAGCTATTTCCTTATATTATTGTTTAATTATTCAAATTACTGGTTAACAATCAATATCATTTTTTGAACTACTTCCTGAATGTTGTTGGTTGATTATCTTAGTTAAGATTTTTTTGAATCAATATCATTTTTTGAACTACTTCCTGAATGTTGTTGGTTGATTATCTTAGTTAAGATTTTTTTGAATAGAATGTGTTTTGGTCTTCAAAATGTCAGTTAATTGAACTATTTCATTAACTTGATATTCATTATAAGCCATACATATTTAAATCTTAATCATTTAAATATCTTGCTCTCAGTTGGGTTGGATCTGTATCTACCTAATTGAGATATGAATAGGATAATTTTCCTTTTTGCTTGCATTTTAGAATAATTTTGAATTTAGATTTAATTCTACATTTTTAGAAGTCTTCTTTCAAAAGAGGCAAACTTTAGTTGTGGCTTGGCTGAGCCCTAGATAAGCTTAAGGATCAAGTTCTTTCCTGATTAGTAAGAGGGATGATCTGGTGTCTCTTCTCCAATAGTAGATGAAAGTCATATTTAAAGCCATTGGAGATGGAGATAAGGTAACTTGACCTAGTTTAACCGGTCGAAACCACCATTTCAACAGAAAAGGAGCTGCATCAAGGTCCGGACCGGGTGGTCTCCCTCATAGTGTTGTAGGTGGAAATTTTTGGCCCTCAACACTTTTAGCGCTAGAAGGAGGGCCTGAAGATTTTTTGTCCTTTGGAGTTTTTGTATTTTAAATTTTTTATTTAATCACAATGCCTCCTCTTAAACTTCCAATTTGGAGTTGTATTTCTGGACATTCGCCTTCCAATACTCCACCAGAAATAGTAAGACACGTGTATCATATAAATTTTAACGGTAAGAGGAATATTTTTGCATTTAATCATGCTTTACAATTCATTCAAAAAATTTCAAATTCTGATTTTCAAGAACTTGATGAAGGTATTTTATACAGGATTTTTACTCTTACATTCTTGGCAAATTCTAGAAGCTAGTGTCAATCACTTCCAGTTGCCTCAATTCATAGTTGGGATCAATTTATTACAATGTTTATTTGTAAATTTGATGGTTATATCTACGAACAGGTATGCGACAATTTTGAAGATTTATGAAGATTTGAAAATGAATCTATGATTGATTTTACCATCGGGATTCATTTAAATTATATAAATTTAAAATTGAAGACAAACCTTCGAAAGAGGAATCATTAGATTGTTTGAACATATTTTCTCTCTTCCCCCCTTTCATAATCCATGTTAAATTATTTCAAGCTTTGCTCAATCTCCTTCCAATCTCATTAACATAATTGAGAATTCCAATATGGAGGTGCAAACAAATGATGAAATGGTCTCTATTATGTAGGATCAGTTCCTTCATTTAGTGCACACTTTTTACAATATTGATAATGATCATGGTGCACCTTCACATGTTAATAAACCAACATCGTAAAGCTTGGAAATTTTCGCTATTCAAATGCAAGAAAATATTAGAATCAATCTCGAAGAAGATACTGATTTGAAATTTGAAAATCAGTGTGCGTTATAATGAAAAAATCAGAGCATAAGTTGGCAAGTACAAGTAGCAATTAAAGTTTCTAATAATACAGAATCTGTTATACAAATTTATGAATTATTTTATGATGAGCAAATGCCAAATTCAAGACAATAAAGCAACATTCTTCAAAAAAACATAATTAGCGAAGTAAATGATCTTAAATCTGAAATTTGCAATGAAAAGAATGGAAAAGAGTTCTCAAATAGAGACATTTTCAAATGCATTTCGGATTCATATTTTTCCCTTTATCCTAATATTTTTTCTAATAGCAATTTATCCTCTCTTCACTTTAAAGATATTTTAGAAAATAGAGAGACTGAAATAGATGAATTGCCTAGTAGTTTTTTATCAAGATAGAGAATCATTTAATGATCATTCTTCTAGCATTAATGAACATGTGCTTCATATTCCTTATTGTTTTGATACATCACATGAGATTCAAGGGAATCTTAAAGAAATTCCTGAAGTCATTTATAATAATTACTTTGACATTGAGGATGTTTATTTGTCTACTTCTCAAGAGAATCCTCATAAGAAAGTTAAAATCACATGTGAGAACGAAGAACAATCTAACACAGAAATGATTTCAAATAGTTCTCATTTTCAAACAAATAATCATACTCATGATTCCAACATTCAAGAAACCATTCTAATCTATGAGTTATATGACGATCAAACTCTCATTCCTATTCATAGTCATAATTCTCTTTCTAATTTACAAGTTGGTATTGATAATCATTTGAATTCCATTATTCCGGCCTATTCTCGTAAAAGGGAAATTATTTTAAAATAGTCTCAATTTTTTTGTGACAATAATTGTAACATTATTGTAAACTACGATTCAATTTTTCCATTCCGTCATTTAATTTTTTTAACTTCAGATAGATTTTTTTTTTTTAGATACTTTGTGCTGGAATATTGAGAAGCTCAATTTTGAACACTCAATTGATGCATTGTCTCAATGGAAAAATGAAGATTCAAATTATAATTGTGAACATCAAGAACTATTAGACTTCCATCCAATTGATGTTCATTTCTTATCAATTCCTTCTTTCTTCTCGAAAGCAGTGCCAACAAGAGAGTGTATTTTCACAATATGATCAAAAATGTAATTCAATTAATAATCTTCCGTTGGATCTATCAGACTTCCCTCTGTTTTTCATTGGTCCATTTGAAAAATATTTGGAGAATTTTCTTTCACCAAATATCGTTAATAATTTAACACTTGAACATAACACTAACAAAATCATGCAGAACATTGTTAATAAAATTTCTTATTCGCATTTTGGTCTGCCATCCACTATTTTGAACCTCTCCTAATAAATAATGGAAATCCATCCAGATTTCTATGATCCAATTGAAGTTCACTTGGAAGAGACATTTCAAGGGAATGTAATTGTAAATAAGCTAATATCTATATTTATGTTAGAAATGTGTGTATATACTAGATCCCAATTTAGTTTTATACATATAATCATATTTTACTGATGTTCGACATGTATATGCATACAAGAACTAGAATGAGAGAATGGTTACATTGGAAGTATGACTATACCTATTCACGTTTCCTTTGGGTCACTTAGCAATAGGAATAGCTTAATTTAGAATAGATTATTTTATGTTTGCATTTATTTCATTATTTCAAATTTTCAATAAGCAAGTAATGAATCCGACTTCTTCTGGGCATCCCCTATAATTTTTAGAAAATAATATTAGAACATTTTATAAGATCTTAAATAGTCAAATCATACATAGTTTTCAAGCCTTAATTGTCTTGTTTCAAAAAAAAAATCATCACATTGATCATACATGAAAAAATTCCAAGGATTTCCTACAGCCTTGCAATTTTTGATTCTCAAGTATTTTTGAAAAAAGAGCTCATTTTCGCCACTCTTCTCCTCCGATATAAATTTGAGGTCGATGCAATTTGAAAATTCATTACTTAGCATTTTATATTAAATAATTATTGTTGAACATATGAAAAGTTTTAGAAAATTTGGGAGAAATTGAAAATTCATCAGGTAAAGTTACAATCAAAATTCTTCCAGGTATATGTTTATAGGTTCACCGTCATCTATTGTTAGTTTTACTTTTCAAAGGTTATTTCTAATTTATATTTTGTTTCGTTTGCAGGTCTTCATTGACTTGATTGTGTATATCTGAGATAAGCAATCATCTAGCCCATTTTTCAAATCCGTGACATGTTCAAGGAAGTATTTATGATTTCATCTAAATTTGAGAATTATTTAATTTTTCTTCTATTCATTGAGATCCTGATAAGTTTTAATAAATTCTAGGAATATTCATAATGGATCATTATATTTGATAACTCTCTTCATAAGAAAGTTTTGATAAAATTACTTTCCGATCAGATATTCCAACAGTTAATTAAATTATTAAAGGGTTATTTATTTAAAAGCAAAGTTAAATTAGTCACTTCCTTTTTGAATTGAATACTTTTAGAAATCATCAGCCCCATATATGATATTTCATGTATCGCAATTTGTGTATCAGAGGTTCCTAAATGAGCATACTCCAAATATCTCTAATCCTCCGATATTCCCATTCCCTCTGATCTCTGATGAACCTTTCCTTTCGATATCGCATCATCCATATCGCAAACATTTGATCAGAACCATCTCTTACCATTTCCTGATAAGAAACCTTTGATGCAAGACCTCTGATATTCCTTCTCATTCATTCTTCGATCAAATGACTTCGCTAAAAATTGCGATGTCTACACAACCCGGGACCCGATAAAACATTTAAATTTGGTTCTGAAAGACATCGCGTCCATTCATAAATCACAATTTGGTAGGGGCATATGTTTAAAGTTTTTGATATCTCGGATATGATATGAAATTAAATCCATATAATTAAACGACCGGGTCCACCCTTCATCGCACATCGGTGTATCAATGATGTTACATCTCGTACTCAAATCTTCTGATCATCGATCTCTTATAAAACCCAAAGCCAATCCCACCAATGAGCCAAATCATCCATCACATTCCCGCATATGGCAAGAATAATATCGATGTTTCCTTTTATTAATGACTCCAATCTCCTGATATCATTATTATCTGATATTGCAATCACTCCATCGCAACTTTGTCATGACAACAATTATATCACATCGTAAAACTCAAAAGAGGGATTGTCTTAAAATATTTGGATGGGATAGACGCAGATATATGCCTCTCTACCATTTTCCTTTAAATATTATAGAAAAATTGATCGCATATTGAAAAAGGTGGGAGTCGCAGATTTTAAGTTATGCATGGCAAAGAAACTCGCGATGCGAAACATTCGGCAAGGCACTGACCTATACAAAATACCATATGAATGCACGTTTTTAGATTCTACCTCTCATTGGTCTAGCTGGAATGAAATGCTTATGCTCGTTATTGCTCTAAATTGCTACAAACCAAATAAATTTCGCATAAAAACGCTTGCAGTGAATGATCTTATCCATGATTTTATCTATGCTTGTTCCAAATCTTACAATTTTCCAAGAAGAGTTGAACCATTTCATCACACTCGCCAAATTGTTTTCCCTTTAGTTATGTTCATTTCTTCCAAAGAGACTTAGAACCTCTTATTGATGAATTTTGGAATCTAGATCCTATGCTTTTCATTTTTCGATATTTTCTTCAAAATTTCAAAATTTTTCGCTTATCGGACTTTTGAGTTTGTAATATATCAGAAGAATTTAAACAAATTCTAAGATTTACTTCTCCAAGCTTCACATTTCCTTTTCTTTCCACTATCTTGCCCATCACATTTCACAAAGGAAATGACCCCTATTTTAGTATCTTCATTGGAATTTTTTGGTCTCATAATTTTGTAAAATTGATTTTGGCTTCAGAAAAGGTTTTTGAGATATTTAACACTTGATTTATTCTCATATTTATTAAATCTTGAATTCCTCTCCTAAGAACTTATTTTATAGGTAAATCTAAGTGCTCTTGCAATAATTTTACCAAACTTAAAATTATTAGAATGAAAGTCATCACGGTTACTTTATAAACTCTTACAAAACTTTTACCTCTGATACATGAATGTTTTGCATTAGTAAGGTAATATTTCTACATTATACATTTATTAAGCATTCGTTATTAAGAATGATCAATATCGTAAGTTTTTTTGTAAATGTTACACAAAAGCTTTTGTTCCAGGTCATCTTTCTACCCTTAATATTCTAAATACGAAACTTCTTGTAATGGAGGTGAAATTTCATTAAACTTCTGAAAAAAATATCACCGGAAACATAATAAAGAAAGATGTTTTTTATTTTTATTTATAGAGGTTTTGTCCATTAACACTTTTGGAAAACTTGAG
This sequence comes from Pinus albicaulis, assembly GCA_034641835.2. Classification (NCBI taxonomy): domain Eukaryota; kingdom Viridiplantae; phylum Streptophyta; class Pinopsida; order Pinales; family Pinaceae; genus Pinus; species Pinus albicaulis. The sequence continues at coordinate 2,018,118,161 of CM076575.1, read as the reverse complement.
CTCTTACCTTTTTCTTTGTTTCTCTTGGAGACTTAGAACTTCATAATATCAGGTTAATAATCCTTGCGGGTCTATGATCATTACATTTTGATATTTCATTATGTTTACATGAAGTCTCGCTTGATTATCTTTTGAATATATATGCTACTTTCATTTTATCATGGTGGTCCAAAACTTGGATGTATTTCAATCATAATTTTATGAAATCCAAGTATTCATTCATAGGGGTGACTTTATGACTAAAGGGATATACATTATTCATAGTGTATGTACATGGACTTCTTTTACTCTTCTCGGCAATCTGCGTCACTAATAAGGAATTTGGAACAAGTAAAGGTAATGTACCACTAGTTAATTCATATTTTAATTCTCTTTTATTTTGCTCCATACTTATCATATAAAGATTCAAGTTCTCTTCATATACATAATTGCTACATTATTTGGGATGTTGAATCAATATCAATACTTTGGGGCTGATATAACTTAAGAATGGAAAAATAAAAAAGAACATTCATCGCTGCAATTCATAAAGAAGCATATCTTCATTCCCATTTCTGATGGATTTGATTTATTTCAGATTCCTTGAACATGAAACATTGATTTCTTATAGTTTACTCCTTGCTTTAGTTTAGATTCAATAAATAATGATTTTGGGTCAATAAGATTTCAATCAATTCAACTTCTTCATGTTTTTAATTCTAATTAAAGGAAGAATTTAACTTGTATTGGAGAAAATCATCTCTCTCACGTAAGATTAAATGCAATTCTCCAATGGTAAGTTTCATGTGTCCACTTTCATTTATTTTCATTATTTCACTTTTGGTTTCAGTTTTGTTTTCTAGTTTTTGTTGATTCTGAACTCTTTTTTACAGGTCTTCATGAACCTTTTACACCTCTATCATATCAGTTTGAAAATTCATTCTCTTTTGATCAATTTGCTTTGAGATCTTTGAAAAAAGCAGTAATGATCCTCATCAAATTAGCTAAACTGGGGAGTTTTTGAACCTCTAGTCTTTTTTTTTAAGCATTACTTTTATTAGAAAATGGTTAAGAATTTTTTGCAGGGTTTTTCTTCGAAACAAGAAAGTTTGCAGCAGACATAGACTTCTCATTTAACATATTATCTATCATAACTTCTATTCAACCTCTACATTTTGAGAGCCTCAATTTTATACCTTTGCAAGATAAAAAAATTTAAATTTCAACATAAGAAGGAACGTACATATGCTTATTTTCTTTTATCTCCTTTGTTGATAAATTTGTATAAGTAGTCTTGTTAGAGTTTATCTTTCAAATATGGATTTTTCTTTTACCTTTCACCTTTTTCATTTATATTTTTGTTTGTTGCTTTCTTTTCTTACTTTAGTTTAGGAATTATTTTCCTTTTGCTTTCGGTTTTGATTTGATTTTGGTGACTTTTCCATGATTTATGCGAAAGACATTTTTCTTACCTTACAACGGTTGTCATACATGGGAAATATTTACTCTATCTATTTTAACGATTTTCATTTATCATTAAAGGCATATCTTTATGGAACCATAAAACCGCCTTGATTTAAATATTTTTCATAGAGGAACACACATCATTTCTAAGTTATTGAGATTATTTTTTCAAGGAAAGAACTGATTTGAGTTTAACACAATGAATCCCTGCCACCCCTCCACATAAAATCCTCTGATTGATAGTTGCAGGGAAATAATTTGGAGTCAACATTATGAAAGTATTATGTCCGTTAAACATAAATCTCTATTTCCATCCCACCTATTTCACTCAAATACATCATAAACTTAAAACTTGCAAATGCACTTATAAAAAGGGGTGATTAAAAGAGAAAGCATGGGAAATACAAGTAAACCCGTCAGAGCTATTAACGCTCGCTAGCAGTGGGACTAGGCTTGTATAAAAGACAACTTTGTCAGGGTATTTTTCAGGATCGCTGGCAGTGAAGCGATGTTAGAGACTAAACATAAAATGGATACATGTTTTATCAAAAACTACTATCTCTACCTTCTACTATTTTTCATATGAATAAAGTTTAAAACAATTTTTTTCCTGAATTTGGATTCATCACTTTTATTCGGGTCTGTTTTAAGTACTTATCTTTACAAAATGGGATTACTTAATCTAATTATGTGGGACCTATGGAAATGTTTTACTATTAGACGATTTCATGATTTATGTTGGGCCTTGAAATTGTCATTTACTTCCATTACATTTTCACTTATAATTCCATATTATCACCTTTACTCCACCTCCATTTCATTACATTTACCTTACCATTACCACTATTGGGTTACATTATGTGTAGAAATTATATAACTTATGTGTTATATATCCAAGATTCTCCTGATCACACACTATTTTAACTTCATGCACAATACATAATCTATTTCACCATTGATCATCACATGCAGAAATTAAATCAATTGCAATGCACACATGAAACCATAAAAATTCACACACATTAAAATAGTGATTTAACGGAAAATCCTGAAGCTGAAAACCCCAACTATCTATATATAATATATGTCATAGAGATCATGTAACAATCCTCATACAAAGTTGAACATGTCAAGCTCTTAGTACAATAAAATCGCTACACACTAATCAGGCTCGATCTTGCAAATCCATGCACCGATATTTGCCACCTGCTAGCCTGCCTCTACTGCGCAATCCCTGCTGAAGAATGGCTCTGAATGAACTCAAATCCACCTGGATTTCACTGCGCAATTCTCATTGGCATGTCCACTGAGTGTTGGATGTAATCAATGCATCACTACAGTCACAACTGATAGTCACACTTGCTCTTTCACCTACCTCTCCACTGGTCTCCATTGAAATTTCCATGCACTATAGTTAATTGATGTATTCTTCAGTTGATTAATGAGTTATTATTTAGTGAATTAATTAACTAATTAATTCACACCACTCTCACTAGTGTATCAATCAGTTAGACTAGATACAACTAGCTCAACTGAGTCTAACTGAGTTAAACTAAATACAACTCCACCAACTACTTCTCTAACTCCACCAAGCTCTGTCACATGAGTTCTAACTGAAGTCCTCATGCATTAGCTCTAGTAAACCCTCAGGAATAGCGTAATTCCTTTTTTCAGCTGCTGTGCCACATCTGTGCACTTAACTAAAGTGCTCCAAGAGAATAAGATAATGTTTAGAGTCCAAATATTATTAAGAGCTAATAATATTCGACATATCTATTTTTAGACTGGAAATCTAAAAATAGATTCCACCTAATATGTCTAAAAATAGAATTCCATCTATTTTTCCAACTTGACCAACCATCCACAAATAGCATCCTGCAACTCATAGAATATGATCGACATGTCTAAAAATAGACATATTCAAAAAATAGACTTGCGCCAAAAATAGCCCGCGGGCGCACTTAGTGAAGGCGACTCTTTCCACTAAGCTCATCATCTTGTTGCAATCTCAACAATCCCTCTCAACAAGATAGGGATTATCTGCCACCCTGATCCTATCTCTATGGTATTCGAATTTGCTCTTGGTGAGCGCCTTCGTCAGAATATCAGCATCCTGATCCTCCGTAGGAATGTAAGATAGTAACATGATCTTCTGCTGCACACAATCTCTGATATGATGGTACCGAATGTCAATATGTTTATATCTATCATGAAATACTGGATTAACCAAGAGTTTAATGCAACTTTGATTATCACAATATATCACAGTAGGATCTAAGTGTGAACCGAACAACTCGACCAGGATCTTCCTCATCCATATAGCTTCGCATGCAGCCAAACTTGCTGCCATGTACTCGACCTCTGCTGAACTGAGTGGCATGGATTTTTGTTTCCTGCTGTACCAAGAAAATACTGTAGACCCGATACTGAAAATCCCTCTAGATGTGCTCTTTTTGTCCGTTGGGCTCCCTGCCCAATCTGCATCCGTGAAGCAATGCAGCTTCAACTCATCCGACTGTCTGTACCACAATCCATATCCTGATGTGCCCATGAGATACCTCAGGATATGCTTGCCTGCCTTCCAAAAGAGCTTGGTAGACTTAACCATAGCTTCTGAAAGCTGGTTAACAACATAGCATATGTCCGGTCGTGTATTGACCAAATACATGAGCGAACCAACCAACTATCGATAAACAGTGGCATCCACTACCTCTGTCGATGTAGCATCCTCTTTCCTCCAACCACCAGGAAGAGGAGTGTCGATAGGCTTGCAACCTTGCATGTTGAACTTCTCCAAAGATCTCCAGCATACTTGCCCTTTGAGACACAAACACCCTTCCACTCAAATTTAATCTAGAAATAATGAAGGAGGCCCAAGTCCTTCATCCCAAACTCCTTTGCAAGATCAGCCTTGCATGAGTGTATCAACAGTTCATCACCTGTCAAAATCAAATCATCTACATAAAGTACAATGATCAGCAACTTACCCTCCACCACAATCCGGTATAGGTTAGGATCCGCCTCACTCTTGGAGAATCCAAGTCCGGTGAAATAACTGTCTATCCGTGTGTACCAAGCACGAGGTGCTTGTTTCAACCCATACATCGCTCTTTGAGCTCCGCACATGCGACTCGTCAAGACGGAATCCTTCAGCTGCTTCATGTACACCTCTCTCAATGACCTTGAGAATGCACTTTAGAATATCCACATCTGATGAATGTGCCAAACTCATCTCAAATACAAGCCGAGGAGCAAGGATGGTCCATATGGAAGAATACCTTGCGACAGGTGCAAAGGTTTCTTCATAGTTGATCCCCTCGATCTGTGAGAAGCCCCGGGAAAAAAATCTTGCCTTGTACTTCTCGACACTCCCATCAGCAGCTTTCTTCACTTTGTAGATCCATCTCGAACCTACCACTGATTTCCCTTCCGGCCTTGGGACAATCTCCCATGCACTGTTTCTGACAATCGAATCATACTCTTCCACCATGGCATCTACCCATGCGGGATCCCCCACAGCTTCCTTGAAAGAGGATGGCTTCGTCATGATACACTTGCTCATCAGAGCCATGTATCCAGTAAATCGTTCAGGTGACTGTCTCTGCCTACGCTGTGATGTAGGTGCTCCTACATTTTGCGCTGCATCAAGATTCAGTCGCTCAGCTTCTGTAGTGCGCTTCCGCCCTCTGAGGTTTGGCGCTGCATGAGTGGTTTCTTCCACTCCATGAACCTCCTCTTCTGGCTAATCCACATCCTGAGGCTCATCTTTAGGAACTAGTAGCTTCTCATCTGCATGCAAGTGTAGCTCCCTCTCAAGCGATAACTTCATGGCTTTCTCCTCATGAAATTTGATATCCCGTCGCACAAAAGTCTTCCAACTGTCTGGAAAATACACACGATAATTGTGGGGTGTTTATGTGTACCTCAAAAATATCCCAACCTCTGCGGTCGGCTCCAAATTCTTCCTGGTATACTTCGTCACATGAATGTAAACAAGTGAGCCAAAAATCTTCAAATGAGAAATATCAGGCTTCTTACCAGAAAACGCCTCTTCGGGTGTACTCATGCCAAGTACTCTATGAGGACAACGGTTTTTCACATAAACTGCAGTGTTGCATGCCTTAGCCCACAAGTGTATGGGAAGGCCCTAATCATGCAACATCGCCCGTGCAGCACCCACGATCGTTTTGTTCTTTCTCTCCGCGACCCCATTCTACTGTGGGTTATGAGGCGCTATGAGTTCTCTTCGAATTCCTTCTGTGGTGCAAAAGTCTTTGAATTCGCCAGAGATGAATTCACCACCATTATCACTCCTTAGAGCTTTCACCTGCTTCCCCGAATCTTTCTCAACCAACGCCTTGAACTCACAGAACTTTGAGTATGTCTCGCTCTTCTTTTGCATGAAGAAGATCCAGCACTTACGAGAAAAGTCATCAACAAATATCACATAATACTTGTGCTTTTCTGTCGAAGCTACTAAGAAAGGTCCACACACGTCTGTGTGAATTCTCGCAAGGATCATCGTGGCACAACTATCCTTCTCATGAAAAGTGGTCTTCACAAATTTTCCCGAAGTACATCCCTTGCACTGATCTGACTGCGCAAGTGTACCCTTGGGAAGCTTGGTAGAAATCTGCTACAAATTTTTCAAAGCGCCATGGTGAAGATGGCCCAATCTCCTGTGCCACAATTCACCCTCATCTCGGCTCACCACTGCTTCTGCTTTGCCTGCCATTGCTGTGCAGCCATCTACCACAATTGATAAAGGTTCTTAACTCGAACCCCTATCCTCTGGGTTTCACTAGTTGTCTTACTGCGCAGGAAAGCCTTTCCCTCGCTAAAAACAACATCATATCCCTTGTCTTCCAACATCGCCACAGAGATCAGATTCTTCTTCAATCCTGGAACATGCATGACATCCTTCAATATGAAAGGTTTACCAGACTCCCTCTCAAATGAAATGGTCCTGATACCAGTCGCACTGTATCTACCATCATCGCCCATCTCAATGTGCACTCCAAGATCCTTCTCATCCAGATCACTGAACAAATCTTTGTCTCCGGTCATATGGAAAGACGCACCACTGTCAAGAAACCACATTGATCCCATCACACTTAAAACCAAGCATGCGATTAGTGAAAAATCCAACTCAAACTGCGAGGCTAAGGTCTCTCCAGCTGCAAATCCAGCAGCTTGCTTATTTTTCTTCTTCTGTGGACAATTAGTGGTGTAATGTCCATCTTGGTGACAGTGAAAGCACTTCACCTTGGAAAAGTCCTGCTTCTTGCCTTTCGCATCGGATTGAGAAGGATTTTTCTTTCCCTTCCATTTCCTTGATTTGGTAGCCAAAGCACATTTTTCTTCATCTTCATTCTTCAATGAAGATCCATCCCTGGTACCCCGCCTTATCTCCTCCTGCACAAGATCCGACCAAAGTCGCTGCCATACTGGCAGTTTCTCCCGACCATTGACAGAGTCCTCGTAGCTATGCCAACTCTTTGAAAGCCCAAGGAGAGCCAATCTCACCAAGTCCTCTTCATCTACAGTAACCCCCACACTTCCCAGCTCATCCCTGCACTGGATAAACTTCGTGAGGTACTTGGGTATACTTTCGCCTTTCTCCATTTTTATTTTTCTGAGCTTGTCTTTAAGTGCCAACTTCCTCTGGTTGCTTCTGCTTTGGAACAAGTCTGTCAAAGCTTTACACATCAAGAATGGACTAGCTTTACCATGAAGGCTGGACACTATGTGATCCCTAACACCTTCCAACAGAATCCTTCAACATTTTTCTGTCTTCTTTTGCCATGCGTCAAGTGCGGCTGCATCTCTAGAAGCAGGTTTTGGAATTTCTGCATCTATGAACTCCAACCCATTATCATCCAGCACCGCCTCCATCATGTCCTTCCATGCAATATAATTCGAGCTGCCCTCAAGGGAATACTCCAATCGCAATCCGTTGAAATAAATTTCAATGAATGCTCAACTTTGACACCAAGAAAACACTACAGCAAATTCGAATTCCACCATCACAAAACTCAACCGCTTCAATAATTGCAATCTGCTCCAATGATCAACTGCTCTGATACCATGTAGAAATTATATAACTTATGTGTTATATATCCAAGATTCTCTTGATCACACACTATTTTAACTTCATGCACAATATAGAATCTATTCCACCATTGATCATCACATGCGGAAATTAAATCAATTGCAATGCACACATGAAACCATAAAAATTCACACACATTAACACAACTGTTTAACGGGAAAGCCTGAAGCTAAAAACCCCAACTATCTGTATATAATATATGTCATATAGATCATGTAACAATCCTCATACAAAGCTGATCATATCAAGCTCTCAGTACAATACAATCGCTACACACTAATCAGGCCCAATCTTGCAAATCCATGCACCGATCTTTGCCACCTGCTAGCCTGCCTCTGCTGCGCAATCCCTGCTGAAGAATGGCTCTGAATGATTTTGAATTGCTCCATGATTGATTGCGCAATCCTCATTGGCCTCTCCACTGAGTGTTGGATGCAATCAATGCATCACTATAGTCACAATTGATAGTCACACTTGCTCTTTCACCTATCTCTCCACTGGTCTCCACTGAAACTGCCATGCACTGTAGTTAACTAATGTATTCTTCAGTTGATTAATGAGTTATTATTTAGTGAATTAATTAACTAATTAATTCACACCACTCTCACTAGTGTATCAATCAGTTAGACTAGATACAACTAGATCAATTGAGTCTAACTGAGTTAAACTAAATACAACTCCACCAACTACTTCTCTAACTCCACCAAACTTTGTCACATGAGTTCTAACTGAAGTCCTCATGCATTGGCTCCAGTAAACCCTCGGGAATAGCGTAATTCCTTCTGTCAGCTGCTGTGCCACATCTGTGCACTTAACTGAAGTGCTCCAAGAGAATAAGATAATGTTTAGAGTCCAAATATTATTAAGAGCTAATAATATTCGACATATCTATTTTTAGACTGACAATATAAAAATAGATTCCACCCAATATGTCTAAAAATAGAAGTCCATCTATTTTTCCAACTTGACCAACCATCCACAAATAGCATCCTGCAACTCATAGAATATGATCGACATGTCTAAAAATAGACATAGTCTAAAAATAGACTTTGCGCCAAAAATAGCCTGCTGGCCCACTTAGTGAAGGCGACTCTTTTCACTAAGCTCATCATCTTGTTGAATCTCAACATTATGTTTTTCCAAACTTTATTAATTACTATTATTTTTAAGTGAATTTCTAGTTAAAAATTAGAAAATAATATGCACATACTTAAACCTAGCAAGTGGAATGAGTTTTTTGCCATGTGTAGGTCAAAAAGAAGCTTCCAGAAGACCCTTATGTGGCCTCCTAAGGTCAAATTTGAATTTGGATGGAGAAGATCATGGAATCATAAGGATATGTGTCTCATTTCCTATTTGTATTGTAACTCTAAGAAGACATGTGCCTTATCACTTCCTATTTGGATTGTAACTCTAGAGATATAGGGAGAGATTCATGGACTCTCATTAATGAGATAGCTTCTCATCTTTTGTATAAATAGGGGAAGCTTTCTCCTATAAAATCGTGTGTAAAATTGGAGTTATGCTCAAGCTTTGAATACATAATTAGATTGTGGCACCTTACTCATGAATGTTCCTTCATTTTGACTTGGTTTTGCTTACATATGGAGCATCTCGATTTACCATCTCTCATAGTTTTAGATCAGCTACCTAAAATGTGTAAGATTTACTTGTTTTTATAGATTAAAGTTTATTTTCTTTCTTAGTATTAGTTTTAGAATGAATGTGTAATATTTTCTTTTCTAAAAACATTTCAAAAGGATAGATTTATCTATTTTCTAATTGGAGTAAATTTGAGGCAATAGAATTCATAGTTATTTATTTTCCTTTCATGTTCTGTTATTTACTTTCTTAGATCAAATTATCAATTCATTGTATAATTGAATGTTCCTAAAAGATCAGGCTAACAAGGTGTTCCAAGTTGAGTGATTGAATGTTCAACCTATACAATCATTGATCTTTACTTTTACATGTTTTTCTAGATGTAGATCCTCATTCAATTGTATAATTGGATGTTCTTAAATATCATTTCAAGAATGTGATTTTATCATATTTCCAAATGCTCGAATATCTAACCTATGCAATTATTGATTTTTCCCCTTTGCATGTTTTAATTGCTTTCCTAGATTTAAAGACTAAAGTATAATTGATTGCTTGTACATCATTTCAAGAAGGTGATTCTATCATATTGGATGCTAACTCTGATTGAACATACCTTAGTTGTTTTTCTTTACATGCTTTGAAATGCTTTTTTAGATTAAGATTTCAATTCCTACAAGTGTGATTGCGCACGCTATATTTTATTTTGAATTTTTTTTCTTTCTTTTCGTTACCTGATTTCATAGGTTAGTTGAATTTCATTTTTATTATTTGATTTTGTAGATTAGATGAATTGGCTTTCGTTATTTTGTAGTTAGATTGATCTAAACTGAAATACAATTTCTAGCACATACAGTGCACGTATGCTTCACAAGTTTACGAAACCCCCAAGTTGACAAATTAAATGACAGGCAATCACTTTGCCCCAACAATTTCCATTATTTTTAACCACTGGGTAAATTTAAGTTCAGTGTCTTTAATCAGAGATAACTGGACCTTCTCCCGTATGTCGCCATTGTTGTATGGAAAACCCAACACCCCCCATTTTTGAATTATTTACTTCAAATAATAGGGACCCTTTCCATTAAATTTTGGCTAAACACCTTTTATGATTTTCATTAAGTTAATTATCCTACAATTTTGCCATTTTTATTTTTATTTTTGTCGGATTTCCATTTTGATTGTTCCATTGAAGTCAATTTTTAGCAAACTTTCCATAGAGACTTGTTTCATCTCATTTGTTCAACTGGATTGTAAATGACACTCTTTTGAAGTTTGATCATTTGTGTCACTTGAGTTAAAAAATGTATAAAATGTACCAATATTTCAATTTTTGTAACTAATTTAGTTCAATAATGCATTTAGTGTAAATATTACGCTTTTAGTTAATTTTTTCATTTTTTTTCATTTCTTCACTAACAATCCTACAAAATGACCTGGCCAAATTGTAGAATGGTTAAAAATCGAATTTTTGGAATCTTGATAATTTAGTCCAATCTATTATTTTAAAATAAATTTCCAAAGCCAAAACCCAAAATTGAAAAATGACTGTAGTCAAATTTGTAGGATGATTAATTAACATGGACTTCATGTCACCTCCCTTCCCTTTCTTCCTAAAAAAATTTTCAATAAAAAATTGCGATTGTGATATCGCATATTACAATTTCGCCAAGCTCCTCCATTATTAACCTCACAATTTTGCGATTCAAGAAATGCGATGAGGTTCTTTGGTTTTATTATAAAGTTTTTAAACCCTTATAACTCCCGAGCTTACGTCGCTTCACCATCACCTTCTCGCATCACAAAACTCATAACATACATGTTTTAAAAACCTCGATGAAAGTATTCCTTGTGATATGAGATGGTATAGTTAATTAAGTTCCTTATACCTCCAACACACTCCTTAACTCCCTCCATGGCATATATGTAACCTTGATTTGTTTTAAAGGTTTTGGATTGATTCCAATGGTTTGTACATTAGAGTTTTTAATTTAATATTATAATAACTATATTATAATTATAATATTTATTATAATTTTAATACAATTTGAATTATAATATTATTATAATTTAATCAATTTTTTTTAAATCATATTTATATTAATTAATTTATGTTAATAATTATTCTGTAATTTTGTTTTTTATTACAATTAATCAATTAAAAGCTATAATCTAATTTATGATTAGAATTTAATTAAAAAAAAATTATTTTTATTCGAGGCAACAAAATTTTCAGAATTTTGGAAATAATTAATATACCAATTTTAGAAGCTCATAAATGGAATTTGTTTTGGCCAAATTAGGCCCAGAACGGCTCATTGGAAAGATAAAATTATGGAGAACAATTCTAAAGTAGTTTCATTGCCATATTTGATCATTTAATGGATCTAAAATCCAATGGAAGATCAACCTCCAAATTTTTAGTAAAACTAATTTTCTAAGTTTATTTTCTGCATTCTCATTTTCCCACAGCTTCTTCTAAGTGCAGATCCATTCGTTTATGTTCCCCTTAACCAACTAGATCAACACATGCATCAATTGAAAGCTTAGATTTATTTTTCATTTAATTATTTAATTTAGTTTGATTGAAGATATTTTATTGTAGATTTGGTATTTTGATTTGATTTTGCATGTTAATTTAATTCTGGATTTGTTTTTGCAGGGAAACAATTTAAGATATGAGAAGAGAAAATCTCAATCAATGAGAATTCTCTAGCAAGAGAAGAATGTGACTTTTATTGAATGAAAATTGATGGAGCAGATTTATTCTTCAACAAACTTTCTTATTGAGAAATACTTTTGCAAATATTATAAATAACAGATTATAGAATGTAATTAGGGGCTTCTCTTCTCTTCAATTCTAGAATTCTTGAAGGCACTATTGTAATGAGGATTTTAGATTTGTAGGTGAGAGGAGAGAAAACTCGGAACTGGAGATTATTGAGAATTTTTCCTTTGCATTCTAAATTATGTATGATGGGTAGAGTATGCACTATTGCAACTCTTGTTTTAAAAACAAAGTTCAATTCAATCTAAAAGCCTCTATTGGAGACGAGAGTGAGAGAAATGGATTCAATAAATTTGTATTTATGATACTATTGTTTTAAATACTCGTTTCATTTTATGTGGAATATGACATTTTACTCATATTTGTGCACTATTGTCAATATGAGTAATTTGGCTCAATTATATGTTATTATTTATATCTGCTCTTGTGGGTTGAATTTTGATTTATGAGTAATTATTTACTAAGAAATTCATCTTTTAATATTGATTTAACAAACAATGATATTCTGTGAACTATTTCCTTATATTATTGTTTAATTATTCGAATTACTGATTTAAAGAATCCTTATATGATCATAACTAGAATGAACTATTGGCCCATGATTCCTTAGGAAACACCATATTAATGAGTTTGGAACACATATTTAAAACAATTTGTTCATAAATGAAGGTCGAGGTGTAATTATTTTGTCATTCATTCTATTATGTATAAGAAGAGGATTTGGGTAAAATTATTGCTTCATGTACTAGTGTCTTAGAGATAATATTCAAATTACAATTCATCCATAAAATTCTAGCGTCTTGGTCTTCAAACTTGGATACGGACCAAGGAGATGAATTCTGGAAGGTTTCAATCTTTAAGAGAGTTGTTTTATTTATTTTTCTTGACATAAGTTGTCATACTTTCATCATCTAGATACCTCATCCATTTTGGTAGTAATGGTCTTATAATAAACTCAAGTATGTTTCCATGAATGTCACAGGAAGATGTTACTTTGTATATCTTAATCAATTGTAAATTTACATGCCTTAGAGATGATCCATATGGTTTTGGTTCCTTTCATAGTTTGTTTAACTGCAATACACTTCTTCCCTTCATCCCTTAGGTATCTAAACATAATGCCACAAAACCATTTTGTATTGTTTTCATTCTTCCAAGCAAAATCACTTTAATCCTTCTGTCATCTTCAGAAACATATCATTATGGTAATTTTTGGACGTGTTAATATGCAAGAATGAGGGAACAAAAGCTAGTCTTTGAATTCAAACAATAGTAGATCTCATCTACAGTACTTTGGTTACTTATATATCATGAATACATCTAGTCTTTTGATCCAAACAGAAGTGGCACGATCATGCTAGAAATACCACATAAAATTTTAGATCCTTAGAAGTATTTCACATGTCACTGAAGTTCATATGATATAGAGATTATGTCATAGGAGTTTTGGATGCCATCACAAATTTAGATCCATGTTTTTTCTCTTATAAATACTTTGTTGTTCTCTGGTAGATGGAGAATAAGATGGAATTTTTTAACCTCATCATTTTTCCAAAAACATGTCTACTTTATCTTCAGGAAATTTGTATGGCTTTGATGCTTTGAACTTTAGGGATTAAGGTAACTGGGACCTATTCACAGTTGATCTGATTTTCAACAAGTTTTGAATTCCTTCTAATGATCTCAAATGAGTGAGCTTAAATTCCAAAAAAAAATATTGTCGTAATGACTTGAGTGCTTCTAAAATTTGCATTATGATAAGAAAATATTCTTTTGAAGTTCACATCAGTTCATTGAGTTATGTGGTAGAAACTCTTGCCACATGTACTCGTACTTTAGATAGATATAACATGTCACATAAACGTGTATTACAAAGAGCTATTTCTTCCCATGGATAGGATATACTATAGGATTTTTGTATCAACATGTGCCTCTATTTTAGGATTACCTCACTTAATAACTTTCAGTGTTCTTCTTTCTAGTCCTTAAGTACCAGTGCAATATAGTGTTGAGATACAACAAGATGATGAGCTTAGTGAAAATTAAGCACCTTCATTAAGTGGGGCCCACAGGCTATTTTTAGGTGTATGTCTATTTTTAGACATGGTGAGGATATTCTATAAGTTGCAGGATGTTATTTGTAGATGGTTGGTCAAATGTGAAAAATAGATGAAATTCTATTTCTAGAATATTGGGAAAAGTCTATTTATAGATCATCGATCTAAAAATAGATGCATGCCGATTATTATTAGCTCTTAATAATAATCCGACAATAAACATCAACTTATTCTCTTGGAGCACTTTATTTCAATATACAGATTTGGAAAATCAGTGGGTTGAAGGAATTACACAATTCCTAGGGTTTATTGGTGGCTCATGCATGAGGACTCAGTTAGAACATAAGTGGCAAAGTTATGACAGAGTTGGAAGGGTAGTTTCTGGAGTTGTTATTTAGTTTAACTCAGTTAAGTGAGTTAAACTCAGTTGAGCTAGTTGTATCTAGTCTAAATGAAAGATACACTAGTGAGAGTTAAGTGAACTAACTATTTAATTAATTCACAACTAATAACTCACTAACAACTGAACAGAAACAACAGTTAACTACAGTGCATGTCAGTTCCAATGGAGACCTAGTGGAGAGATAGTTGAAAGGGTGAGATGGACTATCCGTTGTGACTATAGTGATGCATTCCATGCATTTGACACACATTGGAGTTGCCAATGAGGATTGCGCAGTCAAGGAAAGGTAGATTCGAATTCATTTAGGGGTCTTCTTTAGCAGGGATTGCGCAGTGGAGGCAGGCTATCAAGAGGCAAGAAATAGGTGCATAGATATGCAAATTTCTGCATGACAGTGTGTAATGAATCTACATTGTATTGAGAGCTTGATGTACTAAGCTTTGCATGAGAGTATTACATGATTCCATTGATATACATAATATGATAGTTGGGGTTTTTAGCTTTAAGCTTTACCGTTAAACAATTGTGTTATGTGCGACTGAATTTATTCACAGGTGTTTGCAATTGAGTTTTAAATTTCCGCAAGTTTAATTAGTGGAAGGATTATGTATTTTGCAAGAAGATAAATATTGTGAGATCAGGAGGATCCGGTAATACATCAGTATTAATAAATTTCTACATATAGTGAGTAAAATTCAATCCTCACATACACTAATGAACTCGACTTCAAACAAGGCATTGATGAAGATAGTAATTTAGATCATAAATATAATATTTGAACTTGATTTGTAGACTTCTAATCTTTTTGAAGTAGCGTTAACACAGTCATGTAGCTGTTGGGTGCAGGAATTACACTTAAGCAAACTCCTCAACACTTAATTTGTCAACCCGGGGGATTCGTAAACTTAGAGACGAAGCACAGGCAATGCCAGAGATGGTATGAATCTTCCTAATGTAAATCCCTACTTTCTTTAAAGGAAAGATTGCAGAATCAAATCAAAAGAGAAAAAGGAAACTTGAACCATCAAAAATAATCTAAGACTGGAACAAGGAAGTATGTATTTGCAAGAGAGAATTAAAGATAAAAGGCAATCACTCCCACTAATGGTTGTTTAATCCACTGAGTGTGTGTTTTCCTTTAGCAGAGACACTTTAGCAGTCTCGTTAGATGGGCCCTTAAACCTTCTTCTTTTAGAGATTTCCTTCTTGCATTAATTTGTCCTGCACTAGTGCAGGACCAGAGATTTATGTAGAAGGTATAAATAGTGTCTTTACTGAAGGCTTTTTACTTCATGCAAGGGCTCGAAATTTTCAAGGTTCAGAGCACTCAGATCTTGTGGAAAGAAACTGGTTCTTGCATCGGATCAGAGCTTCCTGCACTTAACATTTAATCCTTAAAATGAGTGTTCAATTATTGCAAGTGCTAGTTTACTATTGAATCAAATTCCACACATAAAAGTGAATGTTTCTGATCTTAAAAAAATGCAGAAATAAAGAAACAATCATTTATCCTGTCATAATCATTTAAAGAAATAAAGAATATTGAAAAAAATTAGACTACGAAAGCTTGCTGCATCACACCAACGTGCCTTTGGTGCCGAGGTTTGTTTCTCCTGCTTGTACCAGGTGGAGGAAAACCAATCTGAAATCAAGTGCAGAAAAGTAAATTGCAGGGAAAAAAATGTATCTACTTCACGCAACAGATCCGTTTTCACTCAGACAGGAATACATGTGTTGAAATTTAAATCACACTTTGACAATATAAACACAAATTACAAGCAATAGAAAATGGGGTAAACGTGCTAGGTTAGCTGGGCCTTAGCCAACCAGCGCGTTTCCCTTTTAAGTTAAAACGCTACTCAGTAAATTAGTCAATTCATCAGCTTAAAGACAAAAACACAATTTCTAAAACATGAGGTGGAGCTCCCTTTTATTAATTCATCGAGGCAAATACATGCGTTAATACAATGTCTAGCCCAGATTCGGGTGGTCACAAAGCAACCTGTTACCGCCTATCAAATTTCACTCTAAAAACTCTGCTCAAAAAAACTTCTCCCCTAAGTCCTATTTACATTTTACTTTATATAGATCTGTTGGCCAAAGGCCGAAATAGATCGTTCAACTGATTACATAACCATTGCAGAATTTAGCATTCGGCCTTTAAAATTAGGCAGCTAACAAAACCGACCGTAGCTAATCTCCAGCTTTTCGCCCTTCATGGATTCAGTCTTGGCTGCCTTTGGATCAATTGTGCTGTCGTGGCTGAAGCTGCTCAAGACAAGGCAGTGATCAAGGAGGTTCGGATCTATCGTGAAGATCTGTTGTGCTAGCAATGGTGCAAGATCTGATCCTGCACTAAGATCAACGGTCACGGTAAGCACTCTAACTATCAAATAACAATTGGAGATATCGATAAGTTACAAAAGTGATTTAAAAGTAAGAAATCATGTAATAAATATTTAATTATAGCTAAATTGAATTAAAACATGAAGAATAAAGGTTTATATGAAATACATCATCGTGCTTGGACTGGTGTAAGATGAGAGTGCATAAAAGAGGCGAAACAAAGGTAAATGGTTATAATTTAGGAAGGGGAAAATGGTTAAAGAGAGAAAATTAGAGGGCTAACATCCTCCCATCCCTAAGTTGTTGTGTGTCCTCACACAACTCTTTACCTCTGCAAAAAACCTTTAAAACTTTGAGCATTCCAGCTCAATCCTGCTCTGGCATACTATCATTAGTCTGCAATGTTTCATACTTCTTCTTTCTAATGTTCTTCAATTTCTTCGTCACCTTTTTTAAGTCGTCTGAAACACTGCGCAACTCGGTATTTCCACACTCTGACTTCTCCTTTCTTTTTCTGAATCTTTGTCGTTAATTCTTCTTTACTCTGTTCCTTTTCCTCCTGCGCTTTAACTACGAGCTGCTCTAAGTTCTGCACTTGAAGCTCCAGTTCGACTACCCGAGAAGCAGGAGCTACCAAGTCTTCTTCCTCTTCTGTCATGACAATGGCTGTATCTTTTTCAGGGATCTCAGTATCCCTCGGGGTTTTAGTAAACACTTCTTCCTATTCTTCTTCATCTTCTCCTTCTTCTTCTTCTTCCTCTCCTTCTTCTTCTTCCGGCTCTTCTTCTTCTTGCACTGGTGCAGGAGGGGATTCAAAGTTCTATGGAGACTATGGTTCTCCACTAGGTTCTTCATTATTTTTCCGGGTTGTTTTAATGAAATCGGCCAACAGAGTGTCATCCTCAACCTCTACAGATTTTGCTGCTTCTGCAAGGACTGACAACAAATCATCTTCTTCGGGGGTCTGTTCATGTACTAGTGGCATCGAAGCAGTTTCTTCAACAGGTGTACTGGTTGTATTTCCGGATCATTTCCTTTTTGCACTAGTGCAAGAAGGACTCCTCTTTACACTCGGACTTGGGTCCTTGCTTGTACTGGTGGGGTCTTCTATTTTCTTTTCAGCAGCTATCTTCTTTTTTGCAGATGACTTTTAATATAGCTGCTTCAACAACGCCTTCCAGGTCATGCCCTTAATTTCCAATTATTTCTGGACCAAGATTTTTAACAGGCCGTAGTGATATAGCTTCTTATCGGCCTGGTCTGCCCATGTGCCCTGCACACTCTTGGCCATCTTTTCCAAGCTCTTAAGAAAAAAATAAGTGAAATCCATCCTCCACCAGATGTGTCGGCCGACTTCAAAATGCTGCAACATCCTGAAATGATACACAAAAGTGAGGGAGTACCTTCCCTCGCAAGTCACGAATTTCTGTAGGATGAAAAGGAGGTCTCGCCACTGTGCCAGCAGGGCGCTGCAAGGAACTCCTTTCTTACAGTTTACCTTCATATTCTTATCAACGAAGAAACGCTACCAGTGCTTCATCTCGAAATTCTGATTTCTGAAGTACTGCTCACCATTTTTTTGCAAGCTCGTCGCTGCTGCTATCGATTCTTCCGTGACCTTAAATTTCAGGGGCCCAATTTTTACACGGTTGTTTTTAAAACTCTTGCAAACTGTAGGGCCACTTCACTATTGTGCCCATCAAATTTCTGCAAAAACTGAAGAAAGCATGAGTCCCGCAATAGTGCAAGACTATTTCGAAACTCAGCGGTCTGATCTACCTCACTGAGAGATGAAGGTTCACATCGAATAGGCAGTATCGCTACTTAACAGTTATGAACAGTCCAAAAATTGCATGCAATACGAGAAAATTTGGCTCTTTATAGATAGGGATCCAACTTTCCTCCATCCCTTCCGGCTTATCATCGATCTATTCCACCAAAATAGCTGTGGATGCATGGCATGTTTGAAATCATGCGGGATTGGTACTTGCGGCGACATTTTTAACGGCTAGGTGAGGCAATAATTATAAGTGAAGGACGTTTAGGATTTTGGCAGAAAGGGTAATTATATCCAAGCAACGATTAAACATTTCCGCACTCCTTCATAATTCAAAAAAATAACTTTAGCATTTATTAAAAAATGATCATGATTCTTAACTAAAAACACCTTCTACTTTAAACAATTTTCTCCTAGTTAATATGATAACATAAGTACTCCTTAAATAAGTGAAAAGGCTTCTTGTAAACTTTCATGATGACCACTTTCCTATGACATATACTTATGAAAAGAACAAATTGTACTCTTCTTCTATCAAGGTGCATGCCTGCACCGATCTGTTTACACAGCTTACTATGTTGTTCTGTTGGTGCCATTATGCTTGTATTATTATATAGGATGATATGCTTACACTAGTGCAAGCATATTTTCTGAAAAAAGAACAGGGAATTTAAGTAAAATATAGGTTGGACTTCTAACATGGCTTCCTCAACTGATACTGGAAATTTTCTTCGCCCTTTCTTGATGCTTCAGAGCATATTTTTGTTCTTTGTGTATGAGATCCTACAATGAATTCATGAGGGAACAAAGAAGTGGGAAAGGAGAAAATTTCAGAATGGGAAGGAATTTTGTTACAGGGATTCTAGGAATAGTACCACAAGAGGGGATAAACAGAAGTGGGATAGGGAAAAAATTCAAGGGTAAAGTGGGATTTTTATGAAGCGAGTAGGGTAAATTTAGAAGAATGTGAGAAGGTTAATCATTCTGGGATTTAAAGAAGAAAATTGAGGGAATATTACGAAATGGGATATGAATAAAGGCAGAAATTTTTTTGGAAGGTCTGCGTGCACTGGTGTAAGAAAAATAACTACAGCGAGAATTAAGTGTTACTTGAATAAAAATATCCATGCTAATTACGCCAATGTATAAAGGTTGGTCCTGCTGAACCTGATTTTACTCGGTGGTCACTAGCATATCTAAAGATCAAGCAACATTCTCCTTTTATTAGAAATTTTTGATCTTCCTACTAGCAAGCTGGTTTTCAGGTTGACCCTTCTGCAATCATGTCAGCGAACTGATTTTCACAATTACAGGAAAATATTTTTTCTTTACTTTTTTATTAAAAAAAAATTCAAGAGAAAGAAGGATTCATGTCTTCAAAAGGTTGGTATTACCATTCACCACTACCGTCCCGAATCGCTATTGGACTTGCTGTGTAAAATATTTCTTGGCAAGTGGTTGAAAATACTTCTTTAATCTATGTCCATTTACCAAGAATACTGAATTTTGTCCATCAATAGTTTTAACTTCTACTGCTCCATTCTCGAATACTCAGATCACTTCATAAGGTCCCATCCAACGTGTATGGAACTTCCCTTTAAAAATTTTAAATCTAGAATCATAAAGGAGTACCCAATCACCTGGTTGGAATTGCTTTTTCTGAATAGACTTGTCATGCCACCTTTTGCATTGCTGATGAATTAGCATGTTCTGTTGAACAACATCTCTACGAAAGTCATCTAATTCATTTAATTGGAGAATACGTCGTTGTTGTGCCTCAAAGAGATCTAGTAATAACTGAACTGTAGTTCTGAAAGTTTTTATCTGGAACTCAATTGGTAACAGAACCTGTTTACCATCTCATATGGTGTATGTCCCGTGCTATTTCTCCAAATGGTTCTGTATGCCCACAAAGCTTCTGGTAATATTTCAGCCCAGTCTTTCCGATGCATATTGACTGCCTTTGTAAGAATGGTCTCGATCACTTTGTTTGTAGATTCCACCTGGCCATTTTCTTGCGGGTGATACGGTGTGGATTTCCCATGTCGAATCTTGTATTGCTCTATCACACCCTGTACTAGATTAGAAATAAACTGCGGACCATTTTCAAAAACAATTTCTCTTGGCGCACCAAATCTAGTAAAGATTTCAGTAAAAATAAAATCAACAACAACTTTTTCTGTAGCAAAATAAACAGCTTTAGCTTCTACCCATTTCGTAACAAAATCTGTACAAACCAAAATATGCTTTTTACTTAATGATGTTGGATTTATTGGCCCTATAAAATCAATAGCTCATTTTTTAAATGGCTCAATCATAACTTGGGGGCATAAAGGCATTTCATTGGTTTGATTAGGCTGGCCCATTCGTTGACAGCTATCACATTGCCTGACATACTGTTTGGCATCCTTAAATAAGGAGGGCCAAAAGTAACCAACACGCAATACTTTATATGTAGTCCGCTTATTAGCGAAGTGGCCTCCACAAGGTTCATCATGAGCAGATTTCAATATGTCAAACACTTCCTCCTCTCTCACACATCTACGGATAATCAGATCTAGACCAGTGTAAAAGAGATCTCCTTGAATCCAGGAATATGCAGCACCTTTCTGAATAATATTCCGCTTTTCACGAGCAGACAAGTGGGGTGGTGTTTTCCCAGTAACCAAGTAATTAGCAATGTCAAAAAACCACGGAGAATCTGTCGACATAGCAAAAATATGTGTTAGCCATTAGTAAATTTTTGTCATAGCAAATGATGGCTAAAACAGGTCTTGAGCCTTCAAGAGATTATTTTCATAGAAAATTTCTCATTCTTGAAGCCTTATGATGCTTTCTAATTCAAAGAGTAATCTTCACTGCTGTTTCCTTCAAAGAAATCCCCAAGTAACCTTGCTGATGTCAAAAAGAAACTGTTTACAAGGCCTAAATTTCCACCATTTCATGCCTCCAAAAAACCCTTCATTTCATTCACCATCATTCATTTCAAGTAACCTGTCTCCTCTGCTAATAATTCCCTTTTCTCCCTTTAAATTACCTTTAATTTCATCAAAAATCCCTTTTTAAAGCTATAAAACCCCTTTTTATGGTTAAAAAACCCTTCCTTTTAACTATCGGAACTTGAAAAAACCATGAAAACCCACAAAAAACACATAAAAACCTTTGAAAAACCTCTTCCACCCCTTTTAGGCCTTAAGCCCCCTTCCTTGTTTTTGCCATAAAACCCTACGATATGACCAAGCGCCTTTACCCCAAGCCCCCATCCCCGCCATTTCCTTAGCCCCTTCTCCCTCACTCCTGGTCTTCCTTCCCCCATAAAACCATCGTCCACTTTGCTAAGCTCCCATTCCTTCATCTTTCTGTATTACGCTCCCCGTGCTATGCATATCCCTCCAGCGATCTTGACCTTCGATCTTATCGATATGACGGTCATCGCATTCCCTCTGCGCCGATCCTCATCGTTGATCTATATAATCTGACGGTCCCTGTCAAACCTGCATCTCTAACCCCACCTGTTAAAATTTCACCCCACGACAAAATAACATGCATCATACTCCGGAGCTACCTCCCACTACCCAGTCACCTCTCCCAATCATTGCTTGCCACCTGGCTCCCACTACTCCCTCGCCCGAGCACCTCTCTGCATCACGCTCCTCCCCCACCATTGGATCTACGCCACCAGATCCAACGGTTCACACCGTGTTTCACGCAGATTTTTTTGTCAGATTTTAACCACCAAAATGAATGTGAAATAGGCAGTATTTTGGAGGACGCGTGTGACCCAACGTGTGGAATCGCGTTCGATCGCGTTAAAACCGTTTACCACCTAAGTGTCGCACGAAAACCGCCAGCCGTATTTCCAAAACCGCTAAGCCATATTTCACGCCAAATACAATTTTAAAACCCAATTTTCGCAGGTTTTCTCCATAAAACCTCCTCCACCTACATATCCCACTCCTCTGCATCAGCTCCTTCCGCCTCTGCCAGCATTTTTTCCAACCCCGTAGGGTTTTATAACATGTTTGTTGGTTTTATGCAAGGTTTGATGTCGTTTTTAAGGGTGAAAACCCTTTCCACAACCCATAAAGGGACAGGGCTGAGGGTTACCACATCCGAAGCTCGAATAACACAGAAAAAGAGTTTTCTGGGTTTAAATCCAGGTTTTTGATCCATGTTGCATAAACGTTGGTTATTCAAATCAAACCCCCACGCGCTAAAGTCATATGTCCATAATAGCAAAAGGAAAAAGACAGTGGAGATTGAAGATAAAGGATTATGCATAAAGGTTGAAGATTCAAGGCTTAATGCTACAGTTTAAGGGTAAATACACGGTTTAAAGGTTAAACACAGACGATTAAAGCAAAAGTCATCGAATATTTAAAGATAAAGGGTTAATACATAAAGATTGAAGATCAAGGATTTTAACCTGACAGTTAAGGATAAAGCACAATTAGAGATGATTAAAACAACAGGCCTAAGGCACGAAACCAAAGCCAAATCAGTTAAATAATCAGCAAAAGGATAATTGAAGACCGAAGAAGAAGAAAGAAGTCATGATCAGCCTTAAAACACAAAATCAGAGTTAAATCAGTGTTTTAAAGTATTAAGACAGATAGATCAGCAGAAGGAAGTGTTTAAATCCCAAATATCAGAAGCCTTTACCTCTCTGAAGACCAAAAATGCCACCTACAAGTTCATTTTCCTCAAAAGAATACAAATTGAATGCACAGTCAGAGATATTTGCCAAAGATAGCTCAAAATTAATTGCCAGCCTACCAAAAGCCCCCAAAGTCAACAAAAGTGACTGAAGTTGATGAAATTTAATGTAATAATCAATTAGCAGAGTTAAAACATTTGAAAAAATTCTCCATTTGGCCTCCCAAAGGCCGAGAAGCATTTACTCTGTATTAATTGAACAATTAGACCTTCCTTTCACTCCACCTCCTCAATTCATCTATACATACCATATGAGGAGCCTAGTATTATTGTTGGTTGCATACTTATTGAATTTAAATAGCTTTGAGGCTGTTGAAGCTCTATTTTGTAATTGAAGAAAGATAGGCTGAGATGAGAAGTTTGAAGCTGTAAAGACCTACTAGACTTGAAGATTGTAATTGGTTTGAACCTCAAATATGCAAGCTGATTTATGGGATCCTGGTCTATGTCAATGGTGATGTTTTTCTTACTGTAATTGTTATTTTTATCATGTTTTCCATACTGTCCATTTTCTCAGATAAAGAACAGCAAATATAGATTAGGACTTGCTGCAAAGTACCCTATTTCTCACTGATAAATCTTTATCTTTATCTTTTATGCTAATTGTTGCTTTGAGGATAATTCAATAGAGTATAACCAGTGAAGTGTGTGGTGAGCCCATGTTTCCTGAGTACAACTCTAGATATTGTCTTTGAAAGTTCTTGAAAAGTCTGCTAAGTAAATTTGAACTAGGGAAGTCTATGGTTAGCCCTATCCTCTAGTTTAATTCCAACAGTAGCTTTGAAATTTTCCCTAAGAGTATGCTAAAAGCAGGATAGGTTCAAAGTCCTTACCCGATCTTAAGCTACCCTTTGTTCTCTTATATGTTTTCTATTTTTTGAAGGTAAATTTTTAGATTACTGGATTGTTGTTTGAAAAGTGTGCTTTATTAAAAATTTTCCCAAAGAAGTCTATGGTATGCCCTATCCTTTGGCTTGCTTCAAACAGTCACTCTGAAAGACTTTTCTTGTTTAGTGAATTTAATATATTCTTAAATGGTTATTAGCTTTGCTTATTTCATAACACTTTGATGTTCGATACCATAAAATCAACTTAAAGAGATCTTTTGACATAGATGACTTGCCCCATAGACCACTCTTGAAACCTGTTGTCCAATTAAACCCTTTTGTGACTCCATAGCCCAATGGATTGATACTGTTTCTTAATTATCCTATCATCTGAACCATTCTGTCAACCTACTTATATCTTTACCCCTCAAAATACTTCCTTAATTTTGATGATATTCTACCCAACCAAAACCAAAACAAACCCTTATACTTCATAACTAGCCTAATATCGTATCATAAGCCTTAAAGAAATATTCTTGAAAACACTTATATAGAGAGATCCCTCTCTGAATCTAGGAGGGCTAGATCCTAGGATTCCAAAGTGGTTTTGATGTTGGCTCTGCAGTGTTTGTTCTTGCCAATCTTGCAAACTACAGAGGCCTAACAGATTGGCGACCATACTGGGGAGATTTACTGAGTAATAGATAACTTCACAAGTCAACGAACCCCTATTTCTGAATCAAGTGTCACCAAGACTAGTTATTATTGATTGTTGATGGTGAACAACAACCAAACCTTGAAAAACAAGTAAAAATCCTTAACCTGGCGACTCCATTGGTATTCAATAGGCCTGCTGACCCAACTGGTTTTTTCCTAAGACTCCATTGGGAAATTCTGAGTGAATTACATCATGTACATTCTTAAGACCTCAGAAAACCAAAAACATTTCAGATTAGTGTTTAAATAAATCAATGGTGGTGGACCATATAACATTTTACCTTCAAAAAGCTAAAAATTTCCACCTGGCGACTCCACAACTCCCAAAAGACCAAATGAATCCACTGGTAGAAGACTCTGAATTGGTTGAAAAGATACAGTGACCTCTTTTCTGGTTTACAAACATGGATCCAAGGATACAAAGGAGATATGCTCCAATGAACAGAGATAATATCCCTGGATTCCCACACAAAATGCCTCAAATAGATTGGATGAAAAACATGCCTGTTTTTCAAGGTGAAGAGTTTGATGACCCTTTGTTACATCTCATCAAATTTCATATACATGTATGGAGGTTAAAAGTAGAATGGCATGAATACTACCTTATGAAAATGTTCATGCTAACATTAGAAGGAAAGGCAAGGGATTGGTATGAATGGTTGAGGACTGGTAGCTTGTTTTCTCTAAGAGACCTCCACATAATGTTTTATGATCATTATAAAGAAAAATCTCTGTATCTATCATTGGATGCAAGTTGTTGTAACCAATTTGAGGCCCTCATAGAATACCTTGCAGGCATTTATGAAGATTTGAGAAATTGGCTGCCTGAAGATCTCACAGCAGCCATCTATGAATTCCATACTCAAGACAACTATCATAAAAACCTCGATGAAGTATCTAAGGAAGAAATTAATCAAGAAATAGAAGAAAATTCTCAGGACCCAATTAGAAACATAAATAATGATTCATCATCCCTTCTAGGTGAGGCTAATTTAAATATTGATGATCTAGAGCAACCCATGCTTTTCCCTGATCAAACACAAACTCAACCACCACAAGACCTAGACAATGAGAAAAAAATGTATGATGATCAAGACCTTATAGAAGATGATGAGGAAGGTTGTCAAGAAATTTCTGATTGCCTACCTATAACTTTTTTTTTACTGTTAAGAGATCTTTAAAAAAAAAATGCAAAAACTAATAGTGAGCAGTGCTTTGAGGAAACAAGTAGCCACTTAGAAAATGCAGAACCTGAAATAGGAGAAAAATCAACACATATAGGGACTCTCCCTCTAGATTATAACTCATTTAAGATTACACAAGAA
This sequence comes from Pinus albicaulis, assembly GCA_034641835.2. Taxonomy (NCBI): domain Eukaryota; kingdom Viridiplantae; phylum Streptophyta; class Pinopsida; order Pinales; family Pinaceae; genus Pinus; species Pinus albicaulis. The sequence continues at coordinate 2,018,092,051 of CM076575.1, read as the reverse complement.
GAGTGGCATCGTGAAAATGTAGAAGAAACAACCCATGAACCTTGTATTCAAACTCAGTGTCATGATGATCATGAGGAGTTGTTTGAAACAAAGAAAATCAGGAAACAGTAGAAAATCCTCAAATTCTTCCTGCAAGCACAAGTAAATATCCCCTAGAAGAGGCTCAAGAAGACATCCAGCCTCAAAACCAGTTAACACAAGAAAAAGAATACTGTTGTACTTCTGCTCAAAGAAACATAGAAACATCTTCCCCTTTGATAGAAGAAGAAATTGATCAAATACTAAACAAGCAGCTAGCCTCCAAACCTTCATATAAACAGGATAATCATCAACATAGTGTCTATCTTATAGAACAACACAATGGAACCCAAGACAAAGAGGATAGTAGGGAAAAAAATGTTAAATTTGAAATTAGTCCTCTGTGGAATATGAGTTTTGATGGGTCATGTAGTAAAACTAGTGCAGGTGCAGGAATATGGCTTTACAACCCAGAAAACAATCATGTTGAAGGCCATTCATATAAATTGAAATATCAACGCACAAGTAACATAGTAGAGTATGAGGCACTCCTTCTAGGGCTGCACTTATTGAAGAAATTAAGAGCCCAAAGGATAACAGTTCATGGGAATGCAGAATTGGTAATTAGGCAAGTGAATGGGGAATATATTGTTAAAAGTCCGAGACTTAGAGCCTATAAGGATGATGCCAGGGATTTGTTAAAATCATTTGAAGAATTCCAACTTACCCTTATTCCTAAAAACCAAGTGAGTCTTGCCAATGTGTTAGCCCTTGTTGCTAGTACATGTTTGAGGCCTTGTGAAAACAAATAGTACATAATTCAAGAAAAATTCAGACCAGCTGTCCCAAATGATAAAAACTACAGGCAAGTCTTTGGGGAAGAAAAAAAAATAGAATATTGTCCTACTCAGGATATATTATCTTTTCAAGAGAAATCTTCTCCCATTGCTGATATAAATCTATCATCCAAAGAACCTGAGTTTACATCAGAAGCAAGCATAGATTTAGATAAAGAAGACATTTCACTGCTTGTTGATTTGCAGGTGAAGGATGATGATGTTTCCAAGGAACATACTAAAGATGCACTCCTCAAAGCTGATGTCTTAAAGGCAAATAATCTACCAATCATGGAGGACCAAAAAGAAGAGATTTCTCATCTTTTCTTTGTTGATCCTATGGAATAATATGTGGAGGTCCTAATTGGCTCAAGTTATCAAGCATGGATCCTTTGCAAGAGAAAAATGCATAAAAAGCTGTCACCTTCTATGATAGCCTTGGTTTTGAAGATTAATTTTCAATATGTACTATGGATACCCCTGACAAGCAGCCATAATTTCTTTTCCTTTTTGTCACTTCTCAACTGGCTATATTGGCACTATTGTATCATATCAAACATGTAGATATTTCAGAATTAGACTAGGTTAGATAGGAAAGCAATAAAGCTCAACCTATGAGCATTTAGTTAGTTTTTTGTTCTTTTTCTTTGAAAGAAAAAGAGAAAAATACAAAAACAATGGAAAAAGAGAAAAAGAGGGCAGGAATAAAAGAAAAAAGGTACAACCCCATACCAAAAAGAAGAGAAAATCTGAAAGTGTGCAAGCTTAAATGCCACTACCAAAAGAACACTGCTATATAGTCATACAACCTAATCATGACTATATAGATTTCAATTTACTGCTGATAGGTTAGTGAATTTGATTTTCCAAATTGTTTAATCTTGGCTTATCAGTAGCTTAGATTAGGATAGAAAGAAATGGCTCTAATCAGACCAAAATCTGAGCCAAAGAAAAAGAAAAAGAATGGTTCAAACCAGGAAAGAATAGGAAAGGAACAACTCTAAATAGATTGAAACCAGAGCTGAAAGAAAGAATGAAGGATGTTTTTTTTATCTTAAGCCTTCACAGTTTTGTTTTAAAAAAAAAAATGCAAATGAAGTCTATGTGCATCTTGTACATACAGCCATAGACACCATAGCAAATCAGACAGAATAATTCTGATTTGACTGTGTTTAAATTTCTGTTTTAGAAAATAGAGAATAAAATCTACCAGACAGTTTAATCCTGGCAGATAGTAGCTTAGGTAGAGAATTTATGAGTTCAACTACTTAATTTGAATTCATGGAAGAAATAAGGGTAGATTTAGATTAGTTTCCTTCTTTCAATAAAAGAATAAAATGTTGATGTCAAAGGTTTTCAAGTCCAAGTGCACCTTATGAAGAAAAAATGTTAGGAAAGATAGGCTGTGTAGGTAGAATGTTTGGGAGAAATTTGTTTGCTGATACAAAGTACTGATCATCTTTTTAAGTAGCATGATCAAGGAAGAAAAGGTTGTCAATGGATAAAGGCACAGGTCTGCATCCCAGAGATTTATTTCTAAAAGTTATTGACACCTCCAAGGAGCTGCCATCCCCAAGTGAAGCCACTGTTAGCTATCAGTAAATTTTTGTCATAGCAAATGATGGCTAAAACAGGCCTTGAGCCTTCAAGAGATTATTTTCATAGAAAATTTCTCATTCTTGAATCCTTCTGATGCTTTCTAATTCAAAGAGTAATCTTCATTGTTGTTTCCTTCAAAGAAATCCCCAAGTAACCTTGCTGATGTCAAAAAGAAACTGTTTACAAGGCCTAAATTTCCACCATTTCATGCCTCCAAAAAACCCTTCATTTCATTCACTATCATTCATTTCAAGTAACCTGTCTCCTCTGCTAATAATTCCCTTTTCTCCCTTTAAATTACCTTTCATTTCATCAAAAATTCCTTTTTAAAGCTACAAAACCCCTTTTTATGGTTTAAAAACCCTTCCTTTTAACTATCGGAACTTGAAAAAACCATGAAAACCTACAAAAACGCATAAAAACCTTTGAAAAACATCTTCCGCCCCTTTTAGGCCTTAATCCCTCTTGGCTTAAGCCCCCTTCCTTGTTTCCGCCATAAAACCCTACGATATGACCAAGCGCCTTTACCCCAAGCCCACATCCCCGCCATTTCCTTAGCCCATTCTCCCTCGCTCCTGGTCTTCCTTCCCCCATAAAACCATTGTCCACTTTGCTCAGCCCCCATTCCTTCATATTTATGTATTACGCTCCCCGTGCTATGCATATCCCTCCAGCGATCTTGATCATCGATCTTATCGATCTGACGGTCATCGTATTCCCTCTGCACCCTCCAATCGCCCGACCAATATCTATCCATCCACCCTCCGCACCGATCCTCATCGTTGATCTATATGATCCGACAGTCCCTATCAAACCCGCATCTCTAACCCCGCCCGTTAAAATTTCACCCCACGACAAAATAACATGCGTCATACTCCAGACCCACCTCCCACTACCCAGCCGCCTCTCCCAATCATTGCTTGCCACCTGGCTCCCACTACTCCCTCGCCCAAGCACCTCTCTCCATTGCGATCCTCCCCCACCGTTGGATCTACGCCACCAGATCCAACGGTTCACACCGTGTTTCGCGCAGATTTTTGTGTTGGAGTTTAACCACCAAAATGAACGCGAAATAGGCAGTATTTGGGAGGACGCGTGTCGCCCAACGTGTGGAATCGCGTTCGATCGCGTTAAAACCGTTTACCACCTATGTGTCGTGCGAAAACCGCCACAGGGTTTTATAACATGTTTGTTGGTTTTATGCAGGGTTTGATTTCGGTTTTAAGAGTGAAAACCCTTTCCACAGCCCATAAAGGGACAGGGCTGAGGGTTACCACATCTGAAGCCCAAATAACACAGAAAAAGAGTTTTCTTGGTGTAAATCAAGGTTTTTGATTCATGTTGCATAAACGTTGGTTATTCAAATCAAACCCCCACGCGCTAAAGTCATCTGTCCATCATAGCAAAAGGAAAAAGACAGTGGAGATTGAAGATAAAGGATTATGAATAAAGGTTGAAGATTCAAGGCTTAATCCTACATTTTAAGGGTAAATACACAGTTTAAAGGTTAAATACAGAGGATTAAAGTGAAAGTCATCGAATATTTAAAGATAAAGGGTTAATACATAAAGATTGAAGATCAAGGAGTTTAACCTGACAGTTAAGGATAAAGCACAATTAGAGATGATTAAAACAATAGGCCTAAGGCACGAAAACAAAGCCAAATCAGTTAAACAGTCAGCAAAAGGATAATTGAAGACCGAAGAAGAAGAAAGAAGGCATGATCAACCTTAAAACATAAAATCAGAGTTAAATCAGTGTTTTAAAGTATTAAGATAGATAGATCAGCAAAAGGAAGGCTTTAAATGCCAAATATCAAAAGCCTTTACCTCTCTGAAGACCAAAAATGCCACCTACAAGTTCATTTTCCTCAAAAGAATACAAATTGAATGCACAATCAGAGATATTTTCCAAAGATAGCTCAGAATTAATTGCCAGCCTACCAAAAGCCCCCAAAGTCAACAAAAGTGACTGAAGTTGATGAAATTTAATGTAATAATCAATTAGCAGAGCTAAAACATTTGAAAAACTTCCCCATTTGGCCTCCCAAAGGCCGAGAAGCATTTACTCTGTATTAATTGAACAATTAGACCTTCCTTTCACTCCACCTCCTCAATTCATCTATAAATACCATATGAGGAGCCTAGTATTATTGTTGGTTTCATACTTATTGAATGTAAATAGCTTTGAGGCTGCTGAAGCTCTGTTTTGTAATTGAAGAAATATAGGCTGAGATGAGAAGTTTGAAGTTGTAAAGAAATACTAGACTTGAATATTATAACTGGTTTGAATCTCAAATATACAAGCTGATTTATGGGATCCTGGTCTATGTCAATGGTGATGTTTCTCTTACTGTAATTGTTATTTTTCTCATGTTTTCCATACTGTCCATTTTCTTGAATAAAGAACAGCAAATTTAGATTAGGACTTGCTGCAAATTACCCTATTTCTCACTGATAAATATTTATCTTTATGTTTTCTGCTAATTGTTGCTTTGAGGATAATTCAATAGAGTATAACCAGTGAAGTGTGTGGTGAGCCCATGTTTCGTGAGTACAACTTGAGATATTGTCTTTGAAAGTTCTTGAAAAGTCTGTTAAGTAAATTTGAAATAGGGAAGTCTATGGTTAGCCCTGTCCTCTAGTTTAATTCCAATAGTAGCTTTGAAAAGTTTCCTAAGAGTATGCTGAAAGCAGGATAGGTTCAAAGTCCTTACCTGATCTTAAGCTACCCTTTGTTCTCTTATATGTTTTCTATTTTCTAAAGGTAAATTGTTGGATTACTAGATTGTTGTCTGAAAAGTGTGCTTTATTAAAAGTTTTCCCAAAGAATTCTATGGTATGCCCTGTCCTTTGGCTTGCTTCAAATAGTCAATCTGAAAGACTTTTCTTGTTTAGTGAATTAATAGATTCTTAAATTGTTATTAGCTTTGCTTCTTTCATAACACTTTTATGTTCCATACCATAAAATCAACTTAAAGAGATCTTTTGACATAGATGACTTGCCCCATAGACCACTCTTGAAACCTGTTGTCCAATTAAACCCTTTTGTGACTCCATAGCCCAATGGATTGATATTGTTTCTTACTTATCCTATCAGCTGAACCATTATGTCAACCTACTTATATCTTTACTCCTCAGAAGACTTCCTTCATTTTGATGATATTCTACCCAACCAAAACCAAAACAAACCCTTGTACTTCATAACTAGCCTAATATCGTATCATAAGCCTTAAAGAAATATTCTTGAAAACACTTATATAGAGAGATCCCTCTCTGAATCCAGGAGGGCTAGATCCTAGGATTCCAAATTTGTTTTGATGTTTGCTACTGACATTTGTTCTTACCAATATTTCAGAGCCTACGGAGGCCTAACAGAGATGTTCATCTGGAAAATCATCATTAATAGAAGTTACTTCACCAGGATTATCTAATCTAGAAAGAAAATCTGCTACAACATTAGATTTCCCTGGTCTATCAACAATAGTAACATTAAAATCCTACAACAATAGCAACCACCTAGTCACTCTAACGCTTGTCAATGGTTTGTTCATTAAATATTTAATCACGGAATGATCAGTATGTACAAATACTTCATATCTTGTAATATAGTGCCTGAAATTATTAATTGCAAAAATTACGGCTAAAAACTATTTCTCTGTAACTGTATAATTCAATTCAGCGGAAGAAAAATTCTTACTAATATAATAAATAGCATAGGATTTATTATTTTACTCTTTTCCCAAAGCTGTGCCAATAGCCAAATATGAAGCATCAGAGGAAATGTGAAAAGGTAGGGACCATTTAGGACCTCGCAAAACTGGTGCTTGCACCAACTTTTCCTTCAATGTTTCAAAATACTGTTGGCAAGCTGTGGACCAAGAAAATTCACTATCCTTAGCTAGAAGTCGGAAAAGAGGAGCAGCTATCTTAGAAAAATTTTCAATGGATCTTCTAAAGTAACCAACATGTCCTAAAAAACCTCTTACTTCCCTTTGAGTTTTTGGTGCAGGAAGATGCAAAATCATTTCAATATTTTCTGGATCAACCTGGATACATTTATCAGAAATCAAATGGCCAAGTACCACTCTGTGGGAAATTTTACCAGATAAATCACTTATTCAATGGAGATTAACCTTATCACACATCAATTTCGAATTGCATGCATAACACATAATCTCTTCTACAATTAATTGTCACATGCGGAAAGAATAGAAGTGATAGCACATCAAATCATCACACACATTAACACAGTATGTATGGGGAAAGCTTATAGCTGAAAACCCCTCAGCTATTTTGTATATTAGATGGAGAGAACATGCAGCAAATACATAGTACAAACTCCTCACAAGTACTCAGTACTATCTCCCAAAGCTACACAAAAACTAGCTTGGTTTTGAACAAGTCACAAGTTCAAAACACACCCACTACTTCTCTTCCTCTATTGCGCAATCAAGGCTGGTCTAAATAGAGATCCAAGTTCGAATCTCACTGGCTCCAACTGCGCAATTGTCATTGGTAATTTCCTCCAAGTGTGGTGCAAATCTCATGCACAACTATTGTCGCAAATGATAGCTAACTCAACCCTTTCATCTACCTCTTTCACTTGTCGCCACTGAACTGTCCATGCACTGAGTTAAACTGATGTGTTCTTTAGTTGAATAATGAGTTAATAATTTTTGAATTAAATAATATTTAATTCACACAACTCATCTCTAGTGTATTAGCCAGTTAAACTAAATACAACTAGTTCAACTAGTTAACCAGAACACCATCTCCATTAACTGTCGCATCAACTCCACCGAACTCCGCCACTTGAGCTCTAACTGAAGTCAACCATGCATTAGCTCAACTAACCCATAGGAAAAGTGTAAATCCTTCTGGCAGCTGCATGCCCCACATTCGGGGGTCAAACTGAAGTGCTCCAAGAGAGTAAATTGAAGTTTAGAGTCCAAATATTATTAAGGGTAAATAATATTTGACTGTTCTATTTTTAGCCCGCCAGTCTAAAAATAGACTTCGACCTAAATGCTAAAAATAGAGATCCATCTATTTTTACCAACATGAACAATCCTCCAAGAATAGCATACTGCAGCTCCCAGTCCATGATCCATATGTCTAAAAATAGACATAGTCTAAAAATAGACTTTTCGACAAAAATCACATGTGTGGTCCCCACCTAGTTTAGGTGATCACTTTCCAACTAGGATCGGGAAAGATGTTTCAGGAGGCCTCCTTCACTGTTTCTTGTTGCCATTTTCAACACTCCGCTTTGCACATTAATCTACATTTATTTTCACTCAAAGCGAGATGGGATTCTTGACAATTAAGAAGTACTTTCTCCATATTTTTGAGAGCTTCCTGAAAAGAATACCAAACATAGAAAAGTCATCCATATAAATTTCTACAAATTCCAGATCAGCAAAAATGGCCAGGACTGCCCTTTGAAAGGTAGTCGGGGCATTACATAAACCAAAGGGGAGAACTTTATAAGAAAATGTACCCCATGGACAAGTAATAGTAGTTTTATCCTGATCTTCGGGTGCAATCTGTATCTGGTTATAACCACTGAAGCCATCCAAAAAGGAAAAATATTTCTTTCCTGCAAGGGTATCAAGCACCTGATCAATAAAGGGAGAGGGAAGTAATATTTAAGAGTGGCTTTATTAAATTCTCGATAATCAATACAAATACGCCATCTTCCATATTTCTTAGGTACAAGCACTAATGGAGAGACCCACTGACTGTCGGAAATAAGATAGATAAAACCAGCATCCAAGAGTTTCTGCACTTCTTCCTTCACAATATCTCTTAGAGCTAGATTCATTTGCCTTTGGGTTGTCGGATAGGTTGAGTTCCTTCCTGAATATAGATATGTTGTATACAAGTTTCAGGAGGGATACCCTTCATATCTTCATAGCCCCAAGCAAAGGCACTAATACGGTTTTGCAACAAATTCACAAGCTGCTCCTGCTGAGATGAGTCCAAATATGAACTAATATGCAAGGATTTACCAGGGCTAATCTCAACAAGAGTGGTATCAATCTCAGGAGTACTCAAGGGAGTGGTCAAATGAAATTGTATAAAAGAAAGAGAATCATGATTATCTTAAAAATCTAGGCTGAAAATCTGGCTCAATAGCTCAAAGTTAGGCATAGTGTTTAGATTATTCAGGAAATCTTGAATCTCATCTTCTTGTGAAGACCTAGTATAATGATGGATAAGGGAAATAGACTGAGTCTCCTCATCACTGCTTTGATCCAACCATAAATTATCTCGAAGGTCCTGAATGGATTTGGCAGGGGGGTATAAGGTAACTTTCTTCCTAGAATCTCCATGTGAAATATACATATCAACGGAATGACATCCAATATATGCATCAGCCGTAGCAAGCCATGGTAGACCCAAGATCAAGGGATGTCCTCCTACTGGGTTCTTGGGCTGAAGCATAATGAAATCAGCAGGATATTCCCAAGAATCTAATGAGATGATCACATCATCCAATACTCCTTCTGGCTTAATTTTAGATCTATCTGCTAATTCAAGCACAGTGGGAGTAGGGCGAAGATGAGATAGCCGAAGTTGATCCATGGTTTTCTTAGTCATGACATTAATGGCTGCCCCCAGGTCTATAAGAACATTAGAGACAAGGACATTACCAATCTGAACTGAGACAACAGGGTTTCTGGGATCAGTATATTTTTCCACAAACACACATCCCATCATCAACTTTGCTGCCCTACCAACAAATTGAATGGTTTGGGGTTCCAATCTCTTCCTCCCGGGTTTCTTGAGACAGATTTCCTTAATAATATTGGTACAAATGGGGATCTCTTTGATGGCTTGAAGCAAGGGTATCTTAATGAAAAGATTTTGAAGCTCAGATGCCAAACTAGTCTCAGAAATAGGCTCACTCCTTTCCATTACTAGCCTCTCTGGGAAGGGAGGCTGGTTGGAAGAAGATGGCAAGGATTCAGAGGGTGAAGGCTGCTTAGTGACAACTTTCAGAGAATGGTTAAGAGTTTCCTCTTCTCCTTTCTCTTCAATGATCACCATAGGTTGCTTCTGATTTTTTGATGTTACAGTCCTTCCCAATCTTAATTGAATATCATGAACCCCAACTGGAATAGACTGGTATTTGAATGATAAAGGTGGGTTTGTTACATACATAATTTGAACTACTTTATTATTATTAGGATTTGGCATAGGTTGAGCATGCAACTGAGGAGGTCGAAAGGGTGGAGGTAAAGGCAACGGTGGAGTGGACTGACTCGAAAGTTGAGGCATTGAATAAGGTGTATGCATAGCTGGATATGACTGCATAGGTGGCTGGTAGGAATATGGAGAATGAGTTGGCCCTCTCCAACCTTGTTGCCATGGTTGAGAAGGTTTCCCATGCTGATATTGATTCGCATACTGTCACTGATGATGAGAGTTAGGATAAGAATAAGCATATGAATTATAACCAAAATAGTGTGGATAAAATTCAGGAGCCATACCTATACCTACCTGAGGCCAATTCCTTCTTGCTCCCATAGCATACAAGTATTCAGCTTTAGGCTATCCCCCTGTAAATACAGCTTTAAGTCCTGGTATAGAGAGACATTTTTCTGTGATATGGTCTTCTGCACAAATAGCACACTTATTAGTTTCTTTCAAATTAAGAGGACACTCTTTAGGAGGATTCTTGTCTCTACATAGGACAAAAAATACATAATGACTCTTGTTCCTTCATAAGTTTCTGCTGAAATTTTAAAGAGTCTAACTGTTTGGTAACAGTGTTCATTATATCAATTTTCTTTTTTTCCATTTTATTTTCTAGTCCAATAATCATAGCATCAGTAGATTCAATTTTTCTATTTCTATTTCGAGTTCCTCTACCGGATCTATACTGGTTTCTTGAAAATTTCCTGCATAATTCACAAATTTGATGAAAAGTTTGCTGAGAAATATCACCTTGTCCTAACAAATTCAAATTATTTCTAGCATTATCAGTAAGTCCTCTTAAGAACAAGGTTCTAATAGTGTTGGGATCAAGCTTAAGTTTTGACCTTTGTAAAATATACAGAAATATTTCCAGATAATCTTCAAGAATTTCATCATCATATTGTATGATTGTAAAAATTTCATCCTGTATGTCCTAAGTTTTGCAATATTATTGATATTTAGACAAAAACACTCTCTTCATCTGATCCCAAGAGGTTATAGTGTTTCCTTCTAACCCCATAAACCAACGTAGAGCTGAGTCCTTGAGAGTAACAAGAAATATTCTTAACTTTTGAGCATCAGTTGCATAATCATAACTTCTACACAGAATATCAAACTCGAATAGAAAAGAGTCAGGATCTTCATGAACTTTACCGTGGAAATGAGGGAGAGCTGATGGTGGAATATTCTTCATTTGCGCCACAGTATTAGGATCCACAATTGGAAACAAAAAATTGGATTGTTCTTCACTTATCTGGTTGTCACCAGTCCCTTCCAAATGATCTTCTTGGTCCACCATTGTTCCCCTTTTACTTGTACTGCTCTCAACATGCTGATCCACACCTGAGCTGTTATCACCAGAATCTAGGTGGATTGTTCCTGCGTGATGGGTTTGAATTGGATTGGGTTTCCTGCTTACAGAAGGAGACCCGATATGAAAATTGTTTTCAGAATTCTTTCGGCCCTTAGTGGGCTTCGAACCCTTATCTTTTCTAGGCATTCATTTCAAAAGGAAAGAAAAAAAGAAAAATAACAAACAATTTCTAAAAAATGCTATCATAAATCAATTAACACCAGTAAAATTCCTTCAAAGAAAAAACACTGCAAAAATAAAGAAAAATTACCTCTATTGTATAATCAGAAAATTCTTACCAAATCAAATCACCTCCCCGGCAATGGCGCCAAAATGTTGGGTGCAGGAATTACACTTAAGCAAACTCCTCAACACTTAATTTGTAAATCTGGGGGATTCGTAAACTTAGAGACGAAGCACAGACAATGCCAGAGATGGTATGAATCTTCCTAATGTAAATCTCTACTTTCTTTAAAGGAAAGATTTCAGAATCAAATCAAAAGAGAAAAAGGCAACTTGAACCATCAAAAATAATCTAAGACTGGAACGAGGAAGTATGCATTTGCAAGAGAGAATTAAAGATAAAAGGCAATCACCCCCACTAATGGTTGTTTAATCTACTGAGTGTGTGTTTTCCTTTAGCAGAGACACTTTAGCAGTCTCGTTAGATGGGCCCTTAAACCTGCTTCTTTTAGATATTTCCTTCTTGCATTAATCTTTCCTGCATTAGTGCAGGATCATAGATTTATGAAGAAGGTATAAATAGTGTCTTTACTGAAGGATTTTTACTTCATGCAAGGGCTCAAACTTTTCAAGGTTCAGAGCACTCAGATCTTGTGGCAAGAAATTGGTTCTTGCACCAGATCAGAGCTTCCTGCACTTAGTATTTAATCCTTAAAATGAGTGTTCAATTATTGCAAGTGCTAGTTTACTATAGAATCAAATTGCACACATAAAATCGAATGTTTCTGATCTTGACAAAATTTAGAAATAAAGAAACAATCATTTATCCTATCATAATCATTTAAAGAAAGAAAGAAGATTGCGAAAAAGTAGACTACGAAAGCTTGATGCATCACACCAATGTGCATTGGTGCAGGTTCATTTCTCCTACTTGGACCAGGTGGGAATACCGTTCAAACAGAATTGTAGAAAAAGGAAATATCACACCAACATGCACTGGTGCAGGTTTGTTTCTCCTTCTTGTACCAGGTGGAGAAAAACCAATCCGAAATCAAGTGCAGGAAAGTAAATTGCAGGGAAAAAATGTATCTACTTCACACAACGGATCCGTTTTCACTCAGACAAGAATACATGTGTTGAAAGTTAAATCACACTTTGACAATATAAACACAAATTACAAGCAACAGAAAATGGGGTAAACGTGCTGGGTTGGCTGGGCCCTAGCCAACCAGCGCGTTTCCCTTTTAAGTTAAAATGCTACTCAGTAAATTAGTCAATTCATCAGCTTAAAGACAGAAACACAATTTCTGAAACATGAGGCGGAGCTCCCTTTTATTAATTCATTGAGGCGAATACATTCGTTAATACAATGTCCAGCCTAGATTCGGGTGGTAAAAAAGCAATCTGTTACCACTTATCAAAATTCGCTCTAAAAACTCTGCTTAAAAAAACTTCTCCCCTAAGTCCTATTTACATTTTACATTATATAGATATGTTGGCAAAAGGCTGAAACAATTCGTTCAACTGATTACATAACCATCGTAGAATTTAGCATTCGGCCTTTAAAATTAGGAAGCTAACAAGACTGGCCGTAGCTAATCTCCAGCTTTTCACCCTTCACGGATTCGGTCTTGGCTACCTTTGGATCAATCGTGCTGTCATGGCTGAAGCTGCTCAAGACAAGGCGGTGATCAAGGAGGTTCGGATCTACCGTGAAGATCTGTTGTGCTAGAAATGGTGCAAGATCTGATCCTGGACTAAGATCAGCAGTCACAGTAAGCACTCTAACTATCAAATAACCATTGGAGATATCGATAAGTTACAAAGGTGATTTAAAAGTAATAAATCATGTAATAAATATTTAATTAATGCTAAATTGAATTAAAACATGAAGAATAAAGGTTTATACGAAATATGTCACCGTGCTTGGACTGGTGCAAGATGAGGGTGCATAAAATAGGTGAAACAGAGATAAATGGTTATAATTTAAGAAGGGGAAAATGGTAAAAAGAGAGAAAATTAGGGGGATAACAATAGCTTGAATGAGTAATACACAATAATTTTAATACCTCTAAGGATGTTCGATGAGTGAGTGAGAGTTTTCCTTCAATGATATTCTCTCAAGAGTGATGGTTCCTATGACAATAGTAGGATCTTCAATATTTCCTGCCTTTTGATAGAGAGAAAGATAACTGATATAGGAATGTTTTCAAACAATATGCCAGCAATTTGTGATCTTCAAGTTTCCTCCTTAAACCTTGGCTATGATTCGATGTTGAAAAATTATGAAGCTTGTAGATTAGGGTTGATTTCTCTTACTTGATAATTAATTGTGAATTTTTTGGCTTCTTTATTAAATTTTGTGTTCTCTTCTTCATCAAGAAATTACCAAAAACACAAATCATGAAGATCTCAAGAGACAATAACACAAATAAATATGCTCCAAGCCAGGCGCAAACCCCACAATGGAGAAAAACCAAGAAAATCCTCTTCTTAAAGAATTAGATCAAAGTGAGATATCCAAGACCCAAGAACAAGACTACCAAAAGACCCAAACCATCCCTCCTCCAAGCCATCTCTAACAAGCCATAGTCATCAAAATTCAATGCTAGTCAAATCTCTAAATTCTAGTCAATCCCTTAATGTTTGGCCCCTAAAATTTCGGGCCCTGAAATTTAGGGCCTATGACAGACTTAGAGAAACTGTATAAGAAATCACACATGTGAACATAATTAGGGTAGAAATCAAATAATTTTCTCTCTCTTTTGACCTCCTCTCTTATTTTCCTACGTTAGTTTTTCCTTCTTCTTGCATAGAAATTGATTGATTGGTTGGTGATAAAATGGGGTCGAACTTCCTCTTACTTATATATGTACAGGCCAAGGTCGAATAGGTGCCTTTTAGGGTGACTTGTCTATGAGGGCCAAATTGGTCCGTGGAGGAAAATTTTGACTTTTTAACTCAATAAAAAATTTATTTTTCCTTTTCTTACAAGAAGTCCAAATGGGAGTTTGACTCAAATATATTTCTTTTGACCCTATAAACCCTATAAGCATGAAGAACATGCTTTGACTAATAAAAATAATAATGATAATAATTTTTTTTTTTTTTTTTTCCTTTTACATGAAATACATATTGAAAGAAGTAAAATACATATTGAAAGAAGTACAAAGATAATATGAAGATCGAACCTAGCTACATTTCCAACAAAGTGCTTTTCTGATCCATTGTATTACCTACCCAGTTTGCATAAATATAGCCAACTAACCTGACACCATCACCATCTGATGCAATACTTGATAGTGCCATGCAAATATATCAACAAGTGTTTAGTTATTTTCCAATGCACTCTCTTCTATTCAACCATGAACTAACTAAGAGAATTTAATGCATAGGATATATTTGGCCTAGTTTTGACCAAATATAGAAGAGAACCAATCAACTGTCTATACAAGGTGGGGTCTACATCCCTCTCCCTGGGTGTGTTTACCTTCCTCCAATTTGTGATCATGGGTATAGACATGGCTCTACAATCCTCCATATTGAACCTCCTCAGGAGCTTGATGCAATATTTCCCTTGTCTAAGGAAAATATCCCCATTTTTCTGCCATACCTTCATGCCTAGAGGGTAGTGCATGGGCCCCAAGTCCTTGATCTTGAATTTCCTACAAGGTCCCTCTTGTACTCCTCTATGAGTTCCAATGAACCTGTAAGAAAAAAGTCATCCACCTACAATACAAGAATGAGCACCTCACCCCCAACCACCAAGTAATAGAGGTTCACATCTGCCTCACTCTTCATGAATCCCATGCCCTGTAAGTACCTATCAATGCAATCATACCACTCTCTAGGATCCTCCTTGAGTGTGTATAAATATATCTTCAACCTGCACACATGGGTCCCTCTTCTATGCACTACAAATCCCTCTAGTTGTTCTATGTATACCTCCTCTTCTAGCTCACCATTTAAGAGCATCATCTTGACATCCATCTGATGGATCTTCCATCCCATCTATGTTGCTAATGAGATCATAGATCGTATAGAAGTATAACTAGTCAGAAGATCGAATGTCTCATCGTAGTCTATTCCCTCCTTTTGAGATAACTCCTTGGCCACAAACCTTGCCTTGTATTTTCCAATGTTTTCATCTACAGCGTGTTTTATCTTGAAGATCCAACATGATCCAAACACTACGCTATTTTTTTTATCTAGGTACAACCTCTCACACATGTCTACATGATTGAGGTACACTCCTCAACCATAGCATCATGCCACACATGTTGCTTTGTGGCATCCTGATAGCTAGAAGGCTCGCTATCTACCAACTTACTGACTAATTTCATGTATCCAATGTACCTATCTGGTTGTCGTTGCTCTCTCTTTCTCATCCTAGGAGTCCCCAAAAACTCTTGAGCATCCATGAATATCTATTGAACCTCATGGTTCCTCTTACAAACTATATAGTTAGGAATTTCCACCTCTATGTCCTCTTGATGCATCTCCCTGATTTGTTAAATTTGCTGCTCCATAATCTACGAAGTCTCAAGAACTCCTACACCTGAGCTAGTGCTCGTACTAGTCAAT
The DNA here is from genome assembly GCA_034641835.2 of Pinus albicaulis. NCBI lineage: Eukaryota > Viridiplantae > Streptophyta > Pinopsida > Pinales > Pinaceae > Pinus > Pinus albicaulis. The sequence continues at coordinate 2,018,076,272 of CM076575.1, read as the reverse complement.
GTTCTCATCCTTTGCTACCCCTAATATTTTTTCTCAACTCTAGGAGCTTCTACTGGTTGCTCACTTTCATCATCAGCTACTGGAAAATATTTGGACCTCTTGTATGCCTTTTCCTCTAGGATCTTGACATCTCTCCTAACTATAATTCATCTGGCCTATGGAAGAAAAATTAGATATGCCTTATATGTTTCATTGTATCTAATGAATTACCCTCTCTTTGTAGTCCGATCTAGGTTTTAATGTGTGTCTCCAGGAATGTGACAATATGCTAGGCTGCCAAACATCTCGAAATGACTAAAATTTGGCTTCTTTCCTGTGAAGGCCTCCTCTAGTGTCATGTTTCCTAGTGCTCTATATGTAACCTAATTTTGTATGTAAACTTTCGTACTACGTTCCTCTGCCCATAAGTAGGAGGGGAAATCCAGGTCATAAAAAATCACTCTTGCTACCTCCGAAATAGAAGGATTCTTCCTCCCAGAAACCCCATTATGCTGTGGGTCGTAAATAAATATCCACTCTCTCTTGATTACTACCTTGGTATAAAACTCATGGAACTCCTTTCATGTGTACTCATCTCCATTTTATGACCAAAGAACCTTTATCTTCTTGCCTATCACATTCTCCACTAGAGATTTGAACTCCTAAAAGAAATTGAAGACCTCATCCTTGGTCTTTGGGAAGTATGTCAAGGTCTTTGTGGAGAAATCATCGATAAAAGTCATGAAGTACTCATATCCTTTAAGAGACTTCATAGAAATTGGCCCACATATATCTAAATGCATTAATTCAATAATACCTTTCAATTTGTTGTCACTTCTTAGAAAAATTTCTTTCGTAAACTTACCCAACACACATCCTCTGCATACGTCATCATTATTGGTGCTCACCTCCAGAACAATTGTCACCATCTCACGAAGCAATCTAAGTGCTCTGTTATCCATGATAAATTTTGGTTGGTCTTAAGTTAATTAGGTTGACTCACTTAGAGTTGAATAGGCTCTTTTGAATTCCTAATTTTCAAAAAATGCACATATGTGAGGGGTCTTAATGGTCATGATTTGTGTGATAGGAGCCAATTTCAAAGAAAAATCCAAAAATATCTCATGCATGAGAAAATCTGGTCATTAGAGTGAATTTGACACTTTTACCCAAGTTCGTAGCGAAATCAGTGTAAAACAGTCAGAATTCGCTACGAACTTGCCTAATGGTTTGTTTTTCCAGCGTTATGAGTTTTTGATATTTTTGAGGCATTAAACACATGTAAGGAGGTAACTGAATCATCAAATGAGTTCAAGAAATGTCATTGGGCCATTTGTTTAAGGGGGCATCTCAACTGTCAAACTTCATGTGTATGACAACTCATCAAGGCAACAAAGCATTCCAACTCATCAATTGTACAACTCACCATCTCAACCTGAAGTCTTTCAAGATATTAACTCCATTGATTTAGTGGTAAACACCTCAGCATGTCAGTTTGGTTCGATAGAGATGCTACAAGCTGAATTGAAGAAAAAAGGGTCTTAAAGTGATTATGCAAGATGTTGATGTTAAACATGGTAAGCCACACATTTTTGGTCACTTTTGTCTTAAGATATCATCAGAAGACATATGCAGGCTGCAAATATGGTTTTTGGGCAAAGAAGGAGAAATTACAAAAAAATATGCCAAACTAGGTGAGTTCGTAGCATGCTCCAGGCTTGAGGTTGAGTTTTCGCTACGAACTCGATGTAGGTTTCCTTAAGCTAAAAATCCTTCAAAAAACTACATGGAAGAGGGTACTAGAGGCATTTATTTAGCTTATTTGACCCAAGGAATACCCTCCAATGATCAACAAATTCAGAAAGGGTGCATAAATTGGTGAAATGAAAATGATACGAACTCTTCGCTACAAACTCTCTTGAATTTTCATGTACATGATTGTTTTAGCAGTCAACTTCAACTTCATTTTCTGACCAAATGAAAAATAAATTTGGAAATATGAAGGAGGTTTTTCTTTAACACAAGCCCATGTACAAAAACCTCTCTCAGTTTCCGCAACACCATCAGGTTTTGGAAATTATGCACTCATCTTTGAGGCCTATTTTTCAAAATTTTCACTAACCATATTTATGAAAATATTGTAAAATTCGACTTAGAGGAGGTCCAGCTCAACATCCATGTGGCATAATGACACATCAGCACTCCAGTACACTCAAAAATTATTTTTTTGAAGTTGATAAGGATTATTAAATGGATTTTTTGAGTTATTTAATGAAATAAGAGTCCTTTTTGTATTAAAACTCTGCAAAACAGAAATATCTCTAGGAAGTCTCCACGTGATGTAATCCTATTTGAAATAGGTCTCTGAGGTGGGAATTCAAAGATAGCAAGGTGGAAAATAATTTGTATGAGTCCTCACTCTATAAATAAGAGAGTTTTAGAGTTAGAAAGGATTGGATTGATGTAAAGCTGCAAGCTACTTTTGTAAGATTTTTTCAGTTAGTAATAGACAATTGCATAAGGCTTCTATCAAACCTGAGATTCATCTTGTGTTCTCATATGTGTTTTTCTTATCTATATATTTGATGTTTATTCAGTTAGCTTTATGTGTAATCACTTGGAATTCATGTTTAATCATGCTCCAATTTCCTGTATGCATATGGTTTATTGTTCAAGTTGTGTTTTGATGAGAATATACACATGCCTCAGCTTCCATGTTAGATGCTTTTCATGTAATTGACTTCTCTTTGACTCCATGCCCAATGGTATCTATTAATTCGCATCCTTCACCTGCATAAAAAACATTCAAAACACACTCAAGAGTTAGCCATCTTTTTTCCCATCATTGTCTATTGAATATCATACATTTCCTTGAGAGAGCCATCTCAGGTTGGAAAGGCTAAGTTCCAACTAAAAGTGGTTTTAAATAGTTACTCTAAATTGACTGTTGAAGCAACCCATTAGCCTCAATTTAGTGATGAAATTTTGGTGTGTCTGTCGGGAGACTGAAGATACATTTTCCCAAAAAAAAATTCTCAAACAGAATGATTGAACCCTTGAGGATAGCATGAGCTCAGAAGCATTCGAGGTTGCATTCTACCTTGGCGACTCCATTCTTAAAGAATTTAGAAATTCATATCCCCATGGTGACTCCAATTCTTAAATATTAGTAGCTTGATGAAGTTCCAAGATGAGTTCTATTGCAAAGAGTGCCAGGTATGCCCCTATGAGTTGGACTCACAGCCTTGGTTTTCCAAATCCTATGACAGGAGTTAATTGGTTAACTTATCTTCCCATATTTAAAGATGAAAATAAAGATAATGTTGCTCTTCACTTTAATAGATTCCATATGCATGTGCATAAGTTTCGAGTTGAGTTTCTTGAGGATTGTCTCATGAAAATGTTTATGGACACCCTAGAGGATGAAGCTAGAACATGGTATGAAGAGTTGCAGCTGATAAGCTTGTTCTCTCTACGATATTTCCATACAAATTTCTTAGAAAATTCCGAGAAAAATCATTCTTCTTTATCACAGTTACAAGATTGCTATGATTTTTGTGAGGTTTTCATTCCATATCTTAAAAGCCTTGGTGATAATGGAGAGTGCATGGATGAGGATATGTTAGAGGCACTTTATGATTTCTCTTCTCATGTTAGTTGTCATGATAATCAAGAATATTTCCAAAAAACATATGTGTCTTCTTTGCTTGAAGATGAAATGGATCAACACTTTGAAAATCAAGTTATATCCTATGAAATTTGTGAAAATTTGCAGCAAATTTCCCAATATTTAGGTGATAAAGAGGAACATAAAGATGTTCAGTTACAAGGCTCTTCACTTTGTTCATTTTCTGAACCTTTGAATGTTGAGCAACATGAAAATGGGCAAGAGAAAGGATAATCTTATGTGAAACATGTTTATTTTTATCATCAGGAAGAGGTTGATTCCTTGACTATGCTTAAAGGTTATCATGAGGAAGCACTAATGGAGAATAATCAGCAAGTTTTTGATCTACAAGTTTTTCTCCCAAAATTTCCCACTATAGATTTAAATGATCAAAAATTGTTGTCTTTGGATGATGATATACATGAAGTTCTAATTGTAATGCATGAAAATTCATTTTTAAACATTCATGTAGCACATGATATGGTTCCTCCCATTGAATATTTTCACGAACAGTCAGAGCCTTGTCTCAAGAATGATGTTGAAAATGAACACATAAAACAGAGACAACCTGCAATTATGAATTAAAATTATCCTTTGGATCATCAAGACAGGATACTTTTCAGTGTTTTTAAGGATCCTATTGTTGATTTTCTGATTTCATCAAAAGATGAATTTTTTCATGATTATCAAGAACCTTTGGTAGCATTATTTCATTCATCAGTGAAGGTGGAGTTTCTTTCATTTATAACTTCATTTTATGGATTCAAATTTTATTCTAAGTTGCTAATAGATCGTCCACTAAATAACAATCAAGAAGCCCAGGTGTTGGATCATCTCTTTGACTAGTTATATTGGAGGTTTCATATTGCTTGAATTGAAAGTTTGGTCTTCAGTTGTTAGAGTAGGATTAGTATGTACATAAATAAGCTTGTTGGGAAAGCATCTCTTTCAGCATTTAGTTTGAAGATTGTAGTTGCAAGTTTCGGTTTGTACAAGTGTTTTTGCTTCAAGAGCATATCAAGGATTGAATACATGTTGAAGAATATGACAAGTGGTTTGAAACTTCCCAATGAATAAGGAACTGGAGCTGCTAGTTCTTTACTGCACCACAGGGGTGCAACATCCCCATTGGAGCCATTGTTATCCATTATAAATTTTGGTTGATCTTAAGTTAATTAGGTTGAATCACTTAGAGTTGAATAGGGTCTTTTGAATTCATAATTTTCTAAAAATGCACATATTTGATAGGTCTTAAAGGTCATCATTCATGTCATAGGATTCAATGCCAAAGAAAAATCCAAAAATATCTCATGCATGAGCAAATCTGGTCATTGGAGTGAATTTGACACTTTTACCCAAGTTCGTAGCAAAATCAGTGTAAAACAGTCAAAATTCGCTACGAACTTGGTTAATGCTCTGTTTTTCTAGTGTTATGAGTTTGTGATCTTTTTGAGGCATTAAACACATGTAAGGAGGTAACTGAATCATCAAATGAGTTCAAGAAATGTCATTGGGCCATTTGTTTAAGGGGGCGGCTCAGCTGTCAAACTTCATGTGTATGACAACTCATCAAAGAAACAAAGCATGCCAACTCATCAATTGGATAGCTCACCATCTCAACCTGAAGTATTTCAAGGTCTTAACTCCATTTTATCAGTGGTAAACACCTCAACATGTCAGTTTGGTTCGATATAGATGTTATAAGATGAATTGAAGAAAAAAGGGTCTTAAAGTGATTATGAAAGATGTTGATGTTAAACATGGTAAGCCACAAAATTTTGGTCACTTTTTGTCTTAATATATCATCACAAGACATATTCAGGCTGAGAAGATGATTTTTGAGCAAAGAAGGAGAAATTACAAAAAAATCTGCCAAACTAGGTGAGTTCGTAGTGTGCTCCAGGCTTGAGGCTGAGCTTTCGCTACGAACTCACTGTAGGTTTCCTTAAGCTAAAAATCCTTTAAAAAATACATGGTAGAGGGTGATAGAGGCATTTATTTATCTTATTAGACCCAAGTAATACCCTCCAATGATCAGCAAAGTCAGAAAGGGTGCAAAAATTGGTGAAATGAAAACGCTACGAACTCTCCTGAAATTTCATGTACATGAATGTTTTAGCAGTCAACTTAAACTTCATTTTATGACCAAAATAAAAATAATTTTGGAAATATGAAGGAGGGTTTTCTTCATCACAACCCCATATACAAAAACCTCTCTCATTTTCTGCATCTCCACCGGGGTTTGGAAATTATGCACTCATCTTTTAGGCCTATTTTTCAGAATTTTCACTACCCATATTTATGAAAAAATTGTAAAATTCGACTTGGAGGAAGTCCAGTTCAGCATCCGCATGGCATAATGTCATATCAGAAATCCATTACACTCGAAATTAGCCAGTTGTAGTTTATAAGGGTTATTAAATGGATTTTTTGAGTTATTTAATGAAAGAAGAGTCCTTTTTGTATTCAAACCTGCAAAACAGAAATATCACTAGGAAGTCTCCAAGTGATGTAATCCTATTTGAAATAGGTCTATGAGATGGGAATTCGAAGATATTAAGGTGGAAAATCATTTGTATGATTCCTCACTCTATAAATGAGAGATTTTTAGAGTTAGAAAGGGTTGGATTGATGTAATTCTACAAGCTACTTTTGTAATATTTTTCAGTCTGTAGTAGACAATTGCAGAAGGCTTCTATCAAACCTGAGATTCATCATGTGTTCTCATATGTGTTTTTATTATCTATATATTTGATGTTTATTCAGTAATATTTATGTGTAATTACTTGTAATTCATCTTTAATCATGCTCCAATTCCCTGTATGCATATGTTTTACTGTTCAAGTTATGTTTTGATGAGAATACACACATGCCTTGGTTTCCATGTTATATGTTTTTCATGTAATTGACTTCCCTCTGACTCCATGCCCAATGGTAGCTATTAATTCATATCCTTCACCTACATAAAAAAAATTCAAAACACAGTCAAGAGTTAGGCATGTTTGTTCCAATCATTGTCTATTGAATATCATACATTTCCTTGAGAGAGCCCTCTTAGGTTGGAAAGGTTAAGTTACAACTAAAAGTGGTTTGAAATAGTTACTCTAAATTGGTTGTTGAAGCAGCCCATCACCCTCAATTTAGTGATAACATGCTCCATGATGTATATGGCCCATCCTCTTATGCCATAGCTCCCCTAATCCCTCAAAAAAAAATTTCTAACTAATGCCTTCAGAGTGTCCACCTGCAACATGTACAACCAACCACTCCTAACTGCAATCGCTATAGGTGATTTCCAATATTTGTGCTTCAAAAACACCTGCACCCCTCTAAAGATAACATAATACTCTTTATCCTGAAGGATAGGTAAGGAAATCAAGTTCATACCTAATCTTGGCACACACAACACGTCATGAATCAGAATTGGCTTTCCATTCTCCCTTTGAAACAAAACAATCCCTTCCACAACTGGGTTTCACTTGGACTTGTTCCCCATCTAGATTTGAAATTTTATGTCCTCATCCGTATAGCTACAAAACTACTCTCTAAATCCTTCCATGTGGAATGATGCCCAATTATCTATATACCAAACTCCCTATGAGGTTGAGATAAATAGGTAAGAAATCCAAGTGAATTCATGATCCATCCCATTAGAGAGCTCAGTTTCACTCACTAAAGTTGATATCTACTTCTTGGCCTTCTTCTTAGTCATTCTTCCTCTGTGGAAAATTGTTGACATAGTGACCAAACTCATGACATACATAAAAATTTTACCTTTAAAAGGTCCTTCTTCTTCTTCTCACCTTTTGGATTCGGTCCCTTGTTGGACCCCTTGTATAAATTTGCTGAATAATGAATATTTATCCACCGAGATTATCCTGATCATACACAAATTCGATTTTCTGCACAACACATAATCTCTTCTACAAATTAATCATCACATGCGGAAAATAAAACAAGCGGCAGAACATCAATTCACACACATAGAACGCAGCATGTATGGGGAAATCTTATAGCTGAAAACCCCCAGCTATATGTATCATATAATGGATGAGAAACATGTAAATTTACAAAATACAATACTCCTCACAAGTACTTAGTACTGTCTCCAAAAGCTACACACAAAACTAGCTCAGTTTGAACCGATCACGGGTTCAAAACTCCTCCACTAGCTGCCTACCTCTACTGCGCAATCCAAAAGGAGAGAATGGGCTGAACCAATTCGAATTCCTCTTGATTGAACAGCGCAATCATCATTGGCATACTCATCCCACTGATTGTGCAAATCTCATGCACAACTAATGTACAACTGCCGGCTCTTTCACCTATCTCTTGCACTAGTCTGCACTGAACTGTACATGCACTGAGTTAACTGATGTGTTCTCTTAGTTGAATAATGAGTTAATAATTAGTGAATTAAATAATATTTAATTCACACCACTCATCTCTAGTGTAATAGCAGTTAAACTAATTACAACTAGTTCAACTAGTTAACCGAAACACAATCTCCATCAACTCCTCAATCAACTCCACCAAACTCTGCCACATGAGTTCTAACTAAAGTCAACCATGCAATAGCTCAACTAACCCTTAGGAAATTCGAATTTCCTTCTTCCAGCTGCATGTGCCACATCTGTAGCTTGAACTGAAGTGCTCCAAGAGGATAAGATAATGTTTATAGTCCAAATATTATTAAGGGCTAATAATATTTGACTGTTCTATATTTAGACAGGCAGTCTAAAAATAGACTTCAACTTGTATGTCTAAAAATAGATGTCCATCTATTTTTCCCAACTTGACCAATCATCCAAGAATAGCATCCCGCAACTCCTAGACAATTCTCCATATGTCTAAAAATAGACATAGTCTAAAAATAGACTTTTCGACAAAAATCACATGTGTGGTCCCCACCTAGTTTAGGTGATCACTTTCCAACTAGGATCAGGAAATATGTTTCAGGAGGCCTCCTTCACTGTTTCTTGTTGCCATTTTCAACACTCCCTCTCAACAAGAAAGCATTGTCTTTTCATGCGACATGCAACTCCATGCATTCGCCCTGCAACCTCCATAAGCGCCCTGCAACCTCCATAAGCGCCATGCAACTCCATGCATGCGACATGCAACTCCATGCATTCGCCATGCACCCCTTTCATGTGCCATGCAAACTCATGCATGCACCATGCAACTCCATGCATCTGCTCTGAAACTTCTCTGAAACTGAATAGGCTCCAAACAACTCAATCAGTCTGATGCATCTAGCATCTATCATCAAAGTCTTCGACCTCTGCTTAGCTACTGCACATGTCATCAGGAACCACTGAGTTGTTGAACTCTTTGCACCCATGCACTCTTGCACTTGCTGTCAACTCTGATCCGCGCTCCAGTATCCGACACTGTCACTTTGATCTGCCTACATCACTCCAACTGATCTGCTACTGCTACGCTGTGGGCACCTCGTAGCCAGGTTCAACTCATGAGATCCACAACATCTCATGAATCCTGCCCAGAAATCTCCTCTTGGGATTAATCATGCATGTCGCCCCACCTCTCACCTGGTGGTATAGATGCATGCACTCCCTCTGCCCATCTGGCACGAAATTTCTCTGCATGAGTGGTTTCTTCCACTCCATGATCCTCTTCTTGTGGCTGCTCCACATCCCGAGGTTCACTATCACCTGCATGCAAAACTTGCTCCCTCTCAAGCATCAGTTGCATGTCTTTCTCCCGCTTCCCAATAGTAGGAAGCTCCGTAGACATCCCATCTACTTCAAGTCTGTAGAGATTCTTTGTCCGAATCCCAACCCTCTTGACTTGTCCCGTTGCCTTGTGCCGAAGGAAAACTTTTCCTTCTCTGAAGACAACTTCATACCCTTTATCCTCTAACATTGCGACTGAGATCAGATTCTTTGTTAGACCTGGTACATACAATACATCTTGTAAAAGAATGAGTTTGCACAGCTCTTCTTCAGAAGATTATGTTGATCAAAGGTTTGAGCTGTATCATCCACAAATCGCCAACTCAACATGCATGCAGGGACCTTTCTCCACCGAAGTCGAAAAAGATTTGCATTCTCTAGTCATGTGAGGAAGCGCCACTATCAAAATACCACCCTGATCCCAATGCACTAGACACCATACATGCGATCAATGAGAAGTCAGAAGCTCAGATTGAGGCAAGAACTCTTAATGAGCTCAGTAGCTCAACATTATTCTTCTTGCAATAGACAGTCAGTGGTGTAATGTCCATGATCGTGACAGTGAAAACACTTCACTTTGGACATGTCACGCTCTTTACCATCCGCACCGGATTGAGAAGCCTTCTCCTTGCCCTTCCCCTTCCTTGCTTTGGTAGCCAAAGCACAATCCTCTTCATCAGATATCTTTGATGAAGATCCATCTCTGGTACTCCGCCGGATCTCCTCTTGAACAAGATCAGACCACAGTCTCTCCCATCCTGGCAAATTTTCCCGACCATTGACATTGTCCTGATATGCATGCCAACTTTTCAGAAGCCCGAGGAGAGCCAAGCTCACCAGCTCCTCATCATCCACACTAACTCCTACACTCCCAAGTTATCCCTGCAGTGGACAAAATTTGTCAAGTATACCGGAATAGTGTCATTCTTCTCCATCTTTATTTTCCTGAGTTTATCCTTGAGCGCCAACTTACTTTGGTCACTCTTGCTCTGGAACAATTCTGTCAAAGCTTTCCACATGAGGAATGGAAAATCTTTACCATGTAGGCTGGATATTATGTGATCCTTCACGCCCTCCAATAGAATCCTTCGACACCTTGCTGTCTTCTTTTGCCAAGCCTCAACCACAACAGCATCCGTAGAAGTAGGCTTTGGGATTTCTTTCTCTATGAATTCCAACAACCCATTTGTTACACTAAAAAATATCACCCTGACATTATGCTGACTGTATGAGCTCATTGACACTCATACATACCTCCTTTGCAAGTCTTACAACCTTTGTTCCTCATTCCAAGCCTCAAAACTGGAAGAAAAACCCTAAAAATATCTAAAACTCAGGGTACGCAGGTAACATGAGACCTTCTTGCGTTTTTAGCTAGGTGGAACAATGATTGCGTTCTAGAGCATTTTTCCGGTGTAATGCTTGCAGTGCCTATAAAGTCAAAGAAGCGAAGAAAGATTAAAAAGTTGAATTTTGGTCAATTCTAGAAGGTTCTGGATGAGATTTTTTGGGGATGAGTACGCTTTAGTAAGGTGCATGTATCCCACACCTTAAGGAACTAATCCCTTGATGTGAGGTGCCTATCCCTTTGAAGGAGGATTCTATCCCTTTAAAGGTGGAATCCTAACCTCCTCATCTGCTCTATAAAAGGAGGCATTGGGCAGCCTCAGAGGGTTAATTAAGAAGTTAAGAAAACTAATGGAGGATTGAAGAGGTCAAGCTTATGAAGAAGTTAAGTTAAATATTTTTGAGTTGAAGTGCTATTAAGATTCAAATTTCTTTCTGTTGAGCTTTTGAGAGGAAATATCACATACCTCTTTATGCTTCTGGAGGAAGAGTGCAAGACTTATCAAAGTAGAGGAGATTCCTGCTTCGGACCCCGGGAAGGCCTTTCGAACATCAAGGCTAAGGTTGTAAGGTTCTTCTGTATATTTTAAGATTAATACAATCAAGTGCTGTTTTTCTCAATAAGCTGTCGTTTGATCGTTTATTTCATAGATTCCTTGATCACTATGATGGATATGTTTTATAATTATTTGTTATACAGGTGCTATTGATATTTTCTTGTTTGTGATTGTAGATCAACGAAAGATGATACTTTCTTGCGACAAAAGAGCTCTTGTTGCGATGAAGGATTATTGATGTGATGGAAGCACTACGACCACAAATAAGCATTTGGATCTAAGGTAGGATCGACACCTTCATAGCATTTATTTGTAAAACGAATATATCTAGAGAAAGACAAACTTAGTTGTTCGTTTGTTGCTAGATTGTCTTCTGACACTAGGGAGATCGGTCTTGTCCGCAAGAACGATTTATCCATTGGCTGCTATTAATAATACAACACGCCTCATTCTGTCTTTCCATACGATATAATTGAGCTACCTTCAAGGCATACTCAATCATGATAAGGCGAAAGACATCTTCTTTGCTTTGACACAAACAATTCTTTTAATTCGATTCCAGGCTCAAACTCCACCGCTTCCGATCTAAAATTCGTGAGAACAAATTATTTCCAAATCAGAGATCGACTGCATGGGCATTTACCAGACCTTTCACCTTCAAAGAAGGATGAATCCGGAGGCTACCTGGCCCGATTGCAGACTCTGCCTGAAGAAATAAAATGCAATCACTTTCTGAATAATAGATCTGATGATCAATATCGCTCTGATACCATGTGGAAATTTGCTGAATAATGAATATTTATCCACCGAGATTATCCTGATAATACACAAATTCGATTTTCTGCACAACACATAATCTCTTCTACAAATTAATCATCACATGCGGAAAATAAAACAAGCGGGAGAACATCAATTCACACACATAGAATGCAGCATGTATGGGGAAAGCTTATAGCTGAAAACCCCCAGCTATATGTATCATATAATGGATGAGAAACATGTAACTTTACACAATACAATACTCCTCACAAGTACTCAGTACTGTCTCCAAAAGCTACACACAAAACTAGCTCAGTTTGAACCGATCACGGGTTCAAAACTCCTCCACTAGCTGCCTGCCTCTACTGCGCAATCCAAAAGGAGGGAATAGGCTGAACCAATTCGAATTCCTCTTTCTTGAACAGTGCAATCATCATTGGCATACTCATCCCACTGATTGTGCAAATCTCATGCACAACTAATGTACAACTGCCGGCTCTTTCACCTATCTCTTGCACTAGTCTGCACTGAACTATACATGCACTGAGTTAACTGATGTGTTATTTTAGTTGAATAATGAGTTAATAATTAGTGAATTAAATAATATTTAATTCACACCACTCATCTCTAGTGTAATAGTAGTTAAACTAATTACAACTAGTTCAACTAGTTAATCGGAACACAATCTCCATCAACTCCTCAATCAACTCCACCAAAACTCCACCACATGAGTCTAACTGAAGTCAACCATGCAAAAGCTCAACTAACCAATATGAAATTTGAATTTACTTCTGTCAGCTGCATGTGCCACATCCGTAGCTCGAACTGAAGTGCTCCCAGAGGATAAGATAATGTTTTTAGTCCGAATATTATTAAGACAGTATGTTTAGTACAATTAATAGAAGAGGTGAGCAAAATCTGGAAAAGCTACAAACTATATTAATACAAAAATAGATGTCCTTCTATTTTTCCCAACTTAAACCAATCATCCGAGAATAGCATCCCGCAACTCCTAGACTATGCTCCATATGTCTAAAAATAGACATAGTCTAAAAATAGACTTTTCGACAAAAATCACATGTGTGGTCCCCACCTAGTTTAGGTGATCACTTTCCAACTAGGATCAGGAAATATGTTTCAGGAGGCCTCCTTCACTGTTTCTTGTTGCCATTTTCAACACCCCTTATTCACTTTTCCTTTCCCAACTAGGGTTATGTTCTCCTACTTCTCCTCACTCTTCTGAGTCCTACTACTCTTGCCACTGACAAGACTAAGTCTCAACTCCTCCCAAGTGAAATCGCTTCATTATATTTCCCAACCCAGTAATGTATCTTGTCCATTGATCACTTGGACGAATACATCTGACTACTTCATAAATCCATTTAGGGCTATATGCACCATATCGTCATCATTTGGTTTATCTCGCACTGCAACTAACTCATCCTTTACCAAACTAAAACTAGTGAGGTAATTGGTAATGTCTTCTCCCTTCTGCATCTTTATGTTCCTCAAATTATCTCTAAGAAGTAGCTTCCTATAGGTGGTCGCATCATGTAATAGTTTCAAATTATCCTCCCACATCTTCTTTGTTGTATCTAACTCAACAATATTTAGAACTATATGGTCCTTGAATCCATCAAGGATTATTCTTTACATTTTGGCATCTTCTGTCCAGTATGTTGAAAGCTATGTTGAATCCATAGAATGGCTATAATAGTGGTCACATACTCCTTGAGACCATTTTATTTCAACACCAAGAAAATTATAGCCTTTCAGACACCAAAATTGGAGGCTCCATCCAATCTCTCAAACCTGCTGAGGTCATTTTACAAACCCTCAGAAAATAAGTGAAACCCAAATAAACTGAAGAATATAAATTGGGTTCTAAACCCTAATATTGTATCTTCTTATGCCCGCATAGAGCCTTCTTCTGCCCTAAAATCTACTCTAATACCATGTGAAAAAATAATATTGTTGCATTTAACTTGTTATTATTCTCCTATCAAATTGATTATTTGTCTTCTACAATTTGTATGCGGCAAACACTGAATAAAACACTATTGCAACTTCACAGAAAAAATATTGCACATACACTAATATTTTTGGACAAATGTCCATGGAAAAACCCCAGTGTGGGGAAAACTAATTCCCTAGATGAATATTTATATTATTAATTCTTCATAAAATTAAGGATTGCATCAATTTCTTGCTTGACACTAGAAAAGCTCTGGCAATCTTTATCCGTCACTTATATTGGAAAAATCGATCGATAAATCCATCATTTCCTTCTATAAAACAGCTCAGCGCCCTTTGTGCAACTCACACATGCATACTGGAAATGTGCATGAACTCTTTTGGAATCGCTCAGCTGTTGGAAAATTGTTTAAGAAATTTTACTGCCCCAAACAACTCAATAAATCCACTCGCACATCCTCCAACAACTGGAAATCAAATTGTAGTTTCAACATCTTACTGATGGGCCTCCAAATTAGACACAAATTAAGTCCCATCTAACCTTTCTCAGAAACATAAAGGTTATATTAAATCTCTCCTTCTACACTTAATACTGTTTTTTAACTTGTATATGTTCTTGGGAAGGTTAGAGATAATTGCATATTATGTGCCTAATATTATTTATTTTTGTAGAATATTGAGAGAATATTGAGTAAATTCTGAATGAGATAATATAGGGACTTTCTCCCTACTACGGGATGGACCAATATTGGATAAGAAATGAACTAGATATCATGAAATTATTAACAGATTCTAGAGCTCCATTGATTGATAAAATATAGGAATGTGTTCCCTATCATTAAATGAAGATTCCTCCTATTAGGAACATGATCTGATTTTTGAGGGATTTTGGTGGAGAAAGTTATGCTTCATCATCAATTTGTATAAGTAACAATTCAAAATTTCCTCTAGGGGTATGTATTCATTAGTATTCTTATGGAGAAAACTTGTTATTTAGCAGTTCCACTTTCATTTCTAGCAGGGATGTACTCGGATTGATTCAAGTAATGAATTTTGGTTCCATTTTTAACTTCTAAAGTTCGGTTTTCTTTGTATGAATTTGAGTATCCTTGGGCTTGGCCATCCCATGAGCCTCAGATCCCTGCTGAATAATTGCTTTATTTCCTTTGAATGTATTTTTCACTTGCATCTCTTATTTCTGCATTTAGTATTCATTCTTCTTTTTTTAATATTTTAAGTGAGTTATTTTGAAGGTTATTTTCAGAGTCAAAATAATGATGCATCCTTAGAAGAAATTTGAAAATTCATATTCATCATTGAGATACTTGGATTTGTTAACTAGTTCACAATTTTGGAATTTCTGGAAGTCTCTTGTACCAAAATAGTAGTAAATTTCTGCTATTTTTTAGAACATGTTAACAAGGCCATTTTGAGTTGATTCCACTTGTATTGAGTCCTAAAATCATTCAATTTGATAAAAAAATTTACCCCATATCATTTTCACTTGATCAAGTTGGGCATTTGGTAGGTTAACTAGCTCATTGATTCTTGAATTTCTAGTTTTTAGAGTAGTAATTTTCTGCTATTTTTTAGCACATGTTAAAAAGGGTATTATTGATTGATTCCACTTGGACTAAAGTCTTAGGACATCCTACATAATAAAAAAAATCACCCCATATCATTTTCATTTGAATTTTATTGGTCATTCAATGAGATAAATTGGACTACAAACTAGCTGGCAGATTAGGTATTTGCAAGTATAAAACTCATAATCCTTTTGTGGTGTGTAGGTATTACTATTGATTTGCAAGGTTAGAATTTTCATCCTACATTCCTCCTATCATCATCAATTTATTTCTCGTCACTACACAATTCCTTCAAAACTCTGCCACTGAAAGTACATTTCTAGGTCATTGAAGGAAAAATCCTTCAAAGATGATAAGCTTGGAAAAATCCTCATACATCCTTCATATACCTTCATCTACACTTTCCCACCTTTATATAACCTTTTCCACCCTCATAATGCTCACGGACCCAATCTTGTAGCAAAACAGGGGAATCCTATAACATCCTGTAGCAATCTTGTAGCATCATGTAGCATCTTGTAGCACTGCGTAAAGTCCCTCCAAACTTGACCATAATTGTCCTTGAGGCTTGATTTTTGCATCCTAGCCTTCAATAATGACTATTAGGCCTTAAAACCATTATTGAGTAAGACCAAAGACCTCATAACCCTTGCTTCTTCTCCATCGCAATTCACATGTGCAATTATGTTTAGTGGAAAGATTCATGACTTGAAGAGCATAATGATGATTTTCATGATTATTTTATGAAGTACCTTATGAACCCTGTTGAAAAATTCTATCTTGAATGCAGTGATTGAAGAATGATTTCATGATTAGTTTTTGTTTCATACATCTTAAGCTAGGGTTTCCATTTCCAATATTGTTATTTCTATTGCATAGATTAGGCTTCCTTTTGATATACCATTTACACTCTACAAATAGGTTAATGTTTACATTTTTGCATGTAGGATTAGAATTTACATTCGTGGAAAGTAGAATGGCCTCCCCTTTCTACAAAATTAACTAGGATTTCCTTGCTGCAAAAGTAATTGGGTTTCCTTTCTGCAAAAGTAAGTAGGTTTTCTTTTTTGCAATTAGGTTTAGTTGTGTTTTTTCTTTCTACAAACATAGATTAATTCAGTCCCTTACACCAACTTAGGTATAAGTACACCACCTACTGCACATACAGTGCTACAACCTCTTAAGTTTGTATGACATTGAATCAGAGCAACGAAAGGACACACTACATGTTGCACATATAATGTCGACACCTCTTAAGTTTGTATGAACCTTGGGTTGATAATTTAAGTTGGTAGCATTGGGAGTTATAGCATTCTTGTTGCAATATTGGGGCTCATAACTCGCACTAGTTGAATCAACCACCCTCCTACAGAATAATTCATCCTCCTTCCTTCTCTCGGAATACTAGAATCTTTGTGAAAAAATTCTTTGAAAATTCTCTCCTCAATTTCTCCTGCAAAAACCCTATTGTTGATGTCCTCCATGCTATCACTGCACCCTTTTTCTCTCACTGTAAATTTGTGTCTCTTATTTTTGTTCTCCAAATGCCCATCAATTTCCTCTTATAATCTCTCGTTAAACAATCAACAACCACAATTTACTCTCAATCAATGGATAAAATCATCTTGACCCCAACAAATGACTTTTATAGAAGTCACTAGAGGAAAATTGATTTGCCTCAATTAATCTGGATTAATTAAGCCATTTCGTTAAGTTAGACTTAGGAAAATAATTATCTAATTAATTCTACCTAATTAGAAATTTTTTTTGGGTATTGGATAAAATTAATCCATTGTGTTCCTTAACCTCATAGACACCATCTGGGACTAGAACACATATCTGAGCTACATAAACTAACAATTTTGGGACCCTGGGGTTTTCTTATTGTGCACTTACAATTTTGGTTAGAGACAACATTTATTTAAAGAGAAACTTGCACATGGATAGGGAATATGTGGCATGCCACACGGGTGTGCCATGATGACACTCTATAGGCAACGTGATGATATGGATTGGTCACGAAATGGCATGGCATTATGACAAGATGCCATGTGGGTGCCATGTGGTGTAACATGGTGACATGGCAAGAGGACATTATGGAGTACTTAAGGATGGAAATTTATATTAAAGTTTAGAAACCTTGGAGAATCTCACTAGTCCATAATATGCAATCTGTAAAATGTTTGACAATATTTTTGTAGAAATATTCAAATTTCAAATAATTTTATATAGTCTCTATATAAAGTAAGGTAAAGTAGTGTTTTTGGATATTTTTAAGGTAAATTAGTTTTATACTATAAAATTTGGGCAAATCATTTTTAGAAAAAAAAATAAATAAATAAAATTAGCGAATCTTTATTTTGGAAAAAGCATGGAAAAATATCCCACTTGCGAATATTAGCCCTTAAAATTTTCCCTTTGAGTAGATCTTTAAATGGCCATATCTTTTGATCCAGGAGTCAGATTAAGGAAAAATTTATACCACTAGAAATCTCTTGATGAGACAAATGCAATGGTTATGTTTATTCTAAGATTCGGGGAGTTTGAAAAATGGAAAATTTTTATGACCCCATTTCCATAACATGACATTGGAGGTTGGATCAATGATAATAACACGTTGAAATGTGGTTGTCATTGATGTCAAACCAAGCAGCACTAGGAGATGCCTTGCCTTTGTTGACAAAAAAAAATGCATGAAAAATCATATTTTTTCAAGTTTGGATTATCTTTGTTGGATTCTCCTGGTCGGGTCAATTCTGGTGGTATGTGGCACGCCATGAGAGCATTCACGGTTGGAAGTTATGCTTTTTTTAAGATAAAATACCCAACTTGTGGGCTTAAACCCCAAAAGATAATGATGTGGCAGCTTTTCTTTGGCCAAAAAAATAGTGAGGCTCTTCTCCAAATATTTCTTATGGAAAAATGAAATTTTTGGAAGGTTTGTCAAGCATATTTTATACTCAAAATCAAATAATTTTTTTTTGGCACCAAAGGCCTTGAATTTGAAAAGGGAAAAAATTCAACTCCATAATTTTTAAAATTTAATTCGAATGACTCTTGGAGACATCTATTCGGTCAAGAGAAAATTATCTAAAAATGCATTCATAAGACCTCCCTAAGCAAGCTTTTGATGCAAACGATTTGATGTAATCAAGCTTTAAATTTTTTCAACCTTGTGGTGTTTTGAAAATTAGATGAGCGGGTTTGGCATTGGGTTTTTTTTTTGGGTTTGGTTACTTGGGATTCATTTCTTACTCTTGCAGGTCTCAGCCCCTCATTAGGGCTTCAAATTTTGAACCTTTACATCATAATTCTTGGAAACCAGCAAAGACGAAAGCTCTTATTTTGTTGTAGGATTATCTATTATGGAAGGTCTGAGGGTTGTAGCAAAATTTGTGGCATACTTTTTTTTTTGGGGAATCATAACTTTGTTTGTTTCATTCATCCTAACATGTGGATAAATTTATGAAAATTAGAGTGTGATCTAAGCAGAATGTGACCAAACTAAAAGCCCTAATTACTGCGGCATTTTCCTAAACACTATCTTTTGTGATTTTGGCTTTCTTATGGGCATTGTTTCTATGCTTGAGATTTAAGCTGGGCTAAATTCCTCTATCCATGTGGTTCTTTTATCACTAGATCAGTGAAGGAGGTTGATCATTAATACAAAACTGCTATAATGTCATTCAAACTTCCATTGAAGAAGTTCTAGGGTTGGTTAAAGTTTTTCATCTTTGCGACCTTGTATCTAAACATTGTCATTAAAATTTTGGCACAAATATGTGAGACTTCCTTTGAAATTTTGGCTTAGGGTTTCCTCGGATGTCAAAATTTTGATATTTGAACCAGAAAAGAAACATCATGTCTCCCACGGCCTTGTAACCCTTGCACATTTAAAAGTACAATCTTGTCATCCTTGCAGCCTAATCTTTCTCTTGAGGATGAAAATTCTGAGAAAAATGATATTTTATGTATGTGGTTTGAGGACTAGAAAAGAGGTAATGCAATGATGAGTGTATAAATTTTATAGATCATTGGATTATATATACATACATGTGCTTACGGCCTTTTAGGAGTTAAGCCGACCTCATCCAATCCACTAAGCATCAGTCAGATACTACAGTGATATATTGAATAATATAGCCCAGTGGTGAAGTGATATGTGTTTGAAGGAAGTCTAATTAATCTTCTCTATATCTACAATCATACAAGGTTTTCTTGCTAATTTTAAGCCATGTACATGCAGTCTCTACAGATCATATCATGGCTAAAGGTTTTTCACTATAATCTATCTCCTTGAATGCACTAAGGCAGTTCTAAGTTGTAGATCCATTGAAAACTAGAGATTTCATTACTTTCTGTAGTTATATTTACCATGGGTTCCCTTATCACAACTTTTGCAGTAGTCTAAGAAATAAGGGACAAAAGTACAGTGCATTCTACAGTGTTTTTATCATCAAGAGTTACTTCAGGGAATTTGTTGTTTAAGGTGCATATGTTGAATAATATTTTCATCATTACTTCATAGCTATTTAGAAGAAAGGATCTCATGTTTTGCAGTAAGGGTTTTCATCATTTGCAAGGATTTTGTTTGAAAGGGTTTCATTGTAAAGTAAGGGTTTTGGTTCAAGATCATTGTAAGTGGGTCATTATCTCTAGTACAAGAGTCCACATTTGTTTGTCTATTTTACTATCATATTCAAGGTGGTTGGGTGGTGCTAAATAAAGTTGTATCTTGTAGGGGATTGGAGCGTCCTTCCAGTGGGTGCTGGTAAAATAGGGTGTAGGAGCATCCTTTCAGGAGTTGGAGCTACCTAATAAAGTAATAACACTTTATATAGAGTACTAGGGAGTTGGGGCTTCCCTTTCAGTTGGGTTTGAAGCATTGACGTACTCATAAAAATTATTAGAGAAGCATTTGATGGTTTCTCTCCCGAAAGGGTTTCCACCTAATTTTATGTCTATTGTATTTCATTATGAGCGCTATTTATTTATGGTTTGATATGATGATAAAAATAATTAATGCTCTAAAAATTATAAATACGAACTGTAATAATAAATATTGATTCACCCCCATGTCAGTATTTCCAACAATTGGTATCAGAGCAGGTCTCTCTATGTTTAATCTAACCGTTGAAGAAATATCATGGAGCACACCAAGAATGGATTTCATTTGTTCAATGGGAAAAACTATGCATTGTGGAGTGGAAGGATGCAGGTATATATACTTTCAAAAGGATATGATATTTTGGATGTTGTTGAAAATGGTTACACTGTACCATCCTCTCCTCCAATAGATGAAAAAGGTAAGAAACTTGTCGAGAATTATGACAAAGCCAAGAATTCCATTATAAGTGGACTCATTGAATATGTCTGTGTTAAGGTGATGGGTTGTAAGACAACTTTGGAACTTGGGGGGAAGCTTCAAAACATATATGAAAGAGACTCAAAAGTCAAACAAGCAAAATTTCAATTTTGTAGAACACAATTTGAGAAACTTAAGATGAGAGAAAAGGAGAATATTAAAGTTTATGTTCATTATGTAGATGAAGTAAAAGATGCCCTAGAAGAACTAGGAGAACCAGTAAATAAAAACATTATTGTGTGAAAGCTTCTAAGATATTTTCCAACAACATTTAATTCTAAAGTTTATGTCCTAGAAGATACTGGCATATTTGGACAAACTTAGCATGGATGAGTTACATGGGATTCTTAAAACTTATGAAATTAGGATTGAACATGAAGAACCATCTACAAGTGAAGCATCATTCAAGGCCTCAAAGAAGAAAAGCAAGAACAAGTATGAACCAAAACAAAATTCCAACCAAAGTAACTCCGAGGACTCAAACGAAGAAGTAGCCAACCTCGTAAGGAAACTCAAGAGAGGAAATGGAAAGTACAAAGGTAAGGTCCCTCTAAAATCTTTTAGTTATGGAAGAATTGGTCATTTTTATTCAAAATTTCCTATACAAAACTATTTGACAGCGATGAAGAAGACGAAGCTCTCAAGAAAAAGAAAAATCAAAAGGGGAGCAGGAAACAAGGTAAAAATAAAATGCCTAAGAAAAATTCTACTCTAAGGAAGATAGTTTTGCATATAACAACGATAGTAATAGTGACAATGATTCAGAACATGTATTTTTTATGGATTTTGAAAATGAAGATGTCCCTAAGGATGAATAAAATTTGGAGGGATAAGTTGACCTAAAATACCAATTAATAAGTTCTCTTAATGATTTGAAGGCAGAAAAGAAAGATGTAAAGAAATTGAAAATGGAACTAATTAAACTAAAAGAATAATTTGATGACTCTGAAAATGTCATCATTAATCTGAAACGTAATTAGAAGAAGCAAATAATATTGAAGAAACACTCAACAAGGAACCGGAAGAAAGCTCCTAGATGAGAAAAATATTGGAAGCTTAAATAGTCTCCCCTCTGAAAGGAAGCCCAGAACAAAAATGTTCAGCAGAACTTCATGAACATCTCAAAATTGCTAGAGGAGATCATAGGTAATCAAAGGCCATGTGATGACAAAACCAGGATAGGATACAATACAAACTTTATTAAGGGATCAAGCTCCATAACAATGAAGGAAGATGAACAAAAAAGTTTTGCAAAAGCCATCAAAGAGTCCATTGGGAAGCAACATTCATTTCCACCTCAGGAGCAACCAATCAGAAGGATTCCTAAGCAACAACTAGTTAACAAACCACAGGAAGGTTCATGGAGAAGCACACCACCAAGAATATTCTCTTATGACAATTTTCGGCATAAATCTGTGAATTGCAATGCTAGAAAAAAAAAGAACCTATGATAACTATGTCAGCAGACCTCGTGAAGAACACAATCAAAACTACAATAGTTTTGCATTACTGAACAATTAAGTTGAATGCCATAAGTGTAACTAGCACAATCACATTTTCCAATGTGATTGATATACGCTAATAGCGTATATAAAATACATCTACAACCACATTTACCAATGTGGTTGATATTAATATAAACTGAAATGTTTGTGATTGACATCATTATATATATATAGATAATGCATACTCATTTTCTACTTGGTAAATGAACCTCACACAAAGATCATCTCCTTTATCCATAGATTCCTAATTAAAGTTTTATGAATGAATGCCTTAAACTTCAATTCATCTAGTTCATGCTTGTTGAAATTGACAAATTCCTCATTGTTGAACATTGGTGTCTAAGTTTCATTATTTTTTGTTTATCACATTAAATTTGGCAAATGGCATAGGTGAATTCCTCATTGTTGAACATTGGTGTCTAAGTTTCATTTTTTTTTGTTGATCGCATTAAATTTGGCAAATGGCATAGTAAATTCGCATAATTTAAAGCAATTTGTCAATATAATGTGGAATAGTTTAATTTTTTCCTTAAAATTTTCCAGGATTATTGATTATACAATGTTTTTTTTTTTTCTAAGTTGGACTAATCTATTAATATGAAACATAATATACAATGTGGTACTTACCTCCAGAACTGCATTACTATCCAATTCCAAAGGGAGTCTTGTTCAAAAAACCAGAAAAGAGACCACCCCTCGCGGGGAAACCGACCCAAAAAATGCTGCCCATAGATGGGAAACCAACTTTCATAGAGTTATACAAAAAAGCTTTAACAGCCAACTTGTCCCAAAAATTCAGCAAAGCATTAAAATTGACCAAAACAAGGTGAGGGGACCTGTCAATGCCATGGATGCACATCAGGCTAGCTGTCGTGTTGTGTTGGAGGAGGCTCCTCCACAATGGGACATATGTACACCTCGGCGGAATCATCATCGTCTCCCTTGGACTGTTGTACAGTGTGCTCAGGAGAGGACGTTGAGCGAGCTTGACTGTGGCCTTTATTAAGCTCCCTGTCTGAGTGCTCAGAACTCCCGCTACCGTTGCCAGCGCTGCTAGAGGGCTGCAAACCAGATTTGATGGATAAGGCAACAGATTTTCTGGAATCCTGAGGAGGCACCAGGGAAATGGTGGATTTCCTCATGCGCTTTCTGGAGCCCAAGCCCATGGAGCTGGGCTACACTTCCTGGAACGCGACAGAGATAGTGGTTGTGATTCTTGGTCTGTCCAAGACGCTATCAAAGTGAAATTGAGCCACATTTTCAGCCGAAGGCGTGGTGCCGTGCTCATCGTGAATGGAGAGAGGCGGGCGAGAGCCTGCTCCTCTGCCTCTGCCTCGCCTGCACCTCATACGGTGTCGTCTCAGCATGCTGGGGATGGAGGGCGAGCAGGAGGGCGAGCAAGGGGGAAAATGAGGGGAATGGGAGGGCGAGCATGACAATTTTGCACAGACGCCAGACCAATTAAAGTCAGCACCAGAGGGATTATGAAAGCAAAGGTTAGGCAAAGGGCTATCAGCGCAATGAACAAACGGAGGGCTGTCAACACCGGAGAACGGCTTAGCAAACATAAGACGGAGGTGGAACAATGTATCAGTGGAGCTCAAGAGCCGAGCAGGAGCCAAAGACAAAGACAAATTATACTATGTTAATCTTCCAACATTTTGAAAATGAATTCAGTACTTATATGAAAAGGCATGAGGGCATTACATTGTTTTAATTTATACACGAAGTGTTTCATAATCAACGAGCGAGTATTTTATTAAATAATTACATGATGATTGCTTGCTCCCAGAGATATATATATATATATATAATCTTATTAATTTTAAATCAAATAAATATTTTCAAAACATTGTTAAAGAAAAGAAAAGAACTCACTACATCTTTTGAAGAGGCAAGAAATGGTGATTAAGAAGAAACGGGGCATTTAAAATATTAGAATAAACCAATTCTTTATATTAAATTTAATATTAAAATATAATATAATATTATATATTATTTTAACAAAACTATAACTTAATATTATATAAACTATATTAAAATTTAAAACCTAAAATATATAAATTATATTACAATTTAAAATATAAAACTGCTATTATAACTTAAAACCATTATTTTCGTCTATAAAACCATGTTACTATATTGGAAGTTTGGTAAAAAAGAAATCAATGAAAGCCAATGAATAGAGGACATATATTTGGTCCATTAGGATTTTTGAAACGCATAGTTTTAAAAATGTAACGCACGGGAATGTAACATTTCAATGCAGACACATTTCAATAATTTAAGTTTTAACATTTATATTTTTAATTCCATATCTTTAATCTTCATACGTGGTCACAAATAACTTATACAGTAATTTTTTAATCGTGTTTTGTAAAAACTTAATTTAAGTAAGGTTTAAACATATGATTTAGATATGCAAGAAATTTAGTGGTGTTAATTTGATCCATTGATGTAGTGGCGACGACGAGAATATACTACCATCTTGAAGTTTATACAATCCGATCAAAAAAATTAATTAAGAAAATCATTAAAGTAGCCAACTCCAACAAGGGGACGTCTATCGGCGTAATAATTTTGGAAATACAACACAAGAGTGTCGGATAAGTGCTACTTTGAAAGAGGCAAAGCCGAAATTCAATCCTCCTTCGAAAGTATGGAAAAGGAAAAATGAGATATGTTGCAGAATGCAAGAAACATGAATGGATAGTTGACAACATCTATTTAAAACATATGACAAGATACAAGGAAAGGTTTATAGACTTGCGAAAGGTGGAACAATATCATTTGGCCCATGATGGATCATCCAAAGTTTTGGGAAATTGCACAGTGAAGCTTGGAGGTAAGGGTGCCAAGGCAGAAAATTCCTTTCTCATAGAGAACTTAAATCTCAATTTGTTGAGCATAAGCTAGATGTGTGACTAAGGGAACACAATTATTTTTTACTCCAAAAAGTGTGAAATAAGAAGAAAATTCCACCACTTTACCCCAAGAAAGCATTCGATGCAAATGATTTGATGTAATCAAGCTCTAAATTTTTTCGACCCTATGGTGTTTTGAAAATCATATGAGAGGGTTTCACTTTGGGTTTTTGTTTTGGGTATGGGTATTTGAGATTCATTGCTTACTCTCGCAGGTATCGACCCCTCCTTAGGGTTTCAAAATTTGAACTTATACATCATAACTCTTGGAGATCAAAAAAGGTGAAAGCTCCTACTTTGTTTCAGGATTGTCTATTATGAAAGGATTGAGGGTTGTAACAAGATCTATGGCATAAAAAAAAAATTGTTGGGCATCATACCTTATTTTTTTGCATTCATCCTAAAATACGGATCAGTTGATGAATATTAGAGTGTGATATAAGTATAACGTGACTAAACTAAAATCCCTAATCTCTGTGGAATTTTCCTAAGCACTATCTTTTGTGATTTTGGGTCACTTTTGGGCATTGTTTATGTGCTTGAGATTTACGCTGGGCTAAATTCTTCTATCCTTGTGGTTTTTTTGTCACTTAATCAGTGAAGGAGGTTTATCATTAATACAAAACTGCTACAAGGCCATTCAACCTTCCCTTGAAGAATATATAGTGATAATTAAAGTTTGTCATCTTTGCTTCCTTGTATCTAAATATTTTCATAAAAAATTTGGCACAGATCTGTGAGATTCCTCTGAAATTTCAGCCTAGGGTTTCCTCAGATGTCAAAAAGTTGATCTTTGACCCAAAAAATAAACATCATGTCTCCACAACCTTGTAACCTTTGCATATTTGGAAGTACACTCTTGTCACCATCCTCGTGGCCTAATCTTTCTCCCTAGGACTGAATTTCTGAGCAAAATGATAATTTTTGTTTGTGATTTGAGGACTAGCAAAGAGGTAATGCAGTGACGAGTGCATAAATCTTGTAGGTCATTGGGATTATATATATGTTCATGTGCTTATGGCTTTATAGAAGGAGTTAAGATGACCTCATCCAATTCACTAAGCCTCAGTCAGATCCTACAGTGATATTGAAGAATCTAGCCCAGAGGTGAAGTAGTATGTGTTTGAAGGAAGTCTGGTTACTCTTATCTATATCTACAATCATACAAGGTTTGCTTTGCTATTGTTAAGCCTTGTACTTGCAGTCTCTATAGATCATATGTTGGCTGAAGGATTTTCACTATAATGTATCTCCATGCTTGAACTAAGGTAGTAGCAGGTCCATTGAAAACTCAAGCTTTCATTACTTTCTATATTTATCTTTAGCAGAGGTTCCCTTATCATAACTTTTGTAGCAGTCTAAGCAATAAGGGATAAAAGTACAATGTATTTTACAACATTTTCATCATCAAGAGTTACTTTAGGGAATATTTTGTTTAAGGCACATATGTTCAATAATCTTTTCATTATTACTTCACAACTGTCTGGAAGAAAGGGTCTCATATTTTGCAGTAAGGGTTTTCATCATGTGTAAGGATTTTGTTTGTAAGGGTTTCATTGTACAGTAAGGGTGGTTGAAGATTATTATAATTGGGTTATTATCTATGGTATCAGAGGCCACAATTTTTTGTCTCTTTTACTATCATTTTCAAGGTGGTTGGGTGGTGCTAGGGAAAGTTGGAGCTTGCAGGGAATTGGAGCATCCTTCTAGTGGGTGTTGGTAAAACAGGGTGTAGGAGCATCCTTTCAGGAGTTGGAGCTGCCTGATAAAACTAGAATGCTTTCTCTATAGTAATAGGTACTTGGGGGTTTCCCTTTCAATTGGATTTGAAGCACTGACGTACTCATAAAAAATATTAGAGTAGCATTCAATGGTTTTTCTCCCGGAATGGTTTCTATTGTCTATTGTATTTGATTTTGTGCACTATTGATTTATGGTTTGATATGTTGATAAAAATAATTAATGCTCTAAAAAATTATAAATACTAATTGTAATAAGAAATATTGATTCAACCCACACCCCCCTCCCCCACCCCTCCCCTCAATATTTCCAACAAACACCTCTTTCTACCCCTAAAATGGGCTAGGGAGTGGAAGGGGGTATGTGACAAGGCTGACCAGGTTGACATCAACAAATAATTCAAATGGGGTAATAAGTAGCAGATAAGCAAACAAAATGAGTTTTTATTATAGTATGTATATGTTTAACCATCATATTTCAAGCTTTAGATGTCAAATTAAGCACATTGGAGGTGATCAACCAAATTGTAGAAAGTGGAAAGGTATTTAATTGGTTAAAACATTTATCCCATATCATAAGAACCACCTATATAGAATGCCAAAATGAAAACATGGATATCAAATTTCCTTCCTTGTTGATTATGTTATCCATGAGTCAAGTAATCATGTTGGATGAGATAAACTTCACCAAAGCATGAGTCTTGACCATGAATAACTACTAATGTTTTGCAACTAGTGCACTGAGAATGACTAATTCCATTCCATCCAACCAAATATTCAAGCAATGGGTCCTAAATCTAAAGAATTTCTCTCATAATTGGAGGGTGTACCAAAGAATTTGTTAGGCACTTTATGACCCAATCCACATAAAAAAATTTCCTTGATAGAACCAAGCTTTGTTATATCAATGACATAGATATCACCCCGAAGGAATAATCATATATGTTGATCGAGGAATATATTTTATCTAAGCTTGGAAGAGAAACAAATATTGTGCTCCCCTTCCTACTTGTTGCTTTATAGATGTTGATCAAGATTTCTTATTAAAGGTCACTTTTTTATCTTTTAAATGTGTCAAATGATCCTCATGAAGACCCAAAAAGTTAAATAGTTTAAAATTAGTTCAAGATGTGGTTCTTCTTTAGAAAAGGCTAATCATGATGGTTTCTCATTTGGAAAATTAAAGGTTTACTAAAAAATAATTGAATATGTATGATCCTCATGAAGACCCAAAAAGTTAAATAGTTTACAATTAGTTCAAGATGTGGTTCTTCCTTACAAAAGGCTAATCATGATGGTTTCTCATTTGGAAAATTAAAGGTTACTAAAAAATAATTGAATATGTTCATCCTTTGATTTGATAGGCTATGTCTCGGCCACACTTAGCCGTTTATGGAATTTAAAATGGTGGTCATTAATTTGCCTAATATATGGTCAATTTTCATTCTACCTTCCAAAATTCAGTCGTAGTCTCCTTTCTCCATTTTTATCCATTCACCATTCACCTTTTACATTTATCATTTATTATTTTACATTTTCCATTAATGATCAATTATTATCATTTTCCATTATTTTTATCTAAACCTTTATTATTCTAAAATTTTCCATAGTTCTATGATTTGATACTTAACCTTTAGCCTTTCCACTTCCATTTTCCTGCCTTTCCACTTCCATTTTCCTCTCTCTTTTTTTCCACTTCTATAATTGTACATTTCCATTTCCAAACAATTTTATATTTTCACATTTCTATTCTTTGTATTTCTGAAAAAAACTATTTTATTATCTATATTATTTCCTCTTCATACTTATAAATATTTCCATATACATATATATAAAACTCGTGTGCACTATTTGCATAATGTTCAAAAATGTAGTTTATTCACCCGACTCCTTTCCTTTCACACAACTATTCTACCACACGTTACTTTTACGTGCTCGTGTCACTTAACCTCCGCAGAAACTAACTTTTACCTGCTCAAATCACTTATCCTCCGCACAAACTTTTCTTTGCACACCTCACACTCCATCCCGAAGTTTTTTTATTACTTACTTTTACCTTTAATTTTCCAAATTATCCCATCTCACGAGTGCATTATTAACATTTCTTTTATAATTTTTATCCTAAGTTTATTTTGGAATGTCTGGTTAGGGCACATGGCATCCAGCTGGACATATATTGGGATGACACTTAGAAGGTATTAGTTAGACATAGATGATTGGGACATATATTGGGATGACACTTAAAAGGTATTAGTTAGACATTGATGATTGGACCGATGATTGGGAAATGAGACTATGACTTAGCATGATTTAGCAAGATGATTGGGAAATGAGACTGTAACGAGAGACTACATTATGCTTAATGTATGGAAGTTTTCATGACTTTTTCTACTTCATATGCAAATAATATGAGGAGTCTATTTATTGATAAATTATTATAAATTCCCTTCCATAACACATGTGGATTATAAATAAAATTTCCAATACTCGTGTGGAGTAGATCAACAATTGTTGAGTAACTTTGTGTAGATTAGTGATGGTTGAGTTACAAACTTTCAAAGACCATAATTTGAATTCCTAATGTCCTATTTGGGAAAGCTAGAAGCATGAAGAATATTATTAAGGTTATTTCTAGGGATAAAATTATAGATATCATCTTAAAAAAAAAAAAAAAAATTATGGCCAATTTGGACTTATCACTATTTTTTTTAAATGATTTATAAAAATGAAGCGAGACCTATATTGGAAGATGAATTCCTTAACTTTATATTTTCAAAATGGGTCATTTAGTTAACACAAAGTGGAAAAAACTAACCATCAAGTAGTTACAAGCTTTAAAAATATAATAAACGTATTAAACCACGTTAAAAGGTGATCGTTTTGTGGGGTTTTTGCGAAATATGAGTTTTCCTTTCTAGTAGATTTCGTGAATAAGCCACCTCAACTTTCTCTCACACATTTATTATACATCAATATTTCATAGGAAGATCTATGTCTAATTGTCTCCTCTCATCTCTTCCAATTACTTCATATTATATTTCAAGTCCAAGACAGAAAGGTATTTGCTCTAAATAAAGAAAATACAATTAATTCTAGTTTATTCATTTTTTATTTATGGGGTTATTTCAAATTTTAGACAATGTTAAATATGTCCAATTGGGATATTATTATTAATTTCTAACATAAAGATTTATTCAAGTTTCATGTTGCAAGCATGAGTCTCTATGGTGATGTACCATTGGATTTTTGTGGAATTGATGTTTTACAAACTTGTTTGATTATAATATGTGTATTCTTTTAAAGTTTTTTAAATCTTATCTGTATTTCATCTTAGAATGTTATTGTTGATTATACATTCACAATATTTTAAAGAAAGGGAAAAAATCTTATTGAAGGAAGACACCAACACATAAATATTCTTTATTTTCATATTCATTCTTGCATGCTTAATGAATAAATATGTTGTATGATAGCTTTACTAGAATATTTGTTGGGGCTTGTTGTTTAGCACTCACCCATTTCATTCATCTAATACCATAATAAGAATATTCCACATATTGAAAGAGGAATACGACCTCTACTAAAAAACAATAGGTGATCTTCATAATTCCCTAGGAGGTTGACCCTTGATCTTGATAGGAAAAGGGATCAACATTTTGGTGACCATACTTGGTGGAGAATTCATTTTTAAGAAATATGATAGTTTCATTTTAAGGACCATAATTTATTGAGAAACTAAAATCTCTCTCGTTCAATATTTTTTGAAAAGGATTTAGTATATTTCTAGCCACATAGTTAAAGATGAATTAGGATCTTGAAAACCTTATTCAAATAACATCACATGGCCTTCAAGATTATGGAAATTTAAGTATAGATATGTTATGGTGATTCCTTGGAAACCATGAACCATCAAATATTTGGGAGAATGAGCAACTTGGTGAGTCCATTATTGAAGATTTTGATTTTAAAGAAATATTACCCAACCAGTCCACTAAAAAGGTCATATAATTGAATGGATATCTATTTGACATCTCCAATAAAGAGTTTCTCCCATGTTGTGATGATAGTATACCTTTCCCACCAAGCTCACCAAGAATTTTCCAAACTGTGGAAAAAGGAGAATGCCCCCAAAGAACTGAATTAGTGTACAAGAGTCCCTTTAATTTGAAAGGAAAGATTCATCCCTTGCCAAATACTTTCATGGAGAAGTTTCCCATCTTCTTTAGAGATATTTGAGAGGATGAAAAAATTAATTTGATTAAGTTTGATAGTGTCTGTGATATTTATAATGTGTATGAAGATGATGTTGTTTGTAGATTGTTTTTCTGAAATTTACAAGTAAATGCTCGCGAATGCTTTTATTTGTTGTTTCCAAGAACCATCACAACTTGGGATGTTGGAGTTGGTTTTTTGAAGCAATGGACTCCCAAAATCAATTTTTATGCAAATTGTTGTTCCCTACATAAAGTCACCATAGGTTAGATAGTACAAAATAAAACAAATAATAAGAAAAGTAATGAAATCTAACATGATATATTAAAACTACAACACAAAAGAGAAAGAAATAAATAAAGAAAGAACTTAAGAAACAAAAAGTCTATTTATTTAATGTAAATGAGATACAATTTCTTCGAGTGACACTAAAGTGATATTTGGAAACAATGGATCCTTATCTCTCCTAAAGGAAGGTCCCTCTTTTCCCTCTCGTGAAGGTTCTATTCTCCTCTCAATAAGTTTCTTGGATGTTATTTTAGTGGAGAAATCCAAGACTAGAAAGTAATGCCAATTGGGTGACAATTTGGGAATCATAGCCTTGAAATGAGTTCTCCCTTGTAAATGGTCACCAAAGGGGTGTATTTATATTCCAACTTCCATGGATTCCCCCAACTTGGATCATTTATGAGAATTGATTTCTTAGTGAGCCTCTCATCTTGTTGGGAGACAAAGGGAGTCCTTTGGAGGCTTCACAACTATCCCTTAATGGTGTAGAGGCTTGACACTAAGGAATTAACCTTGTAATTTCACCTACCATTGGGGAATTTAAGGTGAATTTCCCCAATGATATCTCAAATTTCACTTCCTTTGGATCCATATTGTTGTTGAGGAAATAGACATCATAATACCATAAACTTGAAAGCGCATATTTGGAGAGATTAATTAAATTGTGTTTAGTGACAAGTAATCATTTGCTTATGAGTGCCTGATTTTTTTTACTTTTGAGAATATTTTATTTTGGTTTTTTTTTCATATTCTATCCCTTAATTGTAACCTTTGATTTTGCAAATTTTAAGTGATAATACTTGCCTCCTGATGTGTGAGGTTGGGATAATACTTATAGTTAAAGCACATCATGATTTTCCAAACTTTGAGTCTTTTATTTCTTGAGAGAGATACTCTGGTCTTAGAGAGAGAGGAAGGGTCCTAAAGGATACTATGGAATCCATTTTCAAAATATATATATATATATATATATATATATATATATATATATATATATACAGTATACATACAAGGCAAACATATCCCATGCTCATGATGATGACTATTACAATAATGATTACATGTGTACACATTGAGGGTCTTGCCAAAAATGTTGAGAACATAATTGTTGATGTTGAAGTAGATAATTGTTTTTCCCTCAAAGGAACCCTAACAGAAGAAATTAATAATGATTTACATGCCCCCATGTACCAGGTGTGACTAGTGATGTTGATACTGTCATTGGTGAAATTTTTGCATGGTGCTTAGTTCTTTCACCAAAATAGGAAACTACTATTGTTGCAAAGTACAACACATCTCATTTGAAATATTGTTGAAGTCAAATTTCAAGGAGGTCAATTAAATCTATGGGAAATGATGGATTCCACCGGTCCATCCAAGGTTCACATTAAATATGGTAATACAAACCAAGGTACTACTTCCTTCTTGGAAAATGAGTGCTAATATCGACAAAAAGGAATATGTGACTTTCTAAAGAAAGATATTTTCCAAGAATTCCACTTGAAGAAAATTTAGTTATTGAACCATGATGGGGTGTATAGGTCATGGTGGATGAGATCAAAAGAAAAATGGAGATTTTAAACTTCCCATGGTTGGAGTAAAATGATCATGGTATCAACAAAACAAACTCAAGTAGGCATGCCCCTTGAGTCAAGAGTATTGCATCTGAGGGACTGATGAGTGGTTGTTATGAATGAAAAAAGGGGTCGACTATAATACAATGCAGTAGCTAAGGGTGGTAGAGGGTCACAACCTGAAGCCATTATTAAATGGATGGGATGAAAATATAAGTGCTCCAACCATGGGAGACATAGGATTTTCAACAGGTAGTATGTAAAGAATATGGTAAATGGTGAGTTTCTTGCTTTCAAAAAACCTTTGTACACTATCCAAAAGAATATAATGATAACTCTGAACTTATAAAAATAGAGTTCGGTGCCCCAACATGTGGTATCCTACATGAGGATCATGGAAGTGACTAAAAAGGGTCGAGACCCCACTGGCTAATGTTATAGTTCAAAATGTCACCATCAGAGTTTATCATAGCTCAAAGTGACACCTTGTTGCATCTATTAAGGAAACATCTCAAAATAGAGGCTTGAATGCAAGAAAATTTCTATGGAAACCCTATAAAAACTAGTTTTTTCCTCTTCAACACCCATATAATAGTAGCAAGGAGAGTTTCTGTTACACCATTTTTTGGTCATCTAACCTATTATCATTAGATAGACCCAAGTACACCATGTAAGACCAATTTTACCCTAAGTAAAATTGCTTTCACTATGTAAAATAACTTAATAAACCACATTTATTAGGTTGTTTATGGTCTAAACAGGAAACCCCAAAAGGAAATATTAAACAAACCTATATTTGTTTGATTTTCCTCATGGAATAATTAATTAAACCATAGTTTAATTATTATTCCCAGTCATGTTTAACCCAAAATCAAAGAAATTAATTAGATAAACCTTTATTTATCTTATTATTTCCTAGGAATAATCATTTAAACCTTATTTAGATGATATTCATTGTTAAATATGACCAAATCACCCATAAATAATTAAATAAATCATTATTTATTTAATTATCTTTCAACCACTTCCTTAAATAATTAAATAAATCATTATTTATTTGATTATCTTCTAACCGCTTCCTTAAAAAGATAAATAAATCATTTATTTATTTATTTTTGACAAATCAAGGAATTTGACCCAAGTCAAATACCTTTTCCCTCCAACAAATATAATAAAATATTCCATAAAAAGTGGATCTAGATCTGGTTAACCCATGCACCAAGATCTAGAATGATCCAATATTTTGTTATAAATAGGAGGGTTTTTCCTACCATTCTTCACCTTTTGTTCCCTATTAGATCACTCTGGATCTATACACTTGGTCACTCTTTTTCTACCATTTGCTGTGTGAGCTCCCTTTGAGTTCTATTCTTTGTGTGGGTTTTCTACACCAACAAGAGAGAGAAATCTTAGATCTGAAGTGCTGAGGACTTCCAAGAACCCATCCCACTGAGGAGAATTGGATACACCTTCTTGTTTTCCTCCCAAGTGCCCAATTAATATAAAAATTCTTTCAAAAATTGTTCTTGTCTTGTCTATTGGTATATGGAGCAAACCCTTGTTTTTTCTGCTTAATGTCTTTCCATGCATAGATCTGGTTTTTGCGGCTCTTTTATGTTCAACTAACCGCAGATCTGAAGATATTGGCAACCACTTTTGTTGTTAGGGCTATTAGTTATGCGTAGCTAAAGTGGTCCTTTTTCGTACACTTCGACAAAGGATTCATACTAACAAATGGCGACTCCACACGGGTTTTAAATTACGACCGCTGTCGTTTTTCATATTCCTGCATATCTAGCTACTTCAGACCCTAGGGTTTCTTTTCAGCTATTTATTTTTCCTATTTTTATATTGTTTTTCTCACATAAAACCTTAAAACATTAAAATTTCTAACTTCCGTGTGTTTCTGGCCCTATTGCACAGGTAAGCGACACCAGCCGCAACTGAGACGACAACTTTTCTAAAAATGTACCGCCGAGACAACCGGAACGAGGGGTCGCACTTTTTGGCCCATAACCTGTGACCTGGACCTCCAGGTCGCACTTTTCAGCTTCTTTTCTGCGACCTGCACTGAAAACAGGTCAAAACCTGCGACCTGCCAATTTTTCAGTGGTTTTTCTACAATTTTTCTGGGTTTTGCTGAAGCTTCTGTCAAGGTTTTCCAGCCTCTGTATCAGCCCGCTTTGACCAAGTTCTAATCTGTTTCTACTCATCTAAGTGGGAACCTAGCCCCCTAGGGCTTTAGTACCCTCCACTTTTTGTGGAAGAGTTTCAACTGTTTCAGCCGTCTGTTTTTCAGAGTTCCAGCCTTCCTTTTTTCAGATCTGGAACCTCCTCCTCAGATCCCTTTAAATCAGCCTTCCTTCCTTTCAAATCACCTCTTGTCGTTTTGTTTGGACCTCTCTTTAGGACCTCCTCCCTGTCCCTTCCGCTTTTTGCTGATTTCTTCCCTTTTTTCCAGCCACCTTGCCTCTGTCTCTTGGCTGAGATCTGCACCTCTTTTTAGCAGCTTTACCCTTTAGATCCCTGTCCCTTTTGACCCTAGATCTATTGGCCTCTTTTTAAGTGTGTTTTGACTATATTTTTGCCCTTTTTTACATTAGTTTTGAGCGACCCGCCTTCTTGGGTTGAATCGATGCAATAGTAGCTGTTATTTTTCTGTTATTTCAGCATTATATACTGTTCTCTGCAGATTTATTTTCAGTTACGCAACACACATTTTCTTGCTCTCAAAACGGAAAGGGTTTAAAAATTAAAATTAACGCACGCCACACACTAACCCTAAGTGAAGAAGCGTCTAGTTAGCACCGCCTGGAAAAGACTCTAAAATCAATTGTCATTGCACATTTTCTGCCCTTGACCTCAATTGATTCTATCCCTGTTTTCCCTTGTCGGTTTCCTTCTTCCCGTCATCATTGCGCCCCCAAGGCGCCTTTCCCGGAGACTTCTTGGCCTTCACCCTCAGTTTCCGGTTGATCGACCTGCTCCGTCCCGCCGTCGTCGAGCCAGTCCTCCTCCGAGTCCGCACTCCGACTCCTCTTCTGATTCATTGGGTTCTCCCTCTCCTCCTGGTTCTCCCCCTGTCACCTTCACTATGTCTAGTCCAGGGCCTAACGTTAGCGGTGCTCCAGGCCCTAATGTCGGAACCACTACTAGCAGAACTGCCACAGGAACTACCTCGGCCATACCCTTACTGTCGTACATTGCAGGCCTCAGCCTCCCCGATTTCAATAAGTTGATCAATGACCCTATCCGCCACGATGTTGGTTGGCCTGCTATGCCAACCAAGCTCCCCTCCGACATCACTAAGTTCGAAGGCCTTGCTGGAGAAGATCCAACCAATCATGTCCGATCTTTCCACATGTGGTGTTCCTCCAATTCCATTACCGATGACTCCATCCGTCTTCGTTTGTTCCAACGCACGCTTACCGGCGAAGCTTCTAAATGGTATGTTCACCAAGCCACCTCTTCCCATACCACCTTTGAGACCCTTGCCCAAGCATTTTTATCTTATTTCCAGCTCCCTCTCCGATACGATACTGGCACGGAGCTCTTGACTTCATTCAAGCAAACCTCTTCGACCCGCCTTTCCGCCCATGTTCAGGAATGGCGACGAAGACGAAGCTTATGTCGAGCCCCCCCCTTCAAAGATCGGGTTTACATGGACTGGTTCCTTCGCACCCTCTTAGCTCCTATCGGCAAAGATGTCGCCTCTCACTTTCCTCAAACTGAAGAATCTGCCCTCCAAATAGCCTTGAAATATGACCTGATCTATGCTCAATCTGGTTATGTTTATACCGTTCTTCCTGACCTCCCCAGGCCCAGCGGCGCTAACGCCCCAGGGGCATCTCATTCCACCGACGGTATCGTTGGATCCCTTTCCCATCCGTACGCTCAACCTCCTATGGGCTATGGTCTCCCTCAGGGAGGGGCCGGCACCTCTAGCACTCTTCCCCCTCCCGGTAGCATGTATCCAGGATACGGCATGCCTCCTCCTTTTTCCCAACCTCCTGCTTACCTCAATGTTGCCCAACCTAACCATTATCTTTATCCACAACCTAGTGCGCCAGCTCCTCCAGCATATGCACTTCCATCTCCCTTGCCTCCTCCAAACCCGCAACAGCACTTACAGCCCCCTCCAGGGCAAGTATTTGCACAGCAGGGCGCGACTAATCCCCCTTCTTCTCAAAGAAGGTGGAGAGGCAACCCAAACCAATCTGCCCCTGGTACCCGTGGACCCAATCCTGGTGTTGACCCTAACACTGCCAACCAGCAACAGGGCACTCAGCCCAAGCCGGACAGGTCGCTTCGCACAAATAAGCCTTGTTCGTGTTGCGGTGTTTATGGTCATTACACCCATGATTGTCCCCTCTTACCCCAGATGCGGAAGATGTGGGAGTCTCAAGCCACATTGCGCGGACAACACGCCTCCCCTCATGCTCCTCCTAATGTGGCCACTACCCAACCAGCTGTGTTTACTGATCCTTTCCCTCAGCAAGGATTCGTGGCTACCCAACCGCCTGACAGCTAGGTCGCCACTCCCCCTTCCCTTTCTCGTTCCTCTGATTACCAAATCCTTATGATGCACTCCGATCCTTCCCCGACTGTCGACCTTCACCTTCAAACTCGGTCTCGCCAGTACCCCAAGCCTCCTGCTCAGTCTGCCCCTGAGCCTCCTTCTTCAGGTTTTACAGAGCCTCTTTCGACACCCAGTGGCCCCTTACATATCCCTCAACCCAAATTTGAGGTTCATACCAAGATTCCTAAGGGACCATTACGTCGAAAAGCTACTTCCGGTCGAGCTGCTCACTCGTATAGCATAGTAGATGATTTGGCGCAATCTCCTGCTACCATTTCCACACTAGAACTCCTCCA
Source organism: Pinus albicaulis (assembly GCA_034641835.2). Taxonomy (NCBI): domain Eukaryota; kingdom Viridiplantae; phylum Streptophyta; class Pinopsida; order Pinales; family Pinaceae; genus Pinus; species Pinus albicaulis. The sequence goes on along the minus strand of CM076575.1, from coordinate 2,018,038,225 downwards.
GTCGTGCCCTTCCCAAAATAAGGCTCTAATATCTTTCGTGGGCGCTGTAGATCCTGCTGATGACCAAATGATTGTTTTCGACGCCACTCAATCGGACCATCCCCCTCTTCCTGCTTCCATCGCCTTCCAAATCCCAGTCAAAATCCGGAATGCCAACGTTTCTCGGTGTATAATTGATGAAGGGGCATCCACCTGTGTGATGTCCGCTTCGGTTTGGAAGCAACTCGGATCTCCTAAGCTGGCCCCTTCCACGATCACCCTTCGAGCGTGGGATGACCACGCCTCCCAACCCATTGGCCTGTTTCGTAATTGTCCTATCACCCTCGCCGGTAAGACTGTTTGCTTTGACGTCGAAGTCATCGACGCCCCGCTAGACTACAACATTCTATTGGGGCGAAGCTACACCTATGCTATGTCTGTTGTCCCATCCGCGGTTTTCCGCAAGATTTCTTTCCCCCATAATGGAAAGATAGTCACCATTGACCAGTTGACATATCATGAGCCAAAATCTCAGACCTCACCTGAGACGACCATCTCTTCTGTAGCCAACAAGCACACCGTCGATTCCTTGACCAGTGTCTCCCCTGGCATTTACAAAGATTCCTCCCTGCTTGGAACTTTTCCTAATCTCCCCCCTCCTCCTATCACTGATCCCAGCTTATCGAATGTTTGCATGATGCAATCGTCTCAGGCTGCCCTTAAGCGGCCTGCTTCGGCTAGTCAGCAACCTCCCCCTCGCCCTCCGCAACCCGCCCCTAGCCATTCATCTCATCCAGACGGACCTCCTCCTTCTGGCCCTCCCCCTCCAGCTGGTATCCCTGAACCCCTTTATCCTCCTGGATCGGTTCCCCCAGGCCTTAACCATCTCGAAGCCGTCCCTCCTCGTCATTACCCTACTGGGCAGATACCTTTCCTGGCCCCCCCTCCCGGAGTATATTCTGTCCCCGTCATGGCCACCCTCTCTCTCCCTAACCTGACCTTGGGCATACCCGTCTGGTACCTTGATCCTCCAGCAGCTACCCCTCCTGGTCACCCCAAACCCTATATGGCTTTGACACCGGTTCAACCGGTTCCCCTCGCTTCCTCCGTTGCCACTGTGCCCCCAGCACCTCCACAGGACCCTTCTCCTGTCGTGACGGCTCCTGGAAAGAAAGGAAAAGCTTGCAAGGGGGCACCCAAAGACAAGACCACCACAACTGACCCAGCCCCTCCTCCGCCCGCAAAGCCTTGCGCCTTGTGTGATGTCGCCGGTCATGCCACCCATGCTTGTCCCGAGTTGCCCCGTATTCAGGCCATGGTTAAAGTCGTGTTCCCTGAATCTACGGTCCCTGAAGCCTCCATTCCTTCTTCATCCATAACCAAGAACCCCAAGACTCTCCGCACCAACAAACCCTGTGCGTTGTGCGGTGTTCATGGCCATTACTCCCACCATTGTCCTCACCTGACGCATTACTGCGCCTCTTTAGAGGTAGTCCGAGAGTATGAGATTGAACAGAATCAATCCGCCTCTCCCATACTCGCGCAGTATGCTTCGAGCCAGCCTGAGGATCCCCCCGCCCCCATCAACATTCCCCCCCTGATGTTCAGATGACGGAGTCTACCACAACCATTCTTTACCTATCCTCCTCTGCGAGACACTTGGAGCCCAGTCCCCCTGCATCCTCCCCTGTTGTTTCGCCCGACAACCTCTTTTCTACCCATACCCGAGATCACTCCACTCGTATCTCTGTTGACCTCCGCAGCCCGAGTCCTCACCATACTTCCGATAGCCCTCATATACCACCCTCTAGCTTGTTTATGAGTCATAGTCATCCTTCTCCTTGCACTCCCTCCCGCAGTTTCCGCTCGATGTCTTCTGTCCACTCACACTGCCGTCATTGTCTCTCCTCCCCTCATTTGTTGTCTTGTAACACCATTCCGCAGGACCCCCCGTCCACACCCTTTATCGGTTATGCCGATGGTGCAAGTCGTTACTCCCGGAATCTAGCCTCGGTAGGTTGGGCCATCTTCACCCCCTTGCATGCCCTTTTTCTCTCCAACGGGGTCTGCATTGGTTCTGCCACCAACAATCAGGCCGAATATGATGCAGTGCGTGGTCTCTTAGTCGATGCCCTCTTCCATCGCATCCTCCATTTGCACGTTCATTTAGATTCCCTACTTCTTGTCATGCAACTAAATGGTGTTTATCGTGTGCATAACCCTGTGCTGTTTAGACGCTATTTACAAGTGAAACTCTTGATACGTGCATTTGAAACCATAACTTTCAACCATGTACCTCGAGAACAGAATCACTATGTAGATAGTATTGCAAACCATGTTCTAGATTGGCATTTATCACACGCATTTCATACAAGACAATAACATTTATAATCATTAAAAAACGATGCATATCCATAATATGTGTCGCAAAACATGTGTTTAGAGTCCATCTACTCTGATACATATGACATGCCCATCGCATGTTACAAAAAACTCAAAACTAGGGGCACCACCTGCCCCTACATACACACTAGGGGGCACCACATGCCCCACACTTACTCACTATCTAGAGGATCCCGAGCCAATGGCTCTGCCCCTGTAGCTCGTAGATCACGTATGCCTTGACCGGCCATCGCCATGCGCCGCATGACACCTCGCCATTCCGAGGGAAGACCAATGCATGCCTCCACGTACTGGTCGTCTAAGTCTTTCCACCCACGCTCTGAAACTCCGATCAGCAATGTCTCACATCTACGGTGGATGTCCTCCAGGAGGGCAGCCGCATCCTCATTGCGCGCTGCTCTCGACCCACTCGGCCCTGCAGCTCCAGAGGCTGCCGGGTGTCCCATGTATCCGGCCGGTTTTACCGGAGCTATATCTGCATACCAAAAGTACATGAATCAGTACCATATCTACTATTCAATAAATTTAACATGCCCATACAAGAATAGTTACTTATCACTTACCATCGGGCCCCCATACTCGACCAGGTGGAAGTGGTAGGTCCGGATCGCCACAATAACTCATCCCACTATAGGGATAGTTGTCTATGTATAACGGCATCTGATCCCAATGGGAAAAGAACTCAGGTCAAAACATTCGCCCGACCGCCCCTCCTCCTCCTCTGCACAGTAGCTGCCCCCACCGGCGCATCTTGGGCTCTCTTGAGCCCCCATCTGGGAGCTGTATACGAGGCCGCAAGGTCGGGATCTTCTCAAAGAAGAAGGCGCACAATAAAGTCCCATACGAGCAATCGTGGTTCACTTGCCTCTTGCAGAGTGACAACTGTCGCTTTAGCGATGCCAGCATCATTTGGGCCCACCCATAGTAGGTCCCACTCAACACACTCTCCACAATCATCATCTACCCCCCAGTGATATGATGGAGCGCTTGGTTGCCCAGGATATGCAGCACTGCTGCGGCCACTGCACGGGTCTCTAGCCTCTCTAGATCCCCGATCGGTATCTGAGTCCCCTTGACTTGGAGACCCAGTCGACAATGTCGCTCCACAAACTCCATGATATGCCGCCCCCGCGGTAATACTGGTTGCGTGTTTCCCACCATCCCAAGTGGCGGGAGACCTGTTAGGAAATACACATCCTGGACTGTCAGTTCGATCCTGTGCCCCTGCACTACAAAGACCTCATGCTCTGGATCCCAATAACTGATAATCCGGGCCAACAAGGGCTCTCCTGCTCTCATCAACAGGTTCTCCAAAAACTTTAGAACCCCAAACCTGGCCAACACACGACGGACACCCTGATCCGCCTGGATCTCTACCCGTAATGTACCCAGGTCTCTCTCTCTCCAGTTAACCCGTAAATCTGCCATACCTGCACAAAAACATCATCTTTGTCAGCATACAGATCGGGAATACCATAACCAAACACAAAAACCCAACTCTCAGCCATAAAACAACACTAAAACCCCTTCATCTCCCAGGTCGCAGTTTTCTGCCCAATTCTGGGATAGGTCGCACTTTTTTCCCTGAAACCTGCTTCCCAGGTCGCACTTTTTGGCCCAAAAAGTGTGACCCGGCCATAGAGATGAAGAACGGTCTGTTTCTGATATTTTGGGCCCTAAACTGAACTTTCAATCCATCAAAACGAAAGAGTAAGGTTAGGCCTCTTACCTGCAACTGACGGATCTCGATTCCAGCGGTCGGTTTGTCTGCTACAATCGCCGCAAGATTTAGGGCCTTCTCTCCTCTCTACATTCACCACAGCAACAATAGAAAATGAGTGAATTTGGAGGGAAAAATGCCTTATTAAAAGAGAACCCCTTGTTTCTTCTTTCGACTGCTGCGACCATACCGTAGCCCCGTTTGATAAACCGTCTGCACCATTGGAAAGCTCTCACTGAGCCCTCAAATGGGTATCTATTCGTTTTTTGTGATTTGATACTTCACCAAGACACATTTTGTCCAAGAAGGGTCACTTCACCTCTCCTTAAAATCGAATTTCCTCACTTACGACACTTGTACTTGGGGCACCATTTTGCCTCCTTACTTGTCTTTGTTCGTGTCGATTTTTGTCATGAGTTACCATCTTGTACTCATGTTTTCATGGTCCCCCATTGGGCCTTTACTATGTGGCAGCACCATCGAGTCGCCCTTGTTTAGAGCATCCAAGTTGAGTCATCATCGCATTCATGGAGTCTATCCCGAGTCCCTTTGTACCCCGCTATAGCCCTCCATCCTTCATTGCTTAGTCTCTCTCTTGTGTCGCACATTATGACCTTCAGTCCCACTGTCCCCTATCCCTTATGATATTGTGTCAGTCGCTGCCATGTCATTCATGCCCTTTATGCTTTAACAAGGGAATTCGTCCATTCGCTACTCAGTCCTTTCCATTTCACCATCATAATTAGTGTCAGTCTGTCCGTCGCTCTACTATTGTCTCTCGTGCCTTAGTTGAGGATCTCTCATTGCCTCACTTATGGCGGACCTCCTTCTGTCGACATCAGCTCATTCATTCCAGAAGCCAGGTCTAGAGGGCGGTGTACCTTGGTTCCAGCTTCCACTCTTGTTCGGTGCCTCGGATCAGGCAAAGGGATCTCTCATTTCCTTGGCAAGATTACACTCTCTGACTCAACACAGCATGGCCAGAGATCCGTTATACTTGATGGTTGAGTGAAATACGGCGTGACTCTTGATGATTCCCGGGCGTGTGTGAGATGTCTCAGCCCTCATGAGGGGGTGGCCCTGCAGGTAGCCACCCACATGCCCGGATGACCTCTTCATTGCAGCCTTTGATGCCGCTCCAGATTTTGATGATGTTGGCCTTAGCCACTTGCAGCACCTCTATGATTTGCATGTATCAGTCAGTTTTTGTGAGCCCTTCCCCATTTACAAGGGGCATGGTTGTATTTGTATCTCATATACCCAGATATTATTGTACAAGTCCTGGCTGTTATCCTAGGAACAACATGTATGTAGGATTCCTCATTGTATTTTTATCTGGCTCATGATCATGCCAGCTGTACTTTATGGTTTGGTCCCTTGTTTACTGGATTCATGCTATTAACTGTCTCAGGTGCAGGCATAGTCCTGCCTCCTTCGCCTTCAACAGTACCCTCTCATAAAAGAACTTTGCCTATGAGTCTCATCTCCTCAGGGTCTAGTTCTTCAGAACACTCATCTACCTCACATTTCTCTCTCTGACTTCCCTCTTGATGTCTGGTGATTGAGTTCTTACAACGTACTTTGGTCATCTAACCTATTATCATTAGATGGACCCAAGTACACCATGTAAGACCAATTTTACCCTAAGTAAAATTGCTTTCACTATGTAAAATAACTTAATAAACCACATTTATTAGGTTGTTTATGGTCTAAGCAGGAAACCCCAAAAGGAAATATTAAACAAACCTATTTTGTTTAATTTTCCTCATGGAATAATTAATTAAACCATAATTTAATTATTATTCCTAGTCATGTTTAACCCAAAAACAAAGAAATTAATTAGATAAACCTTTATTTATCTTATTATTTTCTAAGAATAATTATTTAATCTTATTTAGATAATATTCCTTGTTAAATATGACCAAATCACCCACAAATAATTAAATAAATCATTATTTATTTAATTATCTTTCAACCACTTCCTTAAATAATTAAATAAATCATTATTTATTTGATTATCTTCTAACCGCTTTCTTAAAAAGATAAATAAATCATTTATTTATTTATTTTTGACAAATCAAGGGATTTGACCCAGGTCAAATACCTTTTCCCTCCAACAAATATAATAAAATATTCCATAAAAAGTGGATCTAGATCTGGTTAACCCATGCACCAAGATCTAGAATGACCCAATATTTTGTTATAAATAGGAGGGTTTTTCCTACCATTCTTCACCTTTTGTTGCCTATTAGATCACTCTGGATCTATACACTTAGTCACTCTTTTCTACCATTTGTTGTGTGAGCTCCCTTTGAGTTCTATTCTTTGTGTGGGTTTTCTACACCAACAAGAGAGAGAAATCTTAGATCTGAAGTGCTGAGGACTTCCAAGAACCCATCCCACTGAGGAGAATTGGATACGCCTTCTTGTTTTCCTCCCAGGTGCCCAATTAATATAAAAATTCTTTCAAAAATTGTTCTTGTATTGTCTATTGGTATATGGAGCAAACCCTTGTTTTTTCTGCTTAATGTCTTTCCATGCATAGATCTGGTTTTTGCAGCTCTTTTATGTTCAACTAACCGCAGATCTGAAGATATTGGCAGCCACTTTTGTTGTTAGGGCTATTAGTTATGCGTAGCTAAAGTGGTCCTTTTTCGTACACTTCAACAAAGGATTCATACTAACAGTTTCACCACCCTTGTTCGCTAGCTAGGGAGAGTGAAAATGCTCCATTTACACAACAAAGAGAGTTGAAGTGGCTAGGGATGGCAGAGCGAATGGATAAAGGCTGAAAAGATAAAAATTGATCAATTCTATAAAATAAGAATGAAAGGAACATACCAAACATGGTCAACCAAAGTGTCCATATACATCTGATGACTCCTCCAAATCCTTGTATATAAGCAATTCTCTCCATGGAGAAAAGATAGGAAAGTTAATGTAATGAAATGATATCAGAATGAGAACGTGATGTATCCTTCTGATAAGAAAATAACGCCATGAGCCTAGTACTGAGTTGTGGTGAGAGGAGGAGTCAAGACCAAGGACTGTGAGAAGGGAGAAACATTGTAATCATTATTGGTATAATTAAAACACCTTACTTCCCCCCCTAAGCAGCATGAATTTCATTTATATTGTTTATGTTTGTATTTAGGTATTTATGATACTAATGCTAACATTAGTTTGTAGGGACATAGAATTGGTGGTATTTTGTTGTTTGTTGCTACATCATAGGTGAAAAGGTCCAAGGAGTGAAGATCTCATGGAATCCCATCATTGTTATTTCCAGACATCCAACTTCCATGATAAGGTGTACATGATTCTCCTTATTATTTACTTTTGTTTTGCATATTTGTATCGTCGATTTTATAGGTTAAGTAGACACTACACACGCCATTTTTCATAGGTCCTAGGTAGGCCTATGGTTTAAGAGTACTTAGTCATTGCTGAGGAAATTCCATCAAACAAAATTGGGGACTCCACTAGGGAACCTTAACGAATATTTGTATAGTCTTTGTGTTTTCATTTAATTGCTTTTGTTTACTTTTCTTCCTTCTAACTAGTCATTATGGGTCTTAGGAGAATCTTTTCTAAGAAACTATGCTAAAAATTACTTCAGAGCGGGGTATAAAACACTTCAAATCTCCTTTGTAGTCTTGGAAAAGTGTTGTTGGCCTCTTCAATGCTCTAGTTAGCATGTGATAGAGCATTGTAACTCTATTTTTTCTCACATACATAGTGTTGAAGCACTCGAAAGGGAGATTTGTAGGGTTTTTTTTTTTCTTAGGTTATCCTACACCAATCTAAGCCTAGGGTTAGGCCAACTCCATATTTATTTTTCTTAGTCCTATTCTCAATAAAAACACTCTCATATTCACGTCAAATAAGTGGGTTTGCAGTCTTGTGTAAGCGTTTTGAATCCTCTTAGGTTTGATTCCCAATAGTGACATTGGAGGCTAGGTATTTCTTTTTCATCATTGTATTATATCCCTATTTATTTTCTCTCTACATGTGAGTATGTTCTAATATGTGAATTATTTCTTTGATGCATGCTTGCTTGTATGAAGGGTCTTAGGTTTTGAGTATGTTTCTTTTAGAATTTTCCTTGTGTGCTTGAGATTTTTTATTTTAATATATTAGTGTATGCAAAAGTGATAAAAGAGAGAGTTGTGAGTATTTTCCTCATTATGCATTGAAATTATCTAACTCTATTATAGATAGTGTTCATAAAAATAAAATAGTGCATTTGCATATTATGTGTCTCTTTCTTTGAATCAAGTCAAAAAACCATTATTTTCACACCATATACCACTCACCTAAATAGCAATCACTAACATCAATACTTACTAAAATTGATCACACTTTTTTTCATTTCTTGGCAGTACACCAACATTAGTTTAAGATTTTAGGGCTTTGGAATAGATTTGTGAGGAAACTCTCCAAGGCCATTAAAACAAACACTAGAATCTTGGGTTTTGGAATTTTAATCCAGTTATAATTATATGTTTCCTAGGAAGCCCTTCTAACATAAGGGTCAAGCATTAGGTCTTTGTGTGTTCCCACAAATGTTCTCCTAGGTCGGTTAGTTGTAGTTGGTAACCATAGTGGCCATAATATTAGGTACCTTACATAGGTGATCGCAAGTGGGAGATACTTTTTGTGCCTAAGATAGACATTGGTCAGTACTCACTAGGATCCCTTGGAGGGTGCACGTTCATAATTAAGGGTACTTGCACCATGCATGAAAAAGTTAAGAAAAAGTATAGCATAACTGCCCCAGTCATATATTCACAGGCGATTTGGGCCTTAATTAACCGGCTTCGACCATGGGCATATCCCTTTGATTTATTGGCTTGTGTCCTTGCCCCTTATATTTTGATAGGTGTGTGTTTTTTGGTTGATTCTATTTGGTCTTTGGTGCCATTTATTTCATATTTTTTGTGTAGATCCTTTTCTTACACCATGGTTATGACTAGCACGTGTCATTATCTTCATCTAGATGGCATTTATCTTGAAAAGGAGGGTCCATTTCCTTGTATATTTAGGCTCAACCCCACCACCACCATAGACTTACCTACTTCAATGGCCACTTTGGGTGATTCTCAAGGGGTCGAACCCATAGTTCATGAAGTGGTTGAAAAATTTCCTCCACATCATTCACATTCCCTTGTGACTCACATTCCATCACCCATATTCCTAGGTGGGGGTTTAGAATTGACTTGATCTTTCCATTCAAACAATTCTTACCAAGATTCGTTGGCAGCTAGTGTTACTTCGATGTAAAAGCCTAGTGTGTCCACATATAATGTCACTGGATTTTTCCATAAGACAACTTTCACACCTTTTACCACTACCACAGATCACATCCACACCACATCCATTGAAACTATATTATCTTTATAGAAAAATATCTTAAGATCCCATCTCCCTCCATTTGGTACATCCATCATGGGCACCTTAACATTGTCGACTATGATCCCTCTATTCACTTTTATTAGAGGCTCTAGTTCCATTATGAGTAGTATACCCACGTTAATTATAGGTTTGAACCTTGCATCCACATATGCATCTACAAGTCCATTTTTTGAACTTGGCATATTTGTAGGTATTTTGTTAACACTTAATGCCATATTTCCTTTTGGTTGGGGTTATCATATTAGGTCCATGCCATTCCCTAGCATATTTAGGGGCACACACGTTTCTGGTGGGTTGGAATTTCATTGGGGTAGTCTATCATTAGGGGGGGGGGACTTTTTAGGGGAATATCTGATTTCCTTTGAATGTCCAAGGGTTTATGGGTGCTTCCCTTAGTAATGTGTTTTATCCTTGAGGTACCAACTACTTTGGTCAACCTTTGGTCCAATAGATTTCCCTCTTGACACATCATTTGTGTGGAGCTATGTAACCTTTTGGGAGTCCTTTTATCACTAGGGGCACATCCCCTATGGTAATTAACCCTTATGATATGCACATGGGCATTGGAGCTCACCCCTCTAGTAACCCTACTTCCTCGAGCATTCCTTCCACTTCTAGAGACCATGCTATGGGTAGATCACAACATTCACCTAGGGCACAGGGGCATCACCTCCTCCCCAGGCATTGTTCAACTTGCCTTTCTTGGCAATATTAGCATTTCTTGATCTCTCAATGTTAATGAACGATCTCATCAAGCATAACCTTACATAATTAGTGGTCTATTAATAGGGTTAAATGCATATATTACAGTCTAAAGGTGATATCTATATTATGATGTCTCAATACACCATTTGGGATGAGATTCGTGTCCTGAATGTTGGCCCAGTTTCCATCTTATGCATGGTGAAAATTAGATTTTGGACAAATTAGGCAAGAAAAGGGAAATCCAAATAAGGCCCTTGATGGGATACAAGTTAAAATAACTTTATGTAAATACCTTAAGTGACGAGCACAAATAATATTATAGCATTTTTATAAACGAGCATGAATCTTAAAGAAAGGGTTATAGCAGCATTCAATTAAGATACATGGAGATAAAAGTATACAAGCTACTAATTGTATAATAGTTTGCATCTAATAACCAACGTGAAAGCATGTAGAAATCAACAAATAATTCTTCTAAAGATACAAATTTTCAGTTAACAACATAGTTCCTTAGCATTTAACAAGTGATTAGTAATCACATACCACCAAACAACAATAAATAAGAGTCTTATAACATTCAATAACATGTGAGATAAAATGTGTGCCATGGCCCAAATGGCTTCTGAGTATTAAGGGTGAAATGTTCCATGCATAGTCACACAATATCTCCAAGAAACCCAATAATGGGAATGTAACACTGGAACTCGATCTTCAAGGTAATTTACAAGCTTCCCCTTTAAAGATTACTCCAAGAGTCCAAAATCTAAAAGTCCTTTATCTCTAGCCTAGAGGTTATATTTATACAAAAATGAGGTGACTTTTCACCTTTCATGACTATTCATCTAACCTCTAATCTAATTTCTCATTTATTTTATTTCTAATTCAATTTTCTTTACAAAATTACATTGAAAATTAAAATGAATAAAAATAAACATATTTTATGAAATTAATTCCAAAATGGACAATACATCAACTTGAACTTGAAACCCCTCGGTTACATGGGTGTAAAAAGCCTTGTAATCAACAAAAATGGACAAAATCTTCTTCGAAATCAGCCTTTCATTAATAGCTTCACACTCATAGGTATTGTGTACTATTTTCTTTATATTGGCTTGCACCTTGTGGAAAAAGCATGTAAGCATACTTTGTATTCTAGTGGGCTCCACCAAGTTCTATTCCAAAGCTTCCCTTATTGGATTCATGTTCTTTTTAATGATTTCCAGACTGTGTGTCTATAACATTTCTTGTACTTCATGTTCGAGCACTTGTTTTGGCCTCACTTCTCCATATGATATGATGGGGATTAGTTTGTGGACTTTAATCAATCTCTCCATCAAAATATAGTGTTTTTTATATGTGCACATGTCCCTTACTACTTCCTTTTCAACTTTCTCTTGGGCTTATATGTTAAGCCTCAATTCCACCTTATCTCTTTCTCTTTCTATTTCATCTTTTATCAAAAATGTTTTGGGTGAATCCAAGCATTTCGTATTCCATTCATGCATTAATTCAATGGTAATCATGGTTTCCTTTAGATGCAGACATTTTACTCTAACTACAGCTTGGATTGACATAAGCGTGGTAGCCATATTTTGGAAGCTTCTAAGCTCTTAGTATAATTATTTACATTTTCTTTTAACGATCTATTTGCTTCTGGTGCCAAATATCGGTAACCCTTATCACAAGAACTTCAAGCTAATAAGGCTTGATTTTCTTTATGGAGCCTATCATTTTCTTATTGCGCCTTTTTTAGGCTCTTGTCCATCTCCTTAACTTTATGCAACATGCATTCAACGTTTCTCTCTGTGGTAGAAGATAAATCCGTTCTTGCTGAGGAAATGGCTAGTGTATTTTCCATAGTATTAGAAATATGTTTCGATCTATGGTTACTGAGATTATTTTTTCTGGTTCTTGGGCTAAATATCTTTGTCTCTCCTGGACGATCATGTTGGAGCTTCAGTTAAATTCGCTAGGTTCATGACTTGAATTCGTTTTTCATTTGTGATGCCAATTTCCCTTATTAATGGATGGCCTCTTGTGAGTGGCGTGGAGATTGGGTTCAAAGTCTCAATGTCCATACTAGGAAAGATGCCATGGTCAGCATCTTGATATTATTTTTCTCTCTGCTCCTTCTACCTTGCCTCTTCCTAATCTTGTTTCTCTAATATTTATTTTTCTAGTCACTCTTCTTCCTGCTTCTTTTTCTCTTCCTCTTCCCGATATTCCCTTTCTCTTTCATCTTTCACTTTATACGCTGCCTCTTTCTCCCTTTTATCCATATCCTTTGCTAACCATTAGTCTTCCTTCAACTTATTTTGTTCTTCTCTTTTGGTTGTTTCCTTTTCTCTTTCCCTTTTTTGACAACCTTTTTATCTTTAGCATATTTCCCTTTTGAAGATTCTCCAGTGGTAGGTTCAACATCATTCGTAGGTTGAGATCCATTGGTGTTTCGTTGAGCATCTATGGTCTCTGCAAAATTATAATAATTTTTTCTTTTCTCCTCATTCTCATTATTTTTCTATGAGTATAGCCATTTATAATTACACTGAGAACAATGAGTTGCCACTATGCCCTTAGGTCATATATGTTAAACTCGAGTTCTCTAAACCTGAACCATTTCAAGTTAGTCGCCTAATTCAATGCTTATTTGTAATTATTTATGCAATACATACAAAAATAGAAATAATATGCAGACTATGGTGTTTTATTTACTATTTCCATCGTACCTCCAACTCTTGTAGTTACTTGGTAAGCAACCTCCTATAAAATAACCTTGTTTGTGACAAATAATGGGAGTTTGTGTGGTGTTTTACATGCTCCAAACACTTTGATGTAGGTGGAATTAGGGAGGGAGAACCAATCAACTACATCTTATAGTGTTGCCTTAGTGCGGTCTAACATCCAAGGTGAGTCATAGTCGAATAAGATGTGGTAAAATTGTGAAATGAAACTCTCGACTAATATTTTCTATGATGTTGTGTGTTTATTTTCCCATAGCTCCTTGCATTAAATATGGATTGGTTGAATATTCAAGGAGAAGTTCCACATCCATCCCAATACTTCAAATTCACACTTGGTGCATATGAAATCCATTAAATATTAGGCCATGTAGAAATTTGATTGCTTTCCTTCTCTTGGATTTTGGGCCTCTTTGACTCTAGCCTAGATGGATTTTGCTTGGCTCTTAGCCTAGTTGAATATGGATCCATTATGGCCACATGTGTACCATCAGTGACACCCAACTTTCTTTGAAACTTTTTGCATTTTCCTTACCATAGAGTTTGTAGCACATGGCTGCAATGAGCTAGTATACTTTTCTTAGTATTTTTTTTTTGTACATTCCTTTAGCCTTAGTCTTGAACATATTGTAATATTGCCACCAACTCTTCATAATATCTTTACTACTTATATTGATTCAGTATGCCTCTGATACCAACATGATCCAAGATCTTTTCTTTGGTTGATGTTAGCATAATTGCATTAAAGAGCATGTAAAAACCATATGTGCAAAAACTTAAAGAAGAATCAACATAAAGGAGACCATAAAGACAATACACACAAAATTTTGATAACATAGTTCATCCAATGTGGACTACGTCTATGGGCCTTGCTTCAATAGTGGGGAGGTCACTTCATTCATCTCAAAAAAAATGAAAATGAGTACATGGAAAAATACATCATTAGACCTCACTTCAGGGAGTGGCGTGAAACTCCACTGCTCAAAACAAACAAATCACAACACCAACAAGTTTGTCTTGTCATTCTGAGGCTTTTGACAGTAAAGATGAATAGCTTTTGAAAGATGCATTTTTGTCTCAAACTTTGTGCTAAGCAATTAATGAAATATGTGGTATTTTTCAAGGAGCATTAAGATATGTTGCTCAGATCCCAAATATGAATGCACCAATGAAATCCTTGCAAAATTCTGAGTAAAATGACTATAAAATCAAGTCTATTGTGCCATTATCATCTCTAGACCCCCTAAATTATATTCAAGTTTTTATAACAACATCTAATGCGAATATTCCAATGGGATATTTTCTCAAATTTTGTGCCCATGCAAAGTTCCGACCACACAGGGTTTCGCGGCCCATCACTGTTTTGTACAAATTTAATACAAAATGTGTATTGCCTAGATTCTCCTGATCTAACAATTATATGCCACTGTTAAATATAGAACTCTAAAAAAATATTTGCGGAATTTAAAACACGATCGCTAATTGCAATATCAAGAAGAAAGATCAATCACACATAACACAGATGTTTTTACCGGGAAATCATAAAGCCAAAAACCCCATTATCATATATTATGTATATATCATGGATCATGAAACAATATCATACAAAACTCTAATCAGAGAGCTCTCAGTACAATATACAATCGTCTCACACTGTCATTCCAAAAATTGGCAATTTCATGTGCCAATTTACTGCCTCCAGACAGCCTGCCTCCACTGCAAAATCCTAGCTGATAGGAATCCCTGAATGAATGGAATCTTGCTTGCCTTGACTGCACAATCCTCATGGACACATCCATTGTGTGTGTGGTTGCATGAGTGCACCCACTAATGTCACAACTGATAGTCAAGTTGTCCCTTTCACCTACATTTCAACTGGGTCTCCACTGGATCTGACATGCATTTAGTTAACAGTAGTAAATCTTTAGTTGCATGTGAGAACACTAATTGTGAATTAATTAATAATTAATTCATTGATCTCACACTAGTGTATCTTCAGTTACAACAAGCACAACTGATTTTAACTCACTTACTGAGTTAAACTACTTTACAACTCACATAACTACACATCCAACTCAGTTACAACTTCAAATTACTCAGTTACAACTGATTCCACTTTCATGTCCCACCAACCAACCTTTGAACTCGAATTTCCTATAGCTAACTGATTTTCCACTTCAGTTAACTATTTCCAAGGGCTCATTGAGAATAGAGTATTGTTTATTGGCCAAGTAATATTAAGGGATAATAATAGATGACATGCATCTATAAATAGACATGCGATCTATAAATAGAACTCACACATACATCTATAAATAGACTTCATATACAAATATAATTTTCTCATGCATCTATAAATATACATCATTTATAAATAGAATTTGCTCATGCATCTATAAATAGACCTCCACCTAAAAATAGCCTAAGGCTCCATCCTAGTGTAGGTGCATAATTTTCACTAGGATCTTCTTGTTGAATCTCAACACTCCCTCTCAACAAGAAAGGAATTATCCTTCACCCTGATCCTGTCTCTATGGTATTCGAATTTTCTCCTGGTGAGCGCCTTCGTCAGAATATCTACATCCTGATCTTCTATAGGAATGTACTGAAGCAAAATTATTTCCGCTGCACACAATCTCTGATATGATGATATCGGATATCTATATGCTTAGATCTATCATGAAACACTGGATTAATCGATATTTTAATGCAACTCTAATTATCACAATGAATCATTGTCGTATCTAAATGAGAACCAAACAAACCAACCAAGGTCTTTCTCATCCAGATAGCCTCACATGCAGCTTGAATTGTTGCCATGTATTTCGCTTCCACTGAATTGAGTGCCACGGATCTTTGCTTCCTATTTTACCAAGAAACAAATGTAGATCTCATACTAAAGACCCCCCCTGATGTGCTCTTTCTGTCTGTTGGGCTACCTGCTTAATTTGCATCCGTGAAGCCATGCAACTTCAACTCATCTATCTGTCTGTACCATAAGCCATACTTAGATGTGCCTCTCAAGTATCTCAAGACATGCTTGCCCACCTTCCAGAAGAGCTTGGTAGGCTTAACCATCGCTTGACTTAGATGGTTAACCGCATAGAAAATATTCGGTCTCTTGCTCACTAGATACATTAGTGAACCCACTAACTGTTGATAGACAGTAGCATCCACTACGTCTTCAGATGTAGCATCCTCTTTCCTCCAATTTCCTAGAAGAGGAGTATCCACGGGTTTGCAGCCCTCCATGTGAAACTTACCCAGTATCTCCCTTGCATACTTTCCTTGAGACAAAAAATTTCACCATCTCGCTACCATATTTCCAATCCAAGGAAATAATGAAGGAGGCCCATATCCTTCATCTCGAACTCCTTTGCAAGGTCCTCCTTGCATGGTTGTCTCAGCTGCTCATCACTAGTCAATATTAAATCATCAACATAAAGAAAAATTATTAAAATCTTACCCTCCAAAACAATTTGGTATAGGTTTGCATCCGCCTCACTTTTGGTGAAGCCCAATCTGATGAAATGGATGTCTATCCAAGTGTACCAAGCATGGGGTGCTTGCTTCAGCCCATACAATGCTCCTTTGAGTCGACACACATGCGAATTGTTGATGAAGATCTCAAATCCTTCAGGTTGCTCTATGTACGCCTCTTCCTCAATGATCCCATTTAGAAACACGGTCTTCACATCCATCTAATGAATGCGCCAGCCCATCTACGCTAAGAGAGAAAGGATGGTCCTTATGGAAGAATACCTTGCGACAGGTGCAAAGGTTTCTTCATAATAAATCCCCTCGATATCTGAGAAGCCCCGAGCCACAAATCTGGCCTTGTATTTCTCAACACTCCCATCAGAAACTTGCTTTACCTAGTAGATCCATCTCGAACCTCCCACTAATTTATCAACCGGCCTTGGAAAAATTTCCCAAGCACTATTTTTGACAATGGAGTCATACTCCTCCACTCCATGAACCTCCTCCTATGGTTGATCCACATCTAGAGACTCATATTTGGGAACCAACAATTCCTCCTCTGCATGCAATTCCAGCTCCCTCTTAAGCAACAACTGCATGACTTTCCCTTCATCGAATTTTATATCCCGTCGCATAACAGTCATCTTACTGTTAGGAAAATACACATGATAATTATGGGGTGTTTCTGTGTACCCCACAAATATCCCAACTTTAGGAGTAGGCTTCAGCTTCTTCCTATCATTCTTGGTCACATGCACATAAACATATGAGCCAAAAATCTTAAAGTGTGTAACATCCGGTTTTTTACCAGTGAAAGCTTCTTCAGGTGTACTCCTGCCAAGTACTCTACGAGGACAATGGTTTAGCACATAAACTGTAGTGTTGCATGCTTCCGCCCACAAATGCATTGGTAGGCCCTGATCATGTAACATCACTCGTGTTCCACCCATGATTGTTTTGTTCTTCCTCTCTGTGATCCCATTATGTTGTGGGTTATGAGGCGCTATGAATTCTCTTCGAATTCCTTCTTTGCTAAAGAAGTTCTTGAATTCGTTAGAGATGTATTCTCCACCATTATCGCTCCTAAGAGCCTTCACTTGCTTCCCCAAATCTTTCTCCACCAATGCCTTAAACTCACAGAACTTTGAGAATGTTTGATCCTTCTTCTGCATGAAGAAGATCCAGCATTTACGAGAAAATTAATCAACAAAAATAACATAATGCTTATGTTTTGTTGTTGAAGCAATTGAGAATAGTCCACACACGTCTGTGTGAAATCTCTCCAAGATCACCGAAGCACAGTTCTCCTTTTCATGAAAGGTGGACTTTACATACTTTTCCATGGTGCAACCCTTGCACTGATCTAACTGAACAAGTGTTCCCATAGGAAGTCCAGTAGATATTTGTTGCATGAATTTCAAGGCTCCATGATGAAGATGGCCCAATCGCCTGTGCCATAATTCCCCCTCATCATGGCTCACCACTTTTTCCGCCTTTCCCATCATGGCAGCACATCCATCTACCTCCAGCTTGTAGAGATTCTTAACTTGAATCCCTATTATTTTGGCTTGACCCGTTGTTTTATGTCGTAGGAAAGCTTTTCCATCGCTGAAAATAGCGTCATAGCCTCTGTCCTCCAACACTGCAACTGAGACCAAGTTTTTCTTCATACCTAGAACATCCATAACATCTTTCAATTGAAACAGTTTACCTGACTCCCTCTGAAAGGTAATGGTACTAATTCCAGTCGCACTTTATTGTCCATCGTCACCCATCTCTATATGCATTTGGAGATATTTCTCCTCAAAGTCACTGAAAAGCTTATCTCTTGTCATGTGGAAGGAAGCGCCACTATCCAAATACCACACTGATCCCAATGCACTTGACACCATGCATGCGATCAAGGAGAAGTCAAGTTCAAATTGTGAGGCAAGGGCCTCACCAGCTAAAACTCGAACAACCTTCTTATTCTTCTTCTTCTGTGGACAGTTAGTAGCAAGATGCCCATGTTCGTGACAGTGAAAACACTTCACCTTGGATAAATCGAGCTTCTTGCCTTTAGACTCGGATTTAGAATGTAATTTATTCCCCTTCCCCTTCCTTGCCTTGGTATCCAAAGCACAATCCTCTTCATCATCATGCTTTGATGAAGAGCCATCTCTGGTGTTCCGCCTGAACTCCTCCTGCACTAGATCCGACCACAGTCGTGCCCAATCCGACAGTTTTTCCCGTCCGTTGATAGAGTCTTCATAACTGTGCCAACTCTTAGGAAGTCCCAAGAGAGCCAAGCTCACCAGATCATCATCAGCAACAGTGATTCCCACACTCCCCCAGTTCATCCCGACATTGGACAAACTTCGTGAGATACTTTGGAATGTTGTCACCCTTTTCCATCTTGATCTTCCTGAGTTTATCTTTGAGCGCCAATTTCGTATGGTCACTACTGCTTTGGAATAGATCTTTCAAAGCCTTCCACATAGCATATGGTGTGGCTTTCCCATGAAGGCTTGAGAAAATTTGGTATTGTACTCCTTCCAACAGAATCATCCTCGCCTTTGCCACTTTATTTTGTCATGCATCAAGTAATTCAACATCTATCAAAGTGGGCTTAGGAACATCATTGTCAATGAATTCCTTCAAGCCATTATCTTCGAGCACCACCTCCATCATGTCCTTACAGGAAATGTAGTTCGAGCTGCCCTCGAGTGCATACTGTAACCGCAAGACATTGAAAGCCATTTTGATGTTTACTCAATTGTAGCACCAAGAAATTTTTTCTGCAAATTCGAATTCTTTCCACCAACAAACTCAGCTCCTGCTTCAAAATTGCAATCTTCTGTGCTTTGATACCATGTAGAAATTTAATACAAAATATGTATTGCCTGGATTCTCCTGATCTAACAATTATATGCCATTGTTAAATATAGAAGTGCTTCTACAAAAATCTCTGTGGAATTTAAAACATGATTGCCAATTGTAATATCAAGAAGAAAGATCAATCACACATAACACAGATGTTTTTACTGAAAAATCATAAAGCTAAAATCCCCACTATCTTATATTATGTATATATCATGGATCATGAAACAATCTCATACAAAACTCTAATCCAAGAGTTTTCGGTACAATATACAATCGTCTCACACTCTCATACCAAAAATTGGCAAATTCATGTGCCAATTTACTACCTCTAGACAGCCTGCCTCCATTGTGCAATCCCAACTGATAGAAATCCCTGATTGAATGGAATCCTTCTTGCCTTGACTGCACAATCCTCATGGGCACATCCAATGTGTGTGTGGTTGCATTAGTGCACCCACTAATGTTACAACTAATAGTCAAACTGTCCCTTTCACCTACATCTCAACTGGGTCTCCACTGGATCTGAAATGCATGTAGTTAATAGTATTAAATCTTCAATTGCATGTGAGACCATTGATTGTGAATTAATTAATAATTAATTCACTAATATATCACTATGGTATCTTCAGTTACAACTAGCACAACTGAGTTTAACTCACTTAACTGAGTTAAACTACTTTACAACTCACATAACTACACATCCAACTTTGTTACAACTTCGAATCACTCAGTTACAACTAATTCCACTTGCATGTCCCACCAACCAACCTTCAAAATTGAATTTCCTATAGCTAACTGATTTTCCACTTCAGTTAACTATTTCCAAGTGCTCATTGAGAATAGATTATTCTTTATTTTCCAACTAATATTAAGGGATAATAATGGCCGACATGCATCTATAAATATACATGTGATCTATAAATAGAACTTGCACATACATCTATAAATAGACTTCATCTATAAATAGAATTTTCTCATGCATCTTTAAATAGAAATCATCTATAAATAGAATTTGCTCATGCATCTATAAATAGACCTCCACCTAAAAATAGCCTGAGGTTCCATCCTACTGTAGGTGCATAATTTTCACTAGGATCTTCTTGTTGAATCTCAACAGGTTCTGCCATGTCTTGGTTCCTCCTCTCGACCTTTGTCGCTTGGTTGAATGAAAAAATGCTTGTTTAAATGGTAATCAGGCTAGCAGATATAAAAACACTACCCATATGGCATATAAATTGGTGGATTGTATATAGGTTATTGGTTACTGAGTGGTTGGGGGTTCAAACCCACCAAATCCATTTTTCGTATAAAACAAACAACAATAAAATCGTTAAAAGTATAATCGTTAAACTTGTCGATAAGTTTGGAACCATGTGTCGTTGTTAGGTTGGAACCATAAATGTTCTTACCACCTCTAATAACATGTGTTATATTAAGTGCATCATTTTTAACTATCGAACAATATATTGTTAACGCTTTTCCATTACCGAAACCCCGCACGGTTGCAGAACTCCAACTTGTTGGTTCTACCAGTTGACAATAATCATTGGTTATATTTAACAATTTGTTGATCTATATATATATGGTTGGTTCGTCATTCAAACCACAACATGTTATATGTAACAGTTTTTTAATTGATTATGCCATTTTTTTTTTAAATTGTCACAAGGTTTATAATTATCATCGTATTCCAAGGGTCATTAGGGATCAAGCCCCCTCCCCTTTTCTATCAACTGGCCCGTTCAAAAATAAAAAGAACTGACATCGAACATATGAAAAGGAAGACCAGCAACATAGTGGTAAAGTGACAGATTTGATGGTTGGAGTTCTATGGGTTGATCCTCATTGGTAGCTCCATCGTTGAGGCACCATTTGCATCATTGGATTCCTTGTAACGACCCAATTGATTTGGTCCAGTTTTCACTTAAACCTGAGGACTTTGATTTTTTAGACATTAGGGATTCCCCCTTCCTCCCCAATAAAAGACTTTGGTCCTCCAAAAGTATAAATTGTACTTCAATCTTGATTTGCATAGCAAATTCTTTTGACAAGCCACCTTTCTTTTCCTTCATCTGTGTACTTCGGAACTAGGAATGATGAAGCTAACACCTGTATCCATATGTAAATATGTAGCTGCCAATACATGCACAACTTGAAATATCCCAAGCAATACCATAATTTCCAAGAGTTTATAAAACACTCATGGTCATGTTTTACAACAGAACCCATATCCCATGTTATCCAACTAAAGGCCAAAATATCACTATGTTGCATATTCAAGTGATGTTATATACTTCATCACTTAAAAAAAAATTCCCATCTATGGGGTCTTTAAAAAGAAACATGTGATTTACAATGTTGGCCATACTCAACTACTTAAAAATGCTACCCATCTCTTACATAACTAGGTTAGTGGGATTTCTTCCTATAGTTGGCTTCCTTGCTGAACTTATTCATCGATCGATTCGTTCACAAGTTCTTTCATATGCTCCATGTCCTTATTTGGGCATAGCTTTGGATGGAGCTTCCAACATGTGGCTCTCTGATGTCCACACTTTTTGCAATATTTGCAGTGGTTTTTCTTCCTCCAGAATTTCTTGACCTTCTTTTGTGTCTCCTTCCTGGGCGACATAACCTTCCTTGAATGGTTGTCTTTGGTGCAACTCTGGCGAGGCAAACTTGACTTAACGCTTCCTCTAAATTTCTCACCTCCTTTTGGAGATGACCTACAGTCATGATCAATGGAATGGTGTGATGTAGCCTCATCCTGCATTGATTCAGACTCCCTTACTTCTGCGGCTATGGAGTGTCCTTAAAATGCACCAAAATCATCATCATAACGAGAACATGAAATTGAATAATCACTGACATTGTTTACCTCAGTTGCCGATTCTCGAGTGGGTGAGGATGGCATCGTTAAGCCTCCATTACACTGCAAATTTACAAAGGTCTCTTTATATCTTATAATTGAAGTTGCAATATTTGTTTCTCCTCTTCTACTTCTTGTAGTAGTCTCCTCAATTCAACATTCTTAGCTTGGATGTTGTGGTGATTACTCTTTGAATGATGATAATAAGAGGAATAAGAAGAAGAAAATTAACTCGAAGATGGAGATGGAGGCTCAAGAGGGTTTCCTCCAAATCTCTTGTTCACTGAAGCATCATCCACTGCTTTAGATTTCTTCTTATTTTCCTTATTTACCAATCTCTTCTCATAATCTGCAAAAAAATTATCTATCGTTTCTTCCATCTGGTAGAAATCCTTGTATAGTTCTTCATCATTCTCCATTTTCCTTCTTTTTTTGCAAGTCCAATTGCCCTGGTTATCATCCACACTCATAATTCACATCAGTAAGAAGGCCACTTTGATACCAAACATGATCCAATATGTCTTTGATACTAGCATGATCCAAGATATTTTTTGAAGTTGATGTTTAAAGTAGAATTGCATGAAAGAGCATGTAAAAACCATATGTTTAAATACTTAAAGAATAAGCAACATAAAAGAGACCATAAATACAATGCACAAAAAATTTTGATAATGGAGTTTGTCCAATGTGGACTACTTCTCTAGGCCCAGCTTCAATATTGGGGAGGATGCTACATTCATCTAAACAAAAATGAAAATGATTACATGGAAAAATAAATAATTATACCTCACTTATGGGAGTGACTTGAAATTTCACTGCTCAAAACACAACAATCACAACACGACCGTACCTATCTCATCCTTCTAAGACTTTTGACAATAAACATGAACATATTTTGAAAGATGTGTTGTTCTCCCAAACTTTGTGCCAAGCAATTAATGAAATATGTGGGCTTCTACCATGAGCCTTGATATCCAATACTCAGATCCCAAAATTTGACTGCACTGGTGAAATCCTTACAAAATTCTAAGTAAAATGAGTATAAATTCAACTATATTACGCCACCATCATCTCTGGACCCCCTAGAGAAGCTTCAAGTTTCCACAACAATATATAATGGGAAAATTATCTTGTATTCTACGCTTGCCCAAGGTTCTAGTTAAATAGGGTTTTGCAGCACGTTACAATTATGCCATGTCTTAGTTCATCCTTTGCTCTCTCTTAGCCTTTGTCACTCAATCGAATGACAAAATTCCCATTTAAATAGTAATCAGGTCGATGGATATAACAATGTCTCTTGGCTAGCATATCGGTTGGCAGAATGTATATATCTTGTTGGTTATTGAGTGGTTAGGGGTTCAAACCTTCTAGACCCATTTTTCGTATAAAATAAACAACAATAAAACCATTATAAATCTAATTGTTAATTTTGTCAATAAGTTGGGAACCGCCAGTCGCTACTAGGTTGGAACCATAACTATTATGGCCATCGGTAATAACATATTATATTAAGCATTTTCATTTTTAACCATTGAAACATATATTGTTACCATTCGTCCATTACCAATACCCTACATGATTGTGGAACTCTGACCTGTCTGTTCTGCGTATTGACGATAATTGTTGGTTATATTTAATAACTCGTCAATGTATATATAATGGTTAGTTTGTCGTTCAAAGTGTAATGTGTTATATGTCATGGTTTGTTAATCGGAAACACCATTTAAAAAAAAAAACATCGAGAGTTTTATAACCATCGCCATATTGCGAGGATCGTTGGGGATCAAGTTCGATCCCCCAGTGGTCCCCCACTTTCTGTCAACCTACTCGTTCAAAAATAAAAATAACTTGTGTTGAATATACGATAAGGAACATCAATGACATAGTGGTAAAGCGATGTATTTGAGGGTTGGAGGTATGCAAGTCGATCCCTCTTGGTACCTCGATCCATTTATTAATTTTAACCAATTCACCAATACCATGTGGCATCCTTTCACGGGGCCATGTGGCACCCATCCATTGGGCCATATGGGATCCTATGATTAGCCTCATGGGTACTCTCTGTTGCCAAATGTCCTCATCCATGTGGCAGTCCCTAATCATGCCATGTGACAAATTCTCACTAGCCCATGTGGCACTCTATAGACTGCCACGTGTCGCTATACCATGTTTCCATGTGTCCTTTGACTTTTACTATCCCTTTGACTTTTTACATGGATACCCTAAACTTTTAATGAGCATAACTTCTGCATATGAACTCAAATTGAGGCATTGTTTGTTTTGTTGTATTACTTGTGATGAGCTCTTTGATTTGGTCCTAGTTTCACTGAAATCTAAGGACTTTGATTTTTGAGCCATTTGGATCCACCTAGATCATAAATTGAATTTGTGATACCAGCCTTTGGTGAGAGCCACTTGATGCTAAGGAAATTTATAGTAATCTCCAATACGAGGATATATAATTGCAACAATTTTTTGGTCGAGGCTATCCTAGATGGCCATATCTCTACTTTCAATACATTTAATAATCTAGAAAATAATTTCTCCACGAGAAAAAACTGTTGGATGGGATGCAACCTTGTGTATCCAAGACCCCCTGACATTTTGATAAATTTCAATGTCTTCTTCTCCAATAGGGATTTCCTTTCGGTTAAATATATGATATATCTTTGACCAAATTATTGAAATAGCTTTTTCAATGAAACATGTTGTGTCAGTATATGTGGGAACTGAGGTAATATAACTTCCCTTTGACCCTTATTTTGCAATCTCTTTCCCATATCTCTTCTTTGGGGGTGACATGTCTTTTGATGATGACGATATGTTGAAACGCTAAAAATCCACTAAACCTGACATATAAAATATATTCATCATGGAACTAAGCTAGAAAATAAAGAGAAATGAATGTGAAACAGAGGAAATAAATGTAGTCAAATGTAGGGGTAATGCACTATGGTGCAAGGAATAATCAACCTAGAGAGAGAGAATGTGATGTGATAATTGTGCTATGATTAAAGTGGTGTACCACATTAACATATCATAGTATCGACAAGAGACATGCATTGTAGTGCATGGTAAGGAGTTAGAATGGAAATTTTGAATGTGATGCGATATGCATACTCACTGTAAGGTTTTATCGCAAACTCAATGAGGAGAAATGCACCGTGATGTACCTAGGGAAGTTAGGATATTTAATGGTTTTGTGAGGCGATAAATTGATAAAGAGGTGATATGGTGTGGTGCATAGTGGGATATTAATGCAAGGAGTGAAGAGAAATTACATTGTTGTGTAATTAGAGTGATAGACTATCATGAATATGTGCAATGTTTTGAGTTGCTAAGGTGTGACACACAAAAATATCAAAGGAGAATGTCGTAACACCCCACCCCACATTCACCCACTTTTACATGCCTACCAAGGTAAACATGAGCTAATATCTACTATGCAAGACACAACTTCCAAGATTCAGTTATGGAAATAGGGTCTTCTTAACCAGAACACACTGCAAACACCTAGGAACACATGATCATGCAATTAAAAGCCTAGTGTCAGATTAAATATATACATTATTAATACCCAATGTTAAATTTTCAACCAGGGAGTCGTAGAATTAGAGGTGGAAGCATAGTAAATAAAGGATTGGAGCCTAGTCTAACCTAATCTAAAGCCGATGACAATATGAGCAAAGTAAAACAAACTGCAGGAAATTACCACTAACGATTCATCACTAGAACACATAAATAACTTGTGTTATAAGGGATTAGATCATAGTCTTTCATGTGTGATCAATCATGCATAGCTTACTTCGGTTTTTTTGTCCTTCAATGGATTCATGTAATGGTTAGTTAAGCTATGAGAAAACCAAATTAAACTAAATAATAAATAAATAAACTGTAGGAAATGTTAGATATCACAAGAGTCTTTACTTAATGGCATGTGCAAGTGAGTGGTGAGATATCTTGTTTTAACCTTTCCTGTTCTTCAAAATAGAAGACAATAATTATAACATACAACTCGGGAAATAGAGTTTGCAAGGAAATATATGATTCTAGATGCATGCAAATAGAGCAGACAATAAATTTAAATTAAAAATACAATGAGAAGCATATTACCAATCTTAAGGGGACCTCCCAAGCTGGAAATTGCTACTAGAGGCACTTCAGATGAACTCCAAGGATGCACCACAAAATTGGAATCAATCACCTTCCATATATTGAAAAATGAGCTCAAATTACAATAATGAAGTCATAACTCTCTTCCTCCTCCATTACAAAAGAATGATCATAATGACAAAACTCTCTCTTCTCGCAGCCCTATGAGGCTTATTTATACATGAAATCCATGGAGGAATGGATAAAACCGAACTCCCCCAACTCAGATTTTGTTTAAAACCAATTTTACAAATTTTAGAATGAAATCTCAGAAATCTGGGTTTTTCTGCAGAAATTACAAATTTGGGTCAAAGACCTTTCGATATCTCTCTATCCTTTGCAAATTTTTAGAAACCAATTTTGGGATTTGTAGCTAGTTATGTTTTATCGAAACCCATTTGGCCGTTTGGAAACATCTTTTTCCATTTTCACGTAAATCAAGGCTTAAATTGGTAGTTTGAGATATTTACTATTTTTATAGGCTGGTACCAAAATGATCACATAAATAGGTACCGGACAAGTTGCATAAATATTCCCCCTGGGTTGGAGGTCCACACATGCGAGCTGGGTGAATTCGGACTCACGATTTGGCATGTCGACATTTTTCCCAACAAAACCCATGTCCTCGATTTTCTTTTAGAAGTTTCCAAAATTTCGACTTTAATTCAGTACCAAATGAGCACAATTTGGTACCAGATGAGCACAGTCTGGTACTAGATGAGTTGGAGTACCATACTAACTGTAGGAACACATTGCTTATACGTAGAAACATATAATTAAATCATCATCAGCAAAACTATTGTATAATCATCATTTTAATCACTAAAAATATAGAAAATTATGTATTATACACATAGAATGAATAACAAGAGATAATGGAGGTTTATGGTGTAATGAGGGATATATATGGACGAAATGCGGGGAGAAAGTGTAATGATGGGAGTATTTATATAACAGAAAATATGACAAAACCAGAGCCCAACACTCCCCCAAACCCAAGGATTTGCATGTCCTCATGCAAACAAGGTGAAGAGCTTATGATACTTGTTGAGATTAAACAAGAAGATCCTAGTTAAAATTAAGCACCTACACTAGGATGGAGCCTCGGGTTATTTTTAGGTGTATGTCTATTTATAGATGTATGTGCAAATTCTATTTATAGAATGCATGTGTATTTATAGATGCATGTCTACTATTATTATCCCTTAATATTAGTTGGACAATAAACTATATTATATTCTCAATGAGCACTTGGAAATAGTTAACTGAAGTGGCAAATCAGTTAGCTAAAGGAATTTTGAGTTAAGAGGTTGGTTGGTGGCACATGTAGGTTGACTTAGTTGTAACTGAGTGATTCGAAGTTGTAACAGAGTTGGAAGTGAAATTATGCAAGTTGTAAAGTAGTTTAACTTAGTTAAGTGTGTTAAACTCAGTTGTGCTAGTTGTTGCTCAAATTCAACAAGATTATGAGCTTAGTGAAAATTAAGCACCTTCACTAAGTGGGGCCCGCAGGCTATTTTTAGGTGTATGTCTATTTTTAGACATGGTGAGCATATTCTATAAGTTGTAGGATGCTATTTGTAGATGGTTGGTCAAATGTGGAAAACAAATGAAATTCTATTTTTAGAATATTGGGCGAAGTCTATTTATAGATCGTCAATCTAAAAATAGGTGCATGTCGATTATTATTAACCCTTAATAATAATCTGACAATAAACATCAACTTATTCTCTTGGAGCACTTTATTTCAGTGAACAGATTTGGAAAATCAGTGGGCTGAAGGAATTACATAATTCCTAGGGTTTAGTGGTGACTCATGCATGGAGGACTCAATTAGAACTGAAGTGGCAAAGTTATGACAGAGTTGGAAGAGTAGTTACAAGAGTTGTTATTTAGTTTGACTTAGTTAAGTGAGTTAAACTCAGTTGAGCTAGTTGTATCTAGTCTAATTGGAAGATACACTAGTGAGAGTTAAGTGAATTAATTAGTTAATTAATTCACAACTAATAACTCACTAACAACTGAACAGATACAGCAGTTAACTACAGTGCATGTCAATTCCAGTGGAGACCCAGTGGAGAGATAGGTGAAAGGGTGAGATGGACTATCCGTTGTGAATATAGTGATGCATTCAATGCATCTGACACACATTGGAGTTGCCAATGAGGATTGTGTATTCAAGGCAAGTCCAATTTGAATTCATTCAGAGGTCTTCTTCAGCAGGGATTTCACAGTGGAGGTAGGTTGTCAAGAGGCAAGAAATTGGTGCATAGAGATGAAAATTTCTGCATGACAGTGTGTAATGATTGTTGATTGTACTGAGAGATTGATGTACTAAGCTTTGTATGAGATTATTACATGATTCCATTGATATACATAATATATGATAGTTGGGGTTTTTAGCTTTAATCTTTCCCGATAAAAAAATGTGTTATGTGTGAATGAACTTATTCACATGTGTTTGCAATTGAGTTTTAAATTTCCGCAAGTTTAACAGTGGAAGGATTCTGTATTTAGCAAGAAGATAAATATTGTTAGATCAGGAAGATCTTGTAATACATCAGTATTAATAAATTTCTACAGTTGTAACTAAAGATACACTAGTGAGAGATAAAGTGAATTAATTATTAATTAATTCACAATTAGTGGTCTCACATGCAACTGAAGATTTACTATTATTAATTGCATGCATGTCAGATCCAGTGGAGACCGAGTTGAGTTCTAGGTGAAATGGAAGTAAACTATCAGTTGTGACATTATCTGGTTGCACACATGCAACCAGACACACATTGGATGTGCCCATTAGGATTGCGCAATCAAAGAAGGCAAGATTGCATTCATTCGGGGATTGTATGACAGTGTGAGACAATTATCTCATGTACTAAGAGCTCTTGGATTGGAGCTTTGTATGTAATTGTTTCATGATCCATGATATAATATACAATATAAGATAGTGGGGTTTTTAGCTACAATCTTTCCCCGGTAAATTATCTATGTTGTGTGTGATTAATCTTTCTTCATGATATTGCAATTAGAAATTGTGTTTTTTATTCCGCAAATATTTGTAGAAGTGATTATGTATTTAATAGTAGCATATTATTAGATCAGGAGAATCTAGGACATACATGTATTTTGTATAATTTCTACATGGTATCAGAGCACAGGAAATTGCAGTAGTGAAGGAGGAGTTGAGTTTGTTGGTGGAAATAATTTGAATTTGCAGAAAGACTTTCTTGGTGCTATAGCTGATTCAAGATTGAAATGGCTTTCAATGGCTTGAGGTTAGAGTATGCACTCGAGGGTAGCTCAAACTACATTGATTGGAAGGACATTATGGAGGCAGTACTCGAAGACAATGGCTTGAAGGAATTCATTGAAAATGATGTTCCTAAACTAGCTTCGTCAAATGCTGCCAATCTTGATGCATGGAAAAAGAAAGTGGCAAAGGTGAGGAGGATCCTGTTGGAGGGATTACGAGACCACATTGTCTCAAGCATCCATGGGAAATCCACACCATATGCTATGTGGAAGGCGTTGACAGATTTATTTCAAAGCAGCAACAACCATAGGAAATTGGCGCTCAAAGATAAACTCAAAAAGATCAAGATGGAAAAGAGCGACACCATTCCAAAGTATCTCACAAAGTTTTTCCAATGTCGGGATGAACTGGGGAGTGTGGGAATAACTATTGCTGATGATGATTTGGTGAGCTTGGCTCTCTTGGTACTTCCAAAGATTTTTCACAGTTATGAAGACTCTGTCAACGGACGGGAAAAATTTCCAGATTGGGAACGACTGTGGTCGAATCTGGTGCAGGAGGAGTTCAAGCAGAACACCAGAGATGGCTCTTCATCAAAGCATGATGATGAAGAGGATTGTGCTTTAGCTGCCAAGGCGAAGAAGGGGAAGGGGAAGAAATTCCATTCTAAATCTGAGTCTAAAGGAAAGAAATTGTATATGTCCAAGGTGAAGTGTTTTCATTGTCACGAACATGGGCATCTTGCTACTAACTGTCCACAAAAGAAGAAGAACAAGAAGGTTTCTGGATCTGTAACTGGTGAGGCCCTTTCCTCTCAATCTGAGCTTGACATCTCCATGATTGCATGCATGGTGTCAAGTGCATTGGGAATTGTGTTGTATTTAGATAGTGGCGCTTCCTTTCACATGACGAGAGATAAGGAACTTTTCAGTGACTTGGAGGAGAAAGATCTCCAAATGCATATAGAGATGGGCGATGACGGATGGTACAGTGCTACCGGGATTGGTACCATTACCTTTCAGAGGGAGTCAGCTAAACCATTTCAATTGAAATATTTTATGCATGTTCCAGTTCTGAAGAAAAATTTGGTCTTAGTCGCAATGTTGGAGGACATAGGCTATGATGTTGTTTTTAGCGATGGAAAAGCTTTCCTGCGATATAAAACAATGGGCCAAGCCAAGAGGATAAGGATTCGAGTTAAGAATCTCTACAAGCTAGAGGAAGATGGTTGCGCTGCCATGATGGGCAAGGCAGAAAAGGTGTTGAGCTAGGATGAGGGTGAATTATGGCATAGGTGATTGGGCCATCTTCATCATGGAGCCTTGAAAGTCATGTAGCAAATATCTACTGGACTTCCAAAGGTAACACTTGCTCAGTTAGATCAGTGCAACGGTTGCACCATGGGGAAGTATGTAAAGTCCACCTTTCATGAGAAGGAAAACCATGCTTTGGGGATCTTTTAGAGATTTCACACAGACATGTGTGGACCATTCTCAGTTGCTTCAAAAGCAAAACATAAGTACTAAGTAATATTTTTTGATGAATTTTCTCATAAATGTTGGATCTTCTTCATGCGAAAGAAGGATCAAACATTCTCAAAGTTCTGTCAGTTTAAGGCATTGGTGGAGAAAGAGTCGGGGAAGTAAGTGAAGGCTCTTAGGAGCAATAATGGTGGAGAATACATCTCTAACGAATTCAAGAACTTCTTTAGCAAAGAAGGAATTCGAAGAGAACTCACAGCACCTCATAACCCACAGCTAATGGGGTCACGGAGAGGAAGAACAGAACGATCGTGGGTGCAGCACGAGCGATGTTACATGATCAGGGCCTACCAATGCATTTGTGGCCGTAAGCATGAAACGCTGCGGTTTATGTGAAAAACCATTGCCCTCATAGAGTACTTGGCATGAGTACACCTGAATAGGCTTTCACTGGTAAGAAACCGGATTTTTCACACTTTAAGATTTTTGGCTCATCTATTTTTATGCATGTGACCAAGGACGCTAGGAAGAAGCTGGAGCCGACTACTGAAGTTGGGATTTTTTTTTGGTACACAGAAACACCCCATAATTATCGTGTGTATTTTCCAAACAGCAGAATGACTGTTGTGCGACGGGATATAAAATTCGATGAGGGGAAAGCCATGCGGTTCTCGCTTGAGAGGGAGTTGGACTTGCATGCGGAGGAGAAAATATTGGTTCCCAAAGATGAGTCTATAGATGTGGATCAGCCACAGGAGGAGGTTCATGGAGTGGAGGAGTCCACTCATGTAGAGCCATCCATCAGAAATGGCAGAAGGCATACCACAGAAGCTGATAGGCAAAGACTTGATGCTGCACATAATGTAGGAGCCCCTACTTCACAGCGCGGACAAAGATAGCCTCCTGACCGAGTTACTAGATACATGGTTGTCATGAGAAAATGTATTATGACTTAACCATCTTCCTTTCAGGAAGCAGTGAAGGTCCCCACATGGGTAGATGCAATGGTGGAGGAGTATGACTCCATTGTCAAAAACATTGCTTGGGAAATTGTTCCAAGATCAGTTGATAAATCAGTGATAGGTTTGAGATGGATCTACAAGGTAAAGCATGTTGTTGATGGGAGTGTGGAGAAATACAAGGCCAAATTTGTGGCACAGGGATTCTCACAGATCGAGGAGATAGATTATGAAGAGACCTTTGCACCTATCACAAAGTATTCTTCCATAAGGACCATCCTTGCTCTCTCAGCACACATGGGTTGGCACATTCATCAGATGGATGTGAATACTATGTTTCTCAATGGGATCATTGAGGAAAAGGTGTACATAGAGCAGTCAGAAGGTTTCAAGATCTTCAACAGTAAGTCGCATGTGTGCCAACTCAAAAGAGCGTTGTATGGGATGAAGCAAGCACCCCGTGCTTGGTACACTCAAATAGACAGTTATTTCATTGGACTAGGCTTCACCAAAAGTGAAGCAAATGAAAACCTATACCAAATTGTGGTGGAGGGTAAGCTTTTAATCATTGTTCTTTATGTTGATGATTTAATATTGACTGGTGATGAGCAGCTGATACACTCATGCAAGGAGGATCTTGCAAGGGAGTTCGAAATGAAGGATATGGGCCTCCTTCATTATTTCATTGGATTGGAAATATGGCAGCGAGATGGTGAAATTTTTTTGTCTCAAGGCAAGTATGCAAGGGAGATACTGGGTAAGTTTCACATGGAGGGCTGCAAACCCATGGATACTCCTCTTCCAGGAAACTGGAGGAAAGAGGATGCTACTTCTAGAGAGGTAGTGGGTTCTACTATCTATCGACAATTATTGGGTTCGCTAATGTATTTAGTGAGCATGAGACTGGACATTTTCTATGCGGTTAACTAGCTGAGTCAAGCTATGGTTAACCCTACCAAGATCTTTTGGAAGGTGAGTAAGCATGTCCTAAGATACCTGAGGGGCACATCAGATTATGGTTTATGGTACATATAGACGGATGGAGTGAAGTTGCATGGCTTCACGGATGCATATTGGGCAGGCAGTCCATCGGATAGAAAGAGCACGTCAGGGGGGATCTTTCGTATCGGGTCTACAGTTGTTTCTTGGTACAGCAGGAAGCATAGATCCGTGGCACTCATTTTAGCAGAAGCAGAATACATGGCAGAGAGTCAAAATGCACGTGAGGCTATTTGGATGAGAAAGATCTTCGTTTTTTTGTTTGGTTCTCATATGGATCCGACAGTGATTCATTGTGATAATCAAAGTTGCATTAAACTCCCGATTAATCCTATGTTTCATGATATATCTAAGCACATAGATATCTGATACCATCATCTCAGAGATTGTGTGTAGAGGAGGATCATGTTGCTTCAGTACATTCCCACATAAGATCAGAATGTAGATAATCTGACGAAGGCGCTCACGAGGAGAAAATTTGAATACCATAGAGATAGGATCGGGGTGAAGGATAATCCCTTTCTTGTTGAGAGGGAGTGTTGAGATTCAATAAGAAGATCCTAGTGAAAATTAAGCACCTACACTAGGATGGAGCCTCAGGCTATTTTTAGGTGTATGTCTATTTATAGATGTATGTGCAAATTCTATTTATAAAATGCATGTCTATTTATAGATGCATGTCTACTATTATTATCCCTTAATATTAGTTGGACAATAAACTATATTCTATTCTTAATGAGCACTTGGAAATAGTTAATTGAAGTGGAAAATCAGTTAGCTAAAGGAATTTCAAGTTAAGAGTTTGGTTGGTGGGACATTCAGGATGACTTAGTTGTAAATGAGTGATTCGAAGTTGTAACAGAGTTAGAAGTGCAACTATGCAAGTTGTAAAGTAGTTTAACTTAGTTAAGTAAGTTAAAATCAATTGTGCTAGTTGTAACTGAAGATACACTAGTGAGGAATCAAGTGAATTAATTATTAATTAATTCACAATCAGTGGTCTCACATGCAACTGAGGATTTACTATTATTAACTGCATGCATGTCAGATCCAGCGGAGACCCAATTGAGTTCTAGGTTAAAGGGAAGTAAACTATCAGTGGTGACATTATCCAGTTGCACACATGCAACCACACACACATTGGATGTGCCCATGAGGATTGTGCAGTCAAGGAAGGCAATATTTCATTCATTCAAGGATTGCTATCAGCAGGGATTGCGCAGTGGAGGAAAGTTGTCTGGAGACAGTAAATTGGCTAAGGAACTTGCCAATTTTTATATGACAATGTGAGACAATTAGCTCATGTACTGAGAGCTTTTGGATTGGACCTTTGAATGTAATTGTTTCATGATCCATGATATAATATACAATAGAAGATAGTGGGGTTTTTAGCTACAAACTTTCCTCGATTAATTATCTGTGTTGTGTGTGATTTATCTTTCTTCATGATATTGTAACTGGCGATTGTGTTTTTAATTCCGCAAATATTTGTAGAAGCAATTTTGTATTTAACAGTAGCATATTTTTAGATCAGGAGAATCCAGGACAGACATGTATTTTGTATAATTTCTACAATACTTTTCTTATATATTTATGTGACATTGTTTCTTTTGTGTAGGTGTTGATTCTTGTGGAGTGACACTTTGGGAACTGCCACAAATGGAGGACAAGTAGTGGATAGCCTATCAGAGTGAGGGTGAATGGTGGTGGGTTTACTGAGTAGTTGTTATAATGCATAGTGGATTGTGGAGTGGGAAATAGTGGTTATACATCATGTTTTCCAAGTTCCTAGTAAATTAAAAATATTTGTACTAGTTTTACCTCAAGTTACCTTTTCTTTGAATTCTAATGCATGTTGAAGTGGAAACTATGTGGAACATGATGAAATGTCTACAGAATCATGATGTGGACTGCTAAAATCTGAAGATGAACTAGAGCAAGGCTGATAATTGACGGAAGTTGATGAAATCCGAAGAGAACAGAAGTTGATCCACTAAAGAGAAAACGAATCGGTTAAATATGATAGAGATACTATTGGGAATTCGAATATCTGGAAGGGATTTGAGGATCACTTCTCCCCCAAACACAAGAGTTTGCATGTCCTCATGCAAACTGCTACAATTTTTTTTATACCAATTTGAGAGCTGCTAAGAACAAAATCTAAGATCTACTAATAAATTGTGAACCCACAATTTATGAGTGCTAATCTTGAACACAGAGAAAGAATATCATAAGATCATGAAAACACAAATTGATCATAATCATGAATTAAATTTTCCAATAAATATTCAATGGAAATTAGCATTAATGCATGAAAATTGAGTAGTTTTCAAAAATCACTTGTGAATATTCATCCTATATGTATAACCAAATTTTCTATTCTATAGCAGAGATTTATATTTCCTTGCTTATACAAACTTCATCAAAATATTAGTAGCACTTATGCTCAGAGAGTCTTGTATAAATGAGAGTAAGGATTTTTTTCTTCTCCTTTAGAAAGTAAAATAAAAGAGTATCAACAATCTCAACAAATGAAAACCCCACCCCGGATGCGGGTGAACTTCGAGACATCTGATCTGTTGATGATGTGGTGGATTGGCACGCGGATCATCTCCATCGCCATCCACCCTCACGTTATGCAAGTGTTTATTACTTCTGCTGGGAACGTTAATGCTGCTTTAATGCAGCCAACCTCTCCTCGTTATCTCGAACCTCCCTCTGCTATGGCACCCATTCGGAATTTCCTTTGTGCTCCTCCTCTGCGAACTTGTTGCCCTCTGGTTGACGCTGAGCCCTGCTTGCGCACCAGCATAGGGAAGCGTTGTTCTCTGCATTGTTGTATCAATATTTCGCCTGGAACTCACATATCCTTCAGTCCCTATTGTAATCACAGTTGCTCCTCCTCTGTTTTCATTGGGAATCCTCTGCAAACGACCACCAGCCCCCTTTCTAATTTTAGCCCTGCCCTCCTTGCTCAGCACATCATGCCTCGCCTGCGTCCATGAATGACTTGTAAACGCGGCTCTTCTCGTGGGCAAGCGACCAGGCCGCCCTCATTTCCCTCTTCTGCTTCTTCGTCTGATACCTCAGATACCAGTTCGGGTCGTGTTGCTGCTCCCAGGAGAGGCCGGGGTCGTGGTCGTGGTCATTCCACTTCTGATGCACAAGTCTGTCTTTCCTCCAGTGCTCATTTTCATACCACCCGTTTTCACTACCCCTGTTTTCTCAACAATCAAAATTTCCTAGCTTCTGTTACCATCAAGCTTCGAAATAATCCGGTTGATCAGGTTATGGCCACCTCTGAAGTGGCTCCGGTGTCTGGGGATGAAATTCTGTATTTCTCCCCTCAAATAGACAATCCGCAGAATGTTCAGGGTGGCAAGGCTACTCAACATGAGCTCCAGCAGGCCGGGAACGCTCCGTCAGGTGGTGATTTCTCAGGCAAGGACTGCCCTCCTCCAGTTGAAGATGATACCAATCCGTATGTGTGTCCAGTCATTGAAGAGGTGCCTTCTCCCATTAATGATGTTTAAACAGGTTTATGCCCGCTGGTTTTTGTTTTTAGGCAGCAAGGAGGTGCTCATTCTCCTTCTTCTCTATAGTTTTTTTGATGGCGAATCTATTTCAAGTTCAAATGCTTCCTCCTTCATCCTATCGCTGGTTCCCCTGCGTGGGTGGCATAATGTTATCTATGTTAATGTCTCCAGGAAAATGCTACAACGCTACAATGTGTCTGTTTGTGTTTTTTTCCATTGGCAGCGTTTGTTCTTGTTTGGTCAGAAGAACAGAGTCCTTTATTCTAGTCAACAGTTCAGTCATAAGCATAAGCTGTTTCTAGAGTTGGACAAAGTCATGGTTTCAAACGAACTTTCAGTTAGTAAACAGTTGTTTTTGTCTGTCAATGGTTAGCACTGTAATGTGAGAATGCCGCATCTATGGGCTAGCTATCCTGAGGCCTCAGCCTCTCTATAATCCTTTTTGTATCAATATAGAAGTAGACTGATTCAGAAAAAAAAATAAAAAAAAAATAAATAAATAAATAAAATAAAAAATAAAAAATAAAAAATAAATAAATAAATAATAAAAAATAAAAAATAAATAAAAAATAAAAATAAAAATAAAAATAAATTAAAATAAATTAAAAAAATAAAAATAAAAATAAAAATAAAAATAAAAATAAAAAATAAATAAAAAATAAAAAAAAATTAAAAAATTAAAAATTAAAAAATTAAAAATTAAAAATTAAAAATAAATAAAAAATAAAATAAAAAATGAAAACCCCATAGGAAACTAGTCAGCCCTTTTTCGCTCTAAAAAGATTTACAGTCATTCAAATAATAAAGATAAACTTCACAGTTGACTATATTAGGCTTCTAAGATCATGGTCCCACTCTTAAGATAAAACATCTTAGGTATAGTATGAAAAATTAATGATCGAGGACTCAAGGTTACCTTAGGACCATTCTTTAGCAGCAAATTTATGGAGTTCATTTTTACCCTTGACTTCATCCACGCATGCTTCTTTTATTATAACACTATAGAGTAACCATCATACATGTAGACAAATTCCTTGGTTTGGTTGACACTTCTTTAGGTAGAATGCCCTATTGCCCGCAAGCGTCCATAGCCCCGATGGGTTTTCCCAGTGGTATCACAGGTCAGTACCTGTTGTCGGAAGGCGTCCCTAGCCTCGACGAGTTAACCTCTTAAACCTATTTTACAATGAAGACTCTAGTCCCATGTTACCATTTTAGTTTTAGATTGTGACCAATTCTTTTGCAATTGGTAGATGGGGGAGCGGATTTAGAAAGCCCCTTAAAGGCATAGGATGACACCTTTCAAAGTGACTTATATTACTTGCATAATGTCTTGGACACATAAGGTACTTATAGGTACTAAAAGTACATAGCATGAATGAGTCATTTTTAATGTGAGATGGATGAGGTTGCCAAAGAATAGCCAAAAGACACCTAAATTTATACTAATAAGAGTTTTCATGTATGTGTTTGCCTTTAAAGTAGTGCTCCAGTATGAGTAGAGACTTCATCAACTCGCTTGCAAGTCTTAATAAGGATGCTCTACTGACAAACTTTGAGATTATACCAGTTTGTACTAGCTACCTATGGGCCCCATAATATATAATTTTAACTTTATGTAATCCCATGGCATAATTAAAGACAAGACTATGAGTTACTGCTATAAATAATATGAAATTTTGTATAAAGAATGAAAAGGAAATCCCTTGAAAATGTTGTGGTTTGATAATTGAATTCTATTCTTTTTAGTTTTGCATTATTAATGATTACATAAACTGTAAATTTCTTCAAGGAAAATAGTTCAAAAAAATAGTTGAGTAAAACTAATAAAGGTTAAAGTGTAGTCTTTAGAGAAACAACTTTTAGGAAAGTAATAGAAGAAAAGGGATTCAGTTGTTCTAAAAGCCATAAAAAGGTACGGCCTTTGACCAACAGTTCCCTCGGTCTCATCGAAAGTTGTTCATTCAACCACCGAAAATGAAAATTCGGGTCTAATACCGGATGAACACAATCAATGCAGGTACGGGACAAGCACGGGTATCGGATGAACGCAGGTACCGGAAGAGCACAAGTACCGGATGAACACAGGTATTGGAAGATAATTATAAGTACCGGATGAATGCAGGTACTAGATGAACGCAGGTACCGGAAGAGAACATGTACAAGATGAATGTAGGTACTTGATGAACACAAGTACCGGTCGAACAGGAACACGGTTACCAGATGAGCAACGTTGGTACCGAATGGATAATACTAATGCCAGATGAGTAGTAACAAGGTCTCAAAATATATGTGAACCAATCCAAGTAATTAGAGAGTATAAAGAATCAATTATTCCATATCTACTAACAAGAAATCATAAAAATCAAGCTTTGAATATAAATTACCTCATAGCTACATAAGGATACTAAACATTATGTTCTTGAAGCAGATAGGCAAGAAGGGAAATTTAAATGAAACAACGGAACCAAAAGAAATACAATTACTTCCCTGACTCAATCATGAATATGTTCTCCCAATCCAGCTGAAAATATAATGCCTATAAAACTCCAACAAATCATCGTGGCCTCATTTAATTAGAAAACTTGCAAAAATATCTATCAACTAAAAACATATTTGCAATTATGGGAGAAACAATACTCCCTTAAGATTAGTGTATTAGCTTGACAATGCTAATTATTGCAGAAGACATAAAAACAATGTTTCACCAAACTAACAACTATATGCAACATTTATTTACTTATTTATTATCCTACCTAACATAAGAAAGGATCCATTTTCAAGTATATGAATACTTCCATTGAAGCCATGTGTGTATTATGGATATACTCACATTCAAGTTTGAACAATATACTTTAATAAGTACCTGAACCTGAGGAACCATCTGACTTAAATGATAGTATGTAAAGAGTTGTCGAAGAAGAGAGTGGTGTCTCAATCTGATTGTCTTCTGGAACCAATGTTCAAGGTAATCTCGATGTTCTTGGTTCACTTACTCATTTAGACCACTTTTCATATCTCCCTTTATCATGCCATGCAGATCATCTTCTTTCAAATGGTTTGTCTCTTGGATGCATACTAGATCTGGTGATATGCATGTCAAGAACTCATCGATCTTAGGTTCTAATAGTTTCTCCCCATAGAATGATTCTTCAGTCTCCTCTACAGGTTAGAAAGGGTGATAAAAGGAGGCTCCTAGATATTCTTGTGGATGTAGCTCATGGAAATCTTGTTTTTCTATCACTTCTGGAGAGGCAGATAGGTTCTTGATTGGTTCCCATATTTGTTCTTTCTGAGAGGCGGAGATTGAGATCCCAATTGCCGCTAGGATGGAGATAGTTCTTCCAAACTCTTGATCATATTTGAGTCCTTGTTGTTGGTTGATGGGTCTTGTTTCACACATGGATTAGTGTAGGGTTAGGGGGTTGTTCTTACAGTACCCAAGAACTTTTAAAAATCTTAGATAATTGAAAAGGAAACACACATAAATAAAATGCAAGCAAAACAATTGTGTACTCGAAGCGCCACCATGCTACTAAGACCCTGTTTTCACCAAGTTATCTATTCACACAAGTTATGCTTCTCTTCTTTCCATGAATCAATCTAAAGGAAAACACACTTGGAAATAAAAATAATGAAAAATGAATCTTTGGATCCTACCTTTAATTCTACGTATATGAAAAATAAACTAGAAACTCAATTAGAGACAAATAGACTTTGGATCAACCCCACCATTGTGGATATGTGGCTCTTCACTCACATCTTACTTGTATAAATTTTATCAATACAATGATGTATTGCCGGATTCTCCTAATCTAACAATTACATCCACTATTAAATACATAATCCTTCTACTTAATTCTTTTGCGGAAATTTAATCGCCAATTGCAAACACATGAAGAAAAATCAATTGCACATAACACAGAAGTTTTTACTGGGAAAGCTTCAAGCTAAAAACCCCAAATATCATATATTATGTATATCATGGATCATGAAAAAATATCATACAAAGCTCTAGCTCCAAGAGCTCTCAGTACAATATACCATCGTCTCACACTGTCATACAAAAATTGGTTCACACATGCACCAATTTACTGCCTCTTGACGACCTGCCTCCACTGCGCAACCCTGCTGATGAAGATTCTTGAATGAATTCGATCTTACATTTCCTTGACTGTGCAATCCTCATTTCCATCTCCAATGTGTGTGTAGTTGCATTGAATGCACCACTATAGTCACAACTAATAGTCAACCAGGCCCTTTCACCTATCTCTCAACTAGGTCTCCACTGGATCTGACATGCATGTAGTTAACAATAGTATTGCTTCAGTTGCATTTGAGACCACTGCTTGTGAATTAATTTAATATTTAATTCATTGATCTCTCACTATTGTATCTTTAGTTACAACTAGCACAACTGAGTTTAAGTCACTTAATTGAGTTAAAGTAAATAAAAACTCACATAACTACACATCCAACTCTATAACAACTTTGTATCACTCAGTTACAATGAAGTCCACTACATGGTCCACCAACCAACCACTTCAAATCGAAATCCACTTAGCTAACTGATTTTCCACTTTAGTTAACTAGTTCCAAGTGCTCATTGAAAATTGATAATTATTTATTGTCTAATTTTTGTTAAGGTCTTAACAAAAATCGACATGCATTCTAATTTTAGACATGCATTCCACGAAACAAATTTGCACATGCATTCCAAACTTAGACGCCCATCCATCCATATAATTTTCTCAACCAACTATAAATAGATTATTGCTAAAAATATACTTTGATCCAAATTCTAAAAATAGACATATCACCTAAAAATAGCCTGTGGGCTCCACCTAGTGTAGGTGCTTAATTTTCACTAGGATCATCATCTTGTTGAATCTCAACATTACTATATGCTCTTTGCCTTCTAGTTGCCTTGTAACTAATATCACACAGAAAACTTCTGAAAGCAACTATGCTAGAATCCCTTTAGCAACTCCCTGGAAATGGTGCCAAAAATGTCACACTAAATATATACACTATTAATTCCCAACGTTAAATTGTCAACCAGGGAGTCATAGACTTCAAGGTGCAAGCACAGGAAATGCATGATTTGAGCCTAGTCTAACATAATCTAAGGCCTACGACAATATGAGCAAAGTAAAACAAACTACGGGAAATTACCACTAAGGATTCATCACTATGACACAAAAATAACTTGTGCTATAAAGGCTCAGGTCACAGTCTTTCATGTGTGATCAATCGTGAGTAACTGACTTCAGTTTTTTTATCCTTCAAGGGATTCCTGTAATGGTTAGCTAAGCTATGAGAAAACCATATTAAACTAAATAAAAAAAATTGCAGGAAATGTTAGATATCACAAGAGTCTTCACTTAATGGCACATGCAAGTGAGTGGTGAGATCTCTTGTCTTAACCTTTCATGTTCTTCAAAATGTAAGACAATAATTCTAAAATACAACCTGAGAAATAGAGTTTGCAAAAAATCTATGATACTAGATGCATGCAAACAAAGAAAATAATAAATTAAAATTAAAAATACATTGAGCAGCATATTACCAATCTTGCGGGACCATCCCAAGCTGGCAATTTCTACTAGAGGCACTTCAGATGAACTCCAAGGATGCACCACAAATTCGGAATCAATCTCCTTCCATATATTGAAAACTAGGCTCAAATTACAATAATGAAATCATAACTCTCTTCCTCCTCCATTACAAAAGAATAATCATAATGAAAAAATTCTCTCTTCTCAGAGCCCTATGAAGCTTATTTATACATGAAATCCATGGAGGAATGGATAAAACCGAATTCCCCCAACTCAGATTTTGGTTAAAGCCAATTTTACAAATTTTAGAATGAAATCTCAGAAATCTGGGTTTTTATGCAAAAATTACAAATTTGGATCAAAGACCCTTTGATACCTCTCTATCCTTTGCGAATTTTTAGAAACCATTTTTGGGATTTGTAGTTAGTTATGTTTTCTCGAAACCCCTTTGGTCGTTTGGAAATATTGTTTTCCATTTATACGCAAGTCAACGCGCAAATTGGCAGTTTGAGATTTTTACTATTTTTACAGTCTGGTACCGGATGAGCACAGAAATAGGTATCGAACAGTTGCATAAATATTCCCCCTAAGCTCGAGGTCCACACGTGTGATCTGGGTGAATTCGTACCCATGTGTACGAATGTCGACGTCGTTCCTGACAAAAAATCCATGTCCCCTATTTTCTTCTAGAAGCTTCCAAAATTTCGACTTAATTCAGTACCGGATGAGTTGGAGTATCGGACTAACTGTAGGAACATGTTGCTTGGAAATATAAACATATAATTAAAACATAATCAACAAAACTATTGTATAATCATCATTTTAATCACTAAAAATATGGAAAATTATGTATTAACCACATTGGATGAATAACAAGAGATAATGGAGGTTTATGGTGTAATTAAGGATATATTATTGATGAAATGCGGGAAGAAGGTGTAATGATGAGTGTATTTATATAGCAGAAAATATGACAAAACTGGAGCCCAAAACCTAGTTTCACCAGTGGCCATTTTCCCTAAGTTGCAACCATTCTCTGACCTAATTCACTTTCCCAACCACATGCATGAAGGTTTTTCAATGCGGCCATATGGCTCCAGTTGCACTCAATAGTACCCATCCTTCATGAAGTCGTGGCTGAAATTTCTCAGTTATGACAGTGTAGACAAACCTTTGTTCTATAATTTTAGGGCCAACACTCA
The DNA here is from genome assembly GCA_034641835.2 of Pinus albicaulis. Taxonomy (NCBI): domain Eukaryota; kingdom Viridiplantae; phylum Streptophyta; class Pinopsida; order Pinales; family Pinaceae; genus Pinus; species Pinus albicaulis. The sequence continues at coordinate 2,017,994,908 of CM076575.1, read as the reverse complement.
ACCAACTCCCTATAACTGTCCAGAACTCTGTCAACAAGGTTCCTAAGTCTTCATTCTTTATTTCTAAGATATGTTCTTGTGCATGCTTGTCTAGTATAAGATATTCATTTTTACAAACATATAGTGACCAAGGTGCCTATAGGTTTGGATGCATAATTTGTTCACTATTTCATTAGTTATGCAAACTATTCATCAAGGAGGCTTATTGCCCTCTTAAGCTAGCTGCAGTAAACCAAGTTAGCTCATACATCCATAGAAAACATCCAAGAGTCTATGAATCATGAGAAAGATCAATAACAAGAGCACTTCATATTATAATAAATATACCATGCATGCAAGATGCACTTAACCAGTAAAGGAGCCATGACAAACCAATCACATGATTATAAATTAAAACATAAATTATGCTCATTGATATTCATTAAAGAATAACACATATTAACATATGCATACTACCAACCAAGTCAAGGACTTCCACATTCCATGTGACCATATATTGGGTTGAACCAATTCTTTCTTTCCGCCCAATCACCCTCGTGCTATATTCCAAGCCTGAATGTGGGATCACATGGGATAAACCAAAACATAACCAAACATGGAATCCATAGGAAAACCACCACCACCCTCAAACCACTGTGATTTCACTTAAACTGATCCATAAATCACCAAAACCAATAAAAACTTGGTGCCTTGAAATCTCTTCACCATACCTAGAATAATTTTCCTGCCTCCACCCACCTGTCAAAGGATTACCCTCAATAAACCATCTCCACCTTCAACCCTTGGGATTTTCCTGAGACCACCTCAACGAGGATCCAAAATATATTGGCATCTAAAGGTAAACCAAACAGTGAACCCACTACATCATGGCTATCCAGGAAATTACATAAGGAAAGGTTGTACATTATTGTCATTCCAGGAAACTCCCATGCTAATGACATAAAAAATGACCAGCAAACCAATGCATGAGTCATTCATTCAAATCCCAACAAAATAATCACACATGCAACATGTAACCTTCAAAAATCCTCTTATTCATTTCTCTTTTCTTTTTCCTTTTTTGTCCTTGCTAGTTGTTGATCCAATTCCTCTTGCGCTCCTTGCTTTTCCTTGATTGTCTCTTACTTTTCTTGCTTGTTCCTTGTGTTGTGTGTTCTACCTCTTTTTTTCCCCAAAGAGAATGCTAAAATGTTCTCTCTCCAAATTTCTTTTTTTTTTCTTCATTTTTATTTGCATGCATATTCTTTTACTATTTTACCCGTTTCTTGTCTCTTCCTCTTCCCCATTTGTTGAAGTGGAATTTATTTCGTTTTCTTTTATTTATTTTGCACTTTGACACATGTCCTTGCTAGTTTGTAATAATTAATTTTCAATCTGTTTCCTTTTTGCCTCTTGCCAATGCTAATGCCAATTTCCATAGCCAATAAATAATTAACCACAAGTGGATCCCAATGTAATGATTTTCCCCTCATTTAGCTTGGAATATGTGTCCCGTGAAATTAGTTTTATTTTTTCCTTTTATAATGTCCATACATTATTTATTTACATGGAAATTTAACCCAAGTTTGTTACAAATGCGATGTGGTAGAAAGTTACAATGTAATGGATGAGAAGAAAATTCCTAAGTGCTTGAAATTGAATGTTTTTTAGCATGTTTATATTTATATAGGTGTTATACAAACAACTCCATCTTTCGAACAAGACCGATCTCCCTATATTAATAAGGAAAACTAGTAACAAACAAGAAAATAATTGCTACCTTTCCTTAGCTTATAACTAAAACATGAAACATGTATTACGCGAAGAATCACTTACCTATTAACGAAGTTCTTTTAGAAGTCCTTTCAGCGCTTAATACAGCCAAATTTCCCTCAATTCCTTAAATGCTTTCCAAATTTTTCCACATCTTCTCCATGATGCTCCAAAATAAATCTGCATAGACAAAACCATTAAAAGGGATCAAAACATCTCGCATATGAAAGCAAAGGTAAATGAAATCCATAATCTAGCATACAACATATAATTGAATCAATAATTAGCCGTAAACCATGCGAGTGATCAAGGAATCTCACAAATAACTTCAAAATAGACACAATTAGGAAAGAACAATTACTTTGTATTGAATGGAAAGGAAAACAACCTTACAACATGGTTGCCTTGATGTCACAAGCCTCTTCCAATGGTATCCTTTCCTTCCCTTGATGACAAGCTCTTCAAACCCAAAACCAACAACATAAGTTTACCTATCCAAGTCCCTCATTCCTTTAGTCCTATGCTCAATTTATAGGAAGGATGAGGAGGTTTTTATTTCCTCTTCTCAAGGGATATTATGCTTAAGAGGAGATTAGTTCCATGTACCAAGGGATTAGGCACAGGTATGTAGTGGTTTGAGTTTTCTAATTTCGATAACATTCCTCAACCAAAGCTTCTAGAGCTTGCTTTTTTATTTTTACCTACGTGAATTGAATTGCACAGTTTATAGTGGAAGAAAGTGAGCAGATCTACACAATTTACAGTGGATGAAACTGCGCATGCGCGAGTTTTGTTCAGGAAAACTACGCAGATGCTCAAAAGGGGATTTTAAGCAGTGCAACCCAAAATTCCTTTTTTCCCTGATATTGTTTTACTTCAACATTCATATGGGATTCACTTGATACACTTCATCAAATGGCGAAGGATCTGAATCGACAGTCATGGTGACAAATTTTAGTGTAACAGATTTCCCCCCAAAGTGCAAAGCCAGAAAATATGTTTGATGACTGAAGAGCTTTATCATGTCAAAGGTTCAAATTAGAGACCAATTGGTTGAAAACCTAAAAGAAACAATCAAGGATTACCATATAATTCTTTCATATAAACATCACTGAGGTAGGCATTCCCATACTTAGAGTAAACATAATTCGATGAACTAGTAGGTAAATAAACAAAGATCCATGTCAACAGTAGACATAGTATGGACGCAACCATCAATGGATCTATATTTATAACCATTAATATTTAATAACTCCACATAGCATGGATGGTTAAAACTAGATCCAGTGTTTTGATCTCCATCTCTATCGATCCATAGTATGGTTCTAACCATGCGAGTGAATGTCTCGAAGTTGAACATGGTAGAAACCACTTGCTTACTAGTCAATGATGTGAATTGTTAACAAGTGTGAGAGAAACCACGAATAATGGCAATGGCTCTCAAGGTACTCCAGTACAATCTCTGAAGTGTCATTAAATGTTTTGAAGTCGAAAACTCATATAATAATTTGATCAAAGGTCAATGATAAGAACCTGTTGTCGAAGGCGAGAAACCTGCCATTACAGCATGCAGGCCTCAAGTTACTTAAAAATGGTTTCTATATCAACTTCCTAGATAATGAGATGAATTCGATAGGAAGCGATTCATAACAAGAGGACCTATGACACGAAACTCATGTCAAGTTTTGAAGAACAAATTGGACTAATTCAGGACTCACTCAGGGTTGACCGACGCAATTGAATTATGATTTGCAAGCTATTTTTTACTGAGGTTGGACTTCTCTTGAACATATTGGCAACACGACACTTAGACTTGGCAACATTTGACTCAATGATAATACCCAAAACCAACTGAATAATTTCAATGAGTTTCGATTAACTGTGAGACAAATGGATTTCCCAACCCGGACACCAATGTGACGAAGTGTCATGTTCAAGAGAGACATATTGCCTTTAATAATACAAAAATGAACGTTCTTTTCCAATTTTCCCCCACCATTACTGGCAAGTACCTCTTTATTTTTACACAATCTTGAGGATTATAACATATGTTTTTCATATAAGCTCATGCTTTGTATGATACCTCTGAAATATTTTTAACGAACCCTAGGAAGGATTGGTTCGGTCTCATCATGATTGACGAGTCCTGCATTGTTTAGTTTTATGAGTCCAATGTAGGATTAACTCGATCTCGTTTTCATGTTTAAAGATTTTGAAAATACATGAAAATAAAACTCAATCAGCTCTTTCAACGTAAATTTTTAACGAGCCCGCAGTGTTTTTTATTTTTAGGGAGTTAGGAGAAAAACGCAAGTAATCTCCAAAGTGTTATTTTTCGTAAATTTTGTCCCTCAAGCCCAAAAAGGGATAAAATGATGCAGGAGAGAACTCTATTGGCCATGCTTAGTCAACGTATACCTTTTTCGTAAATAGTCCAGTTTAGTCTGGAAAAGGGGTAAACTTATACTAAATAGACAAACATTCACTTACTTTTTTGAGTTTGAATAGTCAAGTACTCGATGATATTTTCATGTTTAGAGATTCTGAAAATGGTTTAAAAGATAACTCTAGGGTTTTTTTTGTGATTTTACAGATACTGAAAAAGATATAAAAGCTTTCTCATATCACGGACTTTCAATTTAATTAACGAGCAGGAAAATACAGAAAAAAACTCGACATTTTCATGTACGTTTCATGAGCATGAAAAGATAGCAAAAGAAGCTCGGGATTTCCATGAGTTTAATGAGTCTTGAAAATAATAACCAAAATGGACTCTTAAATAGGTTTCATTTTTATACAAGATTGAAACATAGAAAAATTGTGCTTGAGAGTGGTTTCATTTTTACACAAGCTTGAAACATAAAACAAATTGTGCTTGAGAGCGGTTCCATTTTCACACAAGATTGAAATAAAGGAAATTTGTGCTTGAGATAAGCTTTCATGCCCCAAGCATAATGACCAAATACTAGGCACATGCCCCCCAAGCTTCATTCCATTCACCTAAGTAGACTTTTGGTTACTAATAGTTGGATGGAATGAAGGTTCATTTACGATATTAGATGAAAGACCCTACTTAATTAGGGGAGGATTTGTTTCATTTTTTAATGATCTTGACACAAGAAAAGAACTATGCTCATAGGACCTGTTTCATTTTTTAACGAGGTTGACACGGTAAAAGAACCATATTCATTATAACTCCCTCTTCCAACATCTACCCAAGTAACCAGCCAACTGAGGTAAAAATGCAACGAGAGGCTACTAATCTGAGATTAAACATCCTAGGTGACCTTAAGGAAGTGGACCCGATGGAAAAAAATCAAAAATACCTTGTACAGCATCAGCAACACCCCCAGAAGGCAACCCAACCCTTTAGACCTCTTACCCATAGGCCACACTGACATTTTGACCCTTTTGAGCCTTAGCTATAGGCATGACACTACATGTGTTACACAGCATTTTGTCACCGTCCCTGCAATCCCTCGTCCCGTACATTGGAGGACTATTCCCATGACCTGTGAACAGTTAAATGTCCTGAAAACACCTTAATGGAATCCTTCTGCATAAGGAAAAGAATGATCCTGAAGAACAATTCCTCTGGAAAACCCTAAAAATCCATGTTTTGGCATTGGCGCGGGTGGCCAGTTCATCCCTCGCGCTAATGGGGAAAAAGCACACTAGTGGGCGCGCCAGTTGGCGCTCTGTCCCTGTGTCTCACTCGTGCCAAGCCTATTTGGGAATTTTTTTTTTAAATAAATGGTAGAAGTTTGATTCTAACAAACTCTAGAATGAATCATCAAAAGAAGTTGAGTGGTTTGGCTTTGGATCTCCATGTATAGGAAGTGGTTTTCCACCTCTCATGGAAGCTTCCTAAGAGATAGGACCTATCCCATGATTAGAGGGATCCCAACTTCCCTTCCTCCATCTATAAAAGCCTGCCTTCTCCATTTCCTAGCTAGATGAACTTGTGAGAAGGAAACTATAGCTGGGAAACTATTGAGACCAGAGCCAAGGAGAACCCCGTAAGAGAGAGAGCTTTGTCCCGATTCCCGACAGGCTTTGTTGAGACGCGCTCCGCTGCAAGCCCCGCCGAAGGAAGATCATAGCATCAGAGCGTTTGGTTGTAATCTCCATTTTTGTCATCTATAATATAAGCGACTCTGATTTTGGTTCCATTCATGTGTCTACTCTTTTGTGTAATGCAATGAATTATATCTTCTCTGACTGATATATAGTTACATGCTTTAAGTATTACATTGTATGTCGTCATTTCTCTGCATGTGTACAAGTATCCGAGCATGTCAAACGGAAGGATTGTGATCTATCAGGCTAGGGACGAGGAGCACCGCTTCTTCCTCGACAACAGCAGCGTGGGATTTGAGGTAGGCTACTTATCTCGATCTTTGTCTTTCTTGTAACTAGGAACCAACATCATTGCGTGATTTGATTGTTGCTAGACCCAATCTAGGGCTAGTGGGATCGCCTATATCCGCAGAGGGGATTTACCTCCACAACAATTTGGCGACTCCACTGGGGAATCAGTGGGAGTTAGTCCTTCCTCCTTTGGGTTGCTTTTTGGGTTTTGATTGATTTATTTGCTTTTCTGGTTCATCTTCCTTGGTGTTAAAACCTTGTTCAGCCCCTAGAAGACCAGATCTAGTCTCTGTGAGCTCATTTTCATCACTTTCTAGGGTAAACTCGATTGGTGCGGTTTTTCCCCTGATAATCGCGCCAACTGGCGCTTGTTGCTAGTTAGGCCCCCGTGCCAATGCCTTTTTGGCGCAGATTACAGCCAAACAGGCACGCCAACTCTGTTTGGTGTTAGGGTTTGCTTGCTTTTGGCCTCTCTGAGATTGAGTTTTGGTCCTGGTGTTATTTTTCTAATTGATTGAGTGCCTTGAAGTCATTTTTTACTGTGTTTGGCCCTTGTCCTCCGGTTTTTTGCCCTTTACTGGCAATTCTACATTTTAGCCCTGGGGCTTCTAGGTGCTTCAGTGTGCTGAGCCTCCCATGGGAGTTTTGGGTCCTTTCTTGCCCGGTCAATTTTGTTTTTACTTCTCTGCATTCGTCTTGTTCAGTCCCATTGAATCATTGCATTTATTGAGTGACTACCTTCTCTTTCGTTCAATCTCGCTTTGTGTTACTCCAAGCCTAGCTTACACGGTTTGTTTGAGTCTCTTTCGAGATTCTTCTTCGCTTTGAGGGATTTCATCATCAGTTTGAGTCTTGATTGTGTGTTTTTGAATTGGGTGAACTTGTTTGTTTCATCTCTCTCTTTTCATTTCTCGAATTGGTGTTTTCATTAGTTTTTCATTCATTTAGTGCATTTGCTCTGATATATTGAAAAATACAAAAACAAAATCTTTTGCATTTTGATTGGCATGGTGAAAATTGAAAGCTCTTTTGCATTACTAGTGTTATATAACTCTAGAGAGAAGTTTTCTAGTTTCATTAGCTTGCATTGGAAACAAGTAGTGGGTGTTTTTGTGTGTTCATTTTGTTGTCATTTGAAAGCTCTCAACTCTCCTGTAGATAGCTCTTCATTGAACAAATTGACACTTTGTGGCATGTAGTTTGCATCTAGAGAATTTATGAGATCCAACATTCGATAGGGCCTTGAAATCGAAATGTAAATTGAAGATCAACTTTAAAATTTACTGAATTAACCTAAGGCAGCATTGAAACTTAACGAAACATCTAGTAGTCTAAGGTAGAGACGTGTTCTGGCGTCTTTAAACCTAGCAGTTGTCGCTCGCCATCTGGCTACAGACAGCGCTAGTACAGACTTATGCTCCCTGTACCGTCGTGTATATAAAGGGAGACCCCATTAGGTTGAAAATACTTTATCCATAGGAAGTTGAGTCTGCCACCTTTTACCCATGATACACCGACATAGCATTCGGAGAGATTACCTGCACGTACATCAAGTCCTTGGTTGATTTCTTTTTCATTTTTACCAAGGTGTATATGGCAGTTCACAGATATCTAGTACACCCATTTACCTATATTACCAGAGCAGTCACTTTGATCTTTACTGACTCTTTTAACTGAAAATATCATCGAGCTCTTGTCCTTTCAAGCTCGTGTCCAACCTGAAAGCGATAAAGTCACCTTTTGCTTGTTTCTCAACTCTTAAAATATGAAACAGCAGATTTTGGTTTCAGTGTCTTAAAAATTAATCGCCCACGAAACATTCCTGGTTAGAATATTTGTCCTTAGTGTCTTATTTCAAGGTCGTTTCCGATGGAAACTTTTCCGGAGTTTTCCAATCAAGGAGTCCCCTCTGAAGGGAGTCCTAGTCCTTTTCCTACTTTAGGAAATATTGGTGCTCTTTATATGGCCACGTTATCCCTCCCTGGGTTAACTGTTGGGTTGCCTGTTTGGTTGTTTTCAACCTCTATAGTCTCAAGTGTTCCGGCTACTGTACCATCCACTCCTCCGCTTGAGCAACGCCATGTTGATTTGAAGTTGGACCTCTCCCCTCCTTCGCCTTTTTCTTCGTCCTCATCTCTTACTTCGCCTGGTGAAAGTGTGGATTCTAGTACCCAGGTGGCTAAGAAGAAAAAGAAGAAGACTAAGAAGAAGAAGTCAGATAAGCGAGAGGCTAATTCTGCAGTTGTTGCTTCTAAAACACCTGCTCTCGATGAACCTTCCAACCCTCCATGGAAATTTAATTTCCCTTGCATGTTGTGCCAGGGAAACCATCTTCTTCGAGATTGCCCTGGCATTCCCAAGGTGCTCGAAGTATGGTCCAACGGTCGTCCGCCATTGCCTTTGGCTTCTATGAGTCAGGTTGGGGGCACGTCTTCAGCTAGTGCTGGTAAAGCTCCTAAGATTCAGGGTAAGCTCACCAATCCCTGTAAGTTGTGTGAAGGGCATAATTCCATTCACCTTTGTCCATATATGGATGAAACCAATAGAGTTTTGGACAACTCGACTGTTTATGCACCGTGCCTTCCAGATGGTTACAAGCAGATTTCTTTGAGTCCTTCACCAGTTGATTCAACGATCAGTCAAGAGTCATCCTTGCTTGATCCCGCTCCCCCAAAAATTCACCATCATGAATCCATCCCTGACCAACCATTAGTCGTGGGATCAGTTGAGCTAGCCCCAGCTACGGTGCACCAGGTCTTTTCCATTGAGAGTGGATCTCATATCCCTTAGGTTCTTATTATTTCTTCAAATTCCTCGGACTTGGAGAAAGATTCTCCTATCCCTATATCTCAGGAAGCTACTCCTCCGCCTCCCATGATGGAGGTCCCGGAGGATACTCCTTCTACCTCCATGATGGAGGTGGCGGGGGATGCTCCTTCTTCTCCCGTAACACCAGGGGAAGACCATCTCGGTTCGATGGTAGCCCCTCCAAGTAGTTTGGTCGCTTCCTTCGATTAGCGTCAATTCGCAGGTTATCGCCTTCCTTCTTATGTGCCCTTTGAGATCATGGTACAGGCATCCCATCTGGATGTACCCAGCACCATTATAGATGAAGGTGCGTTTGTTAGTATTTTATCCTCAACTACTTGGCAAGATTTCAGTTCGCCATCGCTTATGCCTGTTACGCAGAATCTGTTGGCGTTTAACAGAAGAAATAGTCAACCGTTAGGGATCCTTCCAAAGTTTCCTGTTACTTTGGGAGGGAAAACTGTCCATATGGACGTGATGGTTGTTCCTGACCCCTTGGACTTTAATTTACTCTTGGGCCACGATTATACTTATTCCATGGGAGCATTAGTCTCCTCCCTCTTTCGTGTGATGTGTTTTCTGCACCAAGGTCGGATCGTGACCATCGATCAGCTTGCATTCTTTGGTCCAAATATGGCAGCTAGTCCACCATCATCCCTGCCGGATATTTATCCGCGGGTTGTGTCCTCCCCGCCGCATGTCAATTATGTGGCTACCTGTCATGTGCCCGTATTCAGTGATAGTGTCATTGTACATCGTGTGATGGGGGCATTGGGTCCAGACTTCCAAGATGTTTTCCTTCCATTGGACGGGCAACCCTTGGAAGTTATGACTTCTTATTCATTATGATGTGTCCTCCCTGCCGCATGTCAATTATGTGGCTACCTGTCTTGTTACTGTATTCAGTGATAGTGTCGTTGTACATCGTGTGATGGGGGTATTGGGTTCAGACTTCCAAGATGTTTTCCTTCCATCGGACGAGAAACCCTTGGAAGCTATGACTTCTTATTCATTATGATGAGGTCTGTTGGAGCATGGTTCGTCTGCTTGTGTCAAGCTCCTTAAAAAATGAAACAAGGTCTGTTGGAGCATGGTTCGTCTGCTTGTGTCAAGCTTCTTAAAAAATGAAACAAGGTCTGTTGGAGCATGGTTCGTCTGCTTGTGTCAAGCTCCTTAAAAAATGAAACAAGGTCTGTTGGAGCATGGTTCTTCTGCTTGTGTTAAGCTCCTTAAAAAATGAAAGAAGGTCTTTAGAGCATGGTTCGTCTGCTTGTGTAAAGCTCCTTAAAAAATGAAACAAGGTCTTCGGAGCATGGTTCATCTGCTTGTGTCAAGCTCCTTAAAAAATGAAACAAGGTCTTCAGAGCATGGTTCATTTGCTTGTGTCAAGCTCCTTAAAAAATGAAACAAGGTTGTTAGAGCAGAGTTCATTTTCTTGTGTCAATCTCCTTAAAAAATTAAACAAGCTCTTCGGAGCACAGTTCATTTTCTTGTGTCAAGCTCCTTAAAACATGAAACAAGGTTTCCTGAGGATAGTTCTTTTAATGTGTCAACCTCATTAAAACAATGAAACACTTTCCTGTTCAATTCGAGTCTTTGATTAGATCTCGTAAAATCCCAGTCGAGTCTTTCTCAGATCTCGTGCTTTGAACCTTCACTCCATCTGCCTTTCATATGGATTGAAGCTTGGGGGGAATTTACCTCGAATTGAGTCACCATGCTGGGGGCATGCTTACTTTTTCAAGCATAGTTTGTTTCCGTTTCAAGCTTGTGTAAAAATGAAACCGGTTTCAAGCATAGTTTATCTTTGTTTCAATCTTGTGTAAAAATGAAACCAACTTCAAGCAAAGTTTCTTGATTTCAAGCTTGTGTAAAAATGAAACCATTCCCATTTTACCTCTTGTGATTTCCATTTTATCAGCCTGTATTTTCGAGATGAGCCTTGGTTTTCTCACTCCATCGTCACTATCTTCTTGGCCGATCATATGCCTTCACTTGATTGTTTCACCCATTCCTGAGGAACCGCTGCGATGAGTGGTCTTGTTAGCCAGCCTCTTGAACTTTACTTGTTCTGAGCAGTTCCACCATTACCAGAACCAGTAGCTACCCTTAATACCACTCGTTCCTCCAGGAGGAGTCATCTTTCAGCTCTTTTCTGACTCTCAAAAATTGAAAAGATTGCCGAGACTCTTGTCGTTTTGAGCTCGTTAAATTGGTTGCGAAACGACATCTACCCAGTATAATTTTAACCCTTTTTAGGGTTGGGATAGATTATTTACAAAAAAGGAATACCCTAGCCTATCGCGACTAAGAGGTTCTCTCAGACACAGTTTTCTACCTTTTTGGATCTGAGGACTACCTACGAAAATGGATTGCTGGAGTTTTCTTTCCCGCTATCTTTTCAAACTCTCTAAACATGAAAAGACGTCGAGTTCTTCCTTTTTCAGACTCGTTAAACACTGATGACATCGGAATCTGTCGTAATGACGTTACTCGAGTTCCTCCTTCCTAGGGCTCGTTAAATGTACTAGGTTGGATTTGTCCGAAGGACAAACTTATATCACAAGCATATGCTATCCCCTTCAAGATTGTTTTCAAAAATAATTGGGGTACTCACCAGAGATGGTGGGGGAAAATGGAACCAGAATTATAGTCGTTTCGGCAGTATGTCGCTCTTGAACATGGAACTTGTATGCATTCGTGTCGGGTTGGGGACATCTCATCTCGTTATCTGTTTGCCTTTATGGGTTTGGGTAATCTCTTTTGACCGCTCATTTGCTCTTTGCTACGTCACCATGACCTCAGATCCCTTGATGTCAAATACTTCAAAATCCAATTTCATGCCGCCGATATGTTCAATAGAATTTGACCTCTGCAGTTTTTCAACCTCCCTCTGATTCTTTGTTGGTCTTGATTCACAAACATTATGTCCCTCTGTCTCGTTTCGATGATGTGGGAAACATTATGGCCCACCTTCGATCGAGGTCACTTCCTGTTGACTCCAGCTCATTATCCAGGAAGTTGATCTAGAGACTCCCTTCAGGTACCTTGGAGCCTGCATGCCTCAATGGCAGGTTCTTCGCATTCAACACAGGGTTTTCATTATTGACCTTCGATCAAATGGTTCTGCGGGTGTTCGACGCCAGCTCACTATTCACATTCCATAGATTGTACCTTTGTACCTTGAGGGCCATTGTCATTATTGGTGGTTTCTCTCGCGTCTGTTAACGACTTTCATTATTGGCTGGTAATCAGATGATGTTCTTGCATGTTTGACTTCAGCTCACATATTCGCATGCTCGAACTTGTACACTGTTTGGGTCGATGGAGAACAAGACCCTGGATTTTGTCTGATGAACATCCAGGCTGCGAAATCTTTGTGGATTATTATGATTTATTACATGACTCATTTGATTGGATGGCTGCGATCATACCTGAGTCTACTTGTTGATCCTTCTTTACTGGATGGCTATGTCCATACCTTGGATCCCGGTTATTGTACACTCTATTATGGATGGCTACGCCCATACCACATGTCATGAATCAGAGATATCAGTTGTATTTTTATTTGCAGGTTTTCCGACGGCAGTGTTTTCAGTTGGGCGCGTTCTCATAAAGCATTTCAGCCCTCCCTCTCTCTCGGGCCTCATGCTTTAGGGGGCATATGTTACACATCATTTTGTCACCATCCCTGCAATCCCTTGTCCCATAAATTGGAGGACTATTCTCGTGACCTGTGAATAGTTAAATGTCCTGAAAACACCTTAATGGCATCCTTCTGCATAAGGACAAGAATTCTCCTGAAGAACAATTCCTCTGGAAAACCCTAAAAATCTGTGTTTTGGCATTGGCATGGGTGGCCAGTTCATCCCTCGTGCCAATGGGGAAAAAGCACACTAGTGGGTGTGCCAGTTGGCGCTCTGTCCCTGTGTCTCACTCATGCCAAGCCTACTTGGGAATGTTTTTTAAAAATAAATGGCGGAAGTTTGATTCTAAAAAACTCCATAATGAATCATCAAAAGAAGTTGAGTGGTTTGGCTCCAGATCTCCATGTATAGGAAGTGGTTTTCCACCTCTCATGGAACCTTCCTAAGAGATAGGACCTATCCCATGATTATAGGGATCCCAACTTCCCTTCCTCCATTTCCTAGCTAGCTGAACTTGTGAGAAGGAAACTATAGCTGGGCAACTATTGAGAGCAAAGCCAAGGAGAACCCCGTAAGAGAGAGAGCTTTGTCCCGATTCCCGACAGGCTTTGTTGAGACGTGCTCCGCTGCAAGCCCCGCTGAAGGAAGATCATAGCGTCAGAGCGTTTGGTTGTAATCTCCCTTTTTGTCATCTATAATATAATCGACTCTGATTTTGGTTCCATTCATGTGTCTACTCTTTTGTGTAATGCAATGAATTATATCTTCTTTGACTGATATATAGTTACATGCTTTAAGTATTACATTGTATGTCGTCGTTTCTCTGCATGTGTACAGGTATCCGGACGTGTCAAATGGAAGGATTGTGATCTATCAGGCTAGGGATGAGGAGCACCACTTCTTCCTTGGCAACAGCAGCGTGGGATTTGAGGTAGGCTACTTATCTCGATCTTTGTCTTTCTTGTAACTAGGAACCATCGTCATTGCGTGATTTTATTGTTACTAGACCCCATCTAGGGCTAGTGGGATCGCCTCTGTCCGTAGAGGGTATTTACCTCCACAACAACATGTCAGTGGCCAGGAGGCTATAGCCGCAATCACAAAGCAGCAAGCATGCGACCAGGGCTCCAAGTACTTAGTTATGTGCCTGCAACTCTGGGATTTGAGCCACCTTTTTAGGCCCATAGCCCAAGTCATTACCCAAAACTTCATGAAAACTTAGGGAATGATAAATAACATTGAAGCAATGATACAAAAAAAATCACATCAACAATAACTCATTCGGACCCCTCCTAGCCATGACAGAAATTTTGTCAAACATGTCACAAACATTGAATCTACAAGTGTAAACAACATATTTAAGCATAGGGGTCTCATGCTTTTCTTAGAATCACTAAGAAGACTTTCTCCATTACATCATTAGCTGCAATACAATCTATTTGACCATAGATACATTGTGCATTCATTTACAATTAAAAACATGGATAGAACCATACGTCATCACTAATAAAATACATGCTTATAAATAGCATAATAGTAACAGAAATACCATGGATACAACAGCAATTTAATCCACATATTAACCAGTATATTTTCAAACCAAATACCAAAGGAATGATCTCTTCATAATCGAATGTAAAAACCAACCGGAGATAGGACTTCCACGGTCCACCCGACCATAGATTGGTTGAGCCAGATCTCTCTTTAGCCAATCACCCCGTGCCATATTCCAAGCATGAATGTGGGACTCAAACCAAAAGAACCAACTAGGGCATCCCGAGGCTAAACCACCTCACCCTCATAAATAGAAATAAGGTTTTACCATGATCCACATTGAATCACTAGGCCAACACAATAAACATGTCATAATTAGATTTATTGTGATCTACACCCGATCACTAGGCCAACACGAGCATGGATATCACCAGATTCTCTCCACCTGAACCGTGAGGAATTTTCCTGACTCCTAGTCTCTCAGGCTTTACCATAACCCACATTCGTAATCAGGGGTCACTAGGCCCTAAACTGAGACATACTCTCCAAGCTTTACCGTATATCCCAAACCCAGGATTCCTAGGCCTGAATGGAGAGCAAACCACCACCTCTCGAGCTTTACCGCAATCCAAACCTGGATTACTAGGCCCTAAAATGAGGCAACAAATGAACCATTTCTATAATCATTCGGAAATCCACTTCACTCAACTTTGAATCCATATGGTAATATAGCTAAACCAAAATATGAGAACTCCACAACACCATGGCTATCCAGAAATGGCAAGCCTAGGCTGAGAACATTGTCACACTTGGTAAAACACATGCCAAGACAACAAGAAACCACATGCAATATCATGCATGCCAAATATAGCAAGGAAATCACACATTAAAATCAATACCTGCAAAGAATCTCATTGTAGTTGCCTGATCCTGCTCTTCCCTACTTGATCTTTTCCTTCTTGCTCCAAACATCCAAGTATGCCACACTCTCCAAGAGTGCTCCAAGAATACTCTAAGTGTCCTAGAGTATGAGAGAGAGAGAGAGAGTAATGACAAAGCTCCAAAAATGCACTGACAAAAAGTCACAAAAGCTTTCTAACTGATCCTCAAAAGCCTTTTTATCAATGAGGTCTCTATTTTCTTCATTTTCCATTATTTTCTTTCATTTTCCTCCTCACATGCAACTTGTGACCTTTCACCTTCCTTTTCTCCTATTTTCCATTATTTTCATAAATAAAATGTCAATTAATGCCTCATTCCTTTTCCATTTCCTTTTCTAATTTCCTTTAGCCATAATAAACCTAATGAACACCCACTAGGATTTTTTTCCCACCATTTATCTTGGAATACGTGTCCCATCAACCGTGGTTGTTATTTTTAACTTTATTACATGAAAAATTCATCATGAAGTGTTGAAGGCTCGAAACTCTCTACCTCGACATCGGGGAAAACCATCTAGTTGAGAACCTAAAGCAGCTCCTTTTCCGTTTGGAGTGGTGGCTCCGACTGGGGATAATGGGACCAGTTTCCCTTGAAAAATAAATAAATGAATGGGATATATTGTGTGAAGATAATAATGTAACTAAAGCTAATAAAATCAATAATAAATAGACTTGAACTATTAATATCTCGCTATAAATCTCTCTTTATATGTGATTTTAAGAATCTCATATACAATAAGACAATATCGATTATCAGATTATTTATGAGGTGAAAAATAGATAAAGATAACTAATTTAATAAAATACTTAATTAAATTAGTTTGTAAAATGTATCACATAAAATTTCGCGTTGTTCATATATATATATTTGTAAGATTACAACCATACATATCAATAATGACAATGTCTCATTGTTTGTAAACATTTATATAATGAACGCATTAAAAAATTGACCATTAATCTCATTAAACAAAGAAACAATAGACATATAATAGTGCCCAATATATAAGAAATATGCTCATGAGAAAAACAATTGCGGTTCAACTTTTCTATTAATATTACTCACAGTTACAGTAGTGCAAACTTAAAGCTCTCTTTCCAAAAATTCAGAACCCCTTCCATATTACAATGAAGTGGATGTCTTTCTTCAAAATACAAATATATAAAAGTGGCATAAAATATTGAGGTGGTTTAAACAAACCATCCTTAAAATAAAACAAAGGTCAATAATAGGATTTTTTGTAACAATATGATCAGGAATGAGATGTTGACTGCTCTCCCATTTGTTGCCAGAACTGACATATATTTGTCATTGATTTTAATTCGGGAGGATGAGCAGACTAGATGCACATATTTCCCGTGAAAACTGCATCGTTGAGTGTTGGAAGGAAGTGAATATTTGTATTGGAAAGACATCTCAGCATAAGCCACTCGTTGTGAGGTTTGACCAAGAATTTCTAATGGCATTCAAGGTTAACCTTAGATAAATTTTTAATACTTTCACCCTTTTTCTTAGAAAAAAATTTCCATGACTTTGTCAATACTTTCACATCGGGTAAAGTGCCCTCAGGGAATTCTTGGATCAAATCTACTTGTAGCTTACTGTCACTAACAAACTCAGTAAGTTTGTTGGATATATTTCTTGCACAGAGGATGGCCATTTCTGCCTGCTTTAGCTTGAGGAGCCAATCTTTGAAAATAATTTCTTTCTGCGATTCTTCTATTCTAGGGACATTGGTTAATCTCCCTTTAGCGTTGTCTTGCCAAGATATATAGTCAGAAGTATTCTCTTCCATCTCAACATAATATGTCCTCAAATTGGACAAGTGATTCACTAGTGAATTATTTGACTTGCATAAGTCATTAATTATTGCCAATTTATGATAGAAGATAACCTGTTGTTGAGCAAGGAGAGTGTTTTTCTCTTCTGCTTCCTTCTTGAATTCATCTATTTCAGGATTAATTTTCATTTTCTCTTTTCTATTATGAAGCTTTTGAATATGTGGACCCTTACTTTTCATATCAACTTCATGTTGAAGCTTTAAATCATTAAAGTTTTTTTGAAGCTCTATAATTTGAGCTTGCCACTGTTGTTCAATAATTTCCCTTTCATTTTGCAGGCCTTGTTCCAGTTGTAGTATCCTTTCATCTTTCTCTTTGATCAATTGTTGTACTTCAGAGGCCTTATCAATGGTGGCAGTGGAATATGCCCCTTCAAATTGGGAGAGCCTTGTGAGGTCCTATGAAGGGTTTAATTAGGGATCTTTCTAGATGACATCAAAAGAAGCATTGCCAGGAACTAAACCTTGGGTTTGTTCTACCCTTCTCCTCTTCCTCTGTCTTCTCATTACAAATTTGTGCTTGGGATTGTATAACACGTCTAGGGGAGGTATTTCTTCAATCTTCAGGATGACCTTTGAGGTTGGAAATGCTGGGATGATTTCCAAATCATCAATATCCATGGCCTTATTGGAAGCCCCAGTAGTGCGCAAGGTCTTCCAAGTGACTGTTGGGGTCTGAGTTATTTCCTTTTGGGCTGGAGTCTTTAAGTCTTGATTCCTTGTTATTTGTATGGCCTGATTAAATTGATCCCAAATCTCATCGAGTTGGTTGTCTATCTGATGTTCTTTGGTCTGATCAGCTGATGATGAGGCTTTTTCCTTAGCTTGTGATGCATCCCTTGCCTTTGATGAAGTAGTGAGGAATTTATCTTGTTGTGTGTCTTGTTTAGGAATTTTCAACAAATCAAGAGGCGGTTGGCTAATATTTTGTTTTGATATCGATCAAACTGAGTTATTTATTCTGGAGTGCATTGGGTTGCTACCAATATCTCAATTTGTGCATAAGTGTAGGCCAATTCAAACAGGTTATCAAATTTTTCTGGTTCATGAGTAAATAGCCTTATCTTGACTTATGTCGTGAAATTCTTTGCAGTGTCATTAGGATCAAAATGTATGTTTGGGACAGTTGAGAAATTCAAACATTAGATTTGGTCAATTTCAAGAACAACGTGCTTGAAATTTTCCAGGGCGTAAACTCCACAGGAAATAGGAAAATATGGCCACTTAGACTCCTTAGCATCTTTCAGTACTTTAAAGAGGTCATTCCCCACAGTTTGATAAGTGATTTCTCGTGCTATGAGCTTATCAAGCACATAGAGAAGCAATACATGAGGGTTTGATAAACTACCGAAAACTCGAATTTAAGTAAAAGACTCTTCCACAAACCAGTTCCTTATAGATGGTAAATCATTATTGGCTCCTTTGGAAAGTTTGGGGACTTTCTCATAAAAAACATCTTGGTAAATTGGTAGCATAACCCCATGGAAAATTTTGTAGAAATGTGGCTAGAATTTAGACTCCCACAGTATATCATGGTAAATAGGAATAGGAATAGGTTCTTCCAGTGTCCATTTCCATCACATTGATGTGAAATCAAAAGTAAAACAAACAACATCCATAATGCAAGCACTCATGTAAAAAGGAGGCATGGTATTATCAGAAAAACTACGTTTATCTCTGTAGGAAACAATTTGGGTGGCTATACTATTAGATAATATAGTTTCCTAATCCATTATATACACATCTGAAGCAACATCTATCAAAGGTACCCACTGGACTAAGAATTTTTGGGTATTAGGGTACTCATACATCCTACACATCATGGCAACTATGTAATAATATGTGCCAGTCAGAGAGGAAATATAATACATACCCTTATCCTCACACTTGTGATTATTTGGGTCTCTTCTCCATTGCCTGATAGGTTCTAATTGATCTTCATTTTCTGACATGAATTTTTGGACGAACTGTTTGTCGTATTTCTTCTGTGGTGGTGGCAGATGATACATTTTACTCAAATCCTCATTCGTAAATGACCAAATTACTATCCGCTTAGAAGTAAGAAAATCCTTTTCTAGAATATTCAAATTGTCAATGATCCATTTAACCATGTCTATGTATGGAAAATTCTTTGGTCGTGTCGTGATTCTTTGTAGAAAATAATTAGCAACGTCGCTCCAAGTAGTCTCAGAAGTGGATGTGGAATCATATGTTGTGTCCTTTCTCTCCACTGTTCTAGGTTTTTCATCTTCAAGAAATTTATATATAGCCTCCCATGAAGAGATTCCAGCATCTTGAGTGCATGTAGTGTCTGTGAACAGCGAGAGAATTTCAGTGACTTCTGTAGGAGGGGGTGGATGTTGTTGAACAATAGGATTCTTCTTTGCCTTAGCAGCTTCAGACATTCGTGTTTAATTATGTTTTTCGGGGCTAGCCTACAAGGAGAAAATACAAGAATGAGCATAAAACTTTCTTAACTTTATATTCACTAAGGAAAATGATTCATTTGATATCAATTTATGTCTTTATGAACAAAATCCATCAACTTTAAACCATAGCAATCAAATCATTTAATAATTTGAAAAAATGAATTCATTACGTTTGGTCATTAATTGATGAAACATGGGTTCACGTGGGCTTTTGTACAGGTCAGTGTTTATTGGAGTTTTTCGTATAAGAGGTTCTCATATCAGAGGTTCTCTTATGTTTCTCATTTTAAAACATATGATATTGATTTTCTCGATAGGTTATTTTATTATATAACGGCTATAATATATAGGCGTGAAGCGTTATTAGAAGCTTTTTATCAGAGGGTTGTACCGGGGTTTTTAGGAGTTACATCCGATAAAAAGTTACGACATGGATGTTGTGATATGAATGTTCCGATATTTGGAGGAAAATGCTTATCAGAGATCATAGGTATTCAGATATCGAAGTGTCGAGGGAATGAGGATATCAGAGGAAGTAGAATATCGAGAATCAGAGGATTTTTGAGGATGCGTATATGAAAATCCCCAATATGAGAACTTCGAAATTCCAAGTGGCATTACTGTGGGGTCTAGCCTTTACTTATTATATTCGCTAAGGCACTTTTTAAGGTTGGTCGATGTTGACTGGTTGCAGAGGGAGAGTTGGTTTCTTTTTACTTCGTGTAGCATTTTGGCAGACTCTACATTTTCTGACATGAGCAGGAGTATCCTTGAATAAAGTTGGCCAATAGTAACCAACATCCAAAATCTTATAAGTAGTGGTGTCTCCACTATATTGTCGACCAACTAGTCCATCATGTAGTTCCTGCAAAACCTTTTCTGCTTTGGTTTTTTCTGAACATCTCAATAGAACATAATCATAGTTTTTCATAAACAAAACATCATTGATGAGTTTATAATGATTAGCTTTGAGTCTTAAAGCTCTTTTTTCTCTTATAATTGAGTTCAGATGGAGCATAACCATTTTTGAAATAAAAAATTAAGTCAGTATATTGAGATTCGATATCAATCAGACATGCCTCTATGAATTGGAAATTATTACCTGAATCTTCATCAATTGATGTATCATAAGCTCCAGTAATCAATCTGCAAAAAACTTGACCTCTCACAATTTTAGCAGGTTTTATTTCTAGGTCATATTCTTGCAAAGAAGTGACCTAGTTAGCTCTTTTCTCCCCTAACTCTTTTTGGATAAGTAACGATCTTACTGTTGGGAAAGGGAAAATTACTTTAGTATGAGTTTTTAACAGAAAATGTTTGAAATGCTTAACTGAATTGAAAATTGTAGAGGCTTGTTTTGAATAATTCAATTCATCCCCCTAAAAATTAGAACTAAATAAAGCTATAGGAACTTCAACCTTTTCTTCATTAGGTTGTGTCAAGACTATAGCATAGGACTGTTCATAAGTGAATGTGTGTAAAACATATTGATCAGAAAAATTAGGATTATACAAAGAAGGAGCATCAATAATGGCTTGTTTAATTGATTTGAATGAATCTTTTTCATTTTGTCCCCATTTGAAAACTGAATTCTTATTGATCATGGTTTGTAAAGGTAAAACAATTTGGGAAAAGTTTGGGACAAACGCTTTGATAAAATTGAATTGTCCAAGGCAGGCTTGCATTGATTTCTTGTTATGTGTTAAGGGGATTTCAAAAATAACCTTAATTCTTTCTGGATATATGCATATTCCTTCTTTGGATATAATAAAACCTATAAGTTTTCCTTCACTGAGAGAAAAAAATGACTTCTTAGGATTTAAGGAGATTCCATATATTTTACACCTTTCAAAGATCTACTTCAAATCATGAAAATGATTATTTCTTTTCTTGGAATAAATTGTAATATCATCTAAGCATACTATAGCAATTTTTTTGATCAAACCTCTAAAAGAGATGCTCATAACTCTTTGGAAGGTAGCTCCTGCATTTATCAGTCCAAAAGGCATTTTTTGATATGCATATGTTCCCCACTTAGTTCTAAATGTAGTCTTAAGCATGTCTTCTGGATGTACGAGAATTTGATTATAACCTGAAAATCCATCTAGAAAAGACATTAGCTTCGAACCAGCAACAGATTGTAAGATTTGTTCCATTGGTGGAAATGGAAAGTTTTCCTTTTCACATGCCTTACTAAAATTCCTAAAATCAATACAAATATGTATATATCCATTCTTTTTTCTAACAGGTACAAGATTTGAAACCCATTTAGAATGTCTTACTAGAAAAATGATTTTAACCTTGAGAAGCTTGTTTAATTCACTTTTAATTTGATTTTCCATATTATGATGAATCTTCATAAGCTTTTTTTGAATGGGTTTTACATCAGATAGCATGGGAATAATATGTTGAATTATGGAGGTGTCATAAGCTTTTAGATCTTCATAGTTTCAAGAACAATCATTCTTATACCTATTTAACAGATGAATGAAGGCAGATCTCTCATATTGAGTGATTCTGAGACCTAAACTAATATTATGAGGTTCGAGATCACACCCAAGGTTAACCAGCTCGAATATTAAAGTCGAAATTTGAATTTTACAATTGGTGACCTTTTTAAACATGTCTTTCAAATCATACAAATATTCAAGTTTAACTACAGGCTTGGGTAAAGATTTTTCCTCAGTTGATTTATTTAGTTGTTTATCATGCTCACCTTCATCAATAATTTGGTCTAAATAGGATCCTTCAGATGTAATAAAACTTAATATATCACCATCATCATTGAACGAACGCCAATTGGTGATGTTTTCAGGAATGGAGGGGCGAAAATTAATTTAATAGAAAATCGATCACGGCTAAAATCTTCAGGTGGAATAAGCTTAGAAGCAACATTGGCTAAAAGATCAGTACTTGAATTTTTTAAAATTGGCATTGGAGAAATATGAAATGCCATGAAGTGTGAAGTAAGATTTTGAATTAAGGATTGATAATGCATGAGATGACTAGAAACACAATGGATGTTGTTTCTTACTTGTTTTATGACAATTTCTGAGTCACCAAAAACTTGAAGGTTTTCAACATTGAGGCTAATGGATTTGTTCAATCCTTGTACTAATGCTTCACACTCAGAAATGTTATTACTACATTCAAATTCTAATATGCATGCTAACATGGTTTTTTCTCCATCGGGACTTACCAAGATGCATCCATCTCCTGCACCATCATTAGATTTAGAACAATCAAAATAAAGAGTCCAGAATAAAGAATCATTCTTAATTACAAGTGTATCTACAATATTAATACATTTAGATGAATCTTTCTCAGAGAAATTTTCAATCTGAGATGTAACATAATCAACTAAAAAGGGATATTTTTCGATTGTAAAACTGCCAAAGAAAGATTATGAAGAATAGTTCACAACAATATTATTTGCAAAAACTACTAGTCCATTCTCTTCATCCAAATTGGTCGTTGAATATTCATATGCTTTTCTATGTCTACCTGAATTTGATTGGGTTTACTATTGTTAGTGTTAGCATATTTTTATGCTTAGTCATGAGTATGTTTTAAATTTTTTGTTTTTACGATAAAATTTGTAAATTTCAAAAAAATTTAGAATGCTACCGAAAGTTCCGGTAGCGTATGTTTTAGCCTTTTCGGACAATCTGTTTTAATTTTATTTTACATATGCTTTTCTTTTAACCTAATGCTACTGGAAATTCCAGTAACCTCCCTTGTTTTTTTTTTAAATAAAAAGCGCATCTGCTTTTTTGTTAAGCCACATGTTCCCGTTATCAACTACAATTTAAACATTTTATCATAAGTTAGGTCACGTGATAGGAAAGTTTTATGTTTAGTGATGTTAAGTTGAGTCGTGGTTATACGTGGAGCAAGCTAGGTGTCAATCTGCAGTTGTTAAAGCCAATCGTTGTTTGTCCTATCTATCAACTGAGTCATTACATCCACATGTCGAGGTATGTATTAAGTGTTAATATAGATTGTGGATCTGCAGTTTTAATGTGATGACCATTTGGATTGTTCACGCATGAACATTGTCGGAATTTTAGGCTTGTCATAAGGATACAATGGAGGTGACTGCCAGCTCCAGCCACCTGTAGCATAAAATCTAAAACACCGCAGCCAGCAGAACTTAATCATGACTACCACAAGGTGTATTCTATGGTCCAAGATATTTCCCATTATGAAAAATATCATGAATGGAAATTTGAACCAACATGTCTTTTTAAACCACCGAAAGAAAGGGAAAACCAATAGTTTCGAGTTTAACTGTTGGTGAATGAGAAAATACAGTGAGCAGCTTGAGGAAGGAGACCCATATTTCAGAAAAAATTAATTGAATACACAACAACACTTGTTAGGTGAGATCCCCTAATATTGACAACTATCAGATTACAGTAGACATCCATCTTTATTACTAAAGATGACTAAGAAAGGAGGAAAACTAAAACACATTGAACCCCAAGGAGCTGATCTAGTTTATGCTAATCTGAATGTGAGAAGCTTCTTTGTTCAGGCAAGGTGGTATCCATTGTGTTCAAGACTAGGAAGCTCTCATTTAGGAGTAGCTAAGGAATTTTCATTATCTTTTAATGGGCAAGAAGAAAATGTCTCTGACCTCAAATTGCAAGTATCAGTAGAGTCTATTGTTGAAGCTTTCAACCTTCCACGCGAAGGAGAAAAATGGTTCAAAGGAAAAGTCATCACTGGAGGATACCTCAACAGTTTCATCAAAAATGGACATAGAGACCCTAACTGGGATAAAGGAATTCCCAACAGTTACCTCAAAAATGAATGGGCTGAGACTGTCAAGCTCATCAAGATTTACCTTACCTGTGAGAGGAGGTATATCGTTGTTTTCTTTATCATATGAGATTTTTGTTTCATATCGCAGGTATGAAGACCCTCAACCTACCATTATTTCTGTTGAAGAGCTTGAAAAAGATGCCAGCTAGGATAAAAACACATACAACTGCATCAAAGTATAGTTTATATCATCAGGATCTTATTAAAGTATTGGTTGAGGAAGAACTCAAGAAAAGAAACCAATCATGGGAACATTTTCTATTTTACAGGGCAGGCCAACCTGCACCTACACCGGATATTCCATCTCAGCTATCTCCAACCTCACAGCAATGTTCTTAGCCTACCAAGAAGAAAGATAAAAATCAGAATCCAACTACTTCATCAGTTGGTAAGAGGACTAAGAGAAAGGCTAAGAAGGAGAACATCCACAAAAAGGCTAAAGGCATAAAAGAAAAGGCTCATTCAACCAAGGTTGAAAAGAATTTGGAGGAAGGAGAAGGTTCATCAACCAGCAAGCCCAAATCAATAAATATGGTACCTCTTATTTCTCCTTTTCCCAAGATTTATACCAGATCACGGAGAAGAAATTCTGTAGCTACAGAAAAATCCAAAGCACAGGTGCTACCGAAAGTTTTGATAGCAGACATTCAACAAAATATTCAGAAGGAATATCAGCTCACTAAGTCTGATGAGGAGCTCCTAAAAGATGCAGGGTATGATATTAGCAGCAAGAGAAGGAAAAAATATGCAAAACCAGTTGCTGGTAGCAAGAAAAGACACACAAGAGACAACAACAAATTTAGGCTAAAATCTAAAGCCCTGCATAATCCAAGTTTGCTAACAGAGGTAATAGATGTAGAGAAACAATCTAAAGGATTACAGATTGTAACTCCTTAAATTGCAAATTCTAGTGGACCCAAAAAGAAAGATAAGGGTAAATCCCCTTCAGAACAACAAATAGAATCCTCAAAATAAAGAAAATTTCAAAAGGGTTCAAAAGAGAAAAAGACCATTGTCAAATAAACAACCACCAGGACACAAGGTCAAAATCAGCTATTGACAAACAGAAAGACTTGGAAAAGCTTGAAAAAGTTGCAGCCCATATGGAAGGTAGGTAAAAGGGTGTCCTAATAAAATACCTTTTTTTCTTACTAATTACATTTTTGAACAGCAGCTCAATTTTCAGAGCATATAAATCTGCACGGGATTTTCAAGTATTTTTTGTGCATTTTTCAAAAATAAATAGAGCGTTACCGGAAATTCCGGTAGCATTACAATTTTTGAGCAGTTACAGATTTTACCTGAAGTTCCGGTAGTGCATGTTTTAAATGATTTTTGACATCTATAGGCAAAGTTTCCGAGCAAGTTCAAGGATGATAAGGACTCATAACGACATGGATATGTCAAGTGATGGTTGATAAGTGGTTATGAGGTTGCTAAAGGTCACATTTAATGAAGACACATGGTTGTTAAAGAACCAAGGTCATGGAGAGACAAATCAGCAGAAAAAGGGGCAGCATCTCAACACACTCAGCAGCACAGTCCAAACTATATTCTTTTTCCTATCTACATATGTCATGTTAGTTATATTTCGATGGGATATAGTTTAGTGTCCTATGACTCCTATGACTCCTATAGTTTACTGCAGGTGCCCAGAAACAGAGGAATATGTCAGAACCACCTATGCACGCATCTCTGTAGAAATGGACTTCAGCGCTAGATTCCCAGCTGAAATAATCCTAACAAGCAAAGACTATGTATGGAACCAAAAACTCGACTATGAAAGTGTCCTCTTCAGATGTCGATCCTACTTTGAAACAGGCCATCTAGCTAAAAATTACCCAAAAGTCTCCCAAAAAAATTATGCTAGAAAGAATCACCATAGATCTACATGGTGAGAAGGAGCACAAAAGGAACATTACACTGTCATCAAGGAAGAATACTCTCCAAAAAACTCTGAATCACAAGAAATCAGGCAAGAAAGAAACAACCCTCAAGACAAGCAGGGGGAAAGCCCCGCCCAACAATAAAAAAACGAACTCAACAACCCCTCAAGCATCAACAATTATGAGGATTCGAATACTATGCAAAAGAAATATTCATTTTGCAGCAAAGCATATCTCCCAAATCCCAAAGATAAGACACCAGTGTCCCAAGAATCAGAAGAGATGAAGGTGGGGCAAGATAAAGGAAGTTGGAAGACAGTAGAGAAGAAAAATAAAGCTACAACACCGATTTCCCCAAGAATAACGAGAAGCCAGACAATTAAGAAGTAAGAAAATTATAGACCCGATAGACCAAATTCGGTCTCAATGGACGTTAGCCATCATCATCAACATCATCATCAATGTGAGGAAGAGTGGATCCTTCTTTTTAGGAGAGATGGAGTAGGTGCCTCTCTCTCTATAAATATCGTTTGTAAATACCATTTTAGGGTTGGATTTTGGTCGACCTGAAGACTTATCATAATAAAGAAAATTTCTTTTTTCACTTCATGCTAGAGGATTTTGTGATTCAAGGACTATCTAATGTGTAGTGTGTTTCTCTCATTGTTTTATTCTTCTGATTTATGAGTTGCAACAGCTAGTAAAGTGTGAGTAAGAGAACTATTAGAGGATCTAATATTTAATTATCTGTTGTTTAGTCTTCTGCAAATCATATATATGTTGTGTAGAGAATGTTAGTGAAAGTTTTATGAAAGATTTATGAAATTATTTATGCATGTACTATGCTTTCTAAATGTTGTTTCCTTTACGTAAAACAAAGTTTGTGTAAAAGGCCACTCTTGTATCTGTGTGACTGATTTAGGATATGTATATTTCTTAGATTGAGTACCAGCTATCTGTCATCTTTCATTTGTTACAATCTGCTTCCCTATACTACCAATTTACCCATACAATTTATACTTGCCACAACTTGCCAAATGCATGAAAGTCTAAAAGAATAAAAATCATTTAAAACTCTTTAAGAAGCCATCCCACCACTCAAAACCTTTTATTTTGAAATGAACTATGATGTGTACGGTTTACTCCTTTCCAGGCAAGGAGTGACTCCTTGCGCTAACAATAAGGAAGCCATACATGTGACCATTCTATAGCAAAATATCAATGTAATTTTTCGGACCAATCTCTGCTTAAAATAAGACCATAAAAATTAGGAATATCAACAACCAATATATCAATGATTTGACACGCCTTTGAGTTAGAAGATAATATTATTAAAACAAAGTTCATTTCTCATAATACTTTGACCTTTTTTCTATCTAACTGGAGAATATGGTTAGCAAATTTATGAGGTGATATATTTAGTTTGAGACAAACTGAATTGGGAATAATGTTGGATGATGCTCTAGAATCTGCTATATAATTGTGAAAAAAATATTAAAGATTTCAAAGGTTAAAATAAAAGGAGGTGTACTAGAATTTGACCTATCTTTGTTGCCTCAGAGGGACTTGTCCTAGGTTCGGAGTTAACTGCGAACCAATAAAACCCCCTATTACCAGCCCTTTCGGCAACGACCTGCAACGCAGATCACAGTCTCATCCGAGGAAATATTGGGGGATATCAGAACCATGTTTCTGCATCCAGAGGGAAAATGGAGTGTGTATCTACTACTATACTTCTTCCTTATGCTTATTCAAAATTTTGCATATGCATCTATCTACTTTAACAGATTATACTTCATTCATCAATCAATACTTGTGTGCACTATGCCTTTATTATTAAAACACAACATAAATCATAGAAAAAACTTCGCAATGCAGATAATAAGAAAATACAACGCATAAACATAGATATGCCTTTGAAAATTACTTATCTTTTATTATGATAAGTATCTTTAGTACATACAACTTCTCTGACCTGCAAACACAACTAGAGGTGGTCTACGCACAAAGCTTCAGACTCTTCAAGGCCTCTGCTGAAGAAATTTAATAAAAAAATATGTATTATCTGGATTCTCCTGATCTAACATTTATATGCCACTTTTAAATACAGAATCGCTTCTACAAAATATTTGTGGAATTTAAAACACAATCAGCAATAGCAATATCATGAAGAAGGATCAATCACACATAACACAGATCATTTTACTGGGAAAGCATAAAGCTAAAAACCCCACTATCATATATTATGTATATATCATGGATCATGAAACAATCTCACACAAAGCCCCAATCCAAGAGCTCTCAGTATTGTTAGGGTCCCGTGATTTGGCTGATTGGTAAGCCAAATGACAGTGTAACATCAAACCAAGCTTTGGAGCCCAAGGACCTAGCCTTCCTGGACTCAGAGAGGGCTCTCTCTATATGTGTAAGGGATATTTGTTTGTTCGCTTATTGTGTTCTGATTTAAGGCTAGTTATGAAGTAAGTTTTTTGGGTTTTTAATTTGTGAGGGATGAAACTCATCAAAGATATAAAATAGATAACAAGATGTTAGATTAACTGGGCTATGGGGTCAAAAAGTCAAGAAAGCTATTAGATGACGATACAAGGCTGTTAAGGGCCGATTTGATTCAAGGTAGAAAGGATCTTAGGGCAAAATGGAGTAAATGGACATCAAGTTTGTGAACAACAAAGAGTTTCAAGCATAACTAGTTTAATAGATAACATAAACATGGCAGGGCACCCCATTAATCATGCAAAATGTAACTACAAGCTAATCAATACTTAGAAATAAACATTCAAGCCATGCATAGAAGTATAAGACCCTCTAACTTTGGGAAATGGCTATCAGAGTTTGGGGAAAACACTTAAGGAAGAAAAACAACTCAAAACACTATGCCGAAACGCCTAAACACAGTACTTCAAGTTATTGGGCACTTTGAACAACAAGATTTTCATAGTTTTAGGGAAAGGGCTAGATCGAAACTAGGCCTCCTTGGTTCAAACAAAATGATAATCTAATCAGTCAAAGAGAAATTTCATGGATGGAACTATAGCTAGCCATAGGTAAGGTGGTACATCTACAAGTCTAGTAATGTATAGAACCATGAATGAAACAAGCAACAAAACTTCTGCTGTTAAAGACAATGCATTAAATCTTTAATGCAACTAAGGAAGAAGAAACATAAAGGCTATGAAGATTCAAAGAATTTGAGGTGCCTCCAGGCATATCTCAAATTTATTTTAATGATCTATAGCAAGCAAGAAACATGTATCACGAATGAAACTAGAAGAGCAAATAAAAAGGTGAGACACTATACCATTCTCACCATGTCATGGAATCCATCAACAATCCTCAAAGATTTATCCAAGAACATCCAAGAGGCAAATCCAAAAGCATAATTAATGCTATTTTCTTCCAAAGCTCATATGACCATATATTGCTTCTATCATCAATTTCAGCCTTGTTTTACAATGAAAGCCTTTAGAATATATAGGCTCAAGTGAGGAAAACCTCTTAGTTCAATTTTCACTCTCATTGGCCTATTCAAAATATCTAAACTTTTCCTTGAGGCTTTGCAAAGCCCAAGGCACAAAATATCTCATAAAATATCTAAAAAATGCTAAAAGAGGGAATTCAATTGACTTTTCATAACTTCCCATGTGCGAAAATAGCTAAATGCACATGAGGAAAAAGCAAGATTTTAGAGGTTCAAAAATTACAAAAATATTTCAAATTTATATCAAAAAAAGGTCCCCTGACTTGCCGGAAACATTTAGCAGCCTTCATAATGTCAAAATGAAGCTCATGATAGCTCGTTGGAAAGATCTGAGTGTCTACTTTCTGGTGCAACTAGCCTCATATCAGCTCCAAGTCTCCAACTGCTACTGTAAACCAGAAAATACAGCCCGATAGATCAGCAGAGGTGGGCAAATGCGAGCCTTTTTATTTCAGTTGGAGGCAAATGATCTCAAACAAGCTCAAATCACTGAGGGCAAAGCCTACATGAAATTATGGCATTCAATGATACCATTCTCCTCCCTTGACGAATCCTCAAAATTAAATGGCGAATTTATGAGTTTTGGACCAAAAACCCAAAAATGCCAAAAAACCAAAAATTGTCAAAATGGGCCCAAAATTGGGGTGCATGACCCTCAAGGGTCCTTAGCAACATGTTCCGAAGCTGAAGCCAAAATTTCAAGTGCTGATGTTCCTTTCTTCTCTTTCCGTGCCGGGCGCTTCCCCTTTGCTTCTTTCAGTTTCTCTTGGGTGGCCTTTAGCTTGCGTCGGGCAAACTGATTTAGCTTTTGATAGTGTTGTGTCATCTTCCTTTGCAGCTCCAGGTCTCTGTTTGCCTTCTCAAGATTTATCTCCAAATGTTTATTGGCTCTTTATAGCCATGCCTCCTTATTGCTTTCAATTTCTTGCTCAAGTAGTGCAGTGAGGGGAAAGGATTGAAGATGGGCTTGTTCTTCTTCCTTTTTCTTTTCCAGGGCTCTTTTAAGCCCTATGGTTCTAGGCCTCTTCCGCATAGGCTGATCTTCTTCTTCATCTTCATCAAACTCACTGATGAGCTCCTCTATCCTTACTTGTGCTTTAGCAGCCTCATTCTTGTATTTGATTGCCTGTGTTTCATAAACTTCCATGTGAACACTCATCTGTCTATTTTGGATCTCCAAGAAATGATTGAAGCTCTACCATAGTCATTCTCCAACAAGCCTAATGACCCCCGATGGATTAGAAATGTTTTCAAGAAGTGGATTCATCATTTGTCATCACTTTGGATTTGGATATAATGTAATAATCTCCATGTTCTTGACTTTCTCCTATCTTATCTTTCCCTTTGCCTCGCGGCTAATCTTGCACTTTTCTTCTTGGAATGCTATGAGGTTTCTTGCCATTTTCTGTTCTGGAGGTTCTTGTTAGCTTGAGTAACCTCCTTTGAGCATTTGGTTTTTTTTCTGCCTTGGGCTTAGTTCTCTCTGGAGAGGAAGCACATGGCCTTGCCCTGTCAGCCTCGGTTTGGTTTCACCAAAGCTCTTCCTCTTGAAGCTGTTGTGCAACTTGAGGAGGCTGTAATGTATCATGAGAGGACTGTTGCTGCTGCTCACCTTCATCATGCTGTTCAAACTTCTGCCCCTGTTCACCAACATCAATCTGCTGCTGTGTTTCAACTCCATGCTCACCAGTGGCTCAAGCTGCTGCCCCTGACCATCAAAATCAAGTTGTTGTCCTTCATCACTTCCTTCATGTTTGTCCTCCTCTTTCTCTACCTGTTCATGCCCCTCCTCTTCATGCTGTCCTAACTGTTCTGTGGTGATCCTGAGCCTTCTAGGAGTAGGCCTGCTGGATAAAGGTAAAGGGCGATGAATAGGCAGGGTGGGAGATATATGGACCGGAGGAATAGTGGAGAAATCTGGGTGACTGATAAAAACATCCCAAGAAACCCCTTTCTTCTCCAGATGATGAAGAATGATGATTTTGATCAGAGAATGATGGAAGAGAGAAGCTATTTGATGAGATGGAGGCTTCTTCTAAACTAAGGATTCCATTTTCTCGATGCTCTTGCACAAAAAGTAAGGGAGATTGAGCTGCCTAGTTCTAGTGAAATGCATCAATAGTCGGACATGATAGGCATAAACTTTGGTAAATCTCCCTTCACAAGTAAAATACTTCATTATGATCTTCATCAGAGGAGCATAGCTGGCAAGAAGATGAGAAAAAGGAAAAATGGCAGTGCATGTTTCTCTGTGCTCAGGCTTGATGAAAGGCTTGTAGTCATCCAAATCTAGATAGGCCTGCTTGAACCATTTCTCGCCATGATATGGGATTTTGGTAGCTTTAGATACCGACCTCGGGGAAAACTTGAAATCAAGGTCTGCCACCTGAAAATGTTTGCTTTGGAACCTCAAGGCGCATAGGTGTGTCAAGGGCGAGAAACTTTTGACCTCTTGTACTCTTTGGCAGAAATCCAGACAACCTACCTCATGAAAATTGAAGAGGATGGATGGATGTGCATTGACCTCCTCAATATAAATTGGCTCATATCTCTTGTGTAAACCACTTCTGCTGTCTTGCCTGGGCGGTATTTTGGGCTAAATATGCTCTTGTAGCACCAAACTATCTCACTGCCCTTAAACTGCCCTTCTTGAAGCTAAACTCTGTCAACCCACTGTTTTGATAAGGAAACAATGTTTTTGTTGGATGCTAGTGCAAAATGTCCTTCTCAATACAAAACCTCTGCTCCTTTACAATGTGGCCTTCCTACCTTTGATATGTATTTCAGCCAGCAGACCTTCTAATAAGAGAAAACACAGTGAAATGAAGATAGGCTGTTAGGTGAAATCACTGTGTATAGTGACAAAGTCACCTTGCTCTGTGTTGTTTGGAGCTCAACAATCTATTTCGTATCTTTGGCCAATGGTAAACTTTTCAACTTCTCAATCCTGCCTTTGTCTAGTAAGCCAATCAATCAACAAATCTCATATCATATATAGTCACCTTTAGTGCAGACACAGTCAATTTCACTGTTTTATAGAACAAAGGTGACAAAATGTTTCAAAGGTTTTCAAGAAAAAGCTGTAGGAGTTTTATCCTTTCAAACAATCAAAGCTCTCTTTTCAATATAGAATCCCTGTCTCTCTGGAAAAATGCCTTTTTACCCTCTGAAAAACAACTTCTCAAATGATTTTGAAGAACAAAAAAGGCAGTCAAAAGTATACACAGTGAACAACTGTCCTTTTCTGTGGTTGATAGGGGTAACCTGCTTTTTTATGTTTTGAGGAATAAAACACCTTTGTCTTGTTAGAGGAAAGTGAAAATGCAGTTTTTAGTTCAACGCATTTTTTTTTCCCTGTAAACACTTAATCAGCATGTCAACACTCCAGCACAGTTTTGAATAATAGATGTTTACACAGCAAAAACATTATTTACATAGATGATGACAGAGTTTAAAGATGTTTCTGTACTGTGATAACAAAAATTGTAGCAGATCAATGTCGAGAAGCTCCCCTTGATCGAAACCTTAACCCTCATATGCAGTCCACCAATATATTTAACAATATAAACTCAGTCAAGCAAAGGGGCTAAAAACAATCCAAGCTTCTTGTGTTTAAAGGACAGAGTTGGCATAATTTGAAATGCTTCTGTGGTAGTAACAAAGGTTTTCAAGCAGTCAAAAACCCGCAAGCCTGTTTTGAAATAAAATACCCTATTCCACTTTAACACAGTCACTTCACACATAACTGTTTGAAACCCGATTTCCTTGGCCTCCAAACATTATCTATCAAATGTGAATTCAAGGGGGAGCTGTGCAAAGTACCTCAGAATATGATGCAAAACCCTTTTAGTGATTTGAAATCACCTTGGAGGAAGTTTGGAAAGTGTGCTAGAGGCCAGAAACATGCGCGGCACTCTTAGAAAGAAAAACACCGCGCAAGATTTGGTTGTCGGGTCGGTGTCGGGCACCCGTGACCACGGCTACAGGAGTGTCGCGCGCGCTTGTTGTGTAGTGCAAAAACCTTGCCCAGGAGTGCCGCGCACTTTTCCAGGAGTGCCGCGCGGTGCTCCAACTCTGAAAACCTTTAAAATTTGACTTGAAAACTTTGCTTCCCACTTGGAAATTGCAGAGAGATGGCTCGATCTGCTTGGAGAACTCGAAAATGAGTTTGCCACTTCGATTTATTCCTTTAAAAAGGTGAAAACCCCCAACGGTCACTTTGTTAATTTGAAATGCAAAATGAAATCAAACCTCTCGGTTAGTATTTTTAAGGGCTTTCAAAGTTTTTGCTTTTCTTCAAATATGCCTTTGGTGCACTTTTTTGAAACCTGAATGATATAGCCTATATTTGAGAGGGATCTATCCTTTTGAGATGATGTTGGCAGCACGTCTTTCATGCTCTTAAACCATGTTAATATGTACCAATCTTTTTATAGCAAGCAAACCTATTTTGAAAAGGTTAAAACTGTTTTCACTCCTGCATATAGATTCAAAAAGGTGATTTCTGCTAATATTTGTCCCTTTGGTGATAATTTAACACTGAAGCTCCAACTTTGAGAAAAACCCTAATGAACTGTGGATCATCCTCTATCACTTTGTTTTAACACTGTTGATGATATTTATTATGTAAAACCCACTTTAAATCTATCAAGAAAAACACTGAAAACTGCTTTGTCATTTGAAAAGAGATGGCTTATATTTTTAACTTGGTTTGACAATCTCTACCTCCAGGTGTTTCATCGGTTTTTTCTCCAACTGTAGGTGTTAACAAATTTGCTGCATTTATTCAGACTTTGCCATTTTCTGTTGATCAAGGAGGGCGCTGCTTCCAACACACTTTTCTCTGCTCAAAACCTACCAATATGGTGTCTCTTGACCCTTAACTAATGAAGACCTATGTTTGTCTCAAGCTTTCCAAAAACTGACAGTATGTCAAAGCACCCCTTTTGCATATTATGAACAAAAGTTTCAATTGTAATGCCTCTTGAAGAGATAGCCAGATTTTCTGTGTCAACTGTTATGAGCACATTTGAAAATCACCTGTTTATATCTTTGTGTTGAGGAGACAAATATATGAGGTGTGAAATGACAGCTAGAATTACTCACAGACACCAAGGCTTTTTATTAGCCATGTTCCTCCTAATGGAGCTCTGAAATCACTAACCCTGCTACATCTGAAGAATGTACTCGTCTTTGAGGTGGATTGTGGATTGCAATGTCGGGACTTGCACTGGCTCTTTTTAAATGATATCAAGATGGCTTATGTCTAGGGGTTGTATACTACTTGCCTGATTTTTCTCTATGTTTGTCTAGAAACCATAAACTATATTCCACAACCCAACAGAAACATAAGAGTACACAGAGGTATTTTTATTTGAAGTGTCTTCTTGCTCAGCACTGACTTGAGCCATTCATACTAGCACCCCTGCAGAGATGTTTTGTTACAATAGCTTTGATCAATGGAGTCTCTTCTTGTTTGCGCCATGATGATGATACCTGAAACTTCAATTGATCCTCTTTCTTTGGACATAAGACCTAAAAACTCTGCTTTCTCTTGATTTGAACATTTCTTATCTTAGCCCTGTTTTTTATCATCACTTTCCCTTAGAAACCTGGAGTTACTGTTTCACTGTTTAAAAACAAACCTGTCTTACAGTCAGTTTGCAATTTTTCAAGTCAACATTGGCCATCGCCCTCTACTTGTAGATGAAGGAGGCACCTTAACCCTCTGCTTATAGATGAAGGAGGTTCTTGGCCATGACAAATTTCAAGTCTGTTTGACAGTGTTATCTTTCTTCTATTGTGTTTTCATGCTGAATGAAGCTGCAAGAGCTTGATGAATAACTCTCTGCCCTGCAGATGTATCTCAGGCTCATGTTCACATTGAGAAGCAGCTGTTCTTCTAATGTGGAGTCAAATATTTTCTACTAAGATGATGATATGTTTCTTGTGCTTGTAGAATCCATAAACAGTATAAAACACCTAAAATCAGCTTGAGATTTATGGTCTATGCATTGCTGAGACTTAGGGGCCTATAAGTGGCGCGACTTAGAGTTGTGACTAACTTCATTAGCAGAGTGGGAGGTCTGTTGTGATTGGTCTATAGTAAATGGAGGTTTTTTGGCCTTTTGATGGTTGCCAAGGGTGAAATGCCTTAAAGCACCACTTCCTAACTTAGGGGGAGACTTTTTGAACAGATTTGGATTGTCTCTTTTAGAGCTGACAGGCAGACTTAGTATGGCTGAGGTTAGGCAGGATTTGATAATGGGATTTCAACTTGTCATGGGCGAACTGAAAAGGAAGGAGAGAAAAAATGTTTTATGGGTGTTTTCCCAGCTGGAAAATTTGACAAATTTTAAGATCAGCTGTTGGAAAACTGGGTTGTTGAACTAGTCATCACTAACAAGTGAAAAATAATGATGACTAACAGTGGCTCCATTTGGGGAGGGTAGCTCCTTTTCAAGAGGTGTCCAGAATTTCAGATCTTTGGCTTATGAAGACCAATGCCTTATCCATTGGCACAAATTTTCACTTTTCTTTGATGCTACTTCTGAAAGAGACAGCATGATTAGCATTGATGATATTTCTACTTACCCCACTATCTTTCCTAACATTTTTTCTTCCTTTTTTGGCGCATTTGAACTAGCAGCCTTTTGACAAAGCATATTTTTCTTTTTGCAAAATGAACCTATCTAACTCTACACTTATATCTGTCGGGAGTTCAGATTAAACTGATGAACTCCTTTATTACTCTACCTAAACTAGATCAACTGTCAAGATTAAACTGTTTGACAGGATCTTGTTCTCTAGTCTAAAACATGAAATTCAAAATGATCAAATCAGGGTTAAACTGTCTGATTTGTCATGTATTTGTGGCATGACAGGACAAACTGCACACAAATATTATTCTGCAACAAAAGGAAAACTAGAAAAGCGGGGCTAAGATGTACAATGTATTTTTCATCCCTCGCTTCTCTCTTTGGTTCTGTTTTAGGCATGTGGAACCAAAATCTCTCCCTAATCTATTCTCTGTGATAAGTCAATCTTACACAATGTTGACCATCTTTTTCACTCACTAACTTATCAGCAAATAAATTTAAAAATGCTCAGCTATGATTAGGCTAGATAGCTGAGCAAGGCATTGAAGTACTAGTAGCGGCATTTGGACTTGCGCGCTTTCTGAAGGACTATTTTTTGGAGAATGGGGCTTTTGTTCTATCTTCACTCGCCCTCTTTTCTATTTTTTGATGTTTTTTACTTTTCTATTTATCTATTTTTCAAACAGTGGTATATACAATGAATGAAAATGTTTCAAACTCAGAAATCTTGGAAATGACGAAATTTAAGCATCTTATCCTCGTAAGGATATCCTCTCACTCTTGGCCCACTCAACTCTTGAAAGGAGAAATTTGGAAAGTTTTCTCTCTCTAACATGACATAGGGATTCATGCAAGAATTTCTGAATAAACCAGTATCTTTCCGTTGTACCTCTTTGAATATCTGATTTCCACACCTTTCCTTATTGTACATCTTCCTCAAGTAATGCATGTACTCTTGGTCATTCTTTAAATAGATAATGACATCATCAAGGTATGCAAAAATGCAGAAATTGAGAACTGGGAACATGGTTTTCATGAACAGATTTCTGATGTCGGGTGGTTTTGTAATTTTGATTCTGGAACTAGATTTACCTCCCGCAAACTGAAAGAAATCTTTTACCTGTCTACTTTGCAAGGGAATCTTTTGATCATAACCTGAAATATCATCTTGCAAAAACATATGATTAAAATCACTTTTAATTGGTATGTCATGGTCTTGGATAGAAAAAACAGAATTTCTGTTATAGGGACATGTAGTAGTATTTCTAAAATCAAAACAGACTCTATGACCAGCTGCTTTATCCCTGATTATTACAGTTTGGTTCAGATTGTTATGTTTTCTTTTGTCAAAATTATTCTTTGAGGGGAAAGTAGTGTCACAGCATTTTCCCTTGTTTTTTCTGTACAAATTGGTATTCTGCATGAGATTTCTGATTCTCGCATTTCTAAATCTTTCGTGAAAAGACAGAATATGAGCTAATTCAAGTAACTCAGGTATGTTTGGACTGCAGCTATCATCTTTGCTCATAAGAAGTTTATCAGGTATTTTTTTCGGAATTTGGGATGTTAAGGCTACAGTCAAAGCTTCATTTTCAGTAGAAGAGTTATGTTGTGGTAAATCTTTGAGGTATGGTAGAAACATTAAACTTCCTTGCTCCTGAGTTCCAAACAGGTTTATGATGTGTAAGTCTTCTAAAGCCTTTACCCGGAAAAAATTTCCGTAGGTTACTGCTGGTGTTTGACTAGGGTTAGAGCAATTCGCTTGATAGTACATAAGGGTTTGCGCTTCTTGCTCTAATCCCACCTCAGAAGGGACATACTTACTTTCTTCAAGACACAGTTGTTCATGATCATGGTAGTTTTGAGTGTCTAGTTCATCAAAGAGCACCAGGGGCAGCTAATGTGGTGGATCTAAGCTTATTTCAGTCTCTTCTGACTCTTCCTCCATGTCTTCATCAATATGCAGAATAAAAGAGTTCAGGTCGGAATGTAAGGAATACATTGGAATGTTGTCTGGTCTCTCTTGACTACTAATCATGTATTTCATGTGTGACTCTCGGTAGATTATTCTTGTTTGGTCAAACACAGGAATGGTGGCGTATGACATGTCCAGTTGAATATTCCCTTGGAGTTTGGCTCCCCAAGATCTGGATAGAAGCATCCCGTACTTGGGAGGGATGTCTGCCACTACTATGTCCATGATTAGATGTTTCGCAGGTATTTGGGCCAGACTAAAACAAAGGTCTTTGATCAAACCCAGGCATTTGACTCTACTCAAATCAAATGAATACAAGTCTTTGTATGGTCTTGTGATTTCCAGGCCTAGTTTTTCCATTACTACCTTTGGCATAAGATTATGCGAGGCGCCGAAGTCTAGCATGGCATTATGGAGGATTTGGTCATGGATGTTTAGGCTAATGTAAAATGGAAGATTAGTTCCCTCTTGGAATTTTCCCTCTATTTTCGGACCGAACAACACTTCAGGAGTGTCATCAGCTAGATTAACAGTGTTTGCATCATTCCCTAGATTTAGGACCTTTAACACTTGGGATTTGTAAGAGCTTTGGGCGATGAGTTCGGTAAGAGGCATGGTGATCTTGATCTTGGCGATTTCGCCCTCAAAGATAAAAGGCAGCTGAAGTTTGAACATGTTTGTTTCAGCTTTTTCGGCCACGAACTTCTCTATGTTCTGAGTTTGTTGGCTTTGTTTCGGGATTTTGTTTGCCATAGTCGCTTTGGGAAATTTTGTGGAAGTACTAGGAGTATCTGAGTTAGGACTAGTTTGGGTAACTTTAGTTTTGTTTTGGTCATTCTTCTCGACCATGATCTTGTTACTGTTTACTGCTTTCCTAAGGATGGTATCAGGGGTTTTAACAATATCTGAGTTACCTTTCTTGGAATTATCTTGATTCCTTTTGCTTCTAAGGTCATACTTCCAGTGAGCTTCTATTATGGCATTTTGAAAATCTATGGCAGGGTCGTCAAGATCTTCATAGTTGGCCTCATCCTGATTAGGAGAAAGGAACACTTGTTCTTCTTCTGTGAGGTACACCTCACTCTCATTATCAGACCCTATAAGGTTCAAATGACTTTCATCAATGGGTTCTATATCCCTATCCTCTTCTTCCACATAATTTTCATTGAATGGTGGCCTAATTTGTTGGTCATTTTCCCTTGGTCTGTTTTGAGGCTGCTCCCTTCTAAAATTTTGGTTTCAATTTCTGTTTGGAGGGTTTGGCTGGTTGTCCCTAACAGGGGCCTTTTCATTTATCCTTTCCCACATTTTGGCCATGGTTTTGACTAAGTCATCTATTCTAGGATCTAGGGAAGGAGATGAAGTGGAGACCTCATCTTTATATGTGACCTTTCTTTCTGATCTAGTCCTAGCCCTTTTTTCTGCTAAGTTGGCATCTGCTTTTATGGCTATTTGTTGCATTTCTTCTAAGGTAGGGGGATCTTTGTCTCTCAGATGATATGTCATGTCCGGATCAAAACCCTCGGGGAATTTTTCCAAGGCTAAACCAAGTGGGGGTTTGAAATGAGGTGGGAGGGAGTTATACACACTATTGAACCTAGTGCAATAAGCCTGGACACTTTCCCCATTTTCCCATTTTAGTTGTTATATTCTGATAGGATTTGAATAGGGTTCTTTCGGGCTTCCCACCTGTTTCTGAAGGCTTGACACAGTTCTAGGATGTTGTGGATACTGTTTGGAGGCAAGATTTTGAACCATGTTTTGGGTTCTCCACCCAGGCTTTGGGTGAATATTCTCATACTGACGGTCTCGTCTTGTACTTCCAAGTATTCAAAAGCATCACTAATCCTACTTATATGTTGTTGAGGTGTGGTGGTGTCTTCTCCGGTAAAGTGTGGGATTTTGTCTTGATATTTATTTGGGAGAGGAGCCAAAGGTAATGGAAACACTAAAGGTGCGTACCAAGCTGCCATGATGGGAGCTAATGGATGATGTACAAGATGAGGACTAGTGGGATTAGCTGAGGTGGTTTGAACAGTGGCAGTTTGGACAGGTGTGGTGGATGAACTTGGACTAGTGATCTGGTTTTGAGCAGATCTGGGATGGTAGGAGCCAAAGTGATAGAGAAGCTGAAAGTCGAGGGGTGTGGAAGGTGAGGCTTCTCTACTAGGACTCTGTGGTGGGTCTAGGGGTTCAAGATCGTCAAAGTTTATCTTACTATGCGACTTGCTTCTGAAAAGATTTTTTGATGACTCTAATTCAAAAGGTGAATCTGGTAGGATAGTGAGATGTTCAGGTACTGATCTTGTTTTACGGATGGATCTACCAGTAGCTAGATGGTCAGTTTCAGAAGCTTGCCACAAAATCTTCTCTGGGTCATCTACTATGATAGGGGGATTTGGGTCTGGATGGGATCTGGTGTTGATTCTTTGTGAAGCCAGATTTTGGATCTAGAGTTTAGAGAGGATGGTATTGACGAATGTTTTGGATGGGTGGTCTCTCTAAATTTCTACTAAGGTGAAGGATGGTCAAAATAAAAGGGATGGACTAGTGGAGTCGCCAGGTGGAACTTGGTTGTTTTGTGAAGATAGCTATTGTCCACCACCAGTAACTAATCTGGAAATGTTTTTAAGGTTTTTTCTGAGTTTCTTAAGTGCAGCCTATGGTTTGTCTAAAGTATTCTAAACTTGTTTCAACACTTTGCTAGGGTGGCGATAACAAAAAGAGTCTACTCCAAATGATCTTAGGGACTACTTGCTTGTTTAAGTATCTAAAGGACCAAAGAGTCTATAAGATTTTGCTAGACTGTCATGTACTCAGTGTCCCACCATCTCCCGCTATGTTAGTGAGCGATGGGATAGGTTGATCGGATAGTAACCTAGAGTTTGGTAAAATAGTAAGGCCTACTGGAGGCTAGTGGAGTCGCCAGGTGGATTTTTAGTTGTTTTGAGGTATATGTGTATGGTCCACCACCAATACTGTCAAAAACCAATCTAAGAGAGTTTTTTTGGGGTTTTCTAAGTTTTATGTATTTCTAAGGTTTGGAAGAGTTTCCTATAACTGACTCATCATTTTGCTAGGATGGTGAAGGAGCTATTTTCTACTCTTTGGACAACACTTAAGTTTTCTAAGTTTGAATGAGACTTTGAGAGTTACTAAGGAGTACTTAGATTGTCACTAACTCAGAGTCCCACCGTGATCGCCATTATGTTAGTGAGCGGTGGGATAGGTCGATCAGATAGTAATCTAGAGTTCTATAAAATAGTAAGGCCTACTGGAGGCTAGTGGAGTCGCCAGGTGGAACTTGGTTCTTTTGAGGTATATGTGTATGGTCCACCACCAGTACTGACAAAAACCAATCTAAGGGAGTTTTTTGGGGTTTTTCTAAGTTTTATGTATTTGTAAGGTTTGGAAGAGTTTCCTATAACTGACTCATCATTTTGCTAGGATGGTGAAGGAGCTATTTTCTACTCTTCTGACAACACTTAAGTTTTCTAAGTTTGAATGAGACTTCGAGAGTTACTAAGGAGTACTTAGATTGTCACTAACTCAGAAGGTCCCACCGTGATCGCCATTATGTTAGGGAGCGGTGGGATAAGTCAATCAGATAGTATTCTTAAGGTTGCTGAAAATTTTTAGGGAAACTAAGTTGTTTATCACTCAGGGTCCCACCGTGATCGACATTATGTTAGTGAGCGGTGGGATAGGTCGATCAGATAGTATTCTTAAGGTTGCTGAAAATTTTTAGGGAAACTAAGTTGTTTATCACTCAGGGTCCCACTGTGATCGCCATTATGTTAGGGTCATGTGATTTGGCTGACTGGCAAGCCAAATGACAGTGTAACATCAAACCAAGCTTTGGAGCCCAAGGACCTAGCCTTCCTGGACTCAGAGAGGGCTCTCTCTATATGTGTAAGGGATATCTGTTTGTTCGCTTATTGTGTTCTGATTTTAGGCTAGTTGTGAAGTAATTTTTTTGGTTTTTTTAAGTTGTGAGGGATGAAACTGATCAAAGATATAAAATAGATAACAAGATGTTAGATTAACTAGGCTATGGGGTCAAAAACTCAAGAAGCTATTAAATGACGATACAAGGCTGTTGAAGGGCCGATTTGTTTCAAGGTAGAAAGGATCTTTAGGAAAAATGGAACAGAATGGACATCAATTTTGTGAATAACAAAGAGTTCCAAGCATAACTAGTTTAATAGCAGACATAAACATGGTAGGGAAAACCATTAATCATGCAAAATGTAACTATAAGCTAATCAATACATAGAAATAAACATTCAAGCCATGCATAGAAGTATAAGACCCTCTAACTTTGGGAAATGGCTTTCAGACTTTGGGGAAAACACTTAAGGAAGACAAAAAACTCAAAACACTATGTCGAAACGCCTAAACACAGTACTTCAAGTTATTGGGCACTTTGAACAACAAGATTTGCATAGTTTTAGGCAAAGGGCTAGATCGAAACTAGGCCTCCTTGGTTCAAACAAAATGATAATCCAATCAATCAAAGAGAAGTTTCATGGATGGAACTATAGCTAGCCATAGGTAAGCAGGGCATACCGTGAGTCCTTAGCATGTATAGAACTATGAATGAAACAAGCAACAAAATCCTCAAGTTGTTAAAGAGCAGTTAATAATTCTTTAATGCAACTAAGGAAGAAGAAAACATGAAGGCTATGAAGATTCAGAAAATTTGAGGTGCCTCCATGGGCATATCTCAAATTTGTTCTCTACTGATCTATAGCAAGCAAGAAACATGTATCATGAATGAAAACTAGAAGACAACAACAAAGCAAGAGACACTATACCATTCTACCAAGTCATGGAATCCATCAAAAATCCTTCATCATTCATCCAAGAACATCCAAGAGGCAATCCAAAAGCATAACACAAGTATTTTCTTCCAAAGCTCATATGACCATATATTGCTTCTCTTTTCAATTTCAGCCTTGTTTTACAATGAAATCCTTTGGAATATATAGGCTCAAGTGAGGAAAACCTCATGGTTCAACTTGCCATCCTATTGGCCTAATCAAAATATCTAAATTTGTCCTTGAGGCTTTGCAAAGCCCAAGGCACAAAAATATCTCATAAAATATCTAAAAAATGCTAAAAAAGGGAATTTAATTGACTTTGCATAATTTTTCATGTGCAAAAATAGCTAAACGCACATTTGGAAAAAGCAGTTTTTAGAGGTTCAAAAATTACAAAAATATTTCAAATTTACATCAGAAAAAGGTCCCCTGACTTGCCGGAAACATTTGGCAGCCTTCCTGATGTCAAAACGAAGCTCATGATAGCTCGTTGGAAAGCTCTGAGTGTCTACTTTCTGCCGCAACTGAAATTTCTCCAATCTGATGCCCAGAAGTCC
The DNA here is from genome assembly GCA_034641835.2 of Pinus albicaulis. Classification (NCBI taxonomy): domain Eukaryota; kingdom Viridiplantae; phylum Streptophyta; class Pinopsida; order Pinales; family Pinaceae; genus Pinus; species Pinus albicaulis. Next base: position 2,017,951,459 of record CM076575.1, on the reverse strand, counting down.
TCCAAATCTGCACCTGTGTGCAAAAAGCCAGAAAATTACAGTCTGCTGATAGACCGGGCAGAGTGTGCAAAATGCGAGCCTTTTTCGCTGTTTTGAAGGGGAAAATGATCTCCAAATGCTCTGAAAATCGCTGAGGACATGCTCATGAAATTATGGCATCTGATGGTACCATTCTCCTCCCTTGATGAATCCTCAAAATGAAATGGCGAATTTATGAGTTTTTGATCAAAAACTCAAAAATGCCAAAAAACCAAAAGTTGTCAAAATGGGCCCAAAATTGGTATGCATGACCCTCAAGGGTCCTTGGCAACATGCTCCGAAACTGAGGCCAAAATGTCAAGTGCTGATGTGCCTTTCCTCTCTTTCCGTTCCGGGTGCTTCCCCTTTGCTTCCTTCAGTTTCTCTTGAGTGGCCTTTAGCTTGCGCCGAGCAAACTGATTTAGCTTTTGATAGTGTTGTGTCATCTTCCTTTGCAGCTCCAAGTCTCTGTTTGCCTTCTCAAGCTTCATCTCCAAATGTTTATTGGCTCTTTCTAGCCATGCCTCCTTATTGTTTTCAATCTCTTGCTCAAGTAGTGCAGTGAGGGGAGTGGATTGAAAAAGTGCTTGTTCTTCTTCCTTTTGCCTCTCAAGAGCTTTTCTAAGCCATATGGTTCTAGGCTTCTTTTGCCTAGGTTGGTCCTCTTCTTCATCTTCATCAAACTCACCGATGAGCTCCTCTATTTTTACTTGTGCTTTAGCAGCCTCATTCTTGTATTTGATTGCTCGTGCCTCATGGACAGCCATATGGACACTCATTTGTTTATTTTGGATCTCCAAGAAATGATTGAAGTTCTTTGCCCGATGAAGGTCATTCTCCAATGCTTCAATTTGACCCTCTTGATGGATTAGAAGGTTTTCAAGAATGCGGACTTCATTATCACTGTCATCACTTTGGATTGGGATGATAGCCAATGCACCTCCATGTTCTTGACTTTCTCCTATCTTGCCTTTCCCTTTGCCCTTAAAGGCTAATCTTGCACTTTTCCTTCTTGGAATGCTAGTGAGAGGTTTCTTGGGCGATTTTCTTTTGCTCCGGATAGCTCTTGTTACTTTTGGAGTAACCACCTTGAGCATTTGCTTCTTTTTTGTCTTGGGATTAGTCTTCTCGAGAGAGGAAGGCATGATGGCCTTGCCCTTGTCACTTTGTTTGTCACCTTCCGGAAAAATCCCTTCCTCTTGAAGCTACTGTGCAACTTGAGGAGGCTGTAATGTATCATGAGAGGACTGCTGCTGCTGCTCACCTTCATCATGTTGTTCAAACTTCTGCCCCTGTTCACCAACATCAAGTTGCTGCTGTGTTTCAACTCCATGCTCACCTAGTGGCTCAAGCTGTTGCCCCTGACCATCAAAATCAAGTTGCTGTCCTTCATCACTTCCTTCATGTTTGTCCTCCTCTTTATCTACCTGTTCATGCCCCTCCTCTTCATGTTGTCCTGACTGTTCTGTGGTGATCCTGAGCCTTCTAGGAGTAGGCCTGCTGGATAAAGGTAAAGGGCGATGAATAGGCGGGGTGGGAGATGTATGGACCGGAGGAATAGTGGAGAAATCCGGGTGACTGATAAAAACATCCCAAGAAACCCCTTTCTTCTCCAGCTGATGAAGAATGATGATTTTGATCAGAGAATGATGGAAGAGAGAAGCTATTTGATGAGATGGAGGCTTCTTCTGAACTAAGGATGCCATTTTCTCGATGCTCTTGCACAAAAAGTAAGGGAGATTGAGCTGCCTAGTTCTAGTGAAATGCATCAATAGTCAGACATGATAGGCATAAAACTTGGTAAATCTCCCTTCACAAGTAAAATACTTCATTATGATCTTCATCAGAGGAGCATAGCTGGCAAGAAGATGAGAAAAAGGAAAAATGGCAGTGCATGTTTCTCTGTGCTCGGGCTTGATGAAAGGCTTGTAGTCATCCAAATCTAGATAGGCCTGCTTGAACCATTTCTCACCATGATATGGGATTTTGGTAGCTTTAGATACCAACCTCGGGGAAAAATTGAAATCAAGGTCTGCCACCTTAAAATGTTTGCTTTGGAACCTCAAGGCGCATAGGTGTGTCAAGGGCGAGAAAATTTTGACCTCCTGTACTCTTTGGCAGAAATCCAGACAACCTACCTCATGAAAATTGAAGAGGATGGATGGATGTGCATTGACCTCCTCAGTAGAAATTGGCTCATATCTCTTGTGTAAACCACTTCTGTTGTCTTGCCTGGGCGGCATTTTGGGCTAAATATGCTCTTGTAGCACCAAATTGTCTCACTGCTTTTAAACTGCCCTTCTTTAATCTAAACTCTGTCAACCCACTGTTTTGATAAGGAAACAATGTTTTTGTTGGATGCTAGTGCAAAATGTCCTTCTCAATATAAAACCTCTGCTCCTTTACAATGTGGCCTTCCTACCTTTGATATGTATTTCAGCCATTAGACCTTCTAATAAGAGAAAACACAGTGAAATGAAGATAGGCTGTTAGGTGAAATTGCTGTGTATAGTGACAAAGTCACCTTGCTCTGTTGGAAATATGATGCAGAGTGTTGTCCTTGATGGCAACCCACTGAATGAAGATAAAGACATGCGACTGTTGACAAGTGTTGTCCTTGATGGCAATCCACCTGATGAATTTATTCTTGACTTGATGGACTTGGTAAATAATGTAAATCTGATATGAAATGATGTTAGTTAGCAACATGATGCTGAGTGTTGTCATTAAAAGGCAACCCACTTGATGAAGAAGATGGCAACTTACTTGATGAAGTTGTGCTTGATAGAATATGTTCTTAATGAAGTAAATCTGATGTATCTACAGAGAGTACAGAAGACAGTGAAGAAAGGAATTCAGATTGTGCTAAATCTATGGAGAAAGAGTATGTCTCAAGGAATACGCGGATCTTTCTAAGGGAAGTCGCGTATGCACGCGGAAAAGAACGTGCCAAGTCGCGTATGGGCTAAAGCGCTCTAAAAGTGCAAAACCAGGGGTAATCACCATGGTATTGACCCATTGTATTGGGTAATGATCCACCTAATTGACCCCGTCCAGGAATACCATCGGATGTAATGTGGTTTTGGGCTCATGGTATTGAAAAAGGGGCTCATGGTATTGAAAAAGGGTAAACCTATATAAGGAGAAGAAATTCATTGTGCAAATCATGACTGTGGGTGCAAGACGTCTGAGCTTGAATGAATACTTCTCTCTGAAGTAGATCTGAATGAAAAGGGTTACACTTGAAGATAAATCTGAATGTATGAGGCACCAATGATGAAGAAGGGGATCTAGATCTGAAATGTACTTGTATCTACTAGATCTGCTTATGGAAGGATTAGATCTGAAATGAGGCGAACATCTGTCTGAAGTAAAAGGGTAAATCTGAACTGAATATCTAATCTGAAGAAGTATGCTGCTCTATAATGATTGAAGATCTATACGCTACTTCGCCGCAGAGGAAGCGCGTATATACGCGGCTTCGCTGAAGATAAAGCGCGTATGCGCAATGTAATATATACAGAGGTATACGTTGGTTTGTGTGGACGGAAGCGCGTATATACGCGACATCAGTGAAGTGAAAGCGCGTATGCAAACTAGGGTTTGCTTAAGCAAGGGGTATGAAATATTTGATCTGTTCTGCTGTGTTTCTGCTATCTGATCTGTGTTGATAAGTATCTGTTGGTGATGTATGTTTGTGCTTAAAAGTATGGAAAGGGTCTAGTCTGAAAATATGATGAAACGTGGCCTGCAAGTGGTGTCCTAGTGGAAGCTTTGGATCCAGTGTGAAAATTGATGAAACGTGGTCCATAGAGGTGCTGAGGGTTGTAGCCTTCAGTCAGGGGGTTGTAGCTCCCTTCCAGGTGAGGTTGGTAAACGAGATCAGGGGGTCGTAGCTCCCTTCCAGGAGAGGCTGGTAAACGAGAGCAGGGGGTCGTAGCTCCCTTCCAGGAGAGGCTGGTAAACGAGTCAGGGGGTTGGAGCTTCCTTCCAGGAGAGGCTGGTAAACGAGCGCAGGTGGGTGCCTGCGTGCTGGTCAAGTCTGCGCCAGCACATATGTTGTAAGATGTTTTCTCTATAATAAAATATTGAAGGCCGAGCAACTGCAGCGGTGGTTTTCTCCCGACTTGGGTTTCCACCTAAAAATCCTGGTGTTCATGTGTGATGCTTTGTGTGATGGTTTATTCTGTTCTTACTGCACATGTTTACTGTTTATAGAACACCTAATGAATGAATGATGGAATGATATAAGTGAAGAACTAATGGCATAATTAGATCTCTGTGTATACGCGATTTTTATGAAGGATATCCGCGTGTATACGCTAGTTGGCTTCAGAAAAGTAGCGTATGGGTTTTAGAGCATGAAAAAGTAAAAAGTTTCAGTTTGCCTTAAATACTGATTCACCCCCCCCTCTCAGTATTTTTCCCAACAATTGGTATCAAAGCCGGTTCTTCTGTAAAAGCTTGATCACTTGAAGGAGATCCATCACAATGGGAAGGAAGCAAAAGAAGAAGGCTACTGAAAAGGAGATATCTCAGAAGACATGTGCAGCAGAAAATGAAGAAGATGAAACAGGTATTGATTGTTGTTCTTGTGATGCACTTTCCTGTACATGCAATGGTGAAGATAGTCAAAGTAAAGTTTTGGATCTAAAGGAAGCTATCAAGAAAATTGAAGATCAACAAAGATCATTTAATAAAAGCGAAGCTATCTACAATGAGATGATCTCTCAAATGAAAGATCAAATAGAAATGCTGAATGGACAGGTGGAAAAGTATCAAAGGTTTCATACTTATGCATCCAATCGAATTAAAGAACTAGAAGTAGAAATCAACGATCAAAATGCAGATCTCGAAAAATCAAGCAAGAAGAATGAAGGACTTGAAGCTGCAATCATCTCTCTGCAAGCAGATCTTGAAGCATCAAGTAAGAAGAATGAGGAACCTCTACAAACATTTGAAAAGGAAGGCCTTGAAGTAGAAATCATCTCTCTCAAAGAAGATCTGGAAAAATCAAATAAGAGGAATGAAGAGCTGCAACAAACATGTGAAGAAAACGAAAATTGGTTGAAAGAAGAGATTCTAAATCTGAAGGATCAAGTAGAAGATGTAAGAAGGAAAGAAGAAAGAATGACAAAGCAATGTCAAGCCTTGGAGGTTGAGGTAAACATTCTCAAAGGTAAATTAGAAGAAAAGGTTAAACTTTTGAGGTTTCAAGATAGTACTAACATTTTGGACAACATTCTGAGTAATCAAAGGTCTCCTGCTATCAAACTTGGTCTTGGTTTCAAAGAAAATGTTAAAGGAGAATCTAGCTCACAAGGGAGTGCTAAAAATACAGAGGATGTCAATGCAAAACCTGAAGTGTTGAAAGAAACAAAAGGTCAACCAACAATGATGAAATCTCAAAGGAAATCTGTCAATAAAGTTGAATGCTTTAAATGTCATAATTATGGGCATGTTGCAGCAAATTGCAGGAGCAGATCATTTCAGCCTCAAACAAATGGTTCCTACATAGAAAGGTACTCTGGCTTCTTCAAGGGATATTGTTTTTCATGTAACAAGTATGGACATAAAGCAGCTGATTGTAAAAGGAGGAAGATTAGAAATACTCATTATGATTCTTATGCTTATTTCTCTGGACACATGAGATGTTATTTCTGTAACAAGTATGGACATGTAGAAAAGGAATGCAGGTTGAACAGATCTGAGAAAGTGGACAACTTTCGGCACACAGTTAGGAAGTTCAAGCAAGTTTGGAAAAACATGGAGAACCGATCAGAAACGTAGGGAATTCTGACCCTACTGCAGTCATCCGCTTCAGAAGCTGACTTTTATTATTGATTGCAGGAATGATGTGGGATACATTATGAGATTTAGTAATGTATCATCACAGGGGGAGCAATGTATGATGAATCTCATGGTTGATTTGATCATTCTGGTTATGTTTACTTCTGACGGCGCATCTGATGTGGAAAAGACAGGTACAGGAAGTACAAGTTCAGGGGGAGATGAAGGAATGTGAATAATTTCTATGCTTCACTTTCCATACGCGAGTTCTATTAACAAAAGTCGCGTATACACGCGAGTTCCAGCGGACACAGTCGCGTATGCATTGAGGATAAGAGAATTTGGATGACAGCTGAAGATCAGGAGCAGAGGTTCAGGGGGAGCATCAGTTTGACTGATAATAACTGTAGTTTTGACTCTGTCTCAGCTTAACTTATCAGTTCTAAATAATGATGATATGATACATGGTTTCTTATGTTGAAGACTATGGATGAGTCCTGTCTACTTGAGTATTCATTGTTGAGATGAAAGTCCTATAATTCGAAGATAAGGGCAGCCCATGCAGAGATTGTTGCTGACGATTTGCTGATGAACGTTTTCAGGTTGCACAAGAAGGAGCACTGGTCCAGGGGGAGTAACAGGTTGAATACTAATGATTGCATTGTTGGCAATATGACTGCTTATTCTTGGTTTTTGTGATACTCATGCTCAAATGATGATGACTTGGTACATGGTTTATTATGATGAGATTTTGAGCCCTAGTTGCTGATAAATATCTTTTGTGCTCACAAATGGATGAGTTGGATGTTGTTTGATTCAGAAATAAGAATAGATCATGCAGAGTTTGTTACTATGGTTGAGAACTTTTGGTGGAGATGAGATCTTTTGCCTACATATGCTACTTCATGTTAAAACTTGAAGATCTGGGTGATATTGGACCTCATGGATGATTGACACAGAGTTGAAAATAGTGTTCTGGTATGATAATCTATCTTGGAAAGATTGTATTGATGCTGCAAATAATCTGAAGGCTTGGATACTAATGGGCTTATGCTACAACCGGTGGATGACGCTTGAAGACACAACTACACTGTTCTGTAGTCCAGGGAAGCATTCAAATATCTCAGAAAGAATATGAACACTGGCTTTTTCTCACAGAGGATCAGATCTGGTTAAAATTTAGAAGATGGCATTGGATACGCGGGTTTCCTGAAACACAGTCGTGTATATACGCGAGTTCATGCACAGAAAACCGCGTATGACTGATTGCTGACATTTTTTTGTTTGGAGTCAGCTCTCTTCAGCACAGCTGCAGTGCTGTTTGGTATCTCTGATAATTGTTTGGTATATCCGGTGGTGTTTCGCCCAATTCTTTCTGATGTTTTGATAAAGATGCATTGATGATTTGTTGAAAGTGTTCAGGATGCACAAACTAAGGGGGAGCCTTAGTCATATGGAAAGGATGCTTGGATGCACAGATTCAGGGGGAGCAGTGGCCTTGCTGAGTATAATACATTGTTGGCATTATGTTGATTCTGAAATATGTTCTCTTTCTTGAGGACTTTCTGGTGTTGGTCTTAAAGTTATTTTTGTAGTTTGGTGTAAATGTCTTGTTGAGACTCATGATGTAAATTGCTATATTCAGTCATGTAAGGACTTGTCAAATTTGTAAACCCACTTGGTTGGGTAGCTGAGTCAATTTTTTGTAAACCCACTTGGTTGGGTAGCTGAGTTGAAATGTGTAAACCCACTTGGTTGGGTACTTGAGTCTTATATGTAAATCCACTTGGTTGGATATTTGATGTAAGTATGAGTCTTTGGTGATAGGAAGTTCATAGAGTCATGTAATCCTTTGAAAAGTATGTTTGAAGATTCAGCATGAACTCAGGGGGAGCTTGGCCACTTCAGTATACATCAGATCTGCAGAACGCTTCTTCCACATGAGGAGAAGAAAAGGGGGTAAGTGTGTTGGTTTTGATCCGCCCATTTCCCTTGATGTCAAAGGGGGAGAGTGTGTTGGTTTTGATCCACTGGTTTTGATCCGCCCTTTGCCCTTGATGTCAAAGGGGGAGAATGACATGGTGTTTGAATGCAGATAATGGTGTCAAAGAATTGGGAGAGTGACATGGTGTCAATGTACCTATCTGTTGTGGTAACCAAACACCATCGTGGTTGCCATCAAGTCCAAAGGGGGAGATTGTTGGAAATATGATGCAGAGTGTTGTCCTTGATGGCAACCCACTGAATGAAGATAAAGACATGCGACTGTTGACAAGTGTTGTCCTTGATGGCAATCCACCTGATGAAGTTATTCTTGACTTGATGGACTTGGTAAATAATGTAAATCTGATATGAAATGATGTTAGTTAGCAACATGATGCTGAGTGTTGTCATTAAAAGGCAACCCACTTGATGAAGAAGATGGCAACTTACTTGATGAAGTTGTGCTTGATAGAATATGTTCTTAATGAAGTAAATCTGATGTATCTACAGAGAGTACAGAAGACAGTGAAGAAAGGAATTCATATTGTGCTAAATCTATGGAGAAAGAGTATGTCTCAAGGAATACGCGGATCTGTCTAAGGGAATTCACGTATGCACGCGGAAAAGAACGTGCCAAGTCGCGTATGGGCTAAAGCGCTCTAAAAGTGCAAAACCAGGGGTAATCACCATGGTATTGACCCATTGTATTGGGTAATGATCCGCCTAATTGACCCCGTCCAGGAATACCATCGGATGTAATGTGGTTTTGGGCTCATGGTATTGACAAAGGGTAAACCTATATAAGGAGAAGAAATTCATTGTGCAAATCATGTGTGTGGGTGCAAGATGTCTGAGCTTGAATGAATACTTCTCTCTGAAGTAGATCTGAATGGAAAGGGTTACACTTGAAGATAAATCTGAATGTATGATGCACCAATGATGAAGAAGGGGATCTAGATCTGAAATGCACTTGTATCTACTAGATCTACTTATGGAAGGCTTAGATCTGAAATGAGGCGAACATCTGTCTAAAGTTAAAGGGTAAATCTGAACTGAATATCTGATCTGAAGAAGTATGCAGCTCTGTAATGGTTGAAGATCCATACGCTAGTTCGCCGAAGAGGAAGTGCGTATATACGTGGCTTCGATGAATAGAAAGCGTGTATGCGCAATGAAATTGGTTCTGTAATTTGTACAGAAGTATACGCTTGTTTGTGTGAACGGAAGCACGTATATACGCGACAGCAGTGAAAGGAAAGCGCATATGAAAACTAGGGTTTGCTAAAGTCTGTGGTAAGAAATGTCTGATCTGTTCTGGTGGTTTACTGATATCTGTCAGTGAGTTATATGTATCTGTTTCATGGTTGACTGTGCTTAAAAGTATGGAAAGGGTCCAGTATGAAAATATGATGAAATGTGGCCTGCAAGTGGTGTCCTAAAGGAAGCTTTGGATCCAATGTGAAAATTGATGAAACGTGGTCCATAGAGGTGCTGAGGGTTGTAGCCTTCAGTCAGGGGGTGGTAGCTCCCTTCCAGGTGAGGCTGGTAAACGAGATCAGGGGGTCGTAGCTCCCTTCCAGGTGAGGCTGGTAAATGAGATCGGGGGGTTGTAGCTCCCTTCCAGGAGAGGCTGGTAAACGAGTCAGGGGGTCGTAGCTCCCTTCCAGGAGAGGCTGGTAAACGAGCGCAGGTGGGTGCCTGCGTGCTGGTCAAGTCTGCGCCAGCACTTATGTTGTAAGATGTTTTCTCTATAATAAAATATTGAAGGCTGAGCAACTGCAGCGGTGGTTTTCTCCTGATTTGGGTTTCCACCTAAAAATCCTGGTGTTCATGTGTGATGCTTTGTGTGATGGTTTATTCTGTTCTTACTGCACATGTTTACTGTTTATAGAACATCTAATGAATGAATGATGGAATGATATAAGTGAAGAAATAATGGCATAATTAGATCTCTGTGTATACGCGAGTTTTATGAAGGATATCCGCGTGTATACGCTAGTTGGCTTCAGCAAAGTAGCGTATGGGTTTTAGAGCATGAAAAAGTAAAAAGTTTCAGTTTTCCCTAAATACTGATTCACCCCCCCCTCTCAGTATTTTTCCTAACATGCTCTGTGTTGTTTGGAGCTCGACAACCTATTTCGTATCTTTGGCCAATGGTAAAGTTTTCAACTTCTCAATCCTACCTTTGTCTAGTAAGCCAATCAATCAACAAAGCTCATATCATATATAGTCACCTTTAGTGCAGACACAGTCAATTTCACTGTTTTATAGAACAAAGGTGACAAAATGTTTCAAAGGTTTTCAAGAAAAAGTTGTAGGAGTTTTATCCTTTCAAACAATCAAAGCTCTCTTTTCAATATAGAATCCCTGTCTCTCTGGAAAAATGCCTTTGTACCCTCTGAAAAACAACTTCTCAAATGAGTTTGAAGAACAAAAAAGGCAGTCAAAAGTATACACAGTGAACAACTGTCCTTTTCTGTGGTTGATAGGGGTAACCTTCTTTTTTATGTTTTGAGGAATAAAACACCTTTGTCTTGTTAAAGGAAAGTGAAAACGCAGTTTTTAGTTCAACGCATTTTCTTTTCCCTGTAAACACTTAATCAGCATGTCAACACTCCAGCACAGTTTTGAATAATAGATGTTTACACAGCAAAAACACTGTTTACATAGATGATGATAGATTTTAAAGATGTTTCTGTACTGTGATACCAAAAATTGTAGCAGGTCAATGTCGAGAAGCTCCCCTTGATCGAAACCTTAACCCTCATATGCAGTCCACCAATATATTTAACAATATAAACTCAGTCAAGCAAAGGGGTTAAAAACAATCCAATCTTCTTGTGTTTAAAGGACAGAGTTGGCATAGTTTGAAATGCTTCTGTGGTAGTAACAAAGGTTTTCAAGCAGTCAAAAACCTGCAAGCCTGTTTTGAAATAAAATACCCTATTCCGCTTTAACATAGTCACTTCACACATAACTGTTTGAAACCCGATTTCCTTGGCCTCCAAACATTATCTATCAAACGTGAATTCAAGGGGGAGCTGTGCAAAGTACCTCAGAATATGATGCAAAACCCTTTTAGTGAGTTGAAATCACCTTGGAGGAAGTTTGGAAAGCGTGTTAGAGGCCGGAAACATGCGCGGAACTCTTAGAAAGAAAAACGCCGCGCAAGATTTGGTTGTCGGGTCGGTGTCGGGCGCCCGTGACCGCGACTACAGGAGTGTCGCGCGCGGCTACAGGAGTGTCGCGCGCGCTTGTTGTGTAGTGCAAAAACCTTGCCTAGGAGTGCCGCACGGTGCTCCAACTCTGAAAACCTTTAAAATTTGACTTGAAAACTTCACTTCCCGCTTGGAAATTGCAGAGAGATGGCTCGATCTGCTTGGAGAACTCAAAAATGAGTTTGCCACTTCGATTTACTCCTTTAAAAAGGTGAAAAACCCCAACGGTCACTTTGTTAATTTGAAATGAAAAATGAAATCAAACCTCTCGGTTAGTCTTTGTAAGGGCTTTCAAAGTTTTTGATTTTCTTCAAATATGCCTTTGGTGCACTTTTTTGAAACCTGAATGATATAGCCTGTATTTGAGAGGGATCTATCCTTTTGAGATGATGTTGGCAGCACGTCTTTCATGCTCTTAAACCATGTTAATATGTACCAATCTTTTTATAGCAAGCAAACCTATTTTGAAAAGGTTAAAATTGTTTTCACTCCTGCATATAGATTCAAAAAGGTAATTTCTGCTAATATTTGTCCCTTTGGTGATAATTTAACACTGAAGCTCCAACTTTGAGAAAAACCCTAATGAACTGTGGATCATCCTCTATCACTTTGTTTTAACACTGTTGATGATATTTATTATGTAAAACCCACTTTAAATCTGTCAAGAAAAACACTGAAAACTGCTTTGTCATTTGAAAAGAGATGGCTTATCTTTTTAACTTGGTTTGACAATCTCTGCCTCCAGGTGTTTCATCAGTTTTTTCTCCAACTGTAGGTGTTAACAAATTTGCTGCATTTATTCAGACTTTGCCATTTTATGTTGATCAAGGAGGGCGCTGCTTCCAACACACTTTTCTCTGCTCAAAACCTACCAATATGGTGTCTCTTGACCCTTAACTAATGAAGACCTATGTTTGTCTCAAGCTTTCCAAAAACTGACAGTATGTCAAGGCACCCCTTTTGCATATTATGAACAATAGTTTCAATTGTAATGCCTCTTGAAGAGATAGCCAGATTTTCTGTGTCAGCTGTTATGAGCACATTTGAAAAGCACCTGTTTATATCTTTGTGTTGAGGAGACAAATATATGAGGTGTGAAATGACAGCTAGAATTACTCACAGACACCAAGGCTTTTTATTAGCCATGTTCCTCCTAATGGAGCTCTGAAATCACTAACCCTGCTGCATCTGAAGAATGTACTCGTCTTTGAGGTGGATTGTGGATTGCAATGCCGGGACTTGCACTGGCTCTTTTTAAATGATATCAAGATGGCTTATGTCTGGGGGCTGTATACTACTTGCCTGATTTTTCTCTATGTTTGTCTAGAAACCATATACTATATTCCACAACCCAACAGAAACATAAGAGTACACAGAGGTCTTTTTATTTGAAGTGTCTTCTTGCTCAGCACTGACTTGAGCCATTCATACTAGCACCCCTGCAGAGATTTTTTGTTACAATAGCTTTGATCAATGGAGTCTCTTCTTGTTTGCGCCCTGATGATGATACCTGAAACTTCAATTGATCCTCTTTCTTTGGACATAAGACCTAAAAACTCTGCTTTCTCTTGATTTGAACATTTCTGATCTTAGCCCTGTTTTTTATCATCACTTTCCCTTAGAAACCTGGAGTTACTGTTTCACTGTTTAAAAAAAACCTGTCTTACAGTCAGTTTGCAATTTTTCAAGTCAACATTGGCCATCGCCCTCTACTTGTAGATGAAGGAGGTGCCTTAACCCTTTGCTTATAGATGAAGGAGGTTCTTGGCCATGAAAAATTTCAAGTCTGTTTGACAATGTTGTCTTTCTTCTACTGTGTTTTCATGCTGAATGAAGCTGCAAGAGTTTGATGAATAACTCTCTGCCCTGCAGATGTATCTCAGGCTCATGTTCACATTGAGAAGCAGTTGTTCTTCTAATGTGGAGTCAAAAAATTTCTACTGAGATGATGACATGTTTCCTATGCTTGTAGAATCCATAAACAGTATAAAACACCTAAAATCAACTTGAGATTTATGGTCTATGCATTGTTGAGACTTAGGGGCGTGTAAGTGGCGCGACTTAGAGTTGTGACTAACTTCATTAGCAAAGTGGGAGGTCTGTTATGATTGGTTTGTAGTAGATGGAGTTTTTTTGGCCTTTTGATGGTTGCCAAGGGTGAAATGCCTTAAAGCGCCACTTCCTAACTTAGGGGGAGACTTTTTGAACAGATTTGGATTGTCTCTTTTAGAGCTGACAAGCAGACTTAGTATGGCTGAGGTTAGGCAGGATTTGATAATGGGATTTCAACTTGTCATGGGCGAACTGAAAAGGAAGGAGAGAAAAAAGGTTTTATGGGTGTTTTCCCAGCTGGAAAATTTGATAAATTTTAAGATCAGCTGTTGGAAAACTGGGCTGTTGAACTAGTCATCACTAACAAGTGAAAAATACTGATGACTAACAAGTATAATAGCTAACTATCTCACATTGTCATACAAAAATTGGCAAGTTCCTTAACCAATTTACTGTCTCCAGACAACCTGCCTCCACTGCGCAATCCCTGATGGTAAAGAACCTCTGAATGAATGATTATGGCATGCCCTGTCTACACAATCCTCATAGGCACATCCAATGTGTGTGCGGTTGCATGTGTGCAACCGATAATGTCACAACTGATAGTCAATCTGTCCCTTTCACCTACATCTCAACTGGGTCTCCACTGGATCTAACATGCATGTAGATAATATTAGTAAATCTCTAGTTGCATGTGAGACTACTGATTATGATTTAATTAATAATTAATTCACTTGATCTCTCTCTAGTGTATCTTCAATTACAACTAGCACAACTGAGTTCAACTCACTTAACTGAGTTAAACTACTTTACAACTTTCATAACTACACTTCCAACTCTATTACAACTTCGAATCACTCAGTTACAACTAAGTCCACATGCATGTCCCAACAACCAACCTCTTAACTTTAAATTCACTTAGCTAATTGATTTTCCACTCTAGTAAACTATTTCCAAATTCTCATTGAGAATAGATTATTGTTTATTGTCCAACTAACATTAAGGGATTATAATAGTCGACATGCATCTATAAATATACATGCAATCTATAAATAGAACTTGCACATACATCTATAAATAGACCTCGTCTATAAATAGAATATGCTCATGCATCTATAAATATCATCCACCTAAAAATAGTCTGTGTGGGCCCCACCTAGTGTAGATGCTTAATTTTCACTAGGATCAAGGATGTTGTTTCTGGATGCCAATTTCACTGTTTCTTGTTGCAAACTTCAACACTCCCTCTCAACAAGAAATGAATGTCTTTGCATGTGACATGCAACTCCATGCATGCACCTTGCAACCTTTGCATGCAACACTTCCGAAACTGGATAGCCTCCAAGAAACTGAATCGGTATAATGCATCTGTCATCAAAGTCTTCTCACTTCTGCTAGTACCAACTACACATGTCTTTTGGATCCACTGCGTTGTTGACCTCTGCATTCATGCACTCTGCACTTACTCTCAACTCTGATCCGCGCTCCAGTATACGACACTGTCACTTTGATTTCATGTCCTCACGACATCTGACTGCATCATTCCAATTGATCCTGTTATTGCTGCTCTATGGGCTCCTCGTAGCCAGGTTCGATTCATCCACACCATCTCAATGAATCCTACCCAAAATTTCTTCTTGGGATTATTCATGCATGTCGCCCCACCTCTCACCTAGTGGTATAGCTGAATGCACTCCCTCTGCCCATCTAAAACGAAATTTCTCTGCATGAGTGGTTTCTCCCACTCCATGATCCTCGTCTTGTGGTTGCTGCACATCCTGAGGTTCACTCTTACCTGCATGCAAATCCAGCTCCCTCTCAAGGGTCAATTTCATGGCTTTATCACACTTCCCAACAGTAGGAACCTTTGTAGAAACCCCCTCTACATCAAGTCCATAGAGATTCTTAACTCGAATCCCAAACTTCTTGGCTTGCCCTATTGCTTTGTGTCACAGGAAAAATTTTCCTTCACTAAAGACAACATCATAGCCTCTATCCTCTAACATTGTGACTGAGACTATATTTTTCTTCAAACCTGGTACATGCATTACATATTTTAAATGAAAGAGTTTACCTGACGCCCTCTGAAAGGTAATGGTACCAATGCCAATCGCATTGTATCGTCCATTGTCACCCAACTCAATATGCATCTGGAGATCTCTCTCCTCCAAGTCACTGAAAAGTTTCTTATCTCCCGTCATGTGAAAGAAGCATCATTATCAAAGTACCACCCCGATCCCAATGCAATTGACACCATGCATGCAATCAATGAGAATTTAATATCAAATTGCGAGGCAAGAGCCTCACCAGCTGCAGCTCTAGCATCCATCGTGTTCTTCTTATTTGGTGGACAATTTGTGGCAATATGTCCATGCTCGTGACAGTGAAAACACTTCAATTTGGACATGTTGTGCTCCTTTCCATATTCACCGGCCTCAGATTTAGAATAGAATTTCTTCTCCTTCCCCTTATTTGCCTTGGTAGCCAAAGCACAATCTTATTCATCATCATGCTTTGATGAAGAGCCATCTCTAGTGTTCCAACTGAACCAGATCCAACCATAGTCATTCCCAATCTGGAAATTTTTCCAGTCCGTTGACAGAGTCTCATAACTGTGACAAATCTTAGGAAGTCCTAGGAGAGAAAAACTCACCAAATCATCATCAGCAACACTTATTCCTACACTCCCAAGCTCATTCCTACATTGGACAAATTTTTTTAAGTATATTGGAATAGTGTCGTTCTTTTCCATCTTGATCTTCCTAAGTTTACCTTTGAGCACCAATTTCCTATGGTCGTTGTTACTTTGGAATAGATATGTCAAAGACTTCCACATAGCATATGGTGTGGCTTTCCCATGGAGGCTTGAGACAATGCGGTCTCGTACTCCCTCCAACATAATCCTCCTCGCCTTTGCCACTTTCTTTTTCCATGCATCAAGTAATGCAGCATCTGTCGAAGTAGGCTTAGGAACATCATTATCAATGAATTCCTTCAAGCCATTATCTTCGAGCACCGCCTCCATCCTGTCCTTCCAATAAATGTAGTTTGAGCTGCCCTCGAGTGCATACTCTAACCTCAAGCCATTGAAATCCATTTCGATGTTAAACCAGTTGTAGCACCAAGAAAGTCTTTCTGCAAATTCGAATTATTTCCACCAACAAACTCAGCTCTTGCTTCAAAATTGCAATCTCTTGTGCCCTGATACCATGTAGAAATTTAATACAAAATATGTGTTGTCTGGATTCTCCTGATCTAACAATTATATGCCATTGTTAAATACAGAATCACTTCTAAAAAATCTTTGCGGAATTTAAAACACAATTGCCAATAGCAATATCATGAAGAAATATCAATCACACATAACACAAATAATTTTACCAAGAAAGCATAAATCTAAAAACCCCACTATCATATATTATTTATATATCATGGATCATTAAAAAATCTCATACAAAGCTCCAATCCAAGAGCTCTCGATACAAAAGCTAAATGTCTCACACTGTCATACAAAAATTGGCAAGTTCCTTAGCCAATTTAGTGTCTCCAGACAGCCTACCTACACTGCGCAATCCCTGATGGTAAAGAATCTTTGAATGAATGATTTTGGCCTGCCTTGACTATTCAATCCTCATAAGCACATGCAATGTGTGTGTGGTTACATGTGTGCAACCGATAATGCCACAATTGATAGTCAATCTGTCCCTTTCACCTAAATCTCAACTGGGTCTCCACTAGATCTGACATGCATGTAGTTAATAGTAGTAAATCTTCAGTTGCATGTGAGACTACTAATTGTGAATTAATTAATAATTAATTCACTTGATCTCTCACTAGTGTATCTTCAGCTACAACTAGCACAACTGAGTTAAACTACTCTACAACTTTCATAACTACACTTCCAACTCTGTTACAACTTCGAATCACTCAGTTACAACTAATTCCACTTGCATGTCCCACCAACCAACCTCTTAACTCCAAATTCACTTAGCTAATTTATTTTCCACTTCAGTTAAATATTTCCAAGTGGTAATTGAGAATAGATTATTGTTTATTGTCCAACTAATATTAAGGGATAATAATAGTCGACATGCATCTATAAATAGACATGCAATCTATAAATAGAACTTGCACATACATCTATAAATAGACCTCATCTATAAATATAATCCACTCATGCATCTATAAATAGACATCCACCTAAAAATAGCCTGGGTGGGCCCCACCTAGTGTAGGTGCATAATTTTCACTAGGATCAAGGATGTTGTTTCCAGATGCCTATTTCACTGTTTCTTGTTGCAAACTTCAACATTTGTGCACACAGTTGTGGAGCCTTCCCTTAGGCCCAAAAGCACAGAAAGATAGATATAATTAAAATCTTGATTCAACCATGATGACTTCGACAAAGCGTTACATCGCTTTATATAGCATTTATGTCCACATACCATGGCCAGAAAAAACAATAGACTAAACCCTTTACCCGTTACAAAATAGGGGCTTCAACCCACCCCGAAGCCCCTAAACACCGTGCAGTAGAACTACTCCCCTATTTTGCGCACTCCGCTCCTCAAGTTGCAAAGTCTTTTGACCAAAAATGAACGAAGTTGGGCCATGCCCAACAGGCCCCCAACACTCACATGTGACTCGTCCCGAGTCACTCATCTAGTGCGTTCTGAACCTTCGTTTTGATGCTACGTAGGCCTTGTTGCAGGGCTGAAGCATCTCTGTAATCTACTTTTCTTCTTGGTGCACTTCTTCGAACAACTTCTCTGTTGTCGTTTTCACTACCTTTTGAAGCACGTCTTTATGCCTTTGTCGCATCTCTTTAAGCTTTCCATCTACTTTATGAGACAGCTAAATGGCCTCATCCTTCCATGGTTGAGTCCTCGCTGCTCCTTGGCAATTTTCTTCCTTGGGGATTGTCTCACTCCAGGGGTCACAGCTGGCCTCTTTACCTGCTTTTTCTTTGGTTGCACTTATGTGGTGGTCTTATTTCTTTGCGACCTCGAACCTGTGACACTAGGTGTTGTGGATTCCATGACTCCTGCTAGTCCCTTCATTATAGATTCCCTAAAATTTCCTCAAATCTCCTATCAGGCATACAGTCAATTTCTCTGTTCTCACTTGGGAGAAAATTCTCAATTTCAATTATCAAGGAGCAAAGTGTCAAAATGTGGAGTGGGACCTTGCTTTTATAATGAATTTAAATTTTGGACCCCATGATTATCTTCATATTTGGCTCATTTAATGCATATATGCCACTAGATTCAACCATCTATGCCTAATAAATTCACTTCCCCTGCTCTTTTTAACGGAAACTTTCCTTTCACATCAACTTTTTCCTTCCAACGGTCATATTTCTGGTGAACTTCGATGAACCTTCCCTTGTTTCACAGCAACTCCACCCTCGTTGCAATTTCTTTGGACATTGAAATACTCCTGAATATTGCACAGTGATCTTCCTTCAACGCAGTTCTCCGTACTTCGCCATACTCCTAACTATTGTGCAATACTCTTCCTTCAGCGAAGCTCCTTTCTACAGAGTAGTTTATAGTCCAGTGCCCACTTTCAACTGTAGGTGGAATTAATAATTTCCCCTTTCCATTTTTCAGTGTGAAGCTCTAGGGATAGAGTCATCCATGTATATCTTCAATATTCTACCATTCACTCATCCTAACATCAACTGACCATCCAACTTCGTGATTTGAACTGTGCCTCCATCAGAGACGTTCTTGATGATGTATGACCCCAACCAATGCGTTTTGAACTTTCCTGGGAAATTTGTGAACTTCCTATCATAAAATAGTACCAGGTCCCCTTCCTTGAATGTCTTCTGCTTGATGTGCCTGTCATGCCAAGCTTTCTCCCTTGCTTTTTTCACTTGTTGATGATAACCTACTATAAACCTATCTTCTTCAAGAGAAAGAAATTGCTCCATCCTTTCCTCCATTGTATCGTGATCTACCATGTCTGTGAATGTTGCAATTCTTAAACTTGGCACAATATATTCCATAGGAATGATTTATTCTTGTTCATAGACCAACCTAAAAGGTGTTTGTCGTGTCAATTTCTTACATGTTGTTCTGTATGCCCATAACACCTCTGGAATTCTTAGATCCCAGTCATTTTTGTTCACATTACACACTTTTGTGAGTGCATTCTCCATAATATTATTGAAAGCTTTGACTGTTCCATTTTACTGAGGATGATAGGGTGCACTCTTCTGGTGATGTACTTGAAATTCTTCAGTCAATGCCTCAATATCGTTATGCAAGAAATGTGAACCCATGTCACTCATCAAGATCTTCGGGCACCAAAATCTGGACAAAATATACTCAAATATGAACTTCGCAGAAGTATCTGCACTGAAATCCTTCACTAACTTTCCCTCGGCCCACCTCATCAAACAATATGTTGCGATGATTATATACCTTGTGTCATTCTTCTTTCCTAGTGGATTGATAGGTCCAGAAAATTCAATAGCCCACTTATCAAATGCCTACAACGTCACGTATGGATTCAATGAAATTTCATCTCTTCTAGATGGTCTTTCTGTTCTTTAGCATGCATCACAAACTCTACAAAAATCCTTTGCATCCTTATGCATTGTGGGCCACCATAACCCAGCTCTCAAAATCTTCTGCGTAGTGGCCTTCCCCGCATAATATCCTCCTGCAACTCCTCCATGAGATTCTTCTAAAATGCTCTGCCTTTCATTCTCAAAGACGTATTCACTCGGTATTTCATCTAGTCACATCTTATACAAATGTCCCGCAATCAATCAAAAATCAGTTTCCTTGACTACCATCTCCTCCTTTTATTGTGTAGTGGCTCTGCGGGCGCCATACCTGTGGTCAAAAACTGAATAATATCCACGAAGTGATCATATGCAACCTTTATTGTGAATAACTATGCATCCTGTAAGTTATCTTCAATGCCCATGGGTTCTTCGCTTGTCTCTATCCTTGACAGATGATTAGGTCCAACGTTCAATCTCCTTGGCTTGACTACAACTTCAAAATCATACTCCTAAAACAACAAAAACCATCGACATATTTTTCCTCCTAAAATAGGCTTATTCACCAAATACTTCAGCACGAAGTGATTCGTGAACATATTGAAGTGCACTCCCAATAAATAATGCATGAACTTTTGTAGTGCATAAACCATAGCTAACCCTTCTCCTTCTATCATAGAATACTTCTTCTCTTCCTTGGACAATTTGCTGCTTGCAAAATCTATGGGGTGATCAATTTCTCTATCTCCTGGTTGTGCTAATATTGAACCAAACACTATGCAAGAGGCATTGACATGTACATGAAACTCCCTATTCCAATCCGGGAAAACAAGAATGCGCATAGTTACCATCTTCTCCATCAGTATGTCGAGGCTCCTTTGGAATTATTCGTTCCAACAAAAATCAACATATTTATTCAATAGCTTCTCGATTGGTGCAATTATCTGCACATATGCCTTTATGAACTTTTTGTAATAGCCAGTATGTTCAAGTTTCATGTGCATTTGTTTCATTGTTTTAGGTGGTTCTAGGTTGACAATAGCAACAATATTCACAGGGTCCATCATGAGTCCTTGCTTGCAAACAAAATGGCCCAATAGTATACCAAAAGTTACACAAAAGATACACTTCTTTAGATTCAATAATATTTAATACTGCCTATAGGTATCCAACATCAATCTCAAACTTGAAATGTGCTTCTTCAATAGCCCAAAGACTGTCCAATCATCAAAGTAAACCTCCAAAAATTTGTGTATATACTCCTTGAAATTTGTGACTATGACTCTAGAAAATATGGGAGGAGCATTCTTTAGTTCAAAAGGCATCACCATGTACTGATAATACCCCACTCTGTAGGAAACGTGGTCTTATGTCTATCGTTTGGCACAATTCTGATCTCATTTTAGCCCGAAAATCCATCTGTGAAAGAATAGGCCTCCTATCCTCCTACATTGTCCAACACTTTTTCTGTAAATGGCGAGGGAAAGGGGTCATACAAGCATGCATCATTCAACTTCCTCATGTCCACACATATTCTAATCTCATCCTTTGCCTTCTTTTCCTGGACTACCATGGGTCTTACCCATTCAGACTCTTTATCTAATTTGACCTTCACTTTTCCTTTGTATTTCGAATTCAACCTATAGGGTCTTTGCTTTACTGCCTTCGCATCAGGTTTCATAGGAATCCTCATAACTCCTAGATCCCATACTATGTCATTCACTTCCTAAAACTTTGTGGGAAATAACTCTTGATACTCGTGCAATAGTTCTCCAATATTGCTTGTTAGGCGGAATTATGAATTACGGATAAATCATTCTTCCCTAGACAGGTGCTAATCTAGAACAACAGGTCAAAGAATTTACGACTATCTTTCCTAATTGTAAACAGACACACAGAATGAAACACGAAGCTTACTTGGAGTCCAAGTGCTTCCAAAATCTCCTTTTGTCGCTTTTCTTGTAGCTTCAAATTTCAGTCGTTTGTGCAAAATATTTCCTGCAAGAATGAACACTAAATAGCAAGAGATAGCAATAATACAGATGTTTAGTCAATTTATTTAGCTAAATCAATAAAGCATAAACCATATACATCATATAAGAGATCATGATATAGAAAATCAAATCTTATACAAATGCATATTGGGAAAAATAAGCAATAATCCTTATTGATGATAGAAGGGGAGGTTACAACCTAGTGATTGATTTAGTGTCACCATCTCCAGCAACATCCCAGCCTCATCACAATGCAAATATCTCCAGCAATATGTCACTCAAATCAACTCCTCAATTTAAATTCCACCAGCATTTCTCTACTCAAATTCTTCCTTATCAAACACTAAGATATGTGCCCAATTTATAGAGGAGCTAAAGGTATTTTTACAATCAATGACTTTCCAATAATAGGCAAGACATGTTCCCAATCTTGTAGATGTCAAATGGACACTTAGATTCGAAGCTTGACACATGCGAACTCTTCTAGAAGGCACTAGCCAAGTGGATATTCCGGAACAATGAGAATTTCGCTCCCAATGTAACCAATGCACCTGTGAATGTCGGAAAGTGCTTTGCAGAGCAGCCTTGCATGGGGCTACCTGCATATGCAACACACTTAGTCCCTATAGAGGCAGCGTTGATGAGCTCTCATATGATATATTATAAACTTCAAATCTTGGAAACTTTTGCAGATGAAACTCATGTATGATTTGTCTTGTTCTTTGTCTTAGGGCATGTAGCAACTGCAATTATAGGGGATGATAGACCCTTATTCATTGGTCCTGGAGATGATGTCTAGTTAACCAGGTCATTGGGAATGATGCCTGAATTGACCTATAACAAATTCCCCCCTAAAGCATGGAGTCAGAATAATAATAATAATATTTTGATTGAGATGCTTTACACTGTGATGGGATGGAGATGAAGCAGAGTGGCAACCTGCATCAATCTTACAATACATTACATCATGATATATCCTCTTTGATCATAATTGTTGAGGGTAGGCATTCCCATGTTCAGCACATAAACAATCTAATAACATATACATAATTCATAAAGTCGTCTTCATTGGAATGTTGCCCAATATAGACATTCCTACAGATATAGGCCCATGTTCAGATGACGATCTGTATGTAAGGCCACCGTACAGATGTTGTGTACAAAAATCCTAAAATCACAGCCTAGATGGATGAAACTGATCTGGGGTCTTCTTATCTCGTTCACTTGATCATTCAGGTACAAGTCTAGCCATGCAAATATATGATTTGTAGTCGAACATGGAAAGACATCGTTTGATTACCAGCCAATGATGTGAGTTGTTAACAAACGTGAGAGAACCACCATTAATGTCAATGGCCCTCAAGGTACTACAGTACAATTCGTAAGGCATGAATAGATGATTTGATGTCGAACGCCAAACAAAATATTTTCGGTCAAAAGTCCGGAAGTGAGGATCTTGTCGATGTTGTAACAAGCCTCATGGTACTGGAATCATATGTTTCTAAGTGAGCTTCCTGGATAATGATTTGTCGTCAACAGGAAGCCACCTTATTGCAAAACGAGAGTTACTGATTTCGGAGACAAAGGTATGACTTGATATAGCAATTTTCAGGGATGACGGTCATGAGAATGAATGTTTATGAGTATTTTAGAAGGATGAGTATTCACTGGATGAATTTTCTTAAACATATCGGCGACACTGAGATGACTTGGCAGGATTGACCCAAAACCGAAGTGAAGGTATGATGAACCATAGGTATGAATGAACCGTCAAGAAGATTACCCAACCCAAACAGTCACGAACATGGAGTGAAGGAAGTTTCATGTTCAAGATCAACTTGCTACCATAAATAATTATGCTCACTTTTCCCAAATTTTCCCTGGCCATTTTTCGACCAGTACCTCTTTATTTTTTAACAAGCTTGAGGAGGATAACATTTGCTTGATCTATAATTCAACCCTTCGGGTGAATAATGTATCGCTATTTAATAATTTAACAAGTCTAGCGATGAATGAAACTCGATTCTTTCCATGATCGACAAGTCTGTCGCTATTTTATGTTTTAACGAGCTTAAAGACAGTGATAGCACGGTCCTTTTTCATATTTAGAGAGTTTGAAAAAGAGGATGAAAGAAAACTCCATAAGTACTTTTTCGTAAAGTTGTCACTCAAAACCTAAAAAGTGTAAAATAATATCTGAGAGAACATTTTTAGTCATGTTTGACCAAGGTATTCCTTTTTCGTAAATAATCTATCTTAGTCTGGAAAAGGGTTAAACTTATACTAAGTAGATATCAATTCATTTACTTTTACGAGCTTGAAAAGACAAGTGCTCGGCAATATTTTCACATTATCGGAGTCTGAAAAGCGTTGAAAGAAGACTCTAGGGGTTCTTTTTCACTGTTCTCGAAGCTCAAAAAAGAGATAAAAGTGTGCTTCTAATCCTTTTTTGTTTTTAACAAAGCTCGAAAAATAAGGAGAAAAAGTATGCTTTGTGGTCAAATCATTCTTGAAATAAATAAACACGACTAATCTGCTCGTCAGTTGTAAGACCTGTTTCAAAGCAACATCAAATGGATTAAAAATACCTGTTTCATGATAAATTTTAAAAAAAAAGAAAAAAAAAGAAAAAAAAAACATAATAATGTTGAGATTCAACAAGATGATGAGCTTAGTGAAAAGAATCGCCTTCACTAAGTGGGCCCACAGGCTATTTTTGGCGCAAAGTCTATTTTTAGACTATGTATATTTTTAGACATGGCAATCATATTCTATGAGTTGCAGGATGCTATTTGTGGATGGTTGGTCAAATTGGAAAAATAGATGGACTTCTATTTTTAGAAATATTGGGCGGAGTCTATTTTTAGACTGCCAGTCTAAAAATAGATATGTCGAATATTATTAGCTCTTAATAATATTTGGACTCTAAACATTATCTTATTCTCTTAGAGCACTTCAATTAAGTGCACAGATGTGGCACAACAGCTGACAGAAGGAATTATGCTATTCCTAATGGTTTACTGGAGCTATTGCATGGAGGACTCAGTTAGAACTCAAGTGGCAGAGTTTGGTGGAGTTAGAGAAGTAGTTGGTGGAGTTGTATTCAGTTTAACTCAGTTAGACTCAGTTGAGCTAGTTGTATCTAGTCTAACTGAATGATACACTAGTGAGAGTGGAGTGAATTTATTAGTTAATTAATTCACAAATAATAACTCATTAATCAACTAAAGAATACATCAGTTAACTACAATGCATGGCAGTTTCAGTGGAGACCAGTGGAGAGATAGGTGAAAGGGCAAGTGTGACTATCAGTTGTGACTATAGTGATGCATTGATTGCATCCAACACTCAGTGGAGATGCCATTGAGGATTGTGTGAGCAAGGCTGGAGTAATTTGAACTCATTCAGAGCCATTCTTTAGCAGGGATTGCGCAGTAGAGGCAAGCTAGCAGGTGGCAAAGATCGGTGCATGGATTTGCAAGATCGGGCTTGATTAGTGTGTAGCGATTGTATTGTACTGAGAGCTTGATATGATCAGCTTTGTATGAGGATTTTTACATGATATCTATGGCATATATTATATACATATAGTTGGGGTTTTCAGCTTCAGGCTTTCCCGTTAAACAACTGTGTTATTGTGTGTGAATTTTTATTGTTTCATGTGTGCATTGCAATCTTGATTTAATTTTCGCAAATGATCAATGGTGGAATAGATTCTGTATTTTGCATGAAGTTAAAATAGTGTGATATTGGGAGAATCTTGGACATATAACACACAATTTATATAATTTCTACATGGTATCAGAGCAGTTGATCATTGGAGCATATTACAATTATTGAAGCGGTTGAATTTTGTGCTGGTGGAATTCGAATTTGTTGCAGTGTTTTCTTGGTGTCGAAGTTGAGCATTCATTGAAATGTCTTTAAACGGATTGCGATTGGAGTATGCCCTTGATGGGATCTTGAATTACATAGCATGGAAGGACAGGATGGAGGCGGTGCTGGATGATAATGGGTTAAAGGATTTCATAGATGCTGATATTCCGAAGCCTGCTTCTAGCGATGCAGCCACACTTGACGCATGGAAAATGAAGGTAGCAAAGTGTCAAAGGATTATGTTGGAAGGTGTGAAGGACCACATTGTGTCCAACCTTCATGGTAAAGCCACTCCATTCTTAATGTGGAAGGCTTTGACAGACTTGTTCCAAAGCAGAAGCGACCAGAGGAAGTTGGCGCTTAAAGACAAGCTCAGAAAAATAAAAATGGAGAAAGGCGACAATATACCAAAATACCTCACGAAGTTTGTTCACTGCAAGGATGAGCTGTTGTGTGGGGGCTACTATTGATGAAGAAGACTTGGTGAGCTTGGCTCTCCTTGGGCTTTCGAAGAGTTGGCATAGCTACGAAGACGTTGTCAATGGACGGGAGAAACTGCCAAGATGGGAGCGACTTTGGTCAGATCTTGTGCAGGAGGAGATAAGGCGGGGTACCAAGGATGGATCTTCATCGAAGAATGAAGACGAAGAAAATTGTGCTTTGGCTGCCAAAGCTCAGAAAGGAAAAGGGAAGAAATCTTCCAAATCCGAAGCTAAAGGCAAGAAGCAAGATTTGTCCAAGGTGAAGTGTTTTCACTGTCACCAGCACGAGCATTTCACCACTAATTTCCCACAGAAGAAGAAGAATAAGCAGGCTACTGGATCTAAAGCTGGAGATGCCTTAGCCTCATAGTTTGAGCTGGATTTTTCTTTGATCGCATGCTTGGTTTCAAGTGTGATGGGATTGGTGTGGTTTCTTGACAGTGGTGCGTCTTTCCATATGACCGGAGATAAAGATTTGTTTAGTGATCTGCAGGAAAAGGATCTTGGAGTGCACATCGAGATGAGTGATGATGGTAGATATAGTGTGACTAGTATCAGGACCATTTCCTTTGAGAGGGAGTCCGGTAAACCTTTCATCTTGAAGGATTTCATGCATGTTCCAGGATTGAAGAAGAATCTGATCTCCGTGGCGATGCTGGAAGACAAGGGTTATGATGTTGTTTTTAGCGAGGGAAAATCTCTCTTGCGCCATAAAACAACTGGTCAAACCAGGAGGATAGGGATTCGAGTTAAGAATATTTATCAATTCCAGGTAGATGGCTGCACATCAATGGCCGGAAAAACAGAAGGAGTGGTGAGACGGGATTAGAGCGAATTGTGGCACAGGAGATTGGGCCATCTTCACCATGGTGCTTTGAAAATTTTGCAGCAGATTTCTACCGGCCTTCCCAAAGGTACACTTGTGCAGTCAGATTAGTGCAAGGGATGTACTTTGGGAAAATTTGTGAAGACCACTTTTCATGAGAAGGATAGTCGTGCCTCGACGATCCTTGAGAGAATTCACACAGACATGTGTGGACCTTTCTCGGTTGCTTCAACAGCAAAGCACAGGTATTATGTGATATTTGTTGATGAATTTTCTCAAGTGTTGGATCTTCTTCATACAGAAGAAGAGCAAGACATACTCAAAGTTATGTGAGTTCAAGGCGCTAGTTGAGAAAGAGTCGGGGAAGCAAGTGAAAGCTCTAAGGAGCGATAATGGTGGTGAATACATCTCTGGCGAATTCAAAGACTTCTGTAGCAAAGAAGGAATTCGAAGAGAACTCATAGCGCCTCATAACCCACAGAAAAATGGGGTCGCGGAGAGGAAGAACAGAACGATCATGGGTGCTGCACGGGAGATGTTGCATGATCAGGGCCTTCCCATACACTTGTGGGCTGAGGCATGCAACACTGTGGTTTATGTTCAAAACCATTATCCTCATAAAGTACTTGGCATGAGTACACCCGAAGAGGCGTTTTCTAGTAAGAAGCCTGCTATTTCTCATTTGAAGATTTTTGGCTCACCTGTTTACATTCATGTGACGAAGGATGCCAGGAAGAAGCTGGAGCCAACTGCAGAGGTTGAGATATTTGTGGGATACACAGAAACACCCCATAATTATCATGTGTATTTTCCAGACAGTCGGATGACTGTCGTGCGACGGGATATCAAATTTCATGAGGAGAAAGCCATGAAGTTGTCGCTTGAGAGGGAGCTACACTTGCATGCAGAGGAGGAGCTACTTGTTCCTAAAGATGAGCCTCAAGATGTGGATCAGCCACAAGAGGAGGTTCATGGAGTGGAAGAAACCACTCATGCAGCGCCAAACATCAGAGGGCGGAAGCGCACTACAGAAGCTGAGCGACTGAATCTTGATGCAGTGCATAATGTAGGAGTTCCTACATCACAGCGCAGACAGAGACAGTCACTTGACCGATTTACTAGATACATGGCTCTAATGAGAAAGCGTATCATGACGGAGCCATCCTCTTTCGAGGAAGCTGTGGAGGATCCCACATGGGTAGATGCCATGGTGGAAGAGTATGATTCGATTGTCAAAAAAAGTGCATGGGAGATTGTCCCAAGGCCGGAAGGGAAATCAGTGGTAGGTTCGAGATGGATCTACAAAGTGAAGAAAGCTGCTGAAGGGAGTGTCGAGAAGTATAAGGCAACATATATTGCCCGGGGCTTCTCACAGATCGAGGGGATCAACTATGAAGAAACATGTTCACCTATCGTAAGGTATTCTTCCATACGGACCATCCTTGCTCTCTCAGCGCAGATGGGTTGGCACATTCATCAGATGGATGTGAAGACTGCGTTCCTCAACGGAATCATTGAGGAGGAGGTGTACATTGAGCAACCCGAAGGATTCAAAATCTTCAGCAGCGAATCGCATGTGTGCAGGCTCAAAAGAGCGATGTATGGGCTGAAAAAAGCACCTTGTGCTTGGTACACACGGATAGACAGTTATTTCACTGGACTTGGTTTCGCCAACAGTGAGGCGGATCCAAACCTATACCAAATTGTGGTGGAGGGTAAGATTTTGATCATTGTGATTTATATAGATGATTTAATACTAACTGGTTATGAACTGTTGATATACTCATGCAAGGAAGATCTTGCAAAGGAGTTCGAGATGAAGGACTTGGGCCTCCTTCATTATTTCCTGGGATTGGAAATTTGGCAGTGGAAAGGTGAAATGTTTGTGTCTCAAGGCAAGTATGCCCGGGAGATACTGGAGAAGTTTCACATGCAAGGCTGCAAGCCTATCGACATTCCTCTTCCTGGTGGTTGGAGGAAAGAGGATGCTACATCGGCAGAGGTAGTGGATTCCATTGTTTATCGACAGTTGGTTGGTTCGCTCATGTATTTAGTCAATACACAACCGGACATATGCTATGCTGTGAACCAGCTTTCACAAGCGATGGTGAAGCCTACCAAGCTCTTTTGGAAGGCAAGCAAGCATGTCCTGAGGTATCTTAGGGGCACATCTGGGTATAGATTGTGGTACAGACAGTCGGATGAGTTGAAGTTTCATGGCTTCACGGATGCACAATGGGCAGGAAGCCCAACGGACAGAAAGAGCACATCTGGAGGGATTTTCAGTATCGGATCTATAGCAGTTTCTTGGTACAGCAAGAAACAAAGATCCGTGGCACTCAGTTCAGCAGAGGCCGAGTACATGACAGCAAGTTTGGCTGCATGCGAGGCTATATGGATGAGGAAGATCCTGGTCGGTTTGTTCGGTTCTCATTTAGATCCTACTGTGATATATTGTGATAATCATATTTTTATTAAACTCTCTGTTAATCTAGTATTTCATGATATATCTCAACATATTGACATCTAGTACCATCATATCAGAGATTGTGTGCAGCGGAAGATCATGTTGCTTTCTTACATTCCTACGGAGCATCAGGATGTAGATATTCTGACGAAGGCGCTCACCAGGAGAAAATTCGAATACCATAGAGGCAGGATCAAGGTGAAGGATAATCCCAATCTTGTTGACAAGGAGTGTTGAGATTCAACAAGATGATGAGCTTAGTGAAAAGAGTCGCCTTCACTAAGTGGGCCTGCAAGCTATTTTTGGTGCAAAGTCTATTTTTAGACATGTCGATTATATTCTATGAGTTGCAGGATGCTATTTGTGGATGGTTGGTCAAGTTGGAAAAATAGATGGACTTCTATTTTTAGACATATTGATTGAAGTCTATTTTTAGACTGCCAGTCTAAAAATAGATATGTCAAATATTATTAGCTCTTAATAATATTTGGACTCTAAACATTATCTTATTCTCTTGGAGCACTTCAATTAAGTGCACAGATGTGGCACAACAGCTGACAAAAGGAATTACGCTATTCCTAAGGGTTTACTGGAGCTATTGCATGGAGGACTCAGTTAGAACTCAAGTGGCAGAGTTTGGTGGAGTTAGAGAAGTAGTTGGTGGAGTTGTATTCAGTTTAACTCAGTTAGACTCAGTGGAGCTAGTTGTATCTAGTCTAACCAAATGATACACTAGTGAGAGTGGAGTGAATTAATTATTTAATTAATTCACAAATAATAAATCATTAATCAACTGAAGAATACATCAGTTAACTACAATGCATAGCAATTTCAGTGGAGACCAGTGGAGAGATAGGTGAAAGGGAAAGTGTGACTATCAGTTGTGACTATAGTGATGCATTGATTGCATCCAACACTTAGTGGAGATGCCAATGATGATTGCGTGAGCAAGGCTGGAGTAATTCGAACTCATTCAGAGCCATTCTTCAGCAGGGATTGCGCAGTAGAGGCAGGCTAGCAGGTGGCAAAGATCGATGCATGGATTTGCAAGATCGGGCTTGATTAGTGTGTAGTGATTGTATTATACTGAGAGCTTGATATGATTAGCTTTGTATGAGGATTGTTACATGATCTCTATGAAATATATTATATACAGATAGTTGGGGTTTTCAGCTTCAGGCTTTCCCGTTAAACAACTATTTTAACGTGTGTGAATTTTTATTGTTTCATGTGTGCATTGCAATCTTGATTTAATTTCTGCAAATGATCAATGGTGGAATAGATTCTATGTTTTGCATGAAGTTAAAATAGTGTGAGATCATGAGAATCTTGGACATATAACACATAAGTTATATAATTTCTACAAATAAAACTATAGTCATAGCAATAAATGTAATTTTCAAATAATTAAATGACTATTAAAAGTAGTTTCACTATTCATTTTTACCATTCCAAAGTTACCATTTGCATTTTGGAGCTCTAAACCTAATTTTGCCCCTGAACTTCAGCTGTTGATTGCGATCATTTATGTTGACGGATTTCGTTTCTGTTTGATCCAGGTTAGTGCCATGAACCTCCTCTTTCCTTCAGTATTCATTTCATTTCCAATTTCTACAAATTTTCAGGGTTTTAAGGCCCCTAGGGTAAATTCTGCCCAAATTGAGGGCAACGCACCCCTTAATGTCGAAACCTGCGTTGCATAGAAAGTACAGTGAAGGCTACTTGCACATGCAACGCATCGTCTATTGTTAGGGAGTGCGTTGGGCGCAATCTAGATTTTTGTTTCTTATATTATGCCCAAGATTTTCCTAGTTTTTTGCATTAATTGGAATCTAATGGATCTTATGGTTGTATTTCAGGTTTCCATTGGATTATAATGACGATTACATGGAGGGAAAGAGAATCATGAAGAACAAGATATTATTTCCCTAAATGATCTGGGTACAGTAAGAGCCCTAAGAGATTGTGGACTACTTAAGTACTTCAATTTGCCAGGGATGAGACAACAAATAGAACTCTTGGAGTTCTTAGTTCGAGCATGGGATCCAAATATCGAGGCATTTCATATTAAGAACCAAGTGGTTCCCATAACAGTCGAGGATTTATAATTTCTCACAGGTTTTTCGAGGATAGGCTTGCATATTTCACTCTCAGGGTCTATTGTTGGAGGAGAGACTATGAGAGATCGTGTTCTACAATATTGCTATCCAGGGGCAGAGCCAAACAAAGAAGGAAAGATAAACATCCGAGATGTTATAGATTTTCCTTTGAGAACTATACTTCTCACTATCGCAAAACTTGTTGGCACCGTTACACTACATGTAGCGCATAGATTGTATATGCATTACACGCTAGAGTGCTTGGAGCCAACAGTATTTAATTGGTCTGAATTTTTTCTTTCTCAGATAAAGGAACAACTGAACAAAGCAAAGGGAGGAAGGAAGAATAATTTCACTTATGGTTCGATCCTTATATCCTTCGCTTTAGAACGGATTCCACTGATGCAGCCACAACATGTGACACTGGAGTTGTCCAATCCTAAAGATCCGCAGATGGAGAGATGGGTAGAACTCATGGGTAGGCATGTAGGCCAATCTACCATTGTGTTCTCGACTACATTCTTCACCTGGTTCCGGCAACAGATTGTTGCCATTGATGAGTATGCATACGCAGGCGTTGATTTCTGAGGAGATCCGTATTTAGCATTACCAGAAGGCACTCAGTGGGGTGCAATGGGTAATAATTTTCTAACTATGTTTTTTATTTTCTTCAGGTCTATACAATGTTTTTGTATTTTTATGTTTTCCCAAGACTAAAATAAATGTTTGATGTAATGCAGATGTTGGTCGTGTTCAACCAGTAGAGGAACCGAAGCGTGAGGCAGATGTGCCAGCAGAGAGGGCTGTCGGGAGAGCAGTCCTTCAGGATCTTGATATGGCTGAGACTCTGGCTGAGCTTCGGTAGCACATAGAGGGGTTGACCTTCGAGATTCAAGATCGCCAAATTGAAGAGTTATCCATGCGACTGCAATGACACACAATTGGGGCTCCTAACCGCTAGATGTGGTTACTCTGTAGGATAGATAGATCTATAGCATGTTACCATGAGCACCACTAGTTTACTTTTGACATTTTTCATACATTTTGAGGTCAGATGACCAATGTGTCTTAGGCTTCCTATGTTTATTGTGCAATCCTATTTAATGATGTGAATGTTTTCTTTACATATGTTGCAAATGTCTGTCAAAAACTTGATTAGCTAATGAATCAGTTAATGTGTTCAAATTTCTGGAAATGTGTTGATATTGAATAAAATCAAAATGTCTTTCCAAAATTCAAACTATTAGGAAAAATCTATGCAGTGTTGGATTTCTAACAGTATAAACACTAGTAAGTTGTAATACCACAAGTTGTGAGTCTAACCTTATGATTATGTGGTTAATACCAAATGAAATGGCATCCGAGAGAAGTTTGATCAACGCGTTATACTCAGTGATATTTTTCGTTGATCTACCAATACAAATCCCTTGAAAACTCACTAACTCGACATTCGGAGCGAAAATGGCCCATGCTGCAGAGGATAGATTCTGCTTACCACGACTAGCACCATCAGCATATCCAACAAATGGTTCCAAAGATTCAGACATCTGCAATGAAATGTAAAGCGGATTACTAACGTCAAGAAAAATCTAAAAAACAAACTAAGATAGTGAATGCAAATCAACAGCATATATATACAATATAATACAAAAAATTATTACGCTCATGATTAAGCATAGTACGTTTCAGATACAACCCATTTATAGGTTGCGCCAATGGAATTCCATCATAATCAACCAAATCATAGGCACCCTTAGCAAGAACTCTTTTGACAATATAGGGGTCATGCCATTATGGCTCAAATTTTCTTGTACCAATTACATCAACTTCTTGATCATAAAGAAGAACCAAGTTGCCCTCTGACAAAATGCAAGGCTGGACATTTTTGTCGTATTTCGCCTTTATACGTCTCTTTATGCGCTTCGTTGGCCAATTGGGCTTCATGACACGTTTCATCAAGATGGATGAGGTTAAGGAGACGCGCTTCTTCTTCTGAGGTGTCAGGTAACAAGTCTATTGTGAGTTTTAACGGTGGTATTTCACATTGGATTGGTAAGATAGCTTCCAGACCATACACCAATTGAAAAGGAGTAAATCTAGTCACGTTTCTCACTGAGGTTCGATACGCCCACAAGGCGAAGTACAGGATCAAATGCCAATTTCTTTTACAAACTCCTATCATTCGTTGAAGCATACGTTTAAGAATCTTGTTGATAGCTTCAACTTTTCCATTTGATTGTGGATAATAAGGAGTAGAATTATCATGTGACAATCATAACTTGGCAGTTAATTCAATCATCATGTGATTGCGAAAATGTTTCCCATGATCTGTAACTATAGCCTGTAGGACCCCAAACCGTGCAATAACATGATTAAAGAAAAACAATGCAATTGTTTGTCCTGTGTTGTTGAATGTAGGCATCGGTTTGGCCCATTTGTAAAATAGTCGACTGCGACAATAATATAGCCATGCCCCCCAGACGAACAAGGGTTACCGGTCATGAAGTCAATACCCCATTTCGAAAATGGTCCCACATAGACAACAGGATGAATTGAAGCTCGCGGTTTGCGGATTTTACGATAAAAAATCTAGCATGCATGACAACTTCTGACCACGAGGATGCAGTCTCGAAAAATGGTAGGCCAAAATTAACCAGCGTGGAGTATTTTCTGCGCGGTAGCATATCCAGATAAATGTCCACCACAAGCCCCAGCATGACAATCATTTAAAACTTTTTCGGCCTCCTCATGAGTGAGGCACCTCCTTAAAATGGTATCAACACCACGACTATAAAGTGTATTGCCGACGATTAGATAATCTTTGGCTTAGTATCAAATACGTCATTGTTCAGAGCGAGAGGTATCCTGTTGAAAATTTTGAGTTTAGAGATAAATGATTAAATCTCCATACCAAGGATCAGATGATCTGATTAGAAATAGGGACTTGTCAAGAATCGATGGTTCCGGCACAGTTGTAGTACTATCAGAGGGAAGGTCGCATAGAAGCTCAGCAAAAACTAAATACTTCTTTGACTTGGATTTGATGAATTCCAAATCAAATTCCTGCAAAATGACAATCCATTTTGAATATTTTCCCCCCAGAAATTGACGTGATAAGACATAAGTCATGGGGTTGCAATCTGAAATGACAGTGGTTTTTCGGAGCAGGATATAATGGAAAAATATTTGGACAGCTTGAACAGCTGCCAAGGCAATCTTTTCTACATATGAGTACTTAACTTATGTATCATTGAGATTACGACTCAACTAATAGATCGCATGTTCAATTCCATCTTCTACTTGGACCAATACCATAGCAATGGTCGTTTCAACCGCGGCTATATATAGCAAAATAATCATTTTGATAATTATGCGAATACATTAATGACGCTCAGACAAGAGTGCCCTTAACAGCATCAAAAGAAGCTTGTGCAACTTGGTCCCAATGGAAGGGAACCCCCTTTTTCAAGGGTCGAGTAAATCCTTTAGCCATTTCGGCGTAGTTTGGAATTAACCTTCTTAGGAAGTTAGCCTTTCCTTGAAGTTTCTATATCTGAAGTAAATTTGATGGAGCAGGAAAATCAAGAATCGCATGAACCTTCAATGGGTCGATTCAAATTCCTTCTTTTGAAACTATGAATCCAAGCAAATGACCAGAACCAACACAAAACACACATTTATGTGGATTGAGGCGTATTTTGTAATGTTGGCAGCATAAGAAAATGGCTCTCAAATGCATCGGGTGATCAATCCGATTTCGTGAATGCGCTCGTAAATCATCTAGTTATGGTTGAACAATGTGCTTGATTTCATTGAAAGCATAATCCATTTCTCTCTAAAAAGTTGCCCCAGCGTTCTTTAAACCAAATGGAAGTTTCCTATAAGAAAATGTGCCCTAGGGACAGATGAATGTTGTCTTATGTTGATCCTCTGGGTGGATATTGATTTGATTGTAGCCGGAAAATCCATCCATGAATGAAAAGATTTCGCATCTAGCACAATCGTCAATAATCTGGTCGATAAAGGGAGTAGGATAGTTGTCTTTTGGACAAGCAAGATTAACATCCCGATAATCGACACACACTCTAATGGTTCCTTGTTTTTCATGACAGGAACGATATTGGAAACCCACTCAGTTAGTGGAACAGTGTAAATGAAACCAGCACGCAAAAGTTTTTCAACTTCTACTTTGATGGAAGCGGCTTTCTTTGGATGAACAGGACGAAGCCATTGACGCATTGGTTTGACATCTGGATACATATTAATAGTGTGTTCAACAATATTAGTATCTATGTCTGGCATTTCCTTGTAAGACCAAGCAAATACATCACGGAATTCACGAAAAAGAGAGCGATATAATTCAAGTTCTGATGGAGAACAAGATACACCGACATGAATATTTTCTACAATGCCAGGTTTGGTAAAAATATCGATAGAAATAGCTTCTTTAATATTTGACAGATTTTTCTCAAAATCGATTACATTAATAGGTAAAGAATTCGAAAAGAAATTTTTGATTGATGGGTGATATAGTTCACTAAGATAGTTTTCTTCATAATCAGCAAGATGGGAACGATGATGATAATATTCCCATGGTTCTCCTTCTGACATCATAGCTTCCAAAATATTTTCATCTGTCAAAAACATTGAGGAAAATGGATCAACCCAAACACTCGGCGACGTTGATTTCGAATTCGCCGCCCAAGCGAGATATATTGATTGCTATGCCAGCTCAATAGGGTTGGGCGGCATAAACTGATCCAACGTAACAATTTCAGAATCACCCGTACTCTCCCTTAAGCCAGATAGAGTGGAAGAGATCATGCAGCAGGTCTCTATTCTTGCAATTTCTGTCGATGTCGCAAGCAGCGGTAATGCAAATGTTCCCATGAGAGTGGAATCCTTTAAGAGACCTAAACCAATGTTCTAAAGTTCTAGTTGGGGTATGTGAACAAACGGAACGCTTCCAGTTACCTGCGAAGTAGAGGAAAAGAAGGATAGTTGATTAATGACTGTGATAGTACCTTTATGTGGAAAGGAAATCATTCTAAAGTATGTAGAAACAATTGCAGTCATCGCATATACCCATGGCCTTCCAAGTAAAATATTATAGTCAAGAGGTCTGTCAACAACCTCGACATCAACATTCATTGTTTTTCCCCCTAGTTCAACATGCATGTTATTAATAATACCACAAGGCTTATATGTAAGTCCATTGAAAGCCTTCAACGTCGTTGATTATTGTGATAAGAGTTGCGAGCCAAGTGACTTCCAACAATTTAGAGACATAATACATGTATATGCTCCCTCATCAATAATAGTACGATGAAAAAGGTGATTGAGAACATTTACTTGTATGGAGAATGCCAATTCTGCTAGTAGTTGTGGTACATAGCCCGTATGATTAAAGACGACAAGATTAGAATCAGTCGGATCAATTCCACCAATAGCCGATAATAAAGCCCTTTTTTTCGGAGGGAAAATTTTGTAATACCTCAAGAGCAGACATAGTTGAAGAGGGTTGAGCCAAATCTTCAACTATATTATAATTTTTTGCAGCTCTTGCTCAAGGATTATATGTCGATTTGTGAATTACTCCCTTTAGTGGCTTAATTGTCAATTCAGGAATAGCAGTAGGCGGTATTTATTTCGTAGATGGATTCATCGTCGAGGTAGTAGGTTGATCAGTGTGCTAACTACCATAATATTTATTATGCGTTGACACCAAAATATCTGTTGAAGGTTTCATGACAGATAACATTAACACTTGGGAACTAGGAGCTAGATCCGTAGCAACCAAATTAGTGTCTGTATTTAGAAATGGGTCTCTCAACACAGCTAACGCATGGGAAGTCTTGATGATTTTTGAGACTTCAGCGCGATGAGGACAATCCCTAACAAAGTGTTCCTCATTATAGATTATGCATGGATAACGAGGTTTCCTAGATCTAGAAGATTGATCAGATGATCTTTCCTGCAGGTTAGAAGTTTTCTTTTTCTTTGATTTCCCATTTTTATTACTTCCGGGTTGCTTGTCACTTTTGCCTTTGTCAAATGACACGACATTAATTTCGGAAGCAGGATTAGGATCAGATGCAGTAGTGTGGTGTGTGCTTGCAGTGCCTATCAAGCTGTCTCTGGCATGAGAGTCCTT
The DNA here is from genome assembly GCA_034641835.2 of Pinus albicaulis. Classification (NCBI taxonomy): domain Eukaryota; kingdom Viridiplantae; phylum Streptophyta; class Pinopsida; order Pinales; family Pinaceae; genus Pinus; species Pinus albicaulis. The sequence goes on along the minus strand of CM076575.1, from coordinate 2,017,913,983 downwards.
TAATTGAGGAGGAACATTAAAATTAGATCTCGGCGCATTAGGAATTTTTCAATAGAGCATGCCAGACTGAGTATAAATAAAGTCTAGACTCTAAATATTGGGCACGAGTAATAACTTTCTCTTCTGTGATGACGCCACCCTTAGCCACATCCTCAGTTATAGATGGTAACAGGGACTTAATGAACCATTCAGAAAGGATATGATCTGGAACAAATGTCGTAACCATTCTACGATGACGATGCCACTAATGAATATGATCAGAAATGTGAGTAGCATAAGTATGTTTTAAATCTGTCATGAGAGTTTCATTCTAGTTTCATATCTGATGGGTAATTGGAAATGAGTCAAAAATACAGTAGCTAGGGCAGTGAAATTATCAAAAGAAGCTCTAGGTAACTCAATGTACCATTTTGCAGCCGGGCTTGTGATCATACGCTAGAAAAGACGTAGTCGAACAGAATCATCATTTAGGGAGTTTTATGAACACCATAAATGATAAGTCATGACATGAGTCAACAGATCTTCTCCGGGGTTTCCATTGAACTTTGGAATATCCGAGGGTAATTTGTGAGGTATCATCAGCCACCAAGGAGCATAGTTGATTGGATCATTAGTTAACGGATTTAAATATGGTAACTCTAAAGTTGCGACAAAAGGCAACTGTATATTAAGGTCAGGTTGAGCATAGCTAGGGTAACATGGAATTGTTTGAGCAACAAGCCTTTGAGCACCAGCATAAGGAATCTGCTGCTGGTAACCCAGATGGGGGTTGTTTTGAAAGGCAAACGCTTGAGGATTATGTTGACCAAAACCTGGATATGGTACTTGTTGAAATGAAGTTTGAGGCATTTGTGCCTGAGGTTGCCAAGGGGTCTGTCCACCAATGTTATAACCTAAATTAGAATAACTTGGATTTAGTTGATAGGTACCAGGTTGCGATTGTGACATCCCATAAAATGGTAAACCAGCTTGTGAATAAATGATTCCGGATACAGGTTGTTGTAATTTCACTGAAGGATTTGGAGTCTGTGGACCAAAAATTTGAGGGAATTGAGTTGAAGGACCCACTTGATAAGGTTGATGTACAACATTTTGATTTTGTAACAAGGGTAAAGATGTTTAATAAGTGGTGATGATGTGGGTGTAACAGGTTGAACTGGTTGGTACAAGTGTACAACCATTTGTGGTTGGATAGGCAGAGTGGGCTGCCATTGACAAACATTTGTTTCGACATTAGTGTGACCAAAAAGTGATGAAGTACTGTCATATTGGGTGACCAAAGGTTGCCCCCCAGCATGAGCAGGATAATAAGACGGAAAATATTTCTCTCCAAATGTTGGGAGTCCATTTGATATGGTACTTAAAGGAATAGACCCAGAAGGACCGACTTGATATTGCCCTGATGATGTATATAAAGAATCAAGCTGTTTAGTACTTGCTATAGGATTACCAGCTAAAATACCAGATGATGACATTGGTAAAGACCATGGTTTTGAAGATGCACTAGAAAAAATTCCAGATAATGATTTATAACCTGATGGGACCATAGGGCCGTTATGAAAAGATGACTCTGGTGAAGTTGTAAACATCGATGGGGTAGCGAGGGCAGGTACTGACGTAATTGGAATAGATGGCCCAACCGAAGATGTTCGTTCAGGCATGGTTACTTGACCAAATGTATAACCTTTAAGATCGACGGGAGTTTGAATAGGAATAGGATCAACAAAAGCAGATGGTGTCGACTTAGGAAAATACTCGTACAGGTAAAGTTCCTCGACAAAATGGGTTGGAATTAAAGGTGTCTCGTCTTGTGGGATTTCTTCAATTGCAATTAAACCAGGTGGAAGTATTTCACCATCAGGCCCAAAGTATATTTCAGGTGGTTGATTGTGTGATATGGGAGACTCAATGTCTACAGAAATTTGTGGGATGACTAAGGCAGGAACAACTTCCTGTTGTTCGACTTCAAGATTCAGATGTTCTAGAAAATAAGAGACAGGATCTGGATCAATTTGAACAACGTCGGGTCCACGAGGTATGGTCTGACTAATTGGATGGATCGTGACCACAGGTAGCTGTGAAGACTCTATTTCGATAACAGTAGACAAACCGGGATGTGTAGAAACAACTTGAGCTAACTCTTGTTTATGACAAAATGATGTTTCACCAGAGGTACGAATTGTACTTGATTCGGCAAATTGTGATCGCCTTCGCCTACCAGAAGTAACTTCTGGTGGTAAAGGTGGTTTTAATGCTAATCTACGTGAATGACAAGGGAAAATATTTTGTTCTTCCATGATTACTGATTTATTTTAACCAAAAACAAATAAACAAAATAAAACGGTAATGCTGGGCAAAAGGGTTTACCAAGAAACTGTGAACTGCAAAATACCTCCTGGTGAACCAAGAAGTACGGGCAGGAAATCTCCCCGAATGCTATGTTCGGTGTATCACAATTTACAAGGTGGCCGACTCAGTTCACTATGGATGGATAACACCTCAAAGTTGTCCTCCCAAATATACCCGAAGGTATGTGGAGGCCCAAGTCCGTATTAGCGTTGTCTGATGTGAAACTGCACAGTGAGAGCACCCCTTTATACTTATCATACTGTAACACCGCTCGATATACCTGAGAGTACGTGGACGAGCTACAATATACTTACGTATGTGAAGTGAGGTATCACACTCGGAATGTATCACAGACAAGTTAACGACAGCTGCTATGTTTTACGACACCGGAACACGTCTCTAGCCTAGACCTTCTAAATGTTATTGTTATGGTTCCAATGCTTTATTAGATAAATTGAGATAAATTTTAGGTTGATCCTGTTTAACAATTTGCCTTTCAAAGGTTCACCACACTGATGTATTGGAAATTCCTAAATGAAAACTAAGAATGATAAGAAATCTTTCACTTTTAGTTTTTTCAATGAAAATCCTAGCTACTAGAAGGAAAGAGCAATCAATTTGCGAGCAAACAAATCAATGAGGACAAACTAAATGCAGATTTCCTAATTGTTCCTTTTGCAAAACACACAAACCACTACATGCAAATGCAAGCTTTTATTTTCAGTTCCTTTAATGTTATGAATGCAGAAACTAAGTGCACTAAATCAACAAAAACAAATGCCTTTTACTTTTGAGAAATGAGGAATACAAACAACAATTTCTCTTTTGAAGGAAAAATGAGCAATTTAAAAACAATTTCTCCTATCACGAAACGAAGAATTTAGGACAATTTCCTTTTTCAAAATCAAATGGATCTAATGCGACAATGAAAATAATTTGAAATTAATTTGTCAATGATAAAGAAAAACACTTTAAACAAACATTGAAAAAATTATTCTTTCAAAGGAGGAAGAGGTAGATATGTTCACTGGTCAATATGAGGTTCAAACTTTTCAAAACACAGCAAAAAACAAACTAAATCAAATTGAAAAGACAAATTCAAGGGAATTTGGATGGTTTCAGGAGGCAACATAGTCTCTAAGGAGATACAGTGCTTTGCAAGTAGGCCTGAAAGGGAGACAGTGTTATGCAAAGCACTGTGTCCTGTCCAAGAGTGCGTTGGGTGCAGTGTATAAGGAAAAACACAACTTTTTAACACACTTCTTTTGCAAATTTGGATTTCAAAAAACTTAATCTTTGTGAGTAACAACTACTTGGTGGATAAACAGAGAAAATCAAAGGCTAAAACACTTAGGGTAAAGAGTAATCTCCCCAGTGGAGTCGCCAATTTGTTAGGCGGAATTATGAATTACGGATAAATCATTCTTCCCTAGACAGGTGCTAATCTAGAACAACAGGTCAAAGATTTTATGACTATCTTTCCTAACTGTAAACAAACACACAAAATGAAACAAGAAGTTTACTTGGAGTCCAAGCGCTTCCAAAATCTCTTTCTGTCGCTTTTGTTGTAGCTTCAAATTCTAACCGGTTGTGAAAAATATTTCCTGCAAAAATGAACACTAAACAACAAGAGATAGCAATAATACAAATGTCTATTCAAGTTATTTACCTAAATCAATAAAGCATAAACCATATATATCAAATAAGAGATCATGATATAGAAAATCAAAGGTTATACAGATGCATATAGGGAAAAATAAGCAGTAATCTTTATTTATGATAGAAGTGGAGGTTACAACCCAGTGATTGATTTAGTGTCACCATCTCCAGCAGCATCCCATCCTCATCACAATGCAGATATCTCCAGCAATATGTCACTCAAATCAACTCCTCAATTGAAATTCCACAAGCATTTCTCTACTAAAATTCTTCCTTATCAAACACTAAGATCTGTACTTAATTTATAGAGGAGATGAAGGTAGTTTTACTCAATGACTTTCCAATAATAGGCAAGACATGTTCCCAATCTTGTAGATGTCAAATAGATACTTAGATTCGAATCTTGACACATGTGAACTCTTCTAGAAGGCACTGGCCAAGTGGATATTCCGGAACAATGAGAATTTACTCCCAATGTGACCGATGCACCTGTGAATGTCGGGAAGTGCTTTGTAGAGTAGCCTTGCATGGGTCTACCTGCATATGCAACGCACTTAGTCCCTTTAGAGGCAGCGTTGATGAGATCTCATATGACATATTATCAACTTCAAATCTTGGAAACCTTTGCAGATGAAAGTCATGTATGATTTGTCTTGTTCTTTGTCTTAGGGCATGTAGCAACTGAAATGATAGGGGATGATAGACCCTTATTCATTGGTCTTGGAGATGATGTCCAGTTAACCAGATCATTGGGAATGATGCCCAAATTGACCTATAACATTGCTAATTTTGTCTTCATCCTTGTTATCACTCAGAAAAATGAAGCATCATTTGACAAACTCGTATAGGTTCATGTGTCAAAGGTAGGGTTGTAGGGTTCATTTTTCATTACTTGGTCATGGAAAGTTTTTAATTTCTTATTAAGCTTACCCTAAGGTTTAAACCCACTCACTTTCGAATCCCCTCATGTCACATCACTCATAATTTTCTTATAGTTTTCATTTGCCAAGGTTTTAGTACCGAAATGGTCATTTTAGCTAAGAAACCACAGCTTCGTAGTGAAATACACTGAGAAATTTCACTTTTCGCTACGAAACCACTAATACTTTCATAGTGAAAATGCCCAGAAATACACTAAGAATGCTACAAAAGTGAGGTTTCCTATCTGACATTTCAAATTAGTTGTTAGGTGTCAAAAAATCACTTCAAAAGGATAAGTTAGATACCATTCGAGTCAGTTAGGGTAAAGATAAAAGTACATGGTCAGGGTTGAAGTCATCATCACCATTTTAGGCATGTATGAGTCATTATTGTGTTATGAGTGGGCATCGAACTTCAAAATATTTCCAAATTAAGTCATTTCTCATTCTTCATTCCTTCTTTGTGTGATATTGAGCTCTGGAGAGCATTTCATTAAGCCAAAGTTGTGGCTGGTATTTTCAAAGGTTGCAGATATCAGTGATCAAGTGAGGCAGAGAAGACACTAAAGAAACTATGGCTGAAAAAAGAAAGACAAATAAGGTGGTCAATATCTAAGATATGAGCCATCATATATAAATCTGATTAATGAAGACCCAACAGCTATAGAAGTCTTCATAAGGACAGGATGTTTACAGCTTTGTGAATGACTACAAGGCTGCCATGTACAAGTTTCCAAGAATTTTCTCTAAATTTTAGTGGAACAACTACTAAGGTGGGGATTTTGAATCTTGCCATTACACCAGAGGTCATTGCAGCAGCAACAGGGATTCAAAGGGGACAAGAGAAGTGGTTCAAAGGGTTCAAATTCAACATGGAGGAGTGCAAAGAGTTTATCAAGCTAGAAAACAGTGAAATCGACCTTACAAATTCCATTCCAAGGAGATGCATGAAGGATAACTACTAAAAGTTATTGCTTATCATCCAGAAATATTTCACTTGTGAAGGGAGATACCATAAAGTCTATTCTTACCATTTCAAGCTTCTCATACACTTTGTTGGTAAGATATCTCTTGATCTGCCTTTCTATTTACACAGAATTTTAGCAAAAATGGCGGATAAGGTCCAAGAAAAATCTAAAGGAAGTGAAACTTCATTGTTTCATCATGGTTTAATAAAATTTATGGTTTTATATGAGCTCCAAAGACAGGCAGAGACTCGTCTTGATCTTTCTTATTTATTAGTGGTTTTGAATTGGATGCCCTTACTCCTACAAGAACTCTTAAACCTAGGGGTATCCCATCACCTTTAGTGGCAGAACCAAGCAAACCAGCAAGAGTAGAGTAAAGTGAACCAGTCATGATGGAAACAGAGAAATTACAGAGTTTTGATACACCTAATGTCCCACCTGTAAAGCAAAAATCAAAAGTGATCAAACCTGCAAAACAAAAACAAGTTGTGAGTAAACAAGGAAGCAAAAGGATTACAAGGAGCCAAATAGTGGCTTTAGAAGACAAAACAGTGGTTGTAGAAGACAAAACAGTAGCTAAAGGAAATTTAGAAGACATACTACATGCCATTGATATTGAAGAGACTCCTACAGTCCAAGCTGAGGATATAGAGGAAGGTGGACAGAAACTTAAGAAAGCTAAATCTACAAAGAAACTAGAGTTTGAAGGTGAAGATGCAGGTTTTATGTTCTAGGCAAGAAAGCCCATGACAAGGCATGCTAGAAAAATTTTGGAGAGAAGCAAAGAAGTTCATCCAGCTACTGATACTATCAAGCCACCACAAGACATTATTGATATTTCATCTCCTGCATAAAAAAGATACAGTTAGCAAACCAAAGAAAGGAAAAGAAAAAGTAATTGACAAAACAGAGTTTGAACTCCTTGAAGAACAGTTAAGGTTAGCTAACCATAAAATTGTAGTTATGAACAAGGAAGCAAGGAAAGACAATGTCCAAAAGGTTCAATTTGAAAATATGAAAGAGGTTTGGGAAGAGCAGGTTGACAGTGTTTCCAAGACCCTAGATAATACACAACAGTTAATCAAGTGGACCATGCCATTCACGAAATAGGTGAAACATGTCAGAAGAATTAAAATGCACTTAAAATCTACCAACAAGAAGCTGAAGGATCAGGTTAAAGACCTCCAAGGACAGCTAGAGCTAATCCATGAGGAGCTGGAGAAGAAAGGTCTTAAAATGACAGTAGTTGAGGAACCAATAGCTCAACTCATTATCAATGACGAAGAGACACCTCAAGACTCCTAGTTTGAGCTGGTTTATGTTTTTGAAGGTAAATGGTATGTTGGAAATAAATTTTTTACAGTTGGAAGACACATTTTTGAAGCTAGACAAAAATCTGGATATAACACACTTTTCAGCAGTTTCACAACGTTTCCTAGGCTTGACGCCAGGAAAACACTACGAAACCATTGTAGCTTTCTTTTTTCCTTTTGAAACATTTTGGGGAGCTTCTAAGAAGAAGAAATCACATGGAGGATAGGTCAAGACATGAGGAATACAATGCAGAAGGAAAGAATCAAAAAAATTGATGGTAAAGGGCATTTTTATAACGCTACGAAAGTATGCTACGAAACTATCATACTTTTGTAGCATACTATTTTGAAGCTTTATGAGAATATTTTTGTGCAGTTTTGGACAGGTGGATACTTTCAAAGGGTAAAAGGACTATGTTAACAGTTATCCAAGACTTGAAGACTAGGAGATGAAGACAACTCATTAGCCAAACCATGCATTGAAGATAAGGACCAGTTTTCCTAAAAAGCAAGGTTTGTTTCTAGATTTAGAGGAGGCTAATTAAGATGTCATGTAGTGATGAGTTCCATCACACCCTATTCGAACATGTGAAGGAATAGTTGCCAAAGATGTAACTGATATTAGGAGATAAGGTAGTTGATGTAATAATGAACAATTTGAGTCCTATTAGGAAAAGGACTGTCAAATAGAATAGTTGTCATTTTCTCAATAAAGTAGATGTTTTCTTGTTATGCAAGGTTTCATTAGGAAAATTTCGATGAATCTAGCCAGGAGGCAGATCATCTCATGATGTAACAAGTCTAGTAAAGGGCAGATATTCGAATTTGTCAAGGGTTGGAGACTTTTTGGCAATACTTGTAGGTTTTAACCTTGAACAAAAATTATCTACACACGAATCTTATAACAGAAAATAAACAATAGCGAGAGCATAAAACGTAAAACAGATAAACACAGAGATTTTCCCCCGGATCCCAAATCGGGACGACTAGCTTGATATTTCATTATATTCCTTTTAGTGTTACAACACATATATATACATGCCGAAGCATACATAAACCCTAATCTATTAACCCTGGATTAGATCATAACCGTAGTTCCCTTGACCGGATCTACAAAATACCAGGGGCCAAAAACCATCGTACCCCAAAACCATGTGCAAAACCATGCACAAAACCATGGGTGCGGACTGCCCACTGGAAATTAAGGACAATACTGCAAAGAATATAACACATACCCAACAATGCTACAGCTTTATGTAAATTTACTGTTTTCAATAATATAGAGGACTTTTACTTGACCAACCTGACATTCTCATGGAGTTTTTAGTGCTTACTTGATCTATATTTTCTATGTGTACCATTTGCAGCGGTTTTCATCTTTAATACTTAGAATTCATTCATGTAATGCTTTGGCTTCCTTTAATAGATGAATTGAGTGTGTTATTTCATATTTTCATGTGTGCTTTACCTCTGCTAAAAACTCTTACCTGCCTCAGCTTCCATGTCAAGTGAACTTACTGTTGAATCACTGAATTTGTTAACTCCATAAGCCCAATGATTGCAGAATTATTCTCTTTTCAACCTATACACATCACAAGCAAGTTGTTTTCCAAGTAGAGTTAGCCATCTAAACTCATCTTTATTCAATATCATTAACCCCTTTGAGAGAGCCCTCTCAGACAGAAGAGGCTAAACTTCAGTTACAAGTTGGTCTGAAACAGTTACATGAATTTGTTTGATTAGCAGCCTATCAGGTGCAATTTTGTGATAGCAATCCCAATAATCTCCAATCATCACAATTTTTTGTTCTTCTTTTGACCCTATATTCACCTTATTCGTCTTTGTAGGTTGTGTTATGTCAAGTATCTCAGGTTCTCGTCCAGGAACTCCGCGATGTCCTTATGATTCTGGGATATCAATATTGTGCGGATCCTCGTCATCTTCTTCCATGGTCACATTATATCATTCCAACACCTTCTCCTGCTGTGTGGTCCAATTGAACGGTGACCATTGCAACGAAGTTGCGCCCTTAAAGACCTTTTCTCTCGTAACCAGAAGGGTGTCGTCTATGCACAGACAATCATATTCAAAGATAAATGTTTGTGTGAATCCATCAACCAAGTCCTTCTAGTTTGCAGTTCCATGTCGCAGTTGCATCTCCATATACCAGTTCATAGGTATCATTTCCAATGTATGAAAAAACATATGTACCCATTCTCGTTTGGGAACTTCTTCCCAAACTGAAGTGCAACGATGAATATGATGTCATGGATCAATATTTTCATCATATTTTTCTTCGACTCTAGTATCTACTAGCCCAAATCTAACCCACATCAGCCTTTGATACTCTTCCCAACTTCCTATAGTCTCTTTATGATTACCCCACCATCTAGCAGGTGTAGATCCAAAACAATCCCTAGAGACATAACCTAGCAAGAGAAACAACCAGGGACAAATCAGCTCAGGGCTGTATCCAGAGCTTGGAACCTCTGTTCTTCCGGTACTTCCCTTTCAAATTCATCAAGAAAAATATTTACATCTCCTATCCCATCATAATAAGGAAAATTACATACCTCTGAAGTTATGCAGCGAAGTGATCTTGTGATTTTGGCACATCGTCTTGAAGAGACTTCATGCAACATGTTCTGCCAATTTTCCAGTTCTAAGTCAGAGTCAGAAATATAGGAATTGTCTTGTTCCCAACTTAATATTCCATCTTCATTGGGATTTATCCAGTACTCCTCCTTAGATGTTATCTTGTATATATTTTCAATATATGCGTCATAGTATTCATCGCGAACATGCTCTGTATACAACACTCCTTCTTATGGGTCTAGAGGAACAATGACCCACAGGTCGCCATTTTCGAACACTATCTTTCTCTTCTTCAAATTGATTATCGCGTCAATATCAAAAGCCAAATCCAATCCAAGCAACGCCATATATTGATTGATATCATCTACAATTTCAATTACCTCGAAATTTGCAACAACGTACACTCCTTCAATATCTACTGTAACGCTAGGTAACCTTCCCATAGGAATGACCTTCTGTTGATTGGCCATCCTTAACTGGATCGGTGACCAGTGCAATTGCGGTTTTCCCATTAGCTCCCAAGTTTTTCTTAGGAAACACATTGGCATCAAATCTCAAATCTAGGATTACCTTATCCATATAATATTCTCTGATCTACACTGTTAGTCTCATCCCCCTTCATGTTCTCTTCTTATGTCGATGCAACTTGTTCACTGTGTGTTGCTCGCTTCACGGTTCTTCTTTAACAGCACAGGAGTCTATCAACTCCTGGATTCCTTCAACAACCTTTTGATCTCTTAGCAACTTCATGCAAATCTGTAAGAATGATCTTAATATAGTTGGATCAAATTCCTTCATCGTATTAATTACCTTGGCACTGTATTTTTTGGTATTAAATTCTACAACAACTGTACTTTAGATGTGGAAGCTCGATGATCCATGAAGCTTCACTTTGCTTCCATGAATATCTCCTTTTCTCTTTGCATGTTGAATCCAGAGGTATTTTATGTGGTCTTCCTAACCCATGTATCTTCCATCAGCTTCTTACCTTCAGCTTTATCGTCTCTTGTCACTACAACACTTCTTATTATTATGTTGATGAATGGATCATCTTCCCTTGGTTCAGCAGTCATCATCTACAAATTTTATGTGGGTTGCTAGTTTATTTTCTCCTGGATCTTCACCATAAGGATAGGACATTCTTGTTTCACATGATCCAAATCTTTACAATACTTACAGGTTGCATTCGAATTCTTACAATCCCTCACGAAGTGTCCTGCTTCTCCACAGTTGTAACAGATAAGTTGGCCACGTCCACGACTAGCACCTCCTCCTCATCCTTGGAAACCTCCTTGACCAGTATGTTGGCCTTGATCCTCATCTGCACGTCCCTCGAATTGCATTCTTTAAGCACCTGCAGTTTGTTCCATCATCAAATCATAACTACGACATCTCTTCTCATCGTGCCCCACTTGTCTATAGAAGTTAAGAAAAAAAGTTTCTTCGGGGTCTGCACATATTTTTGAAACAAGTAGCACTCTTTCGAGCGACGTTGACCTGCAATTTTACATATATCACACCATACGCTCGATCATGGATTCAAGGTATTAGGAGCTGCACTAGCTAGATATTCTCTTAACACCGGGCATTGCTCCTTATAATGGCCTTCTGCCTTACACTTTATGCACCATACTTCTAGTCGAATTTCTGACCTGACTTCTTTACCCTTCTTCAGATCTTGCAGCTCCAAATGAAAATTTTCTAACTAGCTCTGAATTTGTTGTACTCCTACATGGGTATCTGCGACCGGCGAAGCTTACAGCTTCATCGCAATTTCCAGAGCTTTGGCCTATGTTGATATCTTCTGTTGTGTCAAAGGTAGCCTGATATGTGGCAATATTGCAGCTATAAACCACTCCTTATGCAGATCTTCGGGAATTGTAAAGCTCACTTGTCCCATTAACATTTTGAACCTTTGATCCAATTCCCAAATAGATTCATTTGGCAGTTGTTTAATCTCCTTCAGTTTAGTAATACACTATGACTAAGATTTTGGCTTCTTAAACTTTGCAGTCAGTGCTTTCTTTGTATAATCTAATGAAGAACCATGATTCGTTGTAGAATAATTTATGTACCATGTCAGCTCTCTTTCCTACTGCGTGGTGACAATTTGTGCCTTCTTTATATCTTCATCAGTAATCTGTCTTGCTTTCCATACTGCTTCAGCTACAAACCAAAATTGCTTAGGATCCTCTGATTTGAGTCCTCTAATGATAGGTAGCTTGATATCATTGGCCATGTTTCCTAAGGGAGGGGGAGGGGGAGGGAAAGTATGAGGATGGGGATGAGGGGTAAGGGGAGTAGAGGGATGGGGAATCCCATGGGCGCCCCGATTATTCTCAACTCCCAACTGCGACGCACCTCTAAGGAGTTGTTGGGTTACTTCTTTCTTCTTTGCTTTCATATTCTTCTAAAAATGGAATGTAATCAATCTCAATGAAGTTCTCACGATATACTCTGTATCACTTTCCACTTTACGTAGATACAGAATTACTTCTTCCAAACATTAATCTGACTGCATTTGTAGTATGCATTTTTCACATAAAATCAGTTTAATCCACAGCTTCAAATAATTTAGATACTTACCTCACGGACCTTTGAAAAAAATTTCGCTCAACTTCACTATGAGATACAGATGTGTCTATCGCAAATTTAGTGATAAATCCTCCCAAAATATTGTCGATCCAGAAATCAACAACTCTTGATATGTTTTTATCGATCTCCTTGAGTCGTTGTACCAATTCAGGGCTCCACACAGTAGCCTCGTTTTTCTTAAAACATATCTTGTTCTCAGTCAACCTTGATAACCATTCATGCAACTCATTAGAAAATGTCGCGAAGAAAATCTCGTATTGTTCTATGAAAAGATACCTTTGAAACCAAGCTTCAGTCGACAATCACGGATTTATGTTTTCTTGAAATGAAAACTCTCTCTCTCTTTCAGATCTACCCAATCTCGTATTTCCTTCTTTATCGGATGCCACATCCACATATCCCTCAAAAAAATCCTGGTCCCAACAATGGAACCATTTTTTGGATCGGAGGGGCTTGACTCAGGTTCATAGTTAACTGTGTTGATCAGCGGTTGTCATTGATGTCAACCCAAGCAGCACCAGGGGCTAACCCAACATTGCATGGGAATTTTGACCTACCAAATTAATATATTCTGGGTCAATAATGCTTTTTATGGTTTCTACTTGTCGAGATGTTTCCGTTGATAAATGGCACGCCATGTAATTCTTCACGGTTTGAGAGATATTCATGTTTGAAGTTTGTACCCCCAGTTAGTAGGCTAAAACCCCATCGGGTTGGGGCATGGGTCATTGAAAAGTCATAATTAATATTTTTTAATCTCCTAAGATCCCTCCCACGTTCACTTGTTGAAGCCCCTCTCAACTTAAGCATTCATATAAATTGTGATCTTCATTTCCTCCTTATGCATGGGATTTGGCCATCTGAAACAGGTCATCGTGGAATTTTCGCTCTAACATTTTTTCTACGAAGGCTCAGAAGCTGAAATTTTTATGAGGTGAAGCCGAAATCGTGAGGAAGCTGCAGTAAAAATTTTAAATCAAGTTGCGCAATATTGTTGGAGATATGATCTGTGGAAGTAAGGGTTTTTGCAGGCTCCTGAAATTCATCTCAAAGAAGTAACCTTGGTAAAATCGTCATAACTCTCTCTCTGAGTATCGGATTGGAATTCCATAAAAATTGGCAAATAGTGCATAGTCTTTAGTTTTCTATCTATCAATTTTAGAGTCAAATGAAGAAAAAGTGACACGTGGCACGCCGTACAAGTGCGTTCTACTGAAACAGTCCATAATTAGGGCAGTGTGAGAAATTGGGTATAACTCTCTCTTGAAGAATCTAAATTGGGTCAAACCTGTGGCATTGGAAAGAAGACTCAAAGGACTACTATAAGACCGAAAATCAGATATTGAGGATCTAAAATAACAGAGATACACTAGATTCAATAGAGATACACTAGATTCAATATCGAGCTCCTAGAAGGCAACAAAAAGCTAGATCATGTGTTGTCAAGGATTGCAAAGGACCAGACTTTCTATGGCAGAAAAGAAAACCAAGGTGCAGCAGAGGGTAGCATGACAAGAGAAGCAACCAAGGTGTATAACAGCAGTAAGAAGTTCATCATATGAAGTCTTCAAGTGGGCAGCACTGCATACAATCATTGTAAAGGTATCATTGTACTTAGTTATTGTAAATACATTATTGTACAAATTATACTAATTTCTATCTTCCAAGGGTTGAAGAAGCAGTGTTGGGAGGTCTAGTATCATCATTAGGTGGTTGTGTCAAAGTTGGGGTTATGGTCTATTATATCTTCTTCTTCTACATCATTCTATATCATTGTAAAGTGGACCATTTTCCCTGGTATGGGAGTCCATTCTTCTTTTATTCTTCTATAGGGTGGTAGGGTGGTGCTAGGGTGAGTTGTAGCTCATTGGGTGTTGGGGCATTTGTTCAGTTGACTACTGAAGAATCTCGGGCGTTGGAGCGTCCATCCAGTGGGAGCTGGAGAAGAATGCTTTTCTAGATTCTAAGAAGTTGGAGCTTTATTTTCAATTGGAGTTGAATATTAAAGAATTATTAGAAAAGCATTAGGTGGTTTTTGTCCCAGAGTGGGTTTCCACCTTAAAAACTGTGTGCATTTGTGTTCCTCTTGTTTGCTTCTATCATTGTACAAACACTGATAATAATTGAAGATTAACTAATGCTCTAATTGAAAGAAATACTGATTCACCCCCCCTCTCAGTATTTCCAACAAACTGCGCACCAACAAAAACCTCTATTACCAGCCCTTTCAACAATGACCTGCAGCACAAATCATATTCTCACTCGAGGCAATATTGGGGGATATCAGAACCAAGTTTCTGCATCCAGAGGGACAATAAAGTGTGGATCTACTATTATACTTCTTCATTATGCTTATTGTTACATAGCAAATTGTCACCGTCCCTGCAATCCCCATCCCGCACATTGGAGGGCTCATTCCGTGACTTATGAGTAGTAACATGGCCTAAAAACACTTGCATGACATTCCTCTGAACATGAGATTTCATTTCCCTGAAGACATCTCCTGCTGAAAAACCCTAAAAACACCCCTTTTTGCATTGGCGCGGTCAGCCAGTTCAGTACCCGCGCCAATGGGGGAAATCCTTCAAAGAGGGCGCACCAATTGGCACTCTGTCCCAGAGTCGCAGTCGCGCCAACCAATTTAAGGAGTGTTTTTTAAAATAAATGGCGGAAGTTTCGTCCTAACCAATTCATAAACTGGTAGCTATCTTGAGTTGGGAGGTTTGGCTACGGATTTCCATGTAGAGGAAGTGGTTTGCCACCTCTCATGGAAGCTTCCTTGATGATAGGGCCAATCCCATAATTATAGGGATCCCAACTCCCCTTCCTCCATCTATAAAAGCTTGCCCATTTCCTTTGCAAGCTAGTTCCCAAATCTCCAAGTTCACAAGAGCCTTATGCTGCAAGAGCCTTCATAATTCCCTAAAGTCCAAATCCAAGCAAGGAGACTATTGTCCAGCATCCGGAGAGAGAGGCTTGTCCCATCCCTGACAGGCATTATTGAGACATGTTCTGCTGACGACCCGCCGAAGGAGAATTCAGCGTCGAAGCTATGGTTGTATTCTTCTTTTGATGGATTAATAATAAGCGACTATTGGTTATGGTTCCACTCTTGTTAATGATTGTGATGATGAGTTATGTCTTCTTCGACTGACATATAGTTGTATATACTGGATTTTATGTTTGCGTTTGTTTTGTTTCTTGTGTGTGCAGGTGTTCGATCACGGAGATCGTGAGGATTGTGATCTGCCGGAGCTAAGGAACGGGAGCACCACCTCTTCTACAAACGACAGCGTTGGATTCCAGGTAAGCCTTCATCACAAATTGGTTTATTTACAATTAGGAACCTGCACTATAGCGTGTTCAATTGTTGCTAGACCCAGTCTGGGCTAGTAGGGATCGCCTCTGTCCGCAGAGGGGATTTACCTCTTCAACACTTATTAAGAACCGCATAGATGCATCTATCTAATTTAACAGTCTGTACTTCATTCATCAATCAATACTTGTGTGCACTGTGCATTTATTATTAAAACACAACTTAAAGCATGTAAACAACTTTGCATTGCAAATAATAAGAAAATACAATGCATAAACACAGAGATGCCTTCGAAATAATATTCTCTTTTATTATGATAAGTCTCTTCAATACATACAACTTCTTCGACCTAGGGACACAGCTACAAGTGGTCTACGCACAAAGCTGTAGACTCTTCAAGGCCTCCGCGCACAAAGTTACGGAGACTTCCCTTAGGCCCAAAAGCACAAAAATATAGATACAATTACAACCTTTAATCAACCATGATGACTTCGACAAAGCCTTATATCACTTTATATATAATTTACATACATACAAATCCATGGTCCACATACCAGGGGTGGATAAAATAATAGACTAGAACCCTTTACCTGTTACAAAATGAGGGGCTTCGACCCACCCCGAAGCCCCTAAAAACAGTGCGATAGAACTAACTCTACAGTTCCATGCACTCTGCTCCTTAAGTTGCAGATAATTTTTTGGATTGGAGGGGCTTTGACCCAGGTTTAGAGTTAACTATGCACCAACAAAACCCTCTATTATCGGCCCTTTCAGTAACGACCTCTAGCGTAGATCGCAGTCTCACCCAAGGAAATGTTAGGGGATGTTAGAACCAGGTTTTTGCATCCAGAGGGACAATGGAGTGTGGATCTACTGCTAAAATTATTCAGAATCACGCATATGCATCTATCTACTTTAACAATCTATATTTCATTCATCAATCAATACTTATGCGCATTGCCCCTTTATTATTAAAACACAACATAAAGCATATAAATTATTTTGCAATGCATATAATAAGAAAATACAATGCATAAACACAGATATGCATTCGAAAACTTCTTCTCTTTTATTATGATAAGTCTCTTCAGTACATACAACTTCTCTAAGCTGCACACATAGTTGCAGGTGGTCTACGCACAAAGCTGCAGACTCTTCAAGGCCTCCACGCGCACAGTTGTAGAGCCTTCCCTTAGGCCCAAAAGCACAGAAAGATAGACATAATTACAATATTTATTCAACCATGATGACTTCTACAAAGCCTTACATCGCTTTATATAGCATTTACATACATACAAAACTATGGTCCACATACCATGGGTGGACAAAATAATAGACTAAAACCCTTTACCCATTACAAAATGAGGGGCTTTGACCCACCCCAAAACCCCTAAACACCGTGTGGTAGAACTAACTCTGCGGTTCCATGCACTCCACTCCTCAAGTTCTAGATTATTTTTCCTTCAGATGAATTTAAGAAGGCAAAACCACCCACTTTCAATGGGTATTTGAAGAAACCAGAACAGGCAGAAGCTTGGATACTTGGGATGAAAAAGCTATTTGAGTTGCATGAGTACTTATATAACATGAAGGCCATGATCGTTATCTTCGGTTTAAGAGGTAAAGCAAACATCTAGTGGGAAGATGTGAAGTGGGTTAGACACATCAGGATAGCTGAATTGATTTGGCATGGGTTCAAGAGGCTTTCCAGGAAGAAATATTTGTCCGAGAGCTATTACGAAAGCAAGGCCAAATAATTTTATGAGCTAAAGATGGGATCAATGATAGATGAGGAGTACACAACAAAATTCTTGGAGCTACTAAGGTATGTACCATATCTTGAGGATGAGAAGGCTAAGGTTAAGTGATTTTTCAGTGGTTTTCCAATAGCATTCATAGATCATGTTGAGTATGATGAGCCTCAGCCACTTAAGGAAGTCATTAGGAAGATGAAGCATTGCTATGAAAAATCAAAGTGAAAAAATTTGCCTTAGCAAGGATGGAAAGGGAAGGACAAATGTAAAGGTAAATGGTAGCCTAAGAGAGCAAGGCCTCCGAGTGCAATTGAGAAGGAAAACGTGGTACCACAAAATAAGTTTAATGTAGTTGGACAGGGACATAGGCCACAACAGCATCATGAAGGTAATTATATGGGACGATTGGAGTGTTGGACATGTGGTGAGGAGCATATTTAGAGAGATTGCCCATAGAATCAGGGTGGTAGGCCTAACATATACAATGCACAAGAGGCGCGGACTGTTGGGAATGTTGGACAGAGCATTCCTCACATTTATGCAGCAATGGATAGCAAACAAGAAGATCACCAAGCTTCTATCATTGAGATGGACGATAAGCTTTGTGATCAATTTATTTTCTATTTTGATTGACCCTAGATCTAATTATAGCTATGCTAGTCCTGAATTGGTGGATAAGTGTGGTTTGAATAAGGAAATGCATGCAAAATCTTGGTTAGTGTAGTTGGCCACGGGTACGAAGAAAAGAGTTCACCGTTGGGTAAGAACTTGTGCATTTGAGTTAAATGGTATGCCTATAGCAGCACACTTGAACATATTTCCATTGGGTTCCTACAATATGCTATTGGGTATGGATTGGTTATATATTCACAGGACCAAGGTAGATTGTTATGATAAAGTTATTGAATGCTTGGATCACAATGGGGAGCCAAGAGTCCTACAAGGAAATAAGAAATCCACATCATTTAGGATGGTGACAGCCATGTAGGCTATGTGCAGACGTAGGAAAGGATGTGTTTTATTTGCAGTTCATATCTCTAGTGACAAAGGTAAATAAGGTTAACATGCATATGTGTTGAACAGGTATCTAGTTTTACAATAGTTCTGAGATGTGTTTCTAGCAGAGATTTCAGAGTTGCCACTGCACAGGGAAGTAGAATTTTCTATCGAGTTGGTGCTAGCGGAACCTCCAGCATCAAAGGCACCTTACAGGATGAGTACACCGGAGTTGGTAGAGTTAAAATTGCGATTGACGGAAATGTTTGACAAAGGGTACATTAGGCCAAGTGTATCGCCATGCGGTGCACCGGTGTTGTTCGTGAAGAAGAAGGATGGCACTCTTAGACTATGAATTTACTATAGGCAGCTAAACAAAGTGACCATCAAGAATAGGTACCCACTACCAAGGATCGATGATTTGTTTGACTAGCTAAAGGGAGCAGCAGTGTTCTCTAAGATCGATTTGAGATCGGACTATCATCAGGTATACATCAAAGAGCAGGACATCTACAAGACCATATTCAGGACCAAGTACGGGAATTATGAGATTGTTGTAGTTCCATTTGGTTTGACTAATGTCCCAGCTACATTTATGTGTTTCATGAATAGTGTGTTGCATCCTTATTTGGAAAAGTTTGTGATTATGTTTATTGATGACATATTGGTATTAAAATGAGGAAGATCATATAGAGCATTTGGCAGTGATGTTGAGATTGTTGAGAGAGCATTAGTTGTATGTTAAGCTCAGCAAATGCATCTTCTTCCATATCGAGGTGCACTATTTGGGACATGTTGTCTCCAAGGAGGGAATTGTAGTAGATCCATAGAAGATAAGGGCCATCATGGAGTGGGTACCTCCCAAGAATGTAGAAGAGGTGATATCATTCATGGGATTGGCAGGTTACTACAGGAGGTTCATCAGGAACTTCTCACATATTTCTTATCATATTACATTAGTGCATAGGAAAGGTAATAAGTTTTATTGGACATAGGAGTGTGAGGCTAGTTTTGAGAAACTTAAGCAATTGTTGACACATGATCCAGGGTTAAAGATTGCAGATCTGGGCAAGTATTTTGTAGTGTGTACAGATGCTTGCAAGAGAGGATTGGGTGGGGTCCTCATGCAGCATGGACAGGTTGTATGTTATGAGTCACGAAAACTAAATGAACATGAGCAAAACTACCCAACATATGATCTTGAGCTAGCATCGATCATACATGCACCAAAGATGTGGAGGCACTATCTTCTTGGCAGGTGGTTTGTATTGATGAGTGACCACATTGGGTTGAGGTACTTGTTTGACTAGTCAAATTTGAATGTCAGGCAGGCTAGATGGTTGGGCACGATCATTGAGTTTGATTTCGAAATCAGGTACATCAAGGGAAAGGAGAACAGGATTGCAGATGCTCTTAGTAGGCAAGTACAGGTAAATCACTTAGCAGCGATGAGATCCTATGGGATAGACTTACATGATAGGATCTTGCAGGAAGGTCAACGGGATCACATGTATATGGAGATTTTGCAGAGGTTGCAGCAAAGTACAAGTATAGGTACATGTACAGGTACAAGTGTTGGTACGAGTATAGGTACAAGTGTTGGTACATGTATAGTTACAGATACATGTGTTGGCACAGGTACAAGTACATGTGGTATAGGTACAGGTACAGGTACACCTGTACAAGATTTGGATCATCGTCTCACGACAAATGGATTGGTCAGATTTCGAGACAAGATATATGTACCAAACAATAGTGAGCTCAAGAAGGTGATCTTGAGCTAGTTTCATGCGAAACCATATTTGGGTCACCCAGGCTACCAGAAGACTTTTATTGCAGTGAAGAGATTCTACTATTGTCTGAATCCGAAGAGGGATGAGGAAGAGTTTGTAGCTAGATTTTTTGATTGTGATATGGTTAAGGCGGAGTGTCAGCATATAGGTGGATTGCTATATCCAATTGTGATTCCAAAGTGGAAATGGGAGGTCGTTTCCATGGAATTTATCACAGGGTTTCCTAAGAAACTTAGAAATCATGATTCCATTATGGTTTTTTGTGGATAGGTTAACAAAGGTTTCACATTTAATACCGATAAAGACTACATACTCAGCTATTGATGTAGCACAGGTGTTTATATGAGACATAGTTAGATTGCATGGTGTTCCAAAGAAAATTGCGTCTGACAAGGATGCAAATTTCATCCAAGTTTTGGAAGGAGTTGCTTGCAGGTTTGCGCACCGAGTTTCTCTTTATCATAACTTATCATCCATGGACATATGGACAGACTGAGAGGGTCAACATGATACTATACGATATGTTGAGGATATATGTGATGCATTACCAGCACAAGTGGGAAGAATATATTCCACTGGTAGAGTTCACCTACAACAACGGGTACTAGGAATCATTGAGGATGAGTCCATTTGAGACTATGCATGGGTGGAGTTGCAACACTTCCATCAGCTGGAGTGATACGGTTAACAGGGTACTGATTGGAATAGAGATGTTGGCAGAAATGGAACAAGAAAATGCAGGTGATCAAGAAGAACTTGAAAGCAGTGTAGGAAAGGAAGAAGAGTTATTCATATAGGAACAAGTTGTTCAAGGAGTTTTAGGTTGGGGATCAGGTGTACCTGCGTATTAAGCCCAAGAAGATCTCCTTGCAGATTGGATCGTGTGCTAAGCTGGCACCATGGTTTTTTGGACCCTTCGGGATCATTGAGAGGATTGAACCAATGGCCTATCGACTTGAATTTCCTTCCTCGGTGAAATTCCATGATGTTTTTCATATATCTTTGCTTAAAAATTATGTTAAAGATGTTGATCATGTAATTGATTGGTATGTATTGCAGGTGGAACCAGATAGAGAATTCCTACCGGAGCCTCAGCGTATATTACATAAAAAGGTGCTCATGCTCTGGAACCGAGCAATAGAGAAAGTTAAAGTGCAATGGAATCACTTTGGGCCCGATGAAGTTACATGGGATATGGAAGATCAAATGCGGGCCATGTATCCTCCCCTGTTTGTCGGTTGAGGCAAAGCAGTTTTGGTGTGACGTTGGTTTTGGTTTGGCATATGTGTTGATGATGTGTGATATATGTTTTGGTATGATGTTCGGGTGTATGTACATATGTATAGCGATGTAAATAATGCCATGAGCTATGTTATAAATCTCCAATAAGCGGTATGGTGTCATGTCATTTGAGTTGTCATGTTGTTATGATGTCATGTTAGTTTTCTTTTCAGTAGGGTGATCATTGTAAATACTGCAAGGAGCTAGCTTATAAAGCTCCATGGGTAGTACGGTTGATTTTCAGTGGTTTTGCTTAGGTATATCTGTGGTTGAACGCCAAGGACGGTGTCCCCCCAGGAGGAGGGTTCTGTAACAACCCTGGTGAAAATTTTATGTAATAAAGTTCAAAATAATAACCACGGTTGATGGGACACTTATTCCAAAATGAATGTTGCGCAAAACATTCTCGGGGCGTTCATTTGTTTTATTATGGCTAAGGAAATTGGCAAAGCCAAAGGAAAAGGCTTTGGAGAGGAAAAATGGCATTTTTGGCACATTTATTTATGAAAACAATGGAAATTAGG
Organism: Pinus albicaulis; assembly: GCA_034641835.2. Classification (NCBI taxonomy): domain Eukaryota; kingdom Viridiplantae; phylum Streptophyta; class Pinopsida; order Pinales; family Pinaceae; genus Pinus; species Pinus albicaulis. Next base: position 2,017,891,920 of record CM076575.1, on the reverse strand, counting down.
AGAAAAGGGAGATGAAAGGTCATAGGTTTCATGTGAGGAGGAAAATGAAGGAAAATAATGGAAAATGAAGAAAATAGAGGCATTTTCTATAAAAAGGGTTATGAGGATCAATTGGTACCTTTTGTCAATTCAGTTTTGGAGCTCTCTCATTATTCTCTCTCTCTCACACTCTTGGACACTTGTAGTTTTTGGAGCACTTTGGCATTTTGAGCAAGAAAGGAAAGAAAGCAGGAAAAAGGAGGAAGCAAGCAAGGAGGAGTAGGAATCAAGAAGCTACATCAGAATTCTTTGCAGGTATTTATTTTCATGTATGATTAGATTTGACATGCATGGTATTGCATGTGGTTATTTGTTGCCGTAGCATGGGTTTTTCTAGGTGTGACAGTGTATTCAGCCTAGCCTTGCCATTTCCGGATAGCCATGGTGTTGTGGTATTCTTATGTTTTGGTTTAGCTAGATTACCGGATGGATTTGAAGCTGAGTGAGGTGGATCTCCTAATTATTATAGAACCGATTTGTTTGTTGCCTTGGTTTAGGGCCTAGTAATTTGGGTTTGGATTGCGGTAAAGCATGAGAGGTGGTGGTTTACTCTCTATTTCAGGCCTAGTAATCTCGGGTTTTAGAGTGCAGTAAATCCTGGAGAGTATGTCTCAGTTTAGGGCCTAGTGATCCCTGATTTGGACGGTGGGTTGCGATAAATCCTGAGAGACTAGTAGATAGGAAAATTCCTCACGGTTTAGGCAGAGAGAATCCAGTGATATCCATGCTTGTGTTGGCCTAGTGATCCGGGTTGGATCATGGTAAAGCATGATTTCCATTTGATGAGGGTGAGGTGGTTTAGCCTCAGGATGCCATGGTTGTTTCTTTCGGTTTAAGTCCCATATTCATGCTTGAAATATGGCACGTGGGTAATTGGATGAAGTTATATTTTGCTGAGATAATCCATGGTCGGGTGGAACATGGAAGTCCCATCTTTGGTTGGTTTTTACATTCAGAAATGAAGATATCATTCCTTTGGTATTTGATATGCAAATGTACTCGTTATTATGTGGATTTCATTGATGTTATATCCATGGTATTTCTAGTTTTAGTATGTTGGTTATAAGCATGTATTTTGTCAGTAATGATGTATGGCTATGTCTATGTTTTTGCCTGTAAATGAATACACAATGTATCTGGGGTCAAATAGATTGTATTGCAGCTTATGATGTAAGGGAGAAATGCTTCTTAGCAGTTCTCAGATAAGTATGATACCTCTATGTTTAATTCTTGTGTTTACTCCTGTAGATGCAATGTTTGTGACATGTTTGACGAAATGCTTGTCATGGCTAGGAGGGGTCTGAATGTTTCCTGATGATGTGATTTCTTTCATATATTTGTTTTAAAGTTATTTTCACCTCCTAAAGTTTCAAGAAGTTTTGGGCAGTGAGCAAATCTCAAAGCCACAAGCACAAAACTAAGTTTTGGGGGTCCTCGCCACTACCTTGCCATGGCATGCCTACGGCTATAGGTTGCTAGCCAATCCCTTTCCCTTACATGCCCGCGGCTATGCCTCAAAAGGGCCCAAAATCAACCCCCCTATAGGGTTCAGGAGTCTGGGAGGTTAGGTTACCTCCTGGAGGTGTTGTTGATGCAGTGTAAAGTTTGTTTGTCAAGTTTATGTCGGTTCCACTTCCTTAGGTCATCTAGGAGGTTGAATCTCATATTAGTAGCCTCTCGTCGCATGTTTACCCCGGTTGGACAACTACTTGGGTAGATGTGGGAAGAGGGTGTTACATTTAGACTCCCACAATATATCATGGTAAATATGAATAGGCATAGGGTCTTCTAGGGTCCATTTCCATCCCATGGATGTGAAATCAGAAGTAAAGTAGACAACATCCATAATCTAAGTACTCATGTAAAAAGGGGGCACAATATTATCAGAAAAATTGTGTTTATCTCTGTAGGCAAGAATTTGGGTGGCTATACTAATAGATAATATAGTTTCCCAATCCATTATATACCCATATGAAGCAACATCTATCAAAGGTACCCACCAGATTGATAATTTATGGGTATTAGGGTGCCCATACATCCTACACATCATGGTAGCTATGTAACAATATGGGCTAGCGAGAGAGGCAATAGAATACATACCCTTATCCTCATGCTTGTGCTTATTAGGGTCTCTTCTCCATTACCTGATAGGTTTCGATTGATCTTTATTTTTTGACATGAATTGTTAGACGAAATATTTGTCGTGTTTCTTTTGTGGTGGCGGTAGATGATACATTTTCCTCAAATCCTTGCATGTAAATGACCCAATTACTATCTACTTGGAAGTAAGAAAAGTCATTTCAGCAATATTCAAATTGTCAATGATCCATTTAACCATGTTTGTTTATGGAAAAATATTTGGTCGTGTCGTGATTCTGTGTAGAAAAGAATTAGTGAAATCGCTCCAGGTAGTCTCAAAAGTGGATGTGGAATCATTTGTTGTGGCATTTCTCTCCACTTCTCTAGGTTTTTCATCTTCAAACATTTTATACATAGCCTCCCATGAAGAGATTCCAATGTCCTAAGTGCATTTAATGTTTGTGAACAACACCAATATTTCAATGACTTCCGTAAAGGAGGAGGTGGTTGTTGTTGAGCAGTAGGATTCTTCTTTGCCTTAGCAGCTTTAGACATTTATGTTGAATTCTATTTGTTGGGGCTAGCCTGCAAACATAAAATACTGGAATGTGCAGCAAACTTTCTTAACTTGAGAATTCACTAAGGAAAATGATTCATTTGATATCAATCCATGTCTTTATTAACAAAATCCATCAACATTAAACCGCAGCAATCAAATCATTTAAGACTTAGAAAAAATGAATTTGTTACACTTGGTCATTAATTGATGAAACGTGGGTTCACGTGGGATTTTGTACATGCTAGTGTTTATCAAAGGTTTTCATATCAGAGGTTCTCTTAGGTTTCTCATTCTAAAACATGAGATATCGATTTTCCTAAGAAGTTATTCCATTATATAACGACTATAATATATAGGTGGGAAGTGTTATCAGAAGCTTTGTATCAGGGTTTTTAAGAGTTACATCTGATAAAAATTTGCAACATGGATGTTGCGATATGAATGTTTTGATATCGGGAGGAAAATGATTTTCGAAGATTGGAGGTATTTGAATATCGAAGTATCGGGAGAATGAGGATATCAGAAGATGTAGAATATTGGGAATCAGAGGATTTTGGAGGATGCGTATATGAAAATCCCCAATATGAGAACTCTAAAATTCCAGGTGGCATTACTGTGGGGTCCATCCTTTACTTATTATATTCGCTAAGGCACTTTTTAAATGTTTTTAAAGGCTTTTATTCCTATTTCGAAGTTCAAAACGGAGAATTGATATCGGATATTTCTTTTGGAAGTGTATTGTACATAAAAGTTCTGATCCAATAATATGTTAAGAGGTGTCAACCTATGAGTGCATTTTTATTTTAAGAGATAAACTCCAATATATGGTTCTGATAGGGGAATTTCTCACTTAAAGTCACTTTTTGATAACAAAAAGCTAAAATTGTCCTATTTTATTCAAATAAAAGGATTTTATCTAAAAATTTAAAAGGGGCCCCATTATTTATTAACTCTGATTTTGACCATAATGGGGGGGTTGTTGAGTACTACAATAGGTTGTTACACTCATAAGGACCTATTTCATTTTTTAACGAGGTTGACACAGTAAAAGAACCATCCTCACAGGACTTGTTTCATTTTTTAACCTAGTTGACATAGTAAAAGAAGCATCCTCATAGTACCCTGTTTCATTTTTTAATGAGGTTTACATATTAAAAGAACTATCTGTTGAGATTGCAACAAGATGATGAGCTTAGTGGAAAGGAGTCGCCTTCACTAAGTGGGCCCGCAGGGTATTTTTGGCGCAAAGTTTATTTTTAGACTATGTTTATTTTTAGATATATGGATCATGTTCTATGAGTTGCAGGATGCTATTTATGGACGGTTGGTCAAGTTGGAAAAAATAGATGGACTTCTATTTTTTAAACATATTGGGCGGAATCTATTTTTAGATTGCCAGTCTAAAAATAGATATGTCAAATATTATTAGCTCTTAATAATATTTAGACTATAAACATTATCTTATTCTCTTGGAGCACTTCAGTTTGATGCCTGGAATGTGGCGTGTGCAACCTAATGTATGAAATACGCTTTTCCTAGTAAGTCTGAAGCTATTGCATGTTGACTTCAGTTAGAACTCATGTGACAGAGTTTGGTGGAGTTGATTGAGGAAGTTAGTGGAGTTGTATTCAGTTTAACTAATCTAAACATAGTTGAGCTTTTTGTATCCAAGTTAACTAATATATACAATTACTGAGAGTGGTGTGAATTAATTATTAATTAATTCACTAATTATAAACTCATAAATCAACTAAAGAATACATCAGTTAACTTCAGTGCATGGATAGTGTTGTCGACAATTTTGTCACTCCTAGAGACAGCCTAGAGTTGCTATAGACCAGTGCCTAGGACATCTTAGCATAACAAGGAGCTCATAATATAGCTTGGGTTGTCAATCCAAAAGCTCTCTTACTATCACTTGTAAAACAAGGAAATTAGTTAAATAGGAACCAAACTCTCTCAGAAGCTGATACACAGATAAGAATAATGTAGGAACAGCATGCAAAACTCCAATACAAAAGCATCAGACAGTTAAGAGACAGCTTACTGCAAAGAGGGCCAGTTCAAATAATATGCCACAGAAATCAAATATCAGAAAGTGGATGCAGTGAAGAAACGTGAAGAAGACACTAGTTAGCATGAGGTTGATACCCAGATACACAACAAAACCACATATGGGCTTATCCAACTAAGAATCCATACATGACAATGGTGTTTTAAAAGCACCCTCCTCAAGTAACTAATATAGCAGAAAATATGGATGAAATGAACATGGAACAATATATCATGACTAGGCCTATTTAAAGCGCTTGACTAATCCAAGTATGGGCACCAACTAGGATGAATCCTTACTTAAGACCAGTGAGCCACTCGCATTCTAGAACATGATACAAGAAGATCAATGGCATGAAATGAGATATTATATTAACACATAAGAAAAGATTACATACTGTGGGATACTAAAGACCGGAATCCTCATTACAGTTATAACTCCTCCTCACTGAGACCCTACGGGCTCTGAGCCTTTACACAAAAGCTTTACAAAATGTATACCAGAACTTCTCACTGCACAGTTTGCTGATAGAAATCTGGAACCTTTACAATTGCTTTCTTTCTAGTTTTTATAGGAGAAGGAGAAAACTCTAGAGAATGAGGTAGGTGATATACATTTAATGATCTTATTTGAAACAAATTTGAAAGAAAAACCCGCCTATGCTGTTTGGCGGTGCTGAACTGGTGCAAGTACTCTGCTACTACTTCATGAAATAAATGCTGAGGATGAAAATCTCCTCATGAACAAGACATAAAGAATAAAATATACCCATGTTCTGTACTTGGCGGGAAAAGAAAAATCTGCTGCAATAAAACCTTGAGGTTGCTTGTATTTGTGCATGGTACTCTCGCCCCCTTGAGCCCCGAACTGGAATTTGTATTTTTCAATGCCGGACACTGAGCTCTTCGATCTTCTGTTGATATTCTTCGTAACCTCATTTATGCTTTCAGCTACCAAAATCTACCCCCTTTGAATTGCTCTGAGAGGTTCAATGGATTTTCTTTCTGTTTCCATTAATGAGGTCATATCATACAACTACCTTAAGCTTCCCTCTTAAATTTCGCCAACGGAATATCGTCCTTAAAGAAGACCTTGGCCTCTGTGATGAAGGTGGAGATTAATGGAGGGTTCCTGCTGCTACAACCTGCAAAAATACACAAACATATTTAAAATACTGAACACAGGAGCGATGAATGTGGTGGCAGCCATGGCGATGGTGACATAGACTGAACGAGGTGGTGAGATGATGCAGGGTGGCAAAGAAGGATGCATAGGAACACGGTGAATGAGCGCAGAGAAAAATCGTAACTTAAACACTGAAATATGACACCTAAATGGAGTATGTGAATGGTGGAGGGTAATGACAGTGCCACGTGGTTGTACAAAAGGTCGAGTAGAGGGGGTGACGTGGACAGGCGAGAGCTATGGTGGGATAGTCAACAGCGGAGAGGAAATAAGTCTGGGACACACGATTAAAAGAAAAATCGACAGCTGATATGGCGTCAGGCGATGACGTGATGGTGGGCCAGAGGCGATGCTGACCAGGTTAAAAGGTGCACAACTTCGGAGGTCGCGAGCCGTTGGATTGAGGACGCAGGATCGGACGGTTGACGATGATTCCGCTGCACATCCTTTGGCCGAAATTTAATGCGCGGGGAGAGCGGAGGCCTGAGGTAAAGCGCGTGCATCTTCGAGGCACGATGGCCGTCAGATGGAGGCCCCGAAATCCAAAAGTCACCATTTATTCCGATAGCCGACTTTCATCTGGAGGATAATGCGCGAAATGGGCGGTTTTTCGGGCCCGTACAAAAGACACGCGGCGCACATTCAATGGAATCGCTGGGTTTTACAGAAAACCACCGTCATGGCAAAGGTGGTGCGGAATGAAACCACCGGTTTCAAAGGCGACGGGGACCACCACGGAAAACCAGCTCCACTCCGTCGATTGGATTTGATCGGACGGCCACGAATGCCCCCGAAACTTTGAACGATTAGCTCCTTTCTGCCTAGCGCTTGGTCAAGCACCTGAGTCGTATGGGGAACAAAACAAAGGGGCTAGAACTGCAGGGGTTGGGCCCGATATAATTTTAATTACGGGTTTAGGCTTTGAGTAGCGTATTTTTGCGAGCGTGAAGGGTAACGATAGATAGAATATGAGGGGTTTTGGCCATGATAACAGGTTTGAAAGATTATGGAGGAGCGTTAGGCCAAAAATTTGGATCGAAGGGCTGACATGCACAACAGACAGATTCAGTGGAGACCAGTGCAGAAATAGGTGAAAGAGCAGGTTAACTATCAGTTGTGACTATACTGTTGCTATTTGCAACACACAGATAGGTGGATTAATCCATGAGGATTGCGCAGTTCAAGCCAGGTGGTTTATCTATATAAAGAGGCCATCCCATAGCATTGAAACAAGCAATAGAGGTTGGCTATCAAGTGGCTAAAGGTTGGAGCATGAGTTTTGCTAGATCTAGCTTGATAGTGTGTAGCAATTGAGGGTAATGCTGAGAGCTTGCAAAGAGCTTTGTACTATGATTGTTACATGATCTCCATGACATGTATAATATATAGATAGTTGGGGTTTTCAGCTTTAAGCTTTCCCATTAAATATTGTGTTCATATGTGTGATTGTTTGTGGTTTTAATGTGCGCATGCAATTGATTTTATTTCCGCATGTGATGATCAATGGTAGAAGAGATTATGTATTATGCATGAAGCTCAAATAGTGTGTGATCAGGATAATCTCGGTGAATAATTTAACAGTTATTCAATTTTCTACACTATCCTCATGGATCCCTTGATCATGGCTTCCAACTGGAAGAAACACATGTCAAGGGACGCACCTCAATTATGGCTTCCAATAGGTCTTCATTAGAAGGAAGAATAGTTATCTGGAAGAAACACATGTCAAGGGACTTAATAGGGATAAAAATATCGATTTCAAATGTCCCCATTGAAGGGTTTACCATGTGTTGAAGCCTAGAAAATCTCTGCTTCAAACATCGGGGAAAACCACCCGGTCGGGACCTTAAGGCAGCTCCTTGTCCGTTTGGTATGGTGGCTTCGACTGGATTTAAAGGACCAGTTTCCTTGTAACTAAATGGATTGGATTGGATGGGTGGAAATGGGACTAAACTAACTGAAATAAAACTATCTAATTTAAGCTAAATGCTGATAAAGAAATTCTAACATTAACCCGGGTAGCTATATGTGAATACAACTTAAGATTGTTCCAATTCAACAATAACCATGAAAATGTATTATTAATTAAATTGAAATATGCAGAAACAAATAAAGATAACTTTGTTTAAGAAATTAAACAGAGTTATATAAACATATTGCATTCATCATTGTATACCATTTACATGTAACTATGAAAAATAACGTTTCAATTATACTCAGAAATGATATATAAAAGAAAGCGTTGTTAAAACAAATATACATATAAATGATAGCAATTTTAAAACGAATATCATAAAACAAAAGAGATCAACAGTAAATAGATAGAAATACCTTGCTCATCTTGATGACTTCAAATGCAATCTGATACTCTATCCAGTAACTATAATGCAAAACCAAATTCCAAGGTACAGAAATGCAACACTTCAAAGATAATTCCGCATGAAAATCACTAGATGTGATCCTTTTCAAAAAATATATAAGACAATGGAGTACAGAAATGCAATCTCCAAGTCCAAAAATATTAAGATCCAGGACCCCTCTCTAAATGCATGAGAGGGGTTTAAATACTACTTAACTAATTCTAAAAATAGTTTATTACAAAAAATAAGGATTCGGTTCAATGACCGTCCTTTTCCTAGGCTAAAATACAGTGAAATTAAAACTAAATCTATCTATCTATGAAATTGATCTTTGTCTTGCAGGCATCTAGCATAGTTTTGAGAAGATGCGGTTGACCGACTTCAGAATTCAGCTGTCCTGAAAAGACAGAGTCGGCAAGCGTAGGAGCAATCTTCTCTGTAGCATTGATAATACAATTGAGTGCACTGTGTTGACTGTGTGGCTTCACCAAGTACATCCAGTATGAGTCCCAATTCAATCTTGTCAGCTCTCGGATGGATTTTTCTCTTTCTTCTGCCTTTTGCCTCCATTCTGTATGTAGTTGATTTGCCTGTGGGAGATATCCTGGAATAGTTTTAGAAATCAAGTTAGCTTTGTGTAAATTGTCATTTACACAATCGGTGAGAGTGTTTGCCGCTGTAGATGCCTCCTCTGCTGCCCTTTCTGCCTTTCTGATTTGTGCATCCCAATTATTAAACATTATTTCTTTATGGTTCTCGTTGATGATGGGTGCACCAGCTTTTCTGCCTTCTTCTGTCTTTTGCTATGCTAGATAATCATTGATCTTTTCATTAATCAAATCATAATAATTTCTTAAATCTACGACATGATTTGTGATTCTATCGCTTTCTTGGCACAAAGAATTCCATTGCAATATTTTTTGGCAGAAAACTTCCTCTTGTTGCAATAGGTTATTGTTCAAAGAGATGGTTTCTGAAATTAATTCTGGAAGCTTAGGATCATCCTTATGCTGTTCTTGGATTTCTTGAAGTTGTTGTTGTAACTCTTCAAGTTTTAATTGTGCTTCTTGATTGGCCTGTACCTGTTGCAATTGTTGTTGCAGAGCCTTTATCTGTTCTTCTTTTTCATCCAACAAAAGTTGTATCTCAACTTCTTTATCAATTGTTGCAGAAGCATAAGCTCCTGTTATTTGAGATAACTTAGTGAGATTATGAGTAGGCTCTGTGGCAGGATCTTTCCACAAAACATCTACTTGTTCTGCTTCAGTAGCAATTGCACTTTCTATTTTTTCTCTTTTTCCTTTGTCTCTTTACTACTGCTTTGTATTTTGGGCTATAAAATACATCCAGAGGAGGAATTTCCTCTACATTAAGTACAATTTCAGAGGAGGGTGTAATTGGTATGTGCTCTGTTACTGCGGCTATGCTGCTTGTTCCTGCATTCAAAACTTTGGTTGTTTGGACAGGGGTCTGTACATTCTGTCCTTCTACATTAATCAATTGATTAAAGGTTTCCCATTCTTTATCTAACTCCATGGTGACTGGCTGTTGCTGTACATTGGGTGAAGAAGGATTTGTTTGTTGAGAAATCAAAATTTGCTGTTGAGCAAGCTCTTTAGATTGTGCAGAATCTTTAATGGATTCTTCCATTTTATCTTCCATTTCTTTGGATGTATTGGAGTGTTCAGAATCTCTGTCAGATTTTGATTTGGATTTACCTGTGCTTGAACTGCTGTTAAGACTAACACTAGGAGTTTGCTCCTTTGCAGGCTCTATGCGTAGATTATCCAAAGGAATAGAAATTAGTCTCCTTTCTCTGTACAACTTAAATTCCTGAAAATCCCCTGGAGATAGCTGCTCTTTAGCTGAATTCAAAACCTCTTTGAATGAATTTCTTGCCTGGAACATATCATCAAAAAGATCTTGCTCCGCGACAAATTCCCTTACTTTGATTGCATTGGTAAAATTCTTAACAATATCATTTTGGTCAAATAACCTCCTTGAGAATTTGAACAGCTGTAGGCATGTAACGTTGCCTATCTCATGAAATGCATGACCAATATCCAACAGTGAAAATGTTCCACATTTTATGGGAAATTGTGGCCAAATGCCCTTTTTCTTATCTTTTAAATCTTTTGTCATACCTCCCTGGCCACAGGTCTGATAAGCAATTTCCCGAGCTACAAGCCTATCTGGAACATATAGGGGTAACACATGGGGAGAAGCATAACTTCCAAAAACCCTAATATAAGTGAACAATTCTTCTCCAAACCATCTTGCGACGGGGAGAATATCAACCTCTGTTTCTGAGGATAACCTCGGGGCATCCTTATTATACAATGTTCTGTACAATGGCAGCATTATTCCAGGACAAATTTGATAAAAATGGGGGATAAACTCAGACTCCCATAGTTCTTTATGGTACACATGAATGGGCAAAGGATCGTGGATAGTCCATTTCCAGCCCATCACAGGGAATTTAGAGACATAGCAGATGGCGTCCATGACATAAGAAGATAAATAAAAAGGCGGATAAACCCACTGGGAAACATTTTGTTTAGACCGGTAATGAAAAATAGCAGTGGTGAGATTATCAGATAGGATTTTGGCCCAATCTACAACTGTAGAATTAACAGCCGCATTTAAAAAAGGAAGCCATTCGGGTAATATCATATTTATGTCAGGCTTTCCGAAAAGCCTGCATAACATGGCAGTAATAAAACAATAAGGAGAGGTAAGTGAACCCGTGCTGTACGTACCTTGTTTGTTCTTCTTCAATGGTTCACTTCTTTTGGTCCACTCCTTTGTGCATTCTGCCAAATTTGAGTGTTCTTTTGCAAACTCTTCCATAAATTGCCTGTTGAAAGTTGCCTGAGGTTCTGGCAGCTTATACATTAATCTCAGATCTTCTATGGTGAATGATCCAATTAGCTCTTCCGATGGAGTTCTGAATTGTCTGTCTGAAATATCTGTGCTATCCAGCACCCATCTCACCATGTCTGTATATGGGAGAATCCTTGGTCTTGCTGCTATTCTATGTAGAAATGAGCAAGCCAAGTCTCTAAGGGTTGCTTTAGACGTATCCTTTGAACCTGCTGTAGCTGCAACTTTTATCACCACAGGGTTTTCATCTTCTAACAGTTTATACATTCCCTCCCAAGTGGATATACCAACGTCTTTGTTACAGGCGGTGTCTGCGTATAGTGAAGCCATTTCTTTGTTCTCAGAACTTGAGATCTTCTCCTTCTTACCCATAATGTTTAGCGGAAGCTTTGTATACTGGTCTGTTCCTTCGTGCCTGCGTTTTACGAATAAATGAGAGTAATGATATAAGAAAGGTGATGAGACTGTTTTGAATGTGAAAGCGGATGAAATATAATATTTAAATTGTGAAACGTCTTTCAATCTAAACACAATCTGTTTTCACATTAATAATCAATTCAATCATTTAATATAATCATTAAAGCGCATAACGGATTTGACATATGGGAAGATTGCCTTGGGAAAGCGCGCCTACATGAATCTGCGACATTGTGATCTGCGATTTGCTGCGCAAATTCGCAATATCGCAATGTCGCAAAATGAAATCATCACAGTCATAAAAATAGCGCAAAAACGGGAATTGCGCAATAGCGCAAAGCGCATATCGCAAAATTCACAAAAGCGCACAATCGCAAAAGCGCAGAATCGCAAAAGCGCAGAATTGATAAGAGCGCAAAAGATTTTTATTAATCATTTCTGTTTTCTGCGCTATGCGATCTGCGATCAATGCGTTTTATATATACTATTTTTTTATGGATGCGCTATCTTGTTTCAAGAGCAATTTTATTATAATCTATCATAAACTTAAGTGTTTCTAAATATTCTTTCTAAGGGATTTCTACAAGTTTATGATAGAAAGTTTTATTTGAAAGGCAAATAAATCCTAATTGAATTTTTTTTTGGATTTTTTAACTAAGGGTCCCCATTTATTTAGTATTATTACTAATACTAAATAAAAAGGGGGGTTGTTGCTGGTCACAACAATTGGCGATTCACTAAAAGAAACAGTTATCTCTGAAAAATAAAATGAACATTCTATCTTTAGTAAGTAAAGGTTTTTAAAGATAATAAAAACTATCTTATGATAATTCAAATAAAATGTAACTATGAAAAAAGAAATAAAAATAATTTCATAATTTCTTTCTAATTCCTTAAGAAATAAAAACATTTTGGGTTATATCAAGCTTTGATTGGTGTTAATAATGAAGTAAGTGGATCTCTCCAAGTTTTGGTTTTATAATATACTCTATTGCCATAGGTATTGCCTCTGCTGCCAGCAAACGTTCATAGTCTCTACAGGGTTACCTTTAAACCATTAACCATTCATTGTCCCATCCAGCTAAAATTATGACTTTTTAAAAGATAAATTCATAAGACCTATTATCTCATGTTTTTGTCTTTTATTTATTTTTATTTTAAGAGCCATTGTTCTGGTTTGGCAGCCAGTTAATAACAATGCCATTCACTAGTTATAATTAAACTGAACAAGTTGGCTCGTGATGAGACCCCTTGTCTTATAGTTATAAGCCATTACCCTGTTTTGGTATGCAGTATTGGTAATGTCAGTTTTATTACTCCTTATGAACATGGTAAGTCGGCTCGTAATGAGACCTCTTATCTCTTAAAATTTTAGTATAATTTCTTAGAATTACATTCTAAAAAATCACAACTTAAATGGATGGGGTGAAATAGTTTTATCCTTAAGAATCAATGGATGACAATTTTCAGAGTTTTTTGAATTCCAAAACTTAAAAAAAAAATCTTATACTTTGATAGATAACCTTTCTCTGCTTAATAAACCTTATAATGATTTACATTTTCCTCAAGTTTTCAAAAGATCATGTAAATGATTGAAATAATCTTTTCAAAGTTTAACATCTTATTTTAAACTATTCAAAAACTGTAATCATTACTTTAAAAATTCTTATTTACACAAAATAAATATTTATAATATTTTTTCGAAGAAATTTTCTCAAATAGTAAACAGTCAATCAGAGACTCATAAACAACCTTTATTTGTAAAAACAAAAACAATTAAAAACTTTGCAGAAAGAAATATATACAGTTTAAGAAGGGGTTACCTCCTTATGAAAATAATTTCTTCAAGATAAGCCCATTTATAGGAAGAGACTCTCTCTTACCTGTTAGATCTTGGAGTATAAATGTATTTGAGCTTATCTTCTCAACGATTTGAAATGGTCCAAGCCACATTTTCTGAAATTTGGTATGTTTACCTTTTTCTTCATGTGCTTTATCCCATTTCAAAACGAGATCACCAATTGACAAAATTTTTGAGCCGGTAGAACTTGCATCAAAAGAAGATTTTACAAGCTGTTGATGTTTTTCATGAGTAATTTTTGCTTTATCCCTATCTTCTTCTAATTTAAGGATTTTATCATATCTCAATTGAATGGATGATGAAGGATTTTCTTCAATAAAATGCACTAGGGCTAATGATGGAAGTGTTAAGTTTGATGGTATCACAGCTTCTTTTCCATAAACCAGATTGAAAGGTGAAGTCCCTATTGAAGCTTTTTCAGTGATACGATCAGCCCATAACGCAAAGATTAAAGATTTGTGCCAATTCTTTTGATTTTGATCAACGGTTCTTTTAATGATTTTGATAAGGTTTTTGTTATTGGATTCAGCCAAACCATTACCTTGTGGATAATAATTTGCTGAATATTTTAATTTAAAACCTCTTTTAACTGCAAATTCAATTAAACTATTACCAGAAAAGTAAGATGCATTATCAAAAACAAGAGCTTGAGGTACACCAAACCTGGTTATGATGAATTGATCTATGAAATCAATAATTGCATCGGAATTGGCTACCTTCAATGGGATTGCCTCTACCCATTTTGTAAAGTAATCAGTTGCAGTAAGGATGTACTTGTGCTGTTTGGAAGAATGAGGTACTATCTCACCAATAATGTCAAGCCCCCATTGTTCGAATGGTTGCTCAATAGTTACTGGTTGCAAAGGAAAGGCTGGTTTCCTTTGTCTTCCACTTGCAGTTTGACAAATTTGGCACTTCCTTACGTAATCATGCGTATCTTTAAAAAGGGTAGGCCAGTAATAACCAGCACGAATTATTTTGTGAGCCGTGGTATCACCTCCAAAATGACCTCCTACTCGTCCATCATGTAATTCCTGCAAAACCTTTTCAGCTTCAGTCTTTTCCAAACATCTTAATAAAATTGAATCATAATTTTTTCTAAATAACACATTATCAATGATCTGGTATTTAATAGCCTTTAACCTTAAAGCACGTTTACTCTTATAGCTAAGATTAGAAGGATCATACCCATTTTTCAAGTAATAGATAAGATCCACATACTGAGATCCGGAATTTGTAACACTTATCTGACTTACTTGAATATCTTGATTTGAATCTTGATTTTCTGGTATGTTATGAGCTCCTGCCAATAATCTGCAAAAACCTTGTCCTCTAACAATCTTAGCTGGTTTAATATCAACATCATATTCTTGCAAGGCTATTACCCAGTTAGCTCTCTTTTCTCCTACTTATTTTTGAATTAATAACTGCCTCACTGCAGAGAATGTGACAATGATTTTTGTATGTGCTTTTAAGAGAAAAGGTCTGAAATGTTTGATTGATTTAAACACAGCAAATGCTTGTTTTTCAACATCGGAATAGTTAAGCTCATCTCCTTGCAGATTTGAGCTAAAGAAAGAAATTGGTGCTTCGATTTCTTGATCATTGAGTTGTGTTAAAATGGCTACATAGGATGTTTCAGTGGCCAGAGTATACAAAGTAAAATCTTTAGAAAAATCCGGAGTATTCAATGCTGGTGCATTAATGATAGCTTGTTTGATTGAATCAAAAGCTTCTTTTTCTTTATGCGTCCATTTGAATATTGAATTCTTCTTGATCATATTTTGCATAGGTAAAACAATTAAAGAAAAATCAGGAATAAATCTTTTAACAAAATTGATCTATCCAAGAAATGATTGCATGGATTTTTTGTTATGTGGTAAAGAAATATCAGAAATTTCTTTCACTCTATTTGGATCAATATATATACCATCTTTTGACACAACAAATCCTAAGAGTTTTCCTTCATCTAAAGTGAAGAAAGATTTCTTGGGATTTAAGGAGATACCAAAATTTCTACATCTTTCAAATATTTGTTTTAAATCATGTAGATGATTGGTTCTCTTTTTTGAAAATACTGTTATGTCATCATGATAAACAACAACTGATTTATTGATCAGACCTTTGAATGCTATGTCCATGGCTCTTTGAAAAGTTTCTCCTGCATTTATTAGACCAAAAGGCATTTTCTGATAAGCATAAGTTCCCCATTTTGTTCTGAAAGTTGTTTTCAATCTATCATCTGGTTGAACTAAAACTTGATTATAACCTGAAAATCCATCGAGAAAAGACATAAGTTCAGAACGAGCTACCTTTTGAAGTATCTGTTCCATGGTTGGAAATGGGAAATTGTCTTTTAAACATGCCTTGTTTAAATTTCTGAAATCAATACAGATTCTTATATCACCATTCTTCTTCCTTACAGGTACCATATTGGAAACCCAATTAGAGTGCCTGACTGGAAAAATTATTTTGGCTTTCAAAAGTTTATTAAGTTCTGATTTGATTTGACTTTCAAGATTTGGATGGATCTTTCTCAACTTCTGTTGAACAGGTTTAACATCAGGAAGCATTGGAATCGTGTGTTGAATAATTGAAGTATCATACGTTTTTAGATCATCATAATTTCAAGAAAGAACGTTTTTATACTTGTTCAGCAGTTTAATGAATGCATTCCTTTCCTCTGGTGTTAAGTTGAGTCCTAAGTTAACGTTTTGAGGTTTAGAATCAAAACCAAAATTTACTAATTCAAACTTTAAAGTGGAACTTTGAAGTTTTGAATTAACAACTTTCTTGAATCTGTCTCTAATGTCATATAAATCCTCTAATTTAACAACATATTTTGGAATGGGGTTTTCATTACCTTTTGAAGCAATTTGTAAATCATGATCATCTTCGTCAATAATTTGCTCATCATATGATTTTTCTGAAGTCATGAAATTTAGAATATCTTGATCATGATAGAAAACTCTCCAATTTGTAACATTATCCGGGACAGATGGACGAAAAATCAATTCTACAGAAAATCTATCAAGACTGTAATCTTCAGCAGGTAGGAGTCTAGATGCAACATTAGCTAACAAGTTAGCTGATGTATTCTGATTCCTAGGAATAGGAGAAATATTGAATGCTAAAAAATGAGTGGTGAGGTCTTGTACTAGGGTTTGATAGTGTTTAAGATGTCCTGAAAGGAAATGAATAGTATTCCTAACTTGTTTAATGACAATTTCGGAATCACCAAATACTTTCAAGTATTTAACATCTAACCTATAGCTTTATAAAGTCCTTGAACCAAGGCTTCATATTCTGCGGTATTGTTAGTACACTCAAATTCTAATCTACAAGACAGCATGGTTTTCTCCCCATTTGGATCAATTAAGATGCATCCAGCTCTAGCTCCATCACTAGACTTCGATCCATCAAAATATAACGACCAAAATAAAGATTTGTCTATTGGCTTATCTACAATTACATCAGAAATATTTACAATTATGGAAGAATCAGATTGTGAAAAATTTTCTATCTGAGAAACAAAAGTATTTACAGAAGAAGGTGATTGAGGAGCTTTGAAATTTCCAAGAAATGATTCAGCAGAATAACCTCCAAGAATATTGTTGTTGAATGCCACGGGTTCATTAGGTTGTTCAAATTCAGTGACAGTGTGCGTCATATGTTTTTCTCGTTCAATTTTGATTTGATTTGGTTTCCCTTTGTAGGGAAGCCACATGTGTGAATAATCAGTTGAGATATAACCGTTAAGTTTTGCATACCAGTCCCTACTCAAGATTAATCCATAGAATTCAGGAATATCAGCAATCAGAATATCAATTCTTTGGAGAATCCTAGGATCGGAGGCTAATCTGATAGTAACTGAATTGATTTCTCCTACCACTTGGACTTTAGAGCGATCCAACTGAACGATATGAACTGCTGATTTCTGTGGTTCAATATTTAATTTAGCACAGACAGAAGTAGGCATTATATTGGAGGAAGCTCCGGAATCAATCAAACAATTGTGCATATGTTTATTGTACATCTCATAAGTCAAAATAAAAGGAGGAGTTTGAGAATTTGATTTTTCCCCAATGAGCACAGTATCAGTAGCATCTACCTTATCTGGTGGCTTACCAGTTCCTCTTGCTGCTTTTGCAACTACACCACTTGGTAAAGGAGCAATTGGTGTAGCGTTTAATTCTTTCAATAGCAACTTTTGCTGATGTTTCAGTTTGCTGAGTTCATGTAAAGAAATGTTGGCTTTGATCTTTTTCATGTCTTCAACAATATTGTATTCCATAGGATCTGATATTACTAAAGTTTTCGTTGTTGATGTGAGAGGATTAGAAGAAGATGGTTGATTTTGAGTAGGTAATTGAGAAGTTTTCTTTACAATGGGTTTGTCTTTGGTACTTGGAGTTGTAATTTTCTTTTTTGGAACTGTTTGCACTGGTTCTGCTGTAGATTTACTCCTAGTACTTACAGGCATAACTTCTTCACTATTAGAATTAGGGAGAATACAATCCCACATTCCATTTAATTCAACTATTTCTTCATTTTCGTCTTCTTGATCTGATACTATAGATGTATCTTCTTCTGACTCTGCATTAGAGATTACATTAGGAGGTTTAGATTCAACTTGGTTTCTTCTGAAATTTCGGAATGGTTTCTTGGTAGAAGTTTCAGCCACTTGTTTTTTAATTTCAACCATTTCATTTGACATGGTTTTAAGAACTTTCTGTAAACCTTCCATGTCATATGGATCTTTGGCCTTTTTCTTTGAATCATCTTTGAAGCTGACCTTCTTTGATTTCCTTTCTTCAAGAGAATTTTTCTTTTCCAGAGAAGTGATACGTTTTTCTACTGCAATAGCTTCTTTCATATTCTCAGCCAATGTAGGCTTTGCAGCTCTGTCTACGAAAATTGCTATGTTTGAGGGTAAGGAAGTTATATACCATTCGATTCTGACTTGCTCACTAGGTTGTGAATATTTATGAATTTTGTTCAAGAGTTTGTTGAATCTAGCATTGAATTCTTTTATAGGTTCCTTGGGTTCTATTTTCAAATTTGAGAGATCATTGAGTAAAGTTGCAATTGATCGATCATCTCCAAATTTGGTCAAAAAATGATCTGCAAAAATGTCCCAACTTGTTATAGATTCTGATGGTAATGAAAAATACCATGATCCTGCTACTCCTGAAGAGTATATGGTAATAATCTAACTACAACATCTTCATGTATGACTCCATTCAAATTAATAGCCAGCATAAAATTATTGATATGTTCTTCAGCTTGAATGTTAAGATCTGGGCTAAACTTTGGAAGCCATTTTCCAGGATTGTCTGGTAAATCATGTAAAGGTGCAGCCATGTTTACTGCTCCTGGAGTAGACCATGGTCTCTGTGCCATTATGGGGATGATTATTGGAGGAATACCAGAAACTGGTGGTATTTGAATTGAAGTGGTTGGAATAGATGATGTTGAGATTGATGAGGATTGAGTAGAAGATGTTTGTGGAGATGATGACTGAAGAGATGATGATGAAACAACTGTACTTTTTTGAGTTGTGGTTTTGGAAACATGTGATTGAATATGAGATGATGAACTTGTATCACTTTCTGTTTCCGATTGAATTCTTTTTGTTTTTCCCTTACTAGGTAAAGGAAATTCTTTCGGAGGAATACCAAGTTTTTCACTTTGCAACCTAGTAAGAGGTTTTGAAGGAATAAATTTTGAGCTTACACTACCTTCAGATATTTCAGACTCTTCTAAAGATAATGAGAATCCTTTCAATTTATGAATTAGATCTTGAACTTCAGGAGACTCAGGATGTTGTTTGTCTGAATGTTTTAAGATTTTGGTAGTGGGTGTCTGAATATTTTCTGCAATTTCTTCTCTAGGATTTTGAATTTCAGAAGAAATTGAAGAAGTTAATGAGGGTGTTTTGCTCTCGGAATGGCTTGTGGATAAAGATTTACTTGCCATTCATAGCTCATGCCCTCCTTCTAGCGCCAAAAATGTTGAAGCCTAGAAAATCTCTGCTTCAAACATCGGGGAAAACCACCCGGTCGGGACCTTAAGGCAGCTCCTTTTCCGTTTGGTATGGTGGCTCCGACTGGATTTAAAGGACCATTTTCCTTGTAACTAAATGGATTGGATTGGATGGGTGGAAATGGGACTAAACTAACTGAAATAAAACTATCTAATTTAAGCTAAATACTGATAAAGAAATTCTAGCACTAACCCGGGTAGCTATATGTGAATACAACTTAAGATTGTTTCAATTCAACAATAACCATAAAAATGTATTATTAATTAAATTGAAATATGCAGAAACAAATAAAGATAACTCTGTTTAAGAAATTAAACAGAGTTATATAAACATATTGCATTCATCATTGTATACCATTTACATGTAACTATGAAAAATAACGTTTCAATTATACTCAGAAATGATATATAAAAGAAAGCGTTGTTAAAACAAATATACATATAAACGATAGCAATTTTAAAACGAATATCATAAAACAAAAGAGATCAACAGTAAACAGATAGAAATACCTTGCTCATCTTGATGACTTCAAATGCAATCTGATACTCTATCTAGTAACTATAATGCAAAACCAAATTCCAAGGTACAGAAATGCAACACTTCAAAGATAATTCCGCATGAAAATCACCAGATGTGATCCTTTTCAAAAATATATAAGACAATGGAGTACAGAAATGCAATCTCCAAGTCCAAAAATATTAAGATCCAGGACCCCTCTCTAAATGCATGAGAGGGGTTTAAATACTACTTAACTAATTCTAAAAATAGTTTATTACAAAAATTAAGGATTCGGTTCAATGACCGTCCTTTTCCTAGGCTAAAATACAGTGAAATTAAAACTAAATCTATCTATCTATTAACTTGATCTTTAAGCTTGCAGGCATCCAGCATAGTTTTGAGAAGATGCGGTTGACCG